>OU744273.1:11200000-12400000 GCA_916610215.1 Omphaloscelis lunosa | reverse complement strand
ATTTGCGATGCCTCTGGTATTGAAGATGTCCATATGCAGTCATAGCCTTGTGGTGTGACCATCGGACTGCCAAGTCATAGGTCTCCAGTTCGAACCTAAGGCACGCAACGCTAACTTTCATTCATGTGCGTATTGTAGTAATTATCACTTGCTTCAAAATCGGTGAAGGTAAACATCGTGAGGAAACCTGAGAGATATTTCTCGACAGCATGTGAAGCCAAGTCAGAGGCTTATGGGCGGCATAAAAACTCTGTCACCAGGTCAGTCACTAACCACACGAAAAAGAAAGAAAGATAGACGATAGACTGATATATGATAATGATAGACTGAGTCTGACCACATAGCCATCAGGTGGGTTGCCTACTTGATTACCAAACAATAAAATAGGTATCTTAATAAAAAGATTTTAAAACCCCCATTTTCTGTTTTATTTTTTATTTTTATTATGTTACTAACTTTTTTGTTTATTTCTCATTTCAGGATTTTCAAAGACTAGACAAGGCTGGAGTCTCTCAAACTGAAAACCGATGACATCATGGCAACTTCATGAAGAAGTTGGATAATAATAACTTTACAATTTCTAGGTAAATATTTCAATTATTTTTTTCCTACCAATAATGAATAATAAGGATAAATATCAGGATTTTCTTATTGTTGAGTAGGTTTTTCTAATCACGACTGCTATGAATATAATATTTTATTTAAAACTGGCTTCAGTCCGCGATTTCCATCCGCGTGGAAGTCAAATATACCATAGGTTAAATACATATCTTACCTATGACACTCTACATTAGTGTAGCTTCCCATCAGTGAAATAATTTTTGTAATCAGATGAGTAATTTTGGAGATTAACTCTTCCAATCAAACGAAAAATTTCACCTCTTTATAATATTAATTTGGATCATTTATCAGAAAATTAAAGAATTTAACGTCAGCTAAGACGCTAAGAGCTAAATCACCTTATCGTTATCTATTAGTGGTCGTAGCAGCACGTCTTCTTCCATAGATATTCTTCTATCAGTCGTCGTCTCAGCAGTCACCCCCTTTCTATCCATATCATCTCTCACACAGTCCATCCATCGTTTCCTTGATCTTCCTCTACTCTTATAACCATCCACATTCATACTCAAACCTTTCCTCACGACATTTAAATACAATTAGATTTTATTTTATTATTTTTTTACTCATGAATTTGATAATATCTTGTAGCACTAATGTCCTCCCTAATTCCAATCTAAAATTATCTAAAAACAATCAATTAACCACCCCAATTAACCCCTAAAACTGATCCATAAATCAACCTTCAATTGCAAAAGTACCAGGCTCCCATAGTCCGGAGGAGCTAACAAGTTGAACGTAGCAACCAGGCGAGTCGATGAGGCCATGTCTAGACGGCCCCCCCGCGCCTGCTACCTCCATCCCCGCTGTCTAGACGCTTGCTAGACACCCACACTTACACCTGGCGGTTATTTTGGGCATAATTTTTTAGCACTAAATCTGTGTTTGGGTAAACAAAACCTGTTTAGAGAATCAACCTTCAGAATCGTAGAATAGATTTTTAGTTTGCTTCCTACTCCGGCCAATTTTCATTATTAAAAACGTTCAAAATGTAATCGCAATTTCATCTCAGCGACGATCATTGTCAACAAATTTGAATACCCACTACGTGGTATGAAAATAACAGTAACAGGAACTTATTATAATATCATCCACATAGACTAACTGGGAAAAATACGTATTATTGAAGCTAACTCAAAAACAACCCAAAGAAAGTTAATATAATTTATATGGGACCCCTGAAGTATGACCTACAAAACCAAATAAGAATGATAAAATAAAAACATACCTTCGAATTGAAAATCTCCTTTTTGAAGTCGGTAATAAGAGGTATTTTTGACATATTGACTGCGGTTAGAATGCAAACGTTTTTAAAAATACGAGAATTCAGTCCCTCAGATCAAAAGCATAAGCATAATTAGCCTATAATGTTCCCACTGCTGGGAGTGCGGCCTCCTCTCTGTGAGAGGGAGTGGGCCGTACTCCGCCACGCGGGCCCAGTACGGGTTGGTAGATGTCACATGTCTGACAATTTTTGGTTCTAGGACATGCCAGTTTCTTCACGATGTTTTCCTTCACCGTTTTGAGAGAAGTGGTGATGAAATAATTTACACAAAGTAAAGAGCCTGTCTGGGTTCGAACCTACGGCTTACAGCTTATAAGTCGTGGCCGTTACCACTGGGCCACCACTGCTCAGATCAATATAATTATTTCATTATTTGAAATGGGTTTCATAAATTACTGTAAAAAAGTTAAGTAATTTAAGTTAAACATCAGTTAACCTAAAATTACCGTAAGTAAGTAATTCAGTTGGTACAGTAACCACAAAGCTTTTTAAATTATCGAAAAATTGCAAAATACAACATGGCATCCCCTTACACATAACAGGTGGCGAGGGCTTCCTTACGTCAATTTTTTTATTAAAAAAAAGCGGCCTAGTGCGAGTCGGACTCGCACACAAAGAGTTCCGTACCATCGTACAATATTGAACACTACATCTATTTTTTAAATAAGAAAAAGAAAGAAAGAAAAAGAAATAAATAAAGAAAGAAAATACGTAAATTCTTTAGATTACGATCCTTTAATTTTTAATTTTATTTTTATCAGTTTTTGTTATAGCCACCATTAAGTAGAACACACTGTAAAAATTACAGTTCAAAAGATATACCCTTGTGACAGACGGACAGACAACGGAGCCTTAGAACCCTACGGAGCCCTAAAAACGTTCGAACCGTGAGAAAACAAGACAGATGTTTCGCACCGCGCAAATAAAGGAAAAAAGCAAAAAAAAAACGGTGACTTTTTTCGGTAAAAATCGTAAAAATGTTTTATAATTTTTTTGTAAGATTAGTTCCGTTTTATTTGTGAGGGATAATTGAAGAATTAACGGTAAATGTAGGAACTTCATGTTTTGAATTCGGAGCTTGTGTGTTTTTTTTTTCTTTGCTTCGATTGTCGTTGTTGGTTTATAGTTTATGGTCAGCTGATATTATTATCTTTTTTTCTCTTTTTTTTCTGTATTGTCTAAGGACACCTCAATTTCTTGAGAATTCTATATAGGTAGTGTTTTTTTTTTTTAATTATTTATAGTCAACCAATGTGACTTTTTCAATCCATGTACCTACTTTCTAAGTTTATCTTAGATATAATTGACATCGGTGAAGGAAAATATCGTGAGGACACCAGTACCCTTATTACGTAATACACGATCAATCACAATCTGTTTCAATTTGAAACAGATTGCCAATCCATTGCTTCATAATTTGAAAAAAATAAATTAATCTGCTCAACAAGGTAAATAACGCAATGAATGTTGTTGAACTGTCAAAATTAAACAAATCGGTCATAATCGTTTACGAAAATAAGTTACGCAATTAGATTACTGGACTTATAGGGATTTATTAATAAACGTCACTTGAAACCCTTTATTATTTTTTACCTTATTAGTCTAGGCTTTGCCTAGACTAATAAGGCAAAGCCTAGACTAATTAAGTCTAAAATCGCCAATCCGTCTTGAGCAAGCGTCTAATCAATGCTCGTGCCCTCTCTGTACCTATGAATATACCTCTGTACCCCTTTGCCCACGGCACAGCAAAGGACATTAATAACCTGGTATCATATAAAATCCTCACTAATATTATAAAATGGGAAAGTGTGTTTGTTAGTTTGTTACGCTTTCACACTAAAATGGCTGAACAGATTTGAGTATATATACAACATGTAAAAAAAACCCTGTCCGATCAGTGAGGGTGTTGTTAAAAGTAATCTACTGAGAGTCTATTTATGTGGAGATTTTCAGGAAAAAGGAAAAAAAGATCGCCAATTTTTTTTTCAATGGGGAATTTTATATGGGCGTCCATCGGCGTCGTTTAGCGGGTGTCTACAAATCATAAACTCATAACTTATTAAACTTGACGAAAAATTGTAATTTTTTCATGGATTTGGGGTAATTTTGGTACAAAAAATGTAAATTTTAAATAGCAATAACTTTTATGATCAATAATAATAAGTTTTTTTTTATTACTTTTTGATAATGTTATTGCAGTACTTATGTACCCCTTTCGGATCGGACAGGGTTTTTTTACATGTTGTATATCCGATATTTTTTATAATTATTTTGTAATGACTAATTAGTCAAAATTATAATTCTTTATCTCTAGCGGATATGAAACGTCAAAGTTATCAGTTTGACATTCACAATAAAATGTATTGTTTTACTCAAATGATAATTTTGACAAATTATAACATAGTACAGAAGTGCGTGTTTTATATTGTGTAATTAAGTCATGATTTCCTTTTTTTTTATAATATTCGTTACTAAACATAAATTATAAACTGACGCCTATCAATGGGGGTAGGCAGACACTACAGAACGCCACCTGCTACGATCCTTACATACTCCTTTTGCTTCGTTTACGTTCATACATCTAGTCATACACGCACGTCAAGCAGTTGGTCCCGGCTGTCATTCGTGGATCTTTGACAGTCGTTACGGGTCGTCAGAAGCAACCAGTCTTACCAAGTGGTATCGTATTACCTAGTTACTGGGGAGGTCAGATAGGCAGTCGCTCCATGCAAAATATTGGTATTCAGCTGCATTTGGTGCACTGTAAGCCGACCTCAACATAGTTGGGAAAAGGCAGGCAGATAGATTTATTGAGTATGAATGTGGATCGCTATACGAGTAGGACCATAGAATCGATGGATGGACTGATAAAGATGATATGGATAGACAGGGGGTGACTACAGAGATGACGACTGAGAGAAAAGTATGGAGGAAGAACCATATACCACATACCACTAACACATTGCGATAAGGGAAGGACGATGGTTATGATGTGGATGATATTTGAAAAATCTGTCTTTATAATTTCCAGGTCCCGTGATGGAAGACAGCTGACTGGACTAGATGCTCCATGCTGAAGACATCAATGTGTCCTTATGAGGACAGAAGCAGAAGTCAGCAGCCAGACCAACCTAGGACAGCTCAGCAGCGCCGGTGCGACTGCTAAGCCGTCCTCGGTTCGGTTCCTTTGTCCGCCAAAGTTTTTCCATGGAGAAAATCCTCAAAAGCTGCTGCTTAACGGGGAAATGGGTCTTGGAACATAACAACTGTATCTCCCGAAGGGGTAGGCAGAGATGTATTGTAGGTATGTGGCGGCATCTACATCGCCACAGGCGAACTACGCGTCACACTAACGTCACGCAAGTGAAGTTTATCGCGCGACTAGCATATATACAACGGCCCGACATCAATGGTCGGACAGTAGCCCACCATACACGACACCTCCCTTTTTTAAGAGGATAAGTGAACTTTACACCCTGTTCCTCATACCTTCTATAGGTACATCCACATTTTGCCAATTATAATTTAAGTCCCTTGTAATAGGGATGCAGCGTGGGTCACAAAAAAAGAATTTAGTCCGTCAGTCGGATAATAAAAAAATATTAGACACATATTTTTTGCTTTATCATATTAATAAAAAAGGACTTAGATAAAACGCATTAAACTTGGGGAGTGGGGGTCGCTACGTCACAAGTAAGTATAAAATCTACATACTCGTGACGTCATGGCACGTGTTAACTCAATGTATCGCCGTAATCTTTTGATAACGTAAAAAAAGAAAAAATACGTGTCCAATATATTTTACTACCCATGTATAACATCACTGATGAAATATGTGTCCATCACCTCTGCTTACCCCATCGGGTCATACTGGTATATAATCAGCTTATAACGTTCCCACTGCTGGGACTGCGGCTTCCTTTCTGTGAGAGGGAGTGGGTCGTACTCCACCACGCGGGCCCAGTGCGGGTTGGTAGATGTCACCACGTCTTTAAATTTCTGGTTCTAGGACATGCCGGTTTCCTCACGATGTTTTCCTTCATCGTTTTGAGAGCAGTGGTGATGAAATAATTTACACAAACGACCTACAACTCGTAAGTCATGGCAGTTACCACTGGGCCACCATTGCCCTAACCTGGCCATAAAGGGAAAAGCCCATTTATAAAATAACCTGTGAAATATGTGTCCTTCTCCTCTGCGTACCCCTCGGGTCATACTGGCACGATGGAGTCTCTTGTGGACAGAAGAGTGTGTAAGAAATGAAGATTTTTAAAGTTAAAAACCATTTTGCGCGCTTACTTTGTACCTAATTAGATAATTATTTTATAAATTGTCGTGGCTTTTATGAATGAAAGGAAACTAAAAACAACAATCGATGGACTGTGTGAGAGATGATATGGACAGAAAGGGGGTGACTATCATTCATTATCAATCGTCATCTCGGTGATGACGATTGATAATAAATTGGGATGAGGGCAGAAAGAGGACAATTCTAATATTTAAAACTGTAGTGAAGTTTAAAATATTACATAACTAGTTGCGCCCCGCGGGAAGTTAGTATAACATCACGCCTTATTTTCCCAAAGGGCCTCACACTCAGCAGTAACGCCTTATCTCCCAGTTATGTTTAAGTCCCATGTAATAGGGGCGAGCCTATTGCCATCAACCGGGCACAAATCTAGGCTCAGGACTACTACTGAGAAATTCCAGACAGAAAAACCCAATATCTCTTTGTCCGACCGGTACCCTAATTGCGTAACTTATTTTCGTAAGCAATTATGCCTAATTTTACAAACATTCATTGCGTTATTTACGTTGTTGAGCAGATTTTTTTTCCAACTTATGAAGCAATGTGATTCTGTTGTATTACGCAATTAGGGTACCGGGAATCGAATCCAGGACCTCACACTCAGCAGTAACGCTTGCGACCAGTAGACAACCACTAGAACAAATATTCGACCTGACAAAAATTACAATGATACTTACTTTTAAACTAGCTTCCGTCAGCGGCTTCGCCCGCGTGACATCTTTATAAATTATAGTCTGTGTTACTCAGTGATAATATAGCATTCTACTGGTAAAAGAATTTTTAAAATCAATCCAGTCGTTTTTGATGTAATGAGGGTTTTCTGAACCGTGACAACCGCTTTGTGCGGAAATCGGTTGGCATGGCATGGCATATTTGACGAGGTCCGCTAGGGCTGATGCCTGCCGGGGTTGCGAAGAAGTCCGAAAGAGAGATCGTGGCCCCCGGCAACAGGGCAACCGAAGGAACATGGGTGGGTTTTAGTCAATAAGTCTGACACGCCTTCCCGCTCCGCCCAGAGCGGTAGAAGTTATTTGATAATTTCCCATCCAAAAAAAAATATAAAAAAATGATAGGCATATGATTCGGAGGAATGAGAAACATGTCGTGAGGAAAGTTTTGAGTATGAATGTGGATGGCTATAAGAGTAGGAGAAGAACAAAGAAACGATGGATGGACTGTGTGAAAGATGATATGGATAGAAAGGGGGAGAAAGGGACATGTTGCGACAACCACAAACAAATTGGTTTAAGGGCAGGAGAATGACGTCAGGTCCGGGCACCTGTCAAAAGTGTCAAAGCGCCTATATTTTATTGAGTCGGGACTGAATGATGAACGAATGAATAAAACGAATGATGAACGTCATCATACATTTTATATTTATAGAAACGCCAACTGGCGGCGTGAATTTTTTATGAAAACCCTAATTGAAGAAAACTCTCTTCAAACTGGGTGGGCAACGCACCTGAGGCATCTCAGGTATTGAGAATGCCCATGGACCATGGAAGGAGGCGGTGACTAGTTACGCCAGTAAAGCGTCAGGGTAGCCCAAAATTTAAATTTTCTTACGTTTTTTGCAATTTGCAGGTCAGTGTCAGGTTGTATGTTGATCTAAATATGATTCGCGCCCGTAACAAATATGGCTTTACCGAATTAGAATCATTAGAATCACCGACACGAATACTTAAGTTAGAATTAGCCTCTAATGTCATGATTTCAAGAAGACATTCAGAACAAATCTAACTGAGAGATGTATTATAATGATTATAATTCTGTAAATATATATATGTTACGGATCATATTTTAATCAACATACAACTTGACACTAATATTATAAAATTGCAAAAAACGTAAGAAAATTTGAATGTCGCGGGCTACCCTGACGCATCCCCCTTGAGGCATAACAATAAAATTCACTGTCTTAGTTGAGTATTTTCTTAAATTTTTACTTTACTTTTTTCTAGCACAGATCTTTTTACTACTTTTGTAAGGTTTTTTTTTTCTTGTAATCCTGTTTTAAAAGCACACATTACAACTTTGAATAGCTACAGATATTATTTTCATAAGCTCAACATGGACAATCACCGTTCCCACTGCTGGGACTGCGGCCTCCGGGCTGTAATCCACGGGGTAATTGCGTAACACATTTACAGTTGCAATGGCTTTTACTTTGACAGTTCAACAACATTCATTGCGTTATTTACGTTGTTGAGCAGACAAATTTTTCGAACATATGAAGCAATGGATTAGCAATATGCTTTACAATCATTCGAATTGTGATTGATAGTGTGTTACGCAATTAGGTTGCTGGTTGGTAGATGTCACAAGTCTTCGAATTTTTGGTTCTAGAACATGCCGGTTTCCTCACGATGTTTTCTTTCACCGTTTTGCGAGCAGTCTGTATTGTATCTATCAACATTTTAACTCGTATCATAATTACGTTTTTAAACTGTAAGTTAATTTTAATAGTTGTAATGTGTGCTAACACTATTATTTTAATTTCCATGTATTTTTAGCCCAAAGGCCCCCTCAACTGGAACCCGTAGATCCGAACTTGTGCGTTTAACCGTTGGGGAGACGCGACTGCCCGACTTTTCTGTCGCACGCAGACCAGACGTTTTTGCGACTTTTGTCGTATTTTTGCGGCTTTTGTCGTATATCAAACCACTCCTATCACTAGTTTTTGAAGGAGTTACAAAAGAATACAAGTAATATAGAACAAATATTGCTAGTATCACACTTTTAATGCCCGAAGGGTTACGCAGAGGCGTTCCTTCGGGTAATACAGGTGTGGTTTATGTTGTGTGTGTGTATTGCTAGTATTCTCGGCATAAATCTGTTTTTGCGATAAACTAGTCGTGTTTCTGTCGTGCGATCGTTGAGTCGTGAGTGTGTGCGTCCCCCACACAAGTTTGGTGATACGCGGGCGCAGTTTTGGCGGGAATTCGTCGCTCTACGCCATATTTTTTTTCTCCTATTTTTTTTTCGTTACTCTTTTTGTTGTGTAATTCGTCATTAAAATAAGAAAAAATAAGTACCTTGAATTTTATCGTACTAAATTCACATAGCTGTGTCAGCACCCTAATTACGTAACACACGATCAATCACAGTCTGTTTCATTTTGACAGTCAGTTCAACAACATTCATTGCGTTATTTACGTTGCTGAGCAGACAATTTTTTGAACAATTGAAGCAATGGATTAGCAATTTCCTTTAAAAAAAAATTCAGATTATGATGCGTGTGTTACACAATTAGGGTGCAGGATCATACAAGCTTTGCATAACACGGCGCAACTGAAGTTAATTTGACAGATAAAACGTCAAAATTTTTGAAGAAGGTAATTTTATTCTTATTTCGATCACATGGAAGGGATACTGTGTGTCTAATAATAAAAACAATACCTGGGCGTTAATTAAAGGGACTGTCACATAAGCCGAACTTTTTCTAATAGGTACTCGATGAGTCATAAATTAACGACAGCATAATTTTTTTCACCGTCTTATTAATTTCAGTACTTTTAGTAGAATGAATTGTCACATAATAATTATAGTTGGCACATCTCTTGTAGTGTCTGTTGTAGTTCACCTTTATTGGTTTCCTTTAGTAAAAACCCTTGATTTTTTTTTCTATTTAATTGCGTAATTATTTTTAAGTTGATTTTACTATGTTATTATGATAGCCATATTTTGCTAGATTGGGTACTGAATAATTAGCACCCTAATTGCTTAACACACGATCAATCACAATCTGTTTCATTTTGACAGTTCAACAACATTCATTGCGTTATTTATATTGTCGAGCAGTCAAATTTTTAGAACATTTGAAGCAATGGATTAGCAATATCTTTCAAAATGATTCAGTTTCTGTTTGATCGTGAGTTACGCAATTAGGGTGCTGAAACAACCCAATTTTATTTTTTTCCAATTAGAAATGAGTATCTGGAAAAAAGTGTATTTCATGAACATGTTTTATAATGATTACTTTTCATATTAAGGTGGATCCGCAGTCGTAGCCCGCGAAATTCAAATTTCTGTTCCACAAAAACAAACCTCTTATTTATAGAAAAGTTCATAAGGAACAAATCTAAGTTAGAGAGATGTATTAATGATTCTAATGATTATAATTCTGTAAATACATATCTGATATAGTCGCGAATCTTATTTGAATCACGATACAACGTGACACTGTCCTGCAAATTGCAAAAACTTAAGAAAATTTGAATTTTGCGGGCTACAACTGCGGATCCACCATAAGATAACATCATAACATTACGCCTTGTTTTCCCAAAAGATTGGGCAGAGGTGTCCCTGTAGCAGGGTCGCCATAAGATGTGTGTATTTATTGTGCCTAGTATAGTTTCTTTCCACTTCTACTAATAGGTGCTATACCCACTCGACAGTGTCGATCTTAACTGTGTAGGTATGAATCGTAAAAATGAAAATGTTTTACTGCCCAAGTACCGTGTTTTCTTATTAAAATTGTTTTAAAGCTGCCGCAGACAGGCGCGACGCGACTCTGGTGGAACAATTTTTATTAAAACTTCACGGGAATTGTTCTACGAGTTTGGCGTCGCGTCTGTCTGCGGTAGCCTTTACTTGTAAAAATGTTTTAAGTACTTGTATAATTCATAATTTTGCTGCATAATGATGAGTGTATCTTATTATATTACAAGATGTGTTAGTGATATCATAACTATGTAATATGTATCAAAGTTGTGCTTCACCTATTTGTTATTGCAATTGTGTATTTATAAAATCATTATTATAACCTTTGTACACTCGAGAAATTCAAAGGTTAGTCACCATCAACAATTTTACATTTTTCACACCGTGCATGAGACTTATATTTTTTTCCGACTCGGACACGACGCAATAATGCGACGTGTTTCTGATGGAACAACAATTTCTATGAAACTTCCATGAAGTTCATAGAAATTGTTCTGAACAGTTTAAAAAAGTGACATACTGTGTCGCTACGGGAAGGAATATATTTAAAATTGTTTGATGTCACTTGAGTTGCGTGACATTAAGAAAATTAATCTTCCACAAAAATCAGTCATTATAAGTTATATTTGAAAATGGCTATACCTTTTCATTCCACGACTGTACACATCCAATCTCGATGCTTAAGCCCTTAAGTAGTAGAGAAGAAGAAGAAGACTAAGAAGAGAAGATTATAACGCCGTAGATTGGGTGAGGTAGTAGGTTGTATAGTACTGCATTACAACTTTGGGAGAGACTGTACGGCCTACTAACTTTCCTGGTTCACGGACCATACAACATTGAACATCCTGGAAGTTAAGAGAATGGAGAAGAATGGAGAAATATTTTTTAGGTTATGTTTTTGTGGATATGTAATTTTCTGTCCTGTGAGTTTTATCTGGTGTACAATCAAGTGTATTTTTTATATTCTTTAAACATATTATAAATTTAAGTCGCCTTTTGTGTCTGTTTGTGTTGTGACCGCGTTTTCTTCTAAACTACGAAATGGATTTTTATGAGGTTTTCACCATCATTTAGAGCAATTATTCCGATAGAACATCAAACGACGAAGTTATCCGCGAACACACATAAAACATATGTATATACGGTCGAATTGAGAAACCTCTTCCATTTTTTGAAGTCGGTTAAAAATGGTTTTTATCAAAATTAAATGAAAAAATATTGTTCTTTTCTCCGTGCGAATGTTTATGTATTTGTATGTCTGTCAAGGAATAAATTTGTTAAATACCTCAAAGACCTACCACGAAAACAATTTCCGTGAAAATTTCATAGAAATTGTTCCACCAGAGTCGTGTCGCGCCTATCTGTGGGAGCCTTAAGGTATACAAACTTCAAGTTTAATGTAATTTATTTTGTAATGTAACGCGAATTTTACGTGTGGACCTACGAACATTACATAACGCTCGGGCTGGTTTCTAGCGGAAACACTGCTCGGTTGTATGCCGTCCACATTATTCGCGTTACACTACACGATACATTACATTACACAAGTTTGCTGTATATGCCTTTAAAGTTTAATTTCTACTTGCACCTTATTATTGTTCCTACCACGTCAATATCAATATATTGAATGAAAATGACAGTTTGAACGTGACTGCCCGCTCTGTGGGAATTTGGGAATGGAATTTGTTTCATAAAAACATTTTTCTTAGCCTTTTTTCCCAAGTGTTGGGATCGGCTTCCAGTCTAACCGGATGCACAATTTAAAACTATATAAAATAATTAAATAAATTGTTTAAAAAGTAACATTATTTAAACAGGGTCAAATTAAAATAGCTAGCGAAACTGCGCAAGCATTGTGGGTATCGATTACACAGGCCAACAAACTCAAACTCAAACTCAAAGCATTTATTTCAAATAAACCAATTACAGGCACTTTTGAATTGTCAAGGGGTCGGTCAGTCAGAAAGATGAAGCTAGTTGCCCATTCCAAAGCGTAGTAGGTACCTATGGAGAAGAACGGGCAAGAAACTCCATGGACACTCTTTTAAATCACAATATGTTTACAAAATATTGGTTACATCATTCATGTTAAAGTTATAAATGTGAGAACGATGCACAACGATAAAAGCGTCCGTATTAAAAAATAAAACAATTCAAAAATCAAATTTAAAAAGCCATGGCAGCTAGAAGATGACCAGTCCCTACTGACAGCGCCCGTTCACGAACATGACGCATGGATTAGCACCATTCAGCTCAACCATTTTGAAGGGAGCTAAATGATCCAACACACACGCCACCGTCAGCGAGACATTAGAGTGAGCATGACATACTGTCAGCCGCAAGGGCACATTAAAGTCAATGAAAGACGTACCTAGTAAATGGTAGCCTTAAAGTAGGTACACAACAAACTTCTTAACCAGAAACTAGACTATACATTTCCAAAGGTTTTCGATGCGCTGAATCCGAATCTGGCCTCAGAACCGCTCTATCACGGCAGGTTTCTGAGATATTAGGATATCTCAGAAACCTGCCGTGATAGAGCGGTGCTAAAAGTATCGTTTTTGCCCGATTTTGAAGTTATGTAGACTCACGAATTATTTTTTCTAAAAAAAATAAAGGTACCATATTAAAGAACAAGTCTTCCTCTTTCAAATGCCGTTGAGTTCGCTTTTCGCTTTCGGAACCGGAACCGAAAGCTCTGTAACATCCCTACTATGTATGTTATAAAGTTGTAAGACGAAGGAGACTAGTCTCCAAGACAGAGAATCCTAGTGTAGAGGCTAGTGCCATTTGAATTTGTAGGTACTGCTCTCTTAAAAAATAAAGTTTTATTTATTTATTTAAGTACCCTACACTGGCTGCGGTCACCAACCCCAAAAAAAAATCAACAAATCATCTTAGTTTTATTTTTCACGTTTAGATATCGATATCCGTCACGTCGGCGCCGGAGGAATTTGGCTAGCGAATTTTATTTGACCCTGTAGCTTCTTGACAGTAGATACCTTTTGCCTTGAGCCCTAATAGTTCCTGTTGACGGAAATTAAATTAATGTTGATTGCTTTTGATAACTCTTAGATACATAATTCTCATATAACTAACGCCAATAATCGCTTGACATCAATATTTCTACAAAACGTTTTGAATAAATAAATAAATACATTTTATTTGTACAATATTCCTGGTTTTATTTATATTCCTTTGATTACAGGTGTTATAAACTTTCAATGCCTTCTTCTGTAACTCAACAGTTAGTTGTTGCTCTACATTTTGCGGGTTCGATTCCCGAATTGAAAATAATGGTTCTATGAAATATAAATTCTGGGGTTTGTAAACAATCACATCACAGGAAAAAGTCTGGGATGCAAAGTATGGGGATGCGCTAACTTAGCCCGGGTAGTTAAAATTTTCTCGAAGTTTAAATCAATAATGCGCCATTGGATTGGCGCATTATTGAGGGGCGCCAGAAAAGTTCGAAAAAAAAATTGATCATTATGTGCTGCGCCTGCGCGTCTCATATATTGCAAAGTTGCTGGGTGGTGCACTTGTCTGCTACGCTTGTATTAGTCACCCCCTGAAGATAGCGCCAGGGGCACTCGCCCCGGTTTGCCCCCCTAGATCCGAGGCAAAAATACTTAGCTAAATAAAATGAAATAATGACCCTGATACTTAGACGTAACACTGAAATACTAGATAAGACACTGATCTGCATTAGGTATTACCAACCCATGCATTCAATTTCAAATAGCATCAAACTTGGATGCTGCAAGAGTGCCGATGGAGTTTCTTGCCCGTTCTTCTCCATAGGAACCTACTATTTTGGGATGGGCAACCAGCTTCATCTTTCTGACTGACCGACTCCTTGACAGTTCAAAAGTGCCAGTAAAATGGTTTAATCGAAATAAAATGCTTTGAGTTTGCGAACCCCACAAAACCGCTTTTGCTAGCGCCAGCATTATGGTCTAAGCTCACACTGATACACAAAAATAAATATTATTGAATTGGATGGTTGCAGGGTAAAAGCTAAAATTTAGGAGTGGATAATTGAACAAGAGTATGAGGCTGTTGAAAATCTTCTTACCTGGATCTGTTGATTCTATTACATTCTTTTCTTCCCGACGGCACCACCACCCCTCGCTCATCTCCCACGCACACACCTACAACTCACTACTTGCCACATATGCACATGCACACCACACTCATTACATTACACGACACCACACAACATACATAAATACATACATCACCAACCACCAAATCACACCAACATTGTAGTTTCTTTCTTTTCACTAGTAGGTACCTTGTCCTTATCTTTGACAATTCTCTAACTCTAAATCAACTTTTATACTCACGATAATCGCTCGACCTTATTGTTATCTACGCGAAGACACTGCCGCCCAAGATGTAGGATTCTGCTAGTTTGCGGGCGGGTGTACATACCTACTCTTCTTGGACTTGCGGCCTTTTGTAATTATAGGTACTTAAGTTTGCTTACCATTCTGTATAGGTACCTATCTCTTGTCAAAGCTTATGTTTTTTTGTAAATAAATAAATGTATTATTATTAGTTTGCGAACCATTGTCAAAGAAATTCGTCGGATATCCTTGACAATCAGCCCCGCTATCAACCTTAGCCAACCGTAGGTACCTACTCTAATAGGTAGCTAGAGTCTGGCCACGCTAAGTCTGCAATGGAATAAATGGGCAACCCTAAAAAGTTTTATATATGGTTTACTTTTACATCAGTCAGTTATGTCAGTTTCGGGGTTGATTTTGATATTTGCTGATTACATTATGTTTAGACTCTATCGTACCTATGCTCTACCTCCATACCATGACAAAGCTGTATCAAATCCACACTGCATCGTGCTAAAGTGACTATTCTTTACCAGGAATAAATCAGAATATAAACAAAATAACCTATAAAAAAAAAGACAAAAAAAAGTAACAAAGACTAACAAAGTATCAAATTCTTTTTTCGTAGGAAAAGATGGTGTTGCCGTCTATAGATTTTCAAATTCCACCGTTTTTTTTTTTACTTTAGCAGACTTAGCGTGGCCAGACTCTATTACAGTATTGTACTCTATTTCGTACTTTACAATCTTCAAAATCAATAGAGTGCACTGAACTACTCTTTTCATATTGACTCTGGCTTTGTACTGTATTGAATGAATTCCTGCTACTGTCGTAGCTAGAAGCTGCCAAAAGAAAACCTTACTTATCCCAGACGTATGAGCGAGCGAAGCGAGCTCATAAATGCACCCCGCATTTATGAGCTCGCTTCGCTCGCTCATACATCTTACATTTTCTTTTTACTCCAATTTTTCTGCATAAATAACTACCTAACTCCTATTTCTGAATCAATCGGTCAAAGTAAACTAAACATTTCCGAGCCAGCTATAAACTTCGAACTCGCTATGTTCGCTCTAGCATCTTGCATTCCCCTTATGATTATTATTATCCTAACATTGAATTAGAATGTCTAGAATCGTACAATTATTATAATATAAAAAAAAGGGAAACGTTTATATTGTTTTTAGCTAAACGGAGAAAAAAAATAGTAAATCATTTCAATAATACTTTTTTTTATAACTCTTTAATTACCTACCCTCTCTGAAATCAGAAAAACTTTATTTCTTCTAAAAAAACTTGGCAACCCCACTAACAAACTAATCGTCACACTTCACACTGCTAAACTTATCTTATTTCTGAGACATAAGCTCAATTTTATTGTGTGCAGCTTCTCTCCTCTCAACTTTTAACATACATAGCACGATTCTTACGTACACTTCACACGCATGGCATGGTTGAAGTTGGAACCCAAGCCGTTCGCTAATAAACGTATAGTGACATCTTGTGTCGAATGAAATTACTAATATGTTGCGCCATCTAGTGATGAATAGCTGAATCGCTGGAAGGGAAAACGTCAAGTGAATAAATAAAATGTATTTTCTATAACATGACGATTAAACTTGGAATAATTATAAAATAAAACGAAAGTTAATTTATTGTAAAACATAAATAAAATAAATCAATTATCCATTAATACAAATTTTCACAGAAAACTATCAGCTGGTGTCGAGTCACACATAAAAAAGTAAAATATAAATTAAAAATTTTGTAATGGCAGCACTGAAATTCTCCATCACAGGTTTATAATCCTTGAAGTAAATCTAAAGTATGCTTTATTTCATTGGGGAAAGGATTAAAATTGCACGAAAAATAAAGTTAGTAAGACATTTTATCGTTTGAGTAGGAAGTGGCATAAAAATAGGATTGCCAACAATCTGAGTGACGTCAGGCCATTGGAGTCATGGAGCCTTCTAAAATTACATAGGAGCACAAGAAAATATATTTTCCCGACGTATACGCTCCATTTTAATACAATTAAATATACAAAAGTGTCGATAAAAGTGTACGACGCGAGTGTTAAATGAAATAATTGTTGTAAACACGACAGTCGAAGTTATAACCGTGTGATTCTGTTACCAAGTTACCGGAGATTTTTTTTCATATTTTGTGAGTATCTAATGTATTTTCCACACGAATACTGGTTATTAACGATCGATATTTACGTTGTGCCGTACCAAACACGTGATGTAACGTGAATAAATGGATTAAAATTGTGTTTATAAGAACTTAGGCTGTGTCATGCTATGTCGCTAAATATAACACTGGAATGTATTTTTGGAATTATATTTGGCGATTTTGCGAGTGCGAGGCGGTGAAGACGTGTGAAAGTTGTAATATCGTTTCAAAAGTGCTTTATAACGTGTGGCCTTGACGAATAATATCAATTTTATATTAGTGGTATCAGGTTACGTATTTTTTTAACGGTAAAGTATCTTCTTATTCTGCCTAAAACTGTTTGGTTTTGTTATGTGGACTCTTTTGTACGCGGAATGTCCGTGGTGGTTTTAATTGGATCAATTCTTTATGCATGACCTTGGTTAATAGAATACGCATCGCGGTAACTGTGTTTTACTTGCGACGAACACGGCAATATTTTTTTTACGAATGAGAGTTACCAGTTGCGAAATTTTCGTTATCCTAGTAAGGTAATTGTTGACAATCTAAGAACAAAGTCTGCTTGTAAAAAATCTAGTAGTATACTGTTGATTTTGCCTTTCACTTTTCAAGAAACCATGCTTGCAAAAACTAGTACAACAATGTCGCAATATTTTTAACTTATTCGGCTTTTCTCACAACATCGCTAAAATAATCACTTGATATCCTAAAAAAAGCACCCCCCACATTTTTATAGTTAACCCAAAAAAGGGTAAAATAAATCTGGCAACATTCACCAATGTTATTGTAATTTAATTTTGTACCTTTACATGATAACAAGAATCCAGTATTTGTTAAACATTCTTTTGTACATAATGATAATAAAGCTAATTTTCTAGGTCATTTGAGATTAACAAAGGTGGATTGTATAAACACTTACATAGATAATAATCACACATACTTAACTATGTAAACACATGCAGAAACTACAGAATGCCATCTGCTATGGTCCTTACATACTCCTTTTGATTCATTTACGTTCATACACCTGGTCATACACGCATGCTGGTTGTGAGTACTATTACCTTGGTAAAAATAATAACCAGTCGTCAAGGTAGTAGCGGGACTGACTGTCCAGGGTACATTATAAAATAACAATAATGCCAGCCTATTATTGTGCCACTGCAGGGCAAACGCATCTTCGCATACAGAGAAGGCACGAGCATTCATCACCACACTTGCTCAGGACGTGTTGGCAATTTCATATTTATCTATATCTATACAAATAAGAAAAAACTGAAGGGTCTGTTTGTTATGTCATTATGACAGCTTTTTACTAAATCCTTGAAAGTAAGTATATAAGGTATTAAAAGCAAAACAGATAATAATCACACATACTTAACTATGTAAACACATGCAGAAACTACAGAATGCCATCTGCTATGGTCCTTACATACTCCTTTTGATTCATTTACGTTCATACACCTGGTCATACACGCATGCTGGTTGTGAGTACTATTACCTTGGTAAAAATAATAACCAGGCGTCAAGGTAGTAGCGGGACTGACTGTCCAGGGTACATTATAAAATAACAATAATGCCAGCCTATTATTGTGCCACTGCAGGGCAAACGCCTCTTCGCATACAGAGAAGGCACGAGCATTCATCACCACACTTGCTCAGGATGTGTTGGCAATTTCATATTTATCTATATCTATACAAATAAGAAAAAACTGAAGGGTCTGTTTGTTATGTCATTATGACAGCTTTTTACTAAATCCTTGAAAGTAAGTATAAAGGTATTAAAAGCAAAACAAAAAAAAATATCCGTTTGTTGCGGATAATCTCTGGAACCGCTGGACCAATTTTTATGGGATATTCACTGGCAGGTAGCTGATGTTTTAAGGAGTAACTTATTCTCCTCTGATTTTAGAAAAAGAATTAGAGTCGGAAGCTAGTTTTTATAAGAGCAGATTTCCTCGCACTGGCAAAATATGAGTGTACCTGTCTCTTCAGGTAATGCGGGTTATTGTTATTTGTATAACAAATCATACTGAAAAGTGAGGCTAAAAGAAAACGTGTAAAAAATAATGTGTTGTGACTTGTGTGTCGAATTGTATTGTTATCAGAAATACTATTAAACAGCTGATACAATATTATTATTGTTTTGACATCGAGGGCCATTCACCTACTCGTTAATTTTATTGGTGACAGATTACTTGAATATAAAGTAAACTAAATTACCTAAAGTGCTATCTAAAATCTAAACTATTAATTTAATAATATAACGAGGTAAAATTTGTTTGTTTGTAACTTTGGTAATCTCCGGAACTACCAGTCGGATTTAAAAAATTCTTGTTGCATTAGTTAGCCCAATTCTTGTAACTTATAATGAGGTAATTTTCGGAACTCCTGATCCGATTCCGAAAATTATTTCAGTAATGTGAAGCTACAGTATTGCCGAGTGTCATAGGAAATTTCTATTTGATAAGTTTTTTTTTTTTTCTTTTTTTATCTAAGAAAACACAGCTTTCAAATTTATTTTTGGGTGGGAAATTATCAAATAACTTCTCCCGCTCTGGGCGGAGCGGGAGGGCGTGTCAGACTCTTACTTCTAAAACCCACCCAACACGGGTGGGTTTTAGGTTTGCCTTTGGTTGCCCCGTTGCTGGGGGCCACGATCTCCCTTTCGGTTTTCTTCGCACCCCCGGGAGGCATCGGCCCTAGCGGACCCCGTCAATTCTGCTGACATCTCTTTGAGTGATCTTTGTTTCATTTTATGTGATCCCGATTACATAATCAATACAGACTGAAATACTTATTCTAATATTCGTTTTTCCAAAATTAACATGCATTGCAATTATCGCATGGCTATTGTAAGTGCATTGTTCTCACATATTTAATTATACTTAACTAAACTAGCACAACTTTAACTAACATAACTTTAATGATAATCCATGGAGTTTCTTGCCCATTCTTCTCCATAGGTGCCTACTAAACTTTGAAATGGGCAATTAGCTTCATAATCCATATTGACCTTGACAATTCAAAAGTGCTTGTAAATGCTTTAATTGATGTAAACAGAACCAATCCAATCAATTTCAATTTGATTAGTTTTAATCGCAACCAATTTCTAATAGGTACTGTGTTATCAGCATTAGAGCTTAGACAGTGCCACTGTAGGCTAAAAAATTCTTATCAAGAGTAGGAAAAAGCATTAGGAAAGTTATAATCTATTACAAATGACCAAATTTTGAAAAAATCTATAATTTTTGTTTTTCTAATTCCTAAATTAACATAATATTGTGTCATTATATGTATTAAGTACTTATCATAAAAAATTCAAATATTTATTTCATATTATTGTGTTATTTTTTACTTATTTATTAAAACCCAAGTAAATTGTTTCACAATATTACTGTAGGTTATCCAACTTCTGACCTGGTTTTTCGTGCCATTTTAAAAAGACATATTAAGTCAGTCAGTCAGAACAGTTGTGAGTGGGACCAGTGATAATCTTTTTTAAAATCCCATAAACGGTTCAGTTATTTGGTACATAAATTACTCAGTAATAAACCAAAGTTAAGGATAATACGTATTCAAATTGCCTATTGTGTCCTAATTTACATCACATGGGTATTTAAATAACCTCATAACACCAATTAAAGGTATTGTTAAATAATTTCACATTTTTACCCTATACGTCATGTATTCTGGGTTCACGATTTCTATTCCAAATATGTAAACGAATTTGTACTTTTGGAAAAATAACTTTAATACCCACACATCAAGTCAAGTTTCCTCTACAACTTAAATATGGAATATACTTTATTTAATTCATGACTTATTATTTATTTCCGGAAATTAGTTCAAAAATCACTTTAAATATCGCGCTGGTCTGTACGAGCCTTAACACGTCAAAATTAAATTATATTTTAAAACTAAATGAGTTTGGTGTTTCATATCCGACTCCTCAGAGATGAAAGACCGAAACATACTCAGAGGTCACAGTGTCTTGTGGTCCGTGCGGCGGCGGCCAGCCCGTCGGTTGAACGCGTTCCAAAGGGTCATGGCCATCTGGAAGGCCCGAGGATACAGCACGGTCTCCTGTGAGACGGGGAGCTTCCTTGCCGGATTACCGCCATGGGATCTGAAGGCAAAAGTCCTTGCGCACATCTGGGAATGGCTTAACTCCGCTGCCGCGAAAAACCACGGCATGGCGGACAGAGCTCCGGCGGGATCTCATGGCGTCATGGAGAGTGCGATTGTCGGAACCCAGTGCTGGCCACGCCACAATTGCGGCGATAAGTCCCCTCTTTGAGGAGTGGCTAGAGAGGCGCCACGGCGTCCTCACCTTCCGCCTGACGCAGGTCCTCACCGGACATGGTTGTTTCGGGAGTTTCCTGTTCCGGATAAGGCGGGAGGAAACGCCCGGGTGTCACCATTGTGTGGGTCGTCCAGAGGACACGGTGGAGTATACGTTGGAGGTCTGCCCGGCTTGGGCGGAGCATCGCCGTGTCCTCGTGGAGGCGATCGGCGGTGGTGATATCTTGCGTCCGGCCCTGGTCCAGGCCATGGTACGCAGCGAGAGGGCATGGAAGGCCGTCACCTCTTGCGAAGCAGTAATGCTCGCGAAGAAGGAGGCAGAGGCAAATTTCCCGCTCTCACGCCCCTAACCGCCGCAGGAGACGCCCTGGGCGTCGGGAGTCGCAAGCCAATTCCCGGCCACCGTAGGCGCGGGCTTGCGGACGGCGAGCAATGGGTAGCTCGCCGTCCGATAAAGACCAGGCCCGGGTCGACGGCGCGTTGTGTTCCTCGCGCGCCTCAAAGAGATGTCAGCACAATTGGCAGGGTCCGCTAAGGCCGATGGCTGCCGGGGTTGCAAGTTTGTCCGAAATGGTTACCGTGGCCCCTGGCAACGGACAGGCAGCTGAAGGAACACGGGTGGGTTTTAGTCAGTAAGATTCCGACACGCACTCTCGCTCCGCCCAGAGCGGGAGAAGTTATTTGATAATTTCCCACCCAAAAAAAAAGGTCAGTGTCTTTAAAAGTCCAGACATAATCTTAGTCAGGCCATATGAGGACCGTGCAGATTAGTGTCAGTAATGGTCTTTTGAGGAAAGAACCACAGATGAAGTGCAAGCATTTGGAAGTTATTTTGTAGCTCAACTAAACACGACTTATCAGTTTGTCTGACATCACATAGTCAGAAATACTTATAATAATTGATTAAACATGTACTCACTAACTTTGATTTAACAAAGAATTGACAAAGAGAACTTACCTGGTTTCTATGGAAACCAATATAAACAATATTTTTGTCAACTTCCAAGTGCTGCGATAGTGACTATTTGTAATTCTTTATTCTGAATTTAACTCTATACCCAAAGGCTGCAAACCGGACCCTACTAGGTACTGAGTCAACACTGTTTGTCTGTATATCACAGGGCTGTATTTTATTAACCTTAATACAGGGAAACCTATTATTAGCCATACAATACTGTAATATAAATATTCTGTAACATATTTTAATATAATAATAACCTATTGTAATATGTATTGCTGTTGGTTACTTTAATAAAGAAAATTAATATTTTAAATAAAAATACGTTCTCAGCCAGTTGAAAATTTCACACGTTGTCTTCTTTTCGAGTTGATGGCAAATTAAAAAATAGTTTATTATGTATAAATTGAGCCCAGTTGTCGGGGAAATGGGGCATCAGTGGCTAATTTAGGGCCTCAGAAATGCAGGTATTCAAACGATTTATTATGTTTTGAACTTCAACTAAGGTAATGTAAGGCCAGCGCCTGAAATTGGCGTCGTTTTTTTTTTTCTTGCGGCTATTAATCAAATCTTGTTTTTCTACTACAAAATATTGTAACAAACGAAATTTAATTATCTTCATATCTCTAAACTCATTTCGAAATGAGATATAAGAGTTAGAAGATTGTTTGTATTTATTAGCTTTGTAGGCAATTTTTTACCCCTAGGTGCAAGGTTAGTGTTAAGTTACCACAAAATAGATAACCGCTAAATGTTTTTGGACAAATGAATATTCGGTACACCCCAGGAAGGATTTAAAAAAATTCATCCCCTAAAGAGGTTAAATATGGAAGTCTTTTTTATGTTAGCCTACACTGTCCCACTGCTGAGCAAATGCCTCCCCAAATCCTTCCATGCATCCTTTTCCAGGGCCTCCTCCATCCAACCCTTGCGGTACGCGTCCTGGTCATCTCGCCACTCATCCTGCGCGGGCCGCGCTGCCGTCCGTTTTTGCCAATGGAAAATACCATTGGGCACACGGCTTGACACTAATAAAAAAGCAGTTTTTGTATTAAGAACTTTAGGACCATCGGAATAAAGTACACAATACAATAACTGGCTCGAAGGTTTGGAATGGATTAAACTTAGAACTCATTCTGTAATAACACGGTTTTGGTCTTACGGAACCCTAACTATGCTAGTCCGACTCCCACTTGGCAGGTATTTCTCAGCCACATAATGCATATAAACCATGCCCTAAATGCGTGTTTCTGTAAATATTAATATTAACTATAATTCCTCAAGGCTAATGACTATTTCTTGGCAAATCTACTCTATTGTACTTCGAAGCTTTGCTTACCGTTCAACTATGGATAATGACCTGATTTTGTGGGAATATTCTCTGAAACTAGATTAAAAATATGACATAACGTATGTATGGTATAGCAAACTCACATTTTGCCAGATATGTTTAAGCCCCATGTAATAGGAGATGAGAGTATTTTCATTAACTGGGCACAAATCTAGGCATGGGACTATTACTGAGACATTCTTGCTGGAAAATCTCAATAACACTTTGCCTGATCTGATAATTGAACCCAGGACCCCGTATTAAGCAGTTGTATGTGGGACCACTAAACCAACGAGGCAGTTAATCCCGTTAACAAAAAATTTTTGCTTTTGCTGTTGTTCATCAGTTCGATCATTCAGCTGCATCTGGTTAGACTCGAAGCCGACCCCAACATAGTTGGGAAAAGGTAGGCAGATGATGATCAGTTCAGTTGTTATCATCTACCTAGCTTTACCCAACTATGTCGGGGTCGACTTCCAGTCTAACCAGACACGGCAGAATGACAGTGTTTTACATGGAGCGACTGCCTATCTGACCTCCACAACCCAGTTACTGGGTCACACGATTAGTATTAGTAAGACGGGTGACACTACTCCACGTCAAATCACGTTTGGTGAGTAACACGATATCCCTTGATCAGTTGAATTAATAAATAACCAATATTTCTCTTTTGTTCCAGAAAACAAACCCAACAATTCTACAGAAAACTAAATAAAACAAAACAATGCAAAGAAAACGACCACCGTCCAGAATTAAAATTAACTTAGACTAGGATAGCATAAGCCAAGAGTATATTAAGGATATGTGTCAAACACACTAGGAAAAAAACGATAACGATCTGTGAAAATGCCTGTCGTATCGCCGTCTCGGTACAGCACCACCTCCTCAAGCCTTTCAGGGTCTTACAGATCTACCCTGACATCATCCACAGTCGAGAAACCATACTACAGATCCACAGGTGGTAACTATGATACCTTACGTACTTACGAACGGTCTGAGTACCGCTCGAGATTCGCTGATATTGATGGAAACAGGGATAGAAAAACTTTGGCCGAGAGACAGAGGAGTTCTCGAGCCCCGAGCATCGCTGATTCTGACAGCGGTGTCTCTAGCAGCAGGTATAGGTCGGACAGAAGTGAGTCCAGGTCAAGAGATATTTCGACAACTCGAAGTGAGAGCAGCAAGACCTCAACTGACCCCTTACCGAGGAATCGGAGACCTGTGCCAACGTCTGCTGATTTAGCAATGTCACATGCGGAGTGGTATAACAAATATTCTCCCGCGAATTATATACCGTTGACGCAGAGGATTCAGCAGCAGCAGAATCAGAATTATGGAGAGATTTCAAGGTCGAAATCTATATCAAATGATATTGGGAGACCACCAGCAGCTGATCCGTCAAGACTTGCAAGGAAAGCAAGGAATTCTGCGGCAACGATTTCAGAGGTAATTTTTTCTTTGTTTTTCTGTATCAATGTATTATATTCCTTTTTTTTTTTTCATTTATAAGTAATTTTATTTTGAGTGTCTGCGAAATTTTATAATTTTTTGGTAGATATTTGGTTTTCATTTTAATTTTTTTTGTGGACATATTCTGATGATTGTATAATTAAGGGTCGATAAAACTTAGACATATTTTAAAAATGGACTCGGAATGTTTTCATTGCAATCTAGTTAAAGAAATATTAACCAACAATTGTTAATGTTTTCAATTTATACACAAAATAAAACAATATGTAACATTTAAAAAATATATATATATATTATACATATATATTTATTAATATATCTATATCTACGGTATTTCCATCAAAATATAAGTTGAAGAACAGAAAGAGTTATTTAAGATTTAAAAAAATAAAATAAGAAATTTTATTTAAAATATTGTCTAGCAATCTGAAAAATCTCTTGAATAATTAGTAAAAATAACCCTGTAAAATTCTCAAACAGTTTATTATTGGCCTTGACCTGAAAAGTGTTTGAGAACGAGTAACGAATTCTTTAATACGAATCATTGTATAATTATACAACAAGGTTAGTAGACATATTACTTACTTGATACAAGAAAAAAAACGAACGTCGTTGCAAAAAAAAAGTAAAATACTTATTTTATTATACAAAAAAAAAATGATTTTTCGTTCAAAAACCAAATAAAAAAAAAGGAAAATATTTAAAAGTTTTATGAATGGTTTATTTCTAAGGCAATACACAAATCCGTTACGTTACTAAAAATAAACATTAAAAAGTTCTACTTATAAAATAGTTCTTAAAAAAAACGGGTAAGAAAAAAGATTCAGGCTAAGACATTTAGCTGCCTAAATTGTCACATAAAGAAGAAGCTAAAACAAAAAGAAGCTTCGGTTTTAGTCTTATTTTTACCTGAAAACTAAAATGATTAAAACATTTATATTTCCGCTGTACATTGAACGAAGTAGGAATAATAATGACACGCGACAATTCATGAACTTCTGTTTTTGGCTTAACCGCAGTTGGTTTATGGCCGAATCGTGAATTTTTGGCTGAAAATGGCCGGTCTCTAAAAAACACTACACACTACATAAAATACAAAACACTACAATTACACGACACTACACAAGACACATTTAACTGAAAGAATCTGTAGCGTGGGGGAGTGACAATTTTATCATTTTTGACGACTTTCTGTTATTATGAATATAATAAAACACAACACCAGTTCTTATAGAAGTATTATTTTAATCTTACTTCCGTGGGGGAAAGTGATACAGCTATACGTCCTGTAGAGTTTCATCTCTTTTCTACACTGAAGTAATATTAAATTAATACTGGGTACTTCTACAAGAGCTGGTGGTAGACCCCCAGATTTGGGTTCACCCCAGAATTTTAGAATATTATGAACAAAAAAATGCATAGATTGATATTGGCAAGTATTTTTTTACAATTCACTCCAGAGTTGGTCAGATAGACAGTTGATCCTTGTAAAATACTGGCATTCCGCTGCGTCCGGTTAGACTGGAAGCCGACCCCGACATAGTTGGGAAAAGGCTATCTATATTTACAATCTCATAATCAGCCTATAATGTTCCCACTGCTAGGACTGCGGCCTCCTCTCTGTGAGAGGGAGTGGGCCTTAATCCACCACGCGGGCCCAGTGCGGGTTGGTAAATGTCACATGTCTTTGAATTTTTGGTTCTAGGATATGCAGGTTTCCTCACGATATTTTCCTTCACCGTTTTGAGAGCAGTATTACTATGAATATTTACAATAGCTAGGTAATTTTCCTTCTAAGTCTGTAGGCCTCATGACAGTGGTAACTCTTTGACCTCTGGCCTAGGGTGGTACGAACTACGAAGTTAGAATAGAAGAATAAGAGGCTAGAGCAGTGGTGGCCCAGTAGTAACGGCCCCGACTTACAAGTTGTAGGTTCCTACCTAGACAGGCGCTTTACTTTGTGTAAATAATTTCATCACCACTGCTCTCAAAACGGTGAAGGAAAAAAATCGTGAGAAAACCGGCATGTCCTAGAATGAAAAATTCGAAGATATGTGACATCTACCAACCGGCACTGGGTCCGCGTGGTGGATTAAGGCCCACTCCTTCTCACAGAGAGGAGGCCGCAGCCCCAGCAGTGGGAACATCATAGTCTGATTATATAAGAGGCCAGTTTTGTTACCACTATCGAACGACCTACCGTACCTACCTATCCTTGAAAAGTGTTAACTATTTAAAATAACACTTGAAACGAATTTCTGATCGTGAATATTTTTAGAATGATTTATTTCTTTTCAATGTGGTGGTTAGAAGTTATGCATTGGAGTGTCCAAAGAGGATTCTCATTTTTAGGGGTGATCCTATGTCAAGCATTGGTAAGCGAAATAAAAAATCAACTTACTTATTTCTTCTTACGCCTTCGTTGCTTAATTTATAACATGGGACTTAAACATTACTACATTTCCTGGGTTCAATTCCCGGGTCGGGGAAAGTGTTATTGGGATTTTCCATCTGGAATTTCAGTAGCATCCCGAAGTCTGGATTGATGGCAATAGGCTCGCCCCATATTACATGGGACTTAAACATAACTGGTAAAACGGGAAATACAGACGTGATGTTATGTTACTTTCAACATAATTCTAATCTCTCTACTGTCTATTCCTAAGTGTAAAAGAGATATATATATAATGTTGTCACTCTCTCACTCTACAGATTATTTATGTTTGTGTGGTTTTCCGTCACTGTCAGTTGTCACAATGACAGCATGCAAAAATTTTTTTTCATTCAGCCTTCCAGTAACCCAATTGGCTGTTTTTTCTCTTGGATTTTGGTGGGTAAAAACATAATAAAGTGAACGTAATTCATTTATATTTAAAAAAGAAAAAATTCTGAAGACTTCATCCATCGGTCTACCTTTTTAAATCATTTTTATTTTGTGTCTAAATTATTTATTGTTTTCAAATTCATTCGATAAAACTCCAACAATTCTTCGTGACTCTTTTTTTCTACATACATATCATTTAAATCATATATTTCAATCATATTAATCGTCACATCACTTCGACAATTTTCGTTTCAACGAACTGCCCCGAAGACCATCTCATCATCATCGTCATCAGCTATGTCCTTTTTTCAAAATTACCAAAACCACAAACAACTGGTTCCTTTTTCAAAAATTTCGCAGGCACACAAACATAATGTGTGCGCGTGTGAGTGTGTGTGTACGTTCTTTAACATCGCACTTAATAAAGAGCCAAACATTAAATTGACAGCTTCCAAAATAGTAGTACTTGCACCGATTGAAAGGCCCTAACTGCCAGAAAACGTTATACAATAATAACCTTTCAAAACGTGTCACCGTAGTAACATAGATGCGATATTTGCTTGTAATACCACTCACGTGTAACATTGATGCTACATCCTGCTACTTTATAACATCCTAGTACTCACGATTGATCAGTAAGCCAGCCAGTACCATGAATGATACACCAGGTATTACAGCAAAGCATGATATAAATGTTGAACTAACACACACTGTTCACATGTCGCATTTTACGTCACAAGAACCAAAAATAAGCATAATATTTGAAAACCAGAGACCGGAACGAAGATCGTATAAGGAAACCTCGCCGGCTTACAAGAGAGGGATGCTTAACGGTGTCAAAGATACGAACGGGAACGAAGTACCGTCGGTGTCCGAGATCAGAAAGAGATTCGACCAAAACATGACGGTAACGAAACTACCAGCAAACGATTCGCGATACACCGAACAGTATCTAAATCAGCTAAAGGATTGCGAAAATGGTACAGTAGGGTATACGAAAATCGTCCCTAAAGACGAGAAACCAGTACCGGTCCACCTACCGTACGAAAAAAATGGTTTGCGATGGGAGATGGGGTCATCTAGCTCCCGATCGAACTCTAACTCAGATTTATCACTAAGTAAGACTATATCCGAGCCAGTGTGTCTAGCGAAACCAATTCATGATAGAAATAGTTCCATGTCTACTTCTCTAACTTCAAAACTGCCTTCCGAACGTTTAGCCAGCATTAAAAGCCAGCTAGACCCAAATAATCCTATAGGGAAAATATTAGAAAAATCCACTGTCATCCATGTAGAAAATGGCGATTTAGATTACAAGAAACATAATTCTGAAGGACATAAAATCAAAGATATAAAAAGTGATATAGAAAAGCAATCGAAAGCGCCAAAGCATACATCTAACTTCGCTTCCTACATACAGATTTCGCAGCCTGTCTCCTCAGGGACAACGCCGAAAAAACAAATAGAATTAAATCATACAATTAACGAAGAAGCTCCTAAGAATGATATCAAAGCTGAACCTAGAAAAGCAAGAGCTAATTTGAAATATATAGACTCAGAAGATGAGAGAATACTTCTCGATAATGATATAGAATCTCCTTGTGGTACTGGTTTTGAGAATAAAACTTTTGAACATGAGAATTATTTGAAAAAGAGAACGGAAAAGAGTGAAGAAGGCACTAATCATTTGGAAGATGTTAAGTCTATGGAGACTAGTACTGAGAGTACGATCAGTGAGCCGACTGATGACCTGAGCCCTGAGACTCCGTCTGCGAGGCGAAGAGTAATATTAGATTCGAAAGATTTTGAAGAAATTAAAGGGGTAAGTATTCATTTTGTTTTGTAATATTTCGTGGTTGCTTCGATGGGCGGGTATTTTGAAAAAGTCACGTTAAAAGAGTGTTAAATTGTTCTGTTTTTAATCTTCGATTTCTTACTGAATTCCTGGGAAGTTGTTTGCATTGGATTGACCTTGACGACAGATAAGATTATATAAAACCAGGATTTGATTTTAGCTGTTCAAGTTTTGATATATGTAGTTATCAATCGACCTCAAATCTATCCAAAATTCAAAGTAAATTCAAAACTACCTTCATTTAAACTTTAGTTAGATTTACCCTCTCGGTTGCATATTACTTACTAGCTTTTGCTCGCGGCTTACCCACCCGGACATCAGATATTATCCCAGGGTACTACCGAGATAAAATGTCTTAACCGAGGTCATGGTCAACCTGTGTGCCAAATTTCATCCAACTCCGTTCAGGCGTTTAGATGTGAAAAGGTAACAGACAGACAGATTAACTTTCGCATTTATAATATTAGTATGGATTTTCCTTTTATCAAGACCTCAATCCATTGCTGGATTTGCTTCTCTTAAATTGTTCCAATAGACAGATTAATTTTCAAATATTTTGCCGCCAATATCGAAGGAGCCATGAAAGTCAGCACCTCATTTATATTGGCTCTTTTATCTGCACGTTTTTGGTTTTGTTTTCGTCAATTATTTTTAAAATAAGTGTGTGTTAGTTTTAGAATTGTATGTCCTTTTCAGCTACCAAGGACAATGATGTTTCGTTTTTATGTGTAAAAGGTTTTGCGTCTTCAATTTCATTGTAGATTTTTTTAAATCGGTTGTGTCTATTATTTGATGTAGCAGTTTCTCTTCAAGATAACTCTTTTTAGCATTTGAAATAAGGTTTTGGAGCGGTTCTTCCAAAATAACTAAAAAGTTGTGTCACTTGAACATATCATATTTTTTAATAGTTGTTATATTGCTTTCTTCATCGATTTGTCTCACAGTGGGTCTCTACATCTAAACTCTACATTATTTACAGTTATTAATATCTCTGCAACTCTAGAAAATTTCTAACAACTTTTCTTTGAGCGACATTTATGTTTAGCATAGCATATTTCTAGCTCGAGCACTGGAAATATTATAAGCTATAATATTGCCACTGCTTCCCAGCAGTGGCAATATTATACTATTATTACTATTACTTCTATTCTATTATTATTATTACTTCTTCTGACAGACGCCTGACCTGTATCCCTACAGGTCAGGCGTCTGTCAGAAGAAGTGGGCCATCTACCATGATGGCTCAGTGCCGATTGGTGGATGTCACATGTCTTTGTATTTTAAATTTAGACCAGCATTTTTTGGAGGATGTAACTCATATCACTGGAATTAAGTTGTTACTTACCGCTTTTTTCCACTATATGTACATAGGAGATGCTATTTACATTTTCCCTGATATCAGGGACAATCCAACTACATATTTGACTGTTGCGTGTGTTGAATAACACAAAATCGTTGAATGACGCAGCATGTTCAGTGTTGTTGGTTTTACTCCTACGTATCAACAAATATTGGGTTTATCGACACAATGTGTAGGGAACTGGATTTTTGTGTTGTGTAAAATTACTATCGGTAACGTTAATTTTAAGAGCTTTGGCAATGTTGATAAAAAAACTACTACTTCTTTGACGCAACGTGTGCAATGTTCACACTGCTGGGACACAGGGCCGTAATCCACGACGCGGGCCCAGTGCGGGTTGGTGGACCACGCATATCTTGGGATTTTAAGTTTTTGGAAGATGCCGTGCAACTTACGAATATTACTGATCTTGAAAGTTTCTACCAATCTGTGTAGATACTAATAAGTAATTACATCTTCACATGTCAGGGACAGTACAACTAAATATTTGATGAGGTTGCATGCGTTGAATAAAGGGCAGGCCACACTGGGAACGAAGCTAAGTTCGTTTAGCTTCTCTCTTGTCGCTACCACGTCTTTTCATAGTGCACAGTTCACGGTGTGAATCGAAGAATGAAAAGACACGATTGCTACATGAGCGACGTTAAACGAACTTAGATTAGTAACCAGTGTGGCCTGCGCTTAAGGCTGGTTTCACAGCTGTCCGGGAGACCCGTGCGGGCCATCCGTACGGGCTCCCGGAACTGAGACGTGTGTCTCAGAGGCACTAGAACATTGTTTCACAGCGACGCGGATTGGTCCGTACGGGTAGAGTGCGTACAAGGCTAACAACCGTATCGTACTAACTCCCTCGTTTCAGAGCACTGCGGGCGCTACCCGTAGGGTCTCCCGGGCAGCTGTGAAACCAGCCTAAGACAAAACAGTTGAATGACGCAGCATGCTCAGGGTTGTTGGTTTTACTCCTACATTTCAACGAATATTGGACTTACGTTCTATAGTTTTATTTACAGTCTTCTGCAAAAATCACACCGTTAACACTTAGGTGAGCTTGAAGTGAACTATCAATCCCTAGCATAAATAGGATGACAGTTCATGCTAGTTCCCTAGTGACTAGAGAACTAGATTTTTGTCTGTGAAAAAGTACTCACGAAACGGTTACTTTTAGGTGCTACTGTAAAGTTGGTAAGATCGACTCTGATGACAAGTATGCAAATGTGGATTTTACCTTCAAGTTACACACTTGGAGGAAATTGAATTTTTGTTGTGTATACGTACTTACCACACAGTGTAGACAGGACGGCAGGAAAGTAGAAAGACTGATCTGCACTTTTTACACAATTAATTTTTTTCATAATTCGACTCAGAATTCTTTGTTTTGTCATAGGATTTTTTTTTCGTAGTTTGATTCTCAATTGTTATTGATATTAAGTCACGTCAACTACAAAAAAAAATCTCAAAGCGTCGGAAGTTTCGTATTTTGGAAGAAAAAAAATATTACAGTAATATTGGATTTAACCATTTTCTTGGTAATGGTACTGATTCTCTTGTACACCGAACTAAACTATCACTAAAACTACTTACTTTTGGCTATGAGAATCTTAAAACTATTCTGCATCAAAAAATCTCTAAATTTATATATATTATTTATATATATTTATATATAAATGTAATTTTGACACAACTAAAATCGTATAAAATGACAATCGCGAGTCCACGTGGTACTTGTTCGTCCTACCCCGTGATTTTTTTTTAGAGCCGGAGGCGTGCAGGCTCGACGTATTTTATATGTAATTTTTCACTTTTTGTATGTAAAATAAGAAAAATTATTACCTACATGTTCAGATTTAGGGGTTTGGGATTTTTATAAAGGAGTCGAAATTTTCATTATTTTTGCGATTGGACACACCATTTTCGAGATATAAGTAAAAGAAAAAAGATACAGTACTGTTTTTGCACATGAATTTGAGGTGTTAGTGTGAATTTTAGTTATGATAATTATTAATTATCACTGTTTTGCATTAAAAACGCTCTCCTGTAAAATCATGATTTTGTACATAACCGTATACACTTTGTGACCGTCGAGTAAAAAGTTTTCTACAGTCTTTAGCATGGCGATTACAAAATCAAATTGTCTTCACTACCTTAGTGATTTTGACAGTTTGGGATAGAAAACTTTCTTCTGAAATAGTCTACATGTAAAAGGACCTAGACAAAGATCGTCAGAAACGAAAGACAAAATGACAGATTGTAGAATGATTTCTACGGTGCGATGTCAAAAATGGAGAAACGAAATGTCACTTTGTATAGAAAGAGCTGTGTCTATTCTTCGTAGAAATATCAAAATCAAAATCAAAATATTTTTATTTCACATAGACCTACATGGGCACTTATGAAACGTCAGAAGCTAGGTGCACGGTTCCAATTGGTCGTTTCCTATGGAGAAGAGCCGGCAAGAAACTCCACGGTTACTCTTTTAAAAATAATTGGCTTTTACAATTTTTTCAAATAACAGTGTGACAAGGTATGGGAGGACAGTGTAGGTATTTCAATAAGTACCAGGTACTTAAGAAAATAGAAATGGTCAACAAATCTACAGTCCACTAAGCCTACAGTGTTCTCACATTCACAAAATAGAAAATAATCTATACAAAATTATATAAATTAATAAAAATAAAAACCTCTTTTAATTAAACGCAATTACATTATTGCTATTACAACTGTAATAAATCTGAATAATTATCATGTGCACAAAAGCCACTAATAAAGAGTTGAAATTAACTCGTAGCTATATAATGTCAAATAATACGATGAATATGTCAAGGATGAATGTAAAAAAATAAGATAATAATAAATATGGTAATTTGGGAGCAGTTAATAGACTCTTACATAATTATGCCGTTAATGATATACCAGGGAAGCCACATGTGCAGAAGGAATTATTGCCAAATTTCCTTGTCTTCAACATAGTCTTTAATTTTGTAATATGATTTCTTGATAAGAACACGTTTGATGTGGGTTTTGAACTTCCCATCGCTAAGTTCTGTAACAGACTTTGGCAACTTGTTATAAAAGCGAAAAAATAGAAAGCGTCATGCTACGCATGCAGGAAGATATTCAATTAATGCACAAATTAGAACCTAAAAGTCACCGGTAGGTACCTATAGAATATATCCCGTCAGCCTTCAAAGCAAGAGTGAACAGGCATCTTCTGGGTACGCTCGTTCCATCGTAGACCTTATCCATCGCTTTTATTATTTCATACATCGCTTTTTTCATCAAGCGAGTTCGAGGTCAAGAGCAAGCCCATACAGGAATAAAAAAAAAACTAATTTCTAATGTTTTATGTCTGAAAATTCTACTGTTATTTGATTGTTTATCGGTGCATTTTGAAAAAGAAACTGTTTTACCGTATTATTTACAAAAAACGCCTTGTTTAATCGTTTAGGATTTAAATGACATTTCCAATAATTGTCTATCTTACTTGACCATAAAACCCAATATTCTATCACCTCTGGTGTAACGCTAGCCAGTACCAGGAAATCATGAACGCAAGCAGATAGGAGTCCATTTAAAAACTCACACATACACAAGCCGCGACACGTAGGCGTCACGCACACAAATACATGACCTCAATACGAATGCCAATGAACTGCTAAGACTATTACACACCTGTAGGGATTTTAACTTTTCTAGTAGCGTCCAGAATTGTGGGCTAAAGATCGGCACTTTACAACTGCCTATATGTAAAAGAAAAAAAAAAACTTTTATTTGCGGTAAAACATGACGAAAAGAAAAAACTCACATCCACGCAAAACGACCATAGCTCAGCATAATACTGTTACCATATGCAAGACAAAGCGTACCCCTCATTAGATTTCTAGGACCTGCTTCTACTTTGTCTAAATCTTCGTCATCCTAGGCTCATGTAAAATCACATTAAGTACCGTAAAGGTTCAGAATGCCCTTTTACATCATATTTAAGGCTCCCAAAAATAGCTTAGCTCAGTGCCACGTCCTAGTTTCACGGACACAATTTATTGCTTGGTTTCCTGTCAAGCCAGGCGTATAATAAATTAGTTAATTCAGCCTGCGTTAAGCCACTGCGGAGCAAAAGCCTCCCTACTTTTCCATTCAGCTCAATGAGCTGAGCTACCTTGAGACTTATGTCACAAAAAGTAAATTCAACCATTATCACATTAGGCCGTATGTGCTATGTGCTGAACTTGGGTGAATGCTCTCTCTCCTGATCCTGACAAGCGTAATCCTCAACCCTGGTTCAATGAGAGACTTTCCTTTGATCCCAAAATCTTAAAGGTAAAGTGTTAATCTTTCGTTACAATCATAAATTTGCACTCTACCCGAATCACCGCTTATTCACTCTCTCTCAAAATTCTAACACATCAAGATTTAAGAACCGTTGGCTAATCCAATAATTGTGCTCGTAAATCGTACATTCCTTGAGCCAAATCATTGAACTTCGATATACTAAAAATATCGAGTGGATTGAGATGTTTAGAATGTCTTCTCAGTCTAGCAACGAGAAATGTCACAAGTATGGTCACATTTTGTATGAGATCGTGGTCAAGAACAGGCCCATCCCGTAATAAAAAATATCATGGGTTGAGTTAAGACTATAATCGGTGAGTTAAAGTAGAGCCTGTTGATTGAGCTCCAAAGACAGTATAATCCTCGATGAAGCCTCGAGAGCATAGAATAGTCAGCCTATGACGTTCCAACGGCTGGGACACAGACCTCTCTGGCGAGAGGGATTGAGTGCATGCTTACTTTTATATTACAAGTATGATTTCTACCGAGCAATTTGCTCAATCAGACTCATCACTGAAGTTATCTACTAACACTACATACTTATTGCCTGCTGCCAGAAAACATTTCGCATCAATATAACGAAGCGACAATATCTAGTGAACGACCCGACGTCCCCTTTCCGATAGAAATTCGTGGCTAAAAATAAACAGCGCGAAATGTAACGTCTAGAAATAAAATAACGCGGGAAATTATCTCAGCAGACGACAGCCACGCTTTTAAAACGCCACGTGTCACGGAGCCATCTTGAGAAAAAGCGCGCTAAAATTTTGACGTTTGCGATCCTAACCTCTTTTCTGTTGAAACTTGTTTCGTGTCTATGGTCCGAAACTGGCCGTTTGTATTTTTTGACGGAGCGTTCCAAAAGCCAAAAATCTGTCAAGTTTAGCATTTATGTCACTTGAGATTTTCGATACAACATTTTTTGCAATCTATTTTTTCTTTGTAATTGTGATATTTTTTTAATGTTAAATGTGATTTCTTCGTTTTATCCGGTAAGAGGAGTTGGTTGTTCATTTTGATTGTTTTGCACGCGGAACTGCACGGAAAAATGGCGGTTTCATAATATTTTCGTAGTTATAAGAATAGATTTGATTTACTAAGTGTTATGGCTTCACTTCACATTCATTCACACGCGGTCTCCCAACGTTGTGGTATGCCATGTACACTATGGTGTATGCTGGCTTATCTGCGACATCGCTGGGGGTAGTGAATATGGCATTGTGCCCAAGATCCTTATTTCCTGCGGTGTTCAATAAAACCCACGTTTACAGTGCAAATCTACTGAGATTAAGATAGATTATACTATTGTGGGTTCCTAATGATTTGGGTTCTGGCTATTTATCATTATTTCAAACATGCCTGTCTTCTCTAAAGTAACTAAATAATATATTTGGCGGTAAATCGAAAAACCCGGACACTAGCTAGCCCAAAATAATAATCTACTTATAATTTCACCACCAATAATTTAACCAATATTCTGTTAAAATATTTGATAGAAGAACGAGCAAGATACTTTATGGACACTCTTTTTTCCGTGGAGTTTTCTGGCCGTTTTTCTCCATAGGAACTTACTACGCTTTAAAATGGGCAACGAGCTTCATCTTTCTAACTGACCGACCCCTTGACAATTAAAAAGTGCCTGTAATTGGTTCTATGTTTATTGCTATGTTTATTTGCATTTCCTACGATAGTCCACTCGTGATAAAAAGTTCTCTTACTTAGTACAGGAGACTAATCATTTACAATTTCTACTACTTGTTTAGTGGTAGCAATCTCGTTTCCAATTTTCCTTCAAGGGTCTTTCAAACAGGCGCGACACGCGACGCGACACAAAGACACCGCTCGTCGCGCGACGAGCGGTGTCTTTGTGTCGCGTCGCGTGTCTCGCCTGTTTGAAAGAGCCTTCACTCGGTTTCTGTTCTAGTAGTAGTAAGTCTATTCAATTTATTCTATAGATAAATCTTATATCTATGATTTTCTGCTGCTATTTTAGTCAACCTATCGCAACACCAACATCATCTGCCCGCCTTTCCTGCCTGCCTATCTGACCTTCACAACCCAGTTGCTGGTTAACACGATACCCTTGGGAAGACTAGTTGCCAGACTTTCGGTCTTCTGAAGACCTGTAACAACTGTCAAAGATCTACAAATGACAGCCGGGACTAACGGATTAACGTGTTTTACGAGACATCTTTTTAAAAGATGATCACCCATCCACGGACGAACCGCAGCAAGCGTAGCTTAACCTGATCGATCGACCCGTGCGGCTGTTATAACTTAGCTACAAGCCCATCCATGATTAATATGATAGCAGATTAACTGATCTTACCTACTTTGATCACGCTTTTATATTCTACTCATATCCTTGATTCCAATTGATATAATTTCCACTATAACAGATATCCGGCGGGTTTTTTGGGGACTATCTAATGTAATTTTGACACACAAAATGTGTTTTTTTTTTTCGTGTGGTTAGTAGTAACCTGGTGTCAATTTTTTTATTCCTCCCATAGGCCTCTGACTTGCCTTCACATGCCGTTGAGAATTATCTTCCAGGCATGTTCCTCACGATATTTTCCTTCACCGTTTTTAGGGTTCCGTAGCAAACAAGGAACCCTTATAGTTTCGCCATGTCCGTCTGTCTGTCTGTCCGCGATCTAGCTCCGAGACTCTTAGTACTAGAAAGCTGTAATTTACATATTAATCACGCCGACAAAGTGGCAAAATAAAATTAAGAAAAAAAAATTTTTAAGGTACCTCCCCTACACGTAAAGTGGTGTTTTTTTTTTTAAATTTTATTCCATATTTATTTTATCCCGTATCATTGGAAAGGTCCTTCAAAAATAATGTGAGTGTGTGAAAACTATTTTTGGATTCAGGATCTGTTTGCGAAATATTAAGCTTTAAACTGCTAATTTTTGTTACAGTCGTGTCCTGCAAGCTAAACGGTTGCTTTTAGATGTGTGTAAAGAATCACGGCAGTAGTTCATATAACGAAATTAAAAGGAAAACTATCACAGCTAATTAGGCTTTGCAAGTTAACGAGTAATAATCGACCAACTTAAATTTGCAGCTGAAAATACATGTTTTCCCATACATTCCGTATGGGAGAGCATGTTTTTCAACTACAAAGTTAAGTTTGTTTTTGGAATAAATCGGAACCCTTCATTATGCGTGGTCCGACATGCACTTGGTTTTTTTAAAGCAAGTGTTATACAATACGCACATGAATCCGAAAAGTCAGAGGTGCGTGCCTTGGGTCAACTCGAGCCCTATGACTTGGCAGTACTAAAAGTGCTGATTCTCAGCCTAGTTGGAATAAATGATTTTTCATAATGATATCCGAATTTGACGTTCCTAGCTTCAGTATTTTTGACCTTGCGTTGTGTCAGCCAGGCAGAGAACTCATCATCATCCTCTTGTTCTTATCCCAATTTATTTGTGGTCGGCGCAAGCGCAACATAAAGAAAGAAAATAGATTTATGAACATAACTAACATGACTTCTCGTATCAGTCGTCATCTCTGTAGTCACTCCCTTTCTATCCATATCATCTGTCACACAGTCCATCCATCGTTTCTTTGGTCTTCCCCTACTCTTATAGCCATCGGCATTCATACTCAATACTTTTTGATATTTTCCTCACACACACCTGACCAAAGAACCAAGAAAGTTCCCGACATCCCCTCTACGACTACACGAGTACTCCGGGTAGGATAAAAAGTCGCAAGAGCTTCTTACTCCACGCAGGCAATAGTCACAGACAAACTAAAAAGCGAAGTAAATTGTGGGAGGAAAGGTATCCACCACCTCAAGACTTCGTAAAACCCCAAAAACAATTGTGCTTCCGGTCGCGAGCTGCAGTGGCTTATTTGGAAAGCGCTGAATCGATTACGTAACCAAGTAGGCCGCTGCAAACATAATTTGGCGAAATGGCATTACCCGTTCATCCAACATCCGGTGCGACTGCGGTGCACCAGAGCAGACGATGCCCCATCTGCTAGTGTCCAAAATGTCCGTTCACCTGCACCCTCCTCTGACGCCGAATATAGGAAACATAGACGTACCTTTAAAACAAAAAAGAAAGACCCTGAGGCCCTAGTGTGAGTTTTTTAACCATCTCGAATTTACGCATCGACCGCGTTCGGCGCTCCGATTGGACCTTCACTGGTGAAAGGCCATACATTTTGTATCGGACGGCTGATTATTTTTCGCGATTACGATGTTGGTCCTATTTAGAAAGTTGTTCAGTTTGATGGTCAGACACCCTTAAATATGGCCACAACTGATACATGCTGTTTAAAATGCCAAGACTTCGTTTAAAAAGATTCAAATAATCATTATCTCTAAACGACTGTGAAACTCCAGGTGATTTCCATTGATGTGTACAGTGTGACGTCAAACGCGGTTAGCTGACCTTGGTAGCCTGACGACTGACGTGCAGTGACGTCACCGAACCGGTCATGGAGAACGCAACAACACGCGCGATTGTGATAGCTACTTACAGCTCGCTATTTAACTTCCAAACAAGTAAACAAATATTTGTTTTTGGAATAAAATACTTTAACACCGGCGACATTAAGTTCAGTTTGCGCTACGACTTCAATCTTTTTTATGACTCTTTCAATAATAATTGTAGTCATTCAATTGTGGTCAGTCTGAAATCAACTTAATTTATTCTGTGATAAAGTTTATATTTGTTTCAGTGGAAATAACATCAATTGGAAAGAAGGATTTGAAAGTGGTTATAGGTTAACGTTTGTGTATGTTATGTTGTATCTGGGATCTGTTAATTTTGTATTTCAATTGAATCGGAATTTGTATTTCCATAAATGGAAAATCGTTTGACAGTCGTTACGGGTAGTCAAGAGCCCGAAAGTCTGACAACCACTCGCAAAGGAGAAGGCGTGATGTTATCGTATTACCCAGTAACTGGATTGTGAAGTTCAGATAGGCAGTCGCTCCATCTAAAATACTGCTGCAGCGTAAACCGACCCCAATATAGTTGGGAAAGGCTCGGCAGATTTGTTTTTTTATTCTCTCTTACTACTGCCTACATTGACTACTACTGACAACTTCTTTGGTCTAGTGATTTACTTCTAGGGTCTATAACTATGAAATGTTAAACCTATCATTGTCCCAGTGTGAGAGAGAGATTGAATTATACAGGACGAACACTATCCCTTTTTCACAATGATGACTTGTATGTAACACGTCATAGTCACCGTTGGTTTACCCCTGGGCGGAATCAAGACCCCATTTTAACATTCTGGCGAAATGCAACGACACACTATCCTCACCCTTCGTCGGAGGGATACAGACAGACGTAATGTTATGATAATGTATTCACACTTAATTGGATCTTTATAGACCTGACCTTGACATTCAATTTTGCTTGTTTGTCTAGATGCAAAGCAGACGCAAATCTGCATTGATTTTCCTCAATAAGCCATTCCAAACACATAACATCATGCCTTGTTTCCCGGAAGGTTTGGGCAGTTATGTTTAAGTCCCATGTAGTAGGGGGCGAGCCTCTTGCTATCAACTGGGCACGAATGCAGACTCCATACCAATTCCAAACTACTTATATTTGGTTTATGTCCTTCCCAAGAAATTCGTAGTTATTCGGCTGCACCTTGTCATACGATGACCCGAACCCCAATTGGGAAAAGATGGAAGATGATTTAAGGAATTCCTGTATTAATCATGATCCCGAAATGGGGCCGCATCATAGGTAAACGATGATCGCCTCACATACACCCACGTATGCCCTCGGCAGAATTGCAAATTTACGAGTAGACTTCCAGTGCAACCAGATGCGGCTGAATACCAGTATTTTACATGGAGTGACTGCCTATTTGACCTCCACAAACCAGTAACTGGGTAACTACTATTTTGTTCTGAATGTCCTGATCAAATGTCAAGATCACAAAATGGACACGCTGCTAGGCAGATCTCACCAGAAAAGCTTCTATAATTTTTTGCCTTCCGAGCAAATTCTCAGCATTTCTCGTCACGATTACGTTAATACAGTCTGTGAAAAATAATGCTAACTAAATTACATAACATATGTGACACGGATAACAAAGATGTAAGATAAATATTGATATGAATTTTGATAAATTACATTGTATTTTTAGTATAGCACCTTTTGCGGAAACAAGCAGACGTCGCGTTGCCAATAAATTACTGTCATTATTTAGTGTTAGTGAGAGAACGTTTTGGTTGAAAAATTACGGGACTTTTTGGTGTGATATTTTGGATATTTTTGAATCAGAACGGTTAACTATTACAGGAAGAAATTGCACTTAATCTGCACTACAATTTGACTGACTACCTATAACCAGTCTTACCAAAGGGTGTTCAGTCGCTCCATGAAAAATTCTGGTATTCAGCTGCATCCGGTTAGACTAGAAGCCGACCCCAACATAGTAGATTTATAAAAAAATTTAAAGATTAGTCATTATTTGCCAAATTATACTTACTAAGAAATAACGCCAAGCTGAATCAAAGTCCAATGTCAAAGTGAGAATTTGGCGTAAAAACAGCAGTCATGTTTGGAAGTATTCAAACTTTTTGCCGGCGCTGAGTTCAAGGTCGCAAAACGAAGTCGTCTTTGAAGATTCTGTGTCTAGTCTTAAATCATGTTAAGTCCTGTAGTGTTGGCAGAAGTAGTTACTGTGTGTCGCTAGACAGAATAATTTAAGAAGATGACTGTATTATTCACGTAAAGTACTGAAAGAGCTATAATTTTGAGTGCATCTTGGTTAACCAAAAATCGACCTGTAGTAAATTGCGTTGGTATTTCCCTTGGACCCGTGAAAAAATACAGAAATTATGGATCTATTTAATTCCATTAACATTTTGGGTTTCATATGAATAATTATTTCTTTATTTACTCAGACAACTTTAGTCATGTTAGGGAGTAGTTCAAAATACATTATCGGGTCTGTTATTTATTTTTTTAAACAACAAGGCTGAACTGAATAAGAACTAAGATATTCGCCACAAAAAAAAGTGTTAGTGTCATAAAATGTAGCAACTCCCGCCAAAAAATGTCATTTCGAAAGAGCTAATGAAACTGGAGCGAAAGTTGATCTTCCCAGACATAATTGGAAGGTCAGTGAACTTTGATGACGTCAGAGAGACTTATTACGTTATAGAAGTGACAATGAATGCTGTGTTAGTGGTACTAAGGAATGTGGTGATGAAGTGGGATTATATGCCGCTTATCTGGTTGCAAATTGTTTTGGTATGTTGTTTTGTATAAAACCATTTTTTTCTCATCAAATTATTAAGTCTAGTCGACCATCTGGGTACGTTTCCACTGAAGCGGAGAGGAGCGGAGCTGAGCGTAGACGTACACGAATCGTCCAATTGCAGACGAGACGAGAGACGCAATGAGGATTTCAACCATTGTGATTGGTCGATCCCTGCAAGTCTCCGCTCAGCTCCACTCGTCTCCGCTTCAGTGGAAACGCTTCCTAAGGTTGAATGTCATTTGCAAGTCATAAAACGACAATGTCAGTAATTTATCTATGTGACGATTGGATATTTTCAACAATAGTGAAATTTCAATTTACTGGGCATTGTTGTCAAAATATGATGGTAAAGCGATTATGAATTCAACTCTACATTACCGGTGATTGCTTCTTTGGCCTAGTAGTCACAAGTGCGGCTGCTGAGCCTGGAGCTCTAGGTTCGATACCCAGATCGGGTAAATTGGGTTTTTCGTAATTCTCAGTAGCAGCACGGAGTCTTGATTTTGATCGGATGATGGTAATAGGCTGGTAACTCCTCCGTGACCCTGAAAGTACGTTAAGCCTTCCCGGCTATTATTCATGGATCTTTGACAGTCGTTACGGGTCGTCAAAAGTCCGAATGTCTGACAACCAGTCTTACCAAGGGGTATCGTACTTATTGCCCGGTTACTGGGTTGTGGAGATCTGATAGGCAGTCGTTCCATGTAAAATACTGGTGTTCAGCTGCATGTGGTTAGACTGGAAGCCGACCCCGACAAAGTCAGGAAAAGGCTAGGCAGATTGATTTAGATAATATCCTAACCGATTATCATAAAACAGTGTCTTACCAATCAGGAAATCAGACATAACCCTTCAAAACTTGCTACCAATACTCTTAACAAGTCGCCAATCATTATAATATCAAAAAGTTAGTTACTAAAACTAGGCTGAGAATCAGCACTTTCTGAACGTCAAAATTACAAAAGACAGTCCCCCCAAAACGCCCACTCTTCACTACTTCCTAGTGCTTTAGCTGGGAAGAAGGAGCGCAACAAACTCCCCAGCAGCACAGCTGTCTGTTCAGTTAGAAGGTTAAAACATTACAAACTGGAAAAATAACCTACTAAACTTGACTGTATTATCCTTGACATAGTTGAGTCATTCACAATGATATTACGTAATGATTGAAATGGGTCAGCTCCGTAATTGGGTGATACACTCGAAATTGCAATATGGCTTTTGTTTTCTTCATGAATTGATGTAGTTGACGAGAGGACGAGCTATATACAGGGTTCTCATGGCTCCACACAAGAGGACATTGTTGGTAAACATTTGTGAAATAGTCATAGAAATGGAATTGAAAAACGGGCCAAGTGCGTGTCGGACCACGCACAATGAAAAGTTCCGTGGTTGGGATGAATTTATCCCAATGTTAAAATTGTAGTTGAAAAACATGTTCTGGGAATACATCGATATACGTCACAGTCAATTCTCTTTTTGCAAATGTAACGATTTAAACGAAAAAAAAAAATGTATCGTGTCGTTAACTACAAATTAAGGATTTTCGGAATTTTTACTTTACATGTGCTGTGAGAACTTGCTTCTTGCCTTTCATGATTCTAGGTCAACGTCAAATCATTTATTTCAAATAGGCCCTTGTATGGCACTTTAAACGTCAAAATTTACAAAATAATATAATTGATTCTAGTCGCCCCTTCCAAAAGGTAGTGTTCGTATGGAGAAGAATGGTTCCAAAAGGTAGTGTTCGTATGGAGAGGAATGGGCAAGAAACTCCACCGTTACTCTTTTAAAATGTTTTACAATAGTTTGTATAAGTACGTACATTAGTTAAATAATGATACGTGAAGACGCACCTAGAATAAAATTACTATACCACAATAGGTAAAAAGAATTAAAAATGAAGCAACGATAGATAGTTTAATTATATGATAGATACATGGTGCTCGTATATTTACAAACATTGTAAAAGTAGACGATTTTCCTATTTTTTTATTAATAAGTCTGTGGGAACGGGTCAACGGGAACTTCCCTGTAGTTAGATATTTTTGCAAGTATCAAGTAGGGAAAAAATTCAAAATGCCTTTGACGACTATGTTGCCTCCCGTCCAGCAGACTTTTTAAAAAAGGTCATCAATAAGCTACCACTACGTTGGTAAAGGTGGATTGATTGCATGGGTAATTATTACTTTGATTAATAAAAATAATAAATATAGAGAAACAATGGCGTTAACTTATTTCATGAAAAACGGCAATTTCATAGGTAAAGACCTATTATGTCGCATAAGTGGCCGTATATTTTTATTGCGTTGACTTAGAAGTTTGAGTTTGCTAGAGCTCCAAGGAACCATAGACCTCCGTATTAGATATTAATTTCAACTTGATACCTCCACGCGTTACTGAGAAAAAGGGTCTTGACAGACTGACGGACAACGAAGTGATCCTATAAGGGTTCCTTTTTTTCCTTTTGAGGTACGGAACACTACAAACCAAGATGGCTGCGAGTTAGTTCCGATTAGTTCTGATTGTGGCCACATGCCAAAAGATCCTTATAGCGTTGTTCACATGCATATATAAACTCACGCCTTTTACCAATGGTAGGTAGGCAGAATCTACAGCGCAACCTGCTACGATCCTTACATTCTCCTTTGCTTTAGCCACGTTCATACATCTGGTCATGCAGGAACACCTGTTGCGAGTACCTACTACGTACACTAATTAGGTAACTACAAGGATAAGTACAGGTTTTGATAAAAATTCACCCTCATTTTTTCGGTGATAAATCATCGGTAAGCAGTTTCAAGAATTATATACAGCGTAAGACATTATTTCAATTATAACGATGTTGGGGTGGCAACCGAATGGCATTCATACACACAAATTCCTTGCACATAAAAGAGTTTAAGCTTTCAATGCCATGTCAAAAAAATATGTTTTGCACCCATCCCCCATATCTCGGCCCCCGTCCATTTGGGATCCATTCGGATGGTACGGGTGGGTTCGGTTTCACTTCCAGACCCAGATTATCACTCGTCATCCGGTTGCCTCTCCGATAATTTTACGTGCCATTGCTTTAACTATAGGGCATCCCCCGGCATATCCACTCACATCTTCCTTAAAATTAATTATCTTTCAAGGGAAAATCCTATGCTTCTCCACTTTCTGGCAAATGTATGTATGACCAACTGCACGTGTCCGAATGTTTGGCCAACTGCACGTATCTTCTATGTCTATGCATATTATTAGACAAAGTCGTTTTTCGTCTCTTCGTGACCTCTTAGTTATTCTAAACATAATAGATTTTGATGCATATTTACCATCATTTCATAAAGGTTTTTTGGCCATCGATAGAATCATTATTAGGAAAAAAAAATATAATACATTTTATTATATAACAATATATGCTGCTATGCTGATATCTTTCCTGTAGCAATAGACCGTGTGACCTGTGGCAATAGGCTCGCCCCCTATTACATGGGACTTAAAACATAACTGGCGAAATGTGGGTGAGCCTGTTACAGGGACACCTCTGCCCAACCCTTCGGAGAAACAAGGCGTGATGTTATTGTTATGTTATCTTTCCTTTACGTTATTTCGTCGACCGTAGTCACAGATTAATACAGATGGGTCACTCGGCAAAATGATTTAAATAAAAAGCAACTCTTGCTACGACACTAGAAAGTGTAATTCAGGTCGCACAGTGCTAATTACCTAGAGTTATATCCACCTAGAAGTTGCCTTTCTTTCTATCGCATAAGTCTTAGATCTTCTGGGTACGATACACTCACTGAATTGGCCCGACAAGTCGAGCCCGGCGCGTGCTTGCAGCTTCATACCTAAAAAGCGGAGTGTACTAACTGTATTCATCTGTGCCGTAGTGTATGTAACGTATCATATCATCAGGCTTATTTTAAAATCTCGATACTATATCGATTACCCATTAGAGTTATAGCGAAGCTAGTATAACATGAAAGAAGTTCAAGGACTTATTATAAAAATATTATGTAATTGATTCTATTGATTACTTCAGTAATTATGAATACTCTTAGTTTTTTAGCGATGATTATGTTGTATAAATCGATTCTGGTTTTATTTAGGTCTTTCTTCTTGTTACAGTTTTTCTCTTAGCCATCTCATGGACTTGTTTTTTTTAAACATACCTAATGCTTCTATATGCAGTATTGGCATGTCATCGCTCCCAGGCCACCAATATTACATGGGACCAAAAGGTCCCCGAAACGATCAATTGCAATTGTAAATTTTTACGTGATTGATGCGCGAATTAATGGTCTACTAAATGCTATTAAAGCGATTGGTAGTGGCGTGTGTGTTGGATGATTAAGTTCCCTTCACAATGATTGAGTTGAATGGTGCTGATCCTTGCGTCATGTTCGAGAACGGGCGCCGTCAGTAAAGTCTGATCATCTCGTAGCTGCCACGGCTTATTTTTAATTTATTTTCGATTTGTATTGAATTTAACTTTTTTTTTACGGAAGTTTTTAACGTTCACGTCTTTCTACATTGTTCTCACATGTATAACTTTAACATGAATGATGTAACCAATATTTTGTGACAATATTTTGATTTTAAAAGAATCTACTACGCGGTCGAATCGGCAACTAGCTTCATCTTTCTGACTGACCGGCCCCTTGACAATTCAAAAGTGCCTGTAATTGGTTTATTTGAAATAAATGCTTTGAGTTTGAGTTTAATAAATAATATTGACAAAATTACTACAATACAAATTGATGGCAATTGATCAATTACAATTGATCGTTTCGGGGACCCTTTAAACATAACGGCGAAATGTGTGTGTACTAAACACTTCCCCCTTATCCTTCGGAGAATACATTAATTATGTTATGTGTTATAGGCATGTCAAACTGCTTAGCAAAAGAAAATAGCCAGAATTCAATGCAGTCAAAATTATTTCCACCATAGCGTTTACATGTCTTGGTCGTGACCCAGAACCGGCTATAACAACGTCACCCCATAGACTTCCCGCCAGTCAGTCTAGAGGTACACACCCTCCCATACCACAACCTAGCCACGTGAATCCAAACAACATATATTTATTATCACCAATCGTTACGTAGCTACTGCCGATTGTGAAATTTGGCATCGGTTTTTGGCTTACACCCTCCTCACGGCGCCTGAGCAGTCACCGTCGCGCCATCATAGCGAAAGTCACACGAAATAATGTGCGATCAAACGTAAATAAAAATTGTTATAATGCAATTTCCCGCCGGTATAACCTAAACGCCATTTTTCCCGCGCATTCTGCTGTCAAATCTGACAGCGACCAACTCCTCGCCGAGCAAAGACAATGAAGTGTTGATTTTTTATATGTGACCTCTTTTAGGGCTTTGCCCTTTGAAAATTGAAAATTTTACGATGCGTGTTTAAAAGACAGTTTTTTACAGTGTGAGAGAACTCTTTGTAAGATCGAAGGCCGCCGTTTGAGATGTAAACTGTTTGTGCATAGACAATTATTGTGCCGTCCAAAGTTTGTGGTCAACAGATAAACAATTAAAAAAACTTTTTATAACAACAAACTCAACAACTGGACTATAACTCAATAAAAATATATATCAACATTTAATTTAAAAGTAATATAAACTTGACATTTTTCGTTTTTAATTTTTAAAACTTTTATTTAAACTTTAAGTGGTGTTTTAGCGAAGTTTCCATCTTTAAAATTTTTAGTATTGACAAGGACACCCCACTTTTGGTTCCTTTGTATTCCTGCCTTCCATTCCCCAATATATCTTGATCTATTCTAAGAAATTCAAATTTGAAAACTGCTCCCTCCCAACAACCACACTCCCTTACATCTACATTGAAATTTCGAATTTACCCTACCTACACACATTGAGAACGTTATAAAAAAAATAAAAAACTGAAAAAAGAATCTAAAATCCGACCAAAGAGCTTGTCATCTTGCCGTCAGTTACTCTATGCTAACTTACTACGAGGCCCTGGTGATATTAGCATGCTTGACAACAGGCCTGATCGCTCTTGGACATGAGGTAAGTAATAAATACTGTTCTGATACTTGGACTTGACATTTGTTGACACACGCATACATACGCAACGCTCGTGACTTCCGTGTCTTGAGATTTTGTCGCGTAAGCATTGGTTTTCCGAGGTAAATGAAACAATATGTGACTATTTGTGACGAACAATAGCTTGAGAAAGGGAAATATTTAATTGATCCTCTAAAAACTTATTTATCTTCTAACGGCGATCGCCTTTTATGAGCTTATGATGATTGCCTTTTTAATAAATGACCCGATTTTAAACTGTCGCAATAACTACGCTAGAGCATCCCGCCCGACCATAATTATCTGCTCAAAAGCTTCTTTAGCACAAGTCCCATGCAGGTGTTGGTATGAAGAAGCATTTATAAACCAGTCTATGTACTAAAACGCAGTCCTTTCTTCGCCCATTTAACCCAATTAAAGAAGCATACGTAGCTCGTAGTTAAAATTTGTCTGCCCGAAAGCTTCTTTAGCACAACCCCGTACAAGGGTTGGCATGAAGAAGCATTTGTCAACACGCGTCCACGGAACGGCGCACGAAACTGGCATAAACATGGGTAGTAACTGAACCAATATCATCTTCAAACAGACCCGAGCGTTCCGTATCTATCGTTGCGTCAAAGACTGCCATAATCTAAGTGCCTGAACACCTACCACCCAAGGTGTGGATGTCGACGGTGCTTCGAGCCGCGGCCACGCAGCGTCGCGCCGCAGCCGAGCCGACCGCACCCGCGACCCTCGCAGCCTCGCCTGCCCCTCGTCGGGGGGCGGACCTATGGGGTCAATACATACCAGGTGGCTAGTTATATTTTACGGTTGAAATAGAGAGTACATTTGAGGAAAGCCCTTTACGCGTTGAAATAGAGTAGAAATCTTGAGGCAAGTTCTCTAAGGATCACTTTTTAAACTACAATTATGGGGTCAATATTATATCAGTAGGGTAATTGCGTAGCACACAAAAAATTGAAATGTATTTTGACAGTCCAACAACATTCATTGCGTTATTTACGTTGTCGAGCAGACGATTTTTTCAAACGTATGAAGCAATGGATTAGGAATTTCTTTCAAAATCTTCGGATAATGTTACGCAATTGGGGTGCTGGTGGCTACTTATGTTTAATTGTCGAAATAAAGTAGAAATCTTGAGGAAAGTTCTCTACACACTGTCCTTTTAAGGCTGACAAGAGGCAAAACATTAAAAGTAGGCTTGTTTAAAAAAAATAAATGGCTAAATCTATATGTGGTAGCAGAAAATATATATGTTAATCTTGAACATATTTCTCAGAACTTTATTGTTACCAAAACAGGTTTTGAAATACAAATTAACGGTACACCGAGTTCCAATCCAAAATATCTATATTAAATATGAACGTACGTTGGTATTTTATTAACAACAAGAACGTCTTATTTGAATGCAGAACTTGGTTGTTTTTAATTTTCGATTAATCAACTTATTTTTAAGTAAATAGATTATTGCTTCATATTTTACAATAAATTACAAGCGTTGTGTCATCGCGCTTCTCTTTCTTTTCTATGCAGTCCAAGAGTGACCGTGTTTCAGCCCTTGTCAGCGTCCTAAACTGTACACTTACGTTGTCAATACATAGTAGGTGGTTACTTATGGTCAGATAGATAAATAGAGTAGACATTTTGAGGAAATCCCTTTACGCATTCAATCAACTCAGCATATCGTAGTCCACTGCAGGACATACGCCCCTCTCAAGCTGCGCCACAGCACCCTGTCCGCCGCCTTCCGCACGATACTATGAAAAGGGCTTATAATGCGTAGAGCGCTGTGTAGTTCTATTCTAATATCAAATCAGGAAGGTTTACGTATTTGAAATTGAAAACTACTGAATTATGATCACCGTATAAACTTACAATTATGATTTTGCGAGTTGATTCGAGTTCCACACTGAAGAGGGATTAAAATAGAGGCGTTTCCTCCAGAGATTTGGGAGGTAGCTAAGCGGTGCGAGGATGCGTAACGAGGCTGTGAAACGATGTGAGTGTTTCCACCAGAAATGTGTTAGGCTGCTGGGCGGTGCGAGAATTCGTAGCAACCCTGTGAAACAGTGCGCAGATGAGCGCTGCGAGGATGTGTAGGGGGCTCTTTTCAGATACGATTTCTCACTCGCGTCCATCCTTAATGCCCCTGCCACAGACTCGTCGAGTGGCATGAGGAGTAGCGAGGAAAGTAGACAGAGACGTAGTGTGGCAACGTTACTCATCATGCCGTACATCATGCCCAGTGCTCCTTCTTTTGTCGGTTTTTGGGCACGAGTTAAAGGACGTAGTGCGAAGCGTCGCGATTAATTGCATGAGTAGAGTAGTGTGTGGGCAAAGAGTGCAACATCGCGGAAGCGCGAGGAGCAGAAAGATGAGCAGTGCGAGGAGCATAGTGTGGCAGGGGCATTACACACATCCCTCGCACACATTCCTCGCACACATCTCTCGCAAACATCCTCGCTTGTATTGTACGTACAAAAACCTCGCACCGCTACGCCGTTTCCACCGGAGCTGCGCTGAGCGAGGCTAAGTAAATGAAGCGATTGTATTGGTTCTTAACAAACACATCCCTCGCTACGCATCCTCGCACATCTCTGGTGGAAACGCAGTGTTATCCCCCTGTACTTTAAAAGTTATACAAAATTGTTATAATTAAATTATTTGGTTTATTCCATGTTGCTAGTGTTACAAATACACTTCAATTTCGCGATAGATATAAAATAACTTCAAACCTCAACAAGCCATAAAGTATCTCCGATGATTTTGTTCCTAAGAGCGACCTCAGACACGTCCAGTCGGTAACGGTCGCATGTCGCGGCGGGTGGTGTTCAGCGGTCGCGAGCACAGCCGCTACGCGGTGCGGCTCGCGGCGGTGACCTTCGCGCGGATGGTACGCCACTGCGGGGGTAAACGAGGGTAAACGCAGCGTAATTCGCGTTTCTCAAAAATATATTCTAACGTATTCAAGGTATCCCAAAAGACTGGTCAGCTTTCGATGACTTTATACTTAAGCGGTAAGTCCTCTTACCCATGAGCGGTTTTTTTTTTATCGCGCACTGGACTTTCAATCCACTGCTTAAACCCGAAAGTTGAAAAGCCAACAGTGTATTTTTTTTTCAACGCGCTGGGATGCTCTCCGTTGAATTATCAATGCTTGGCTCAAAACCAAGAGTTGAAAATGTAGTGCGCCGTAAAAAATTGTCCGTGTGTCCTGGTCTAATCGTTTGGAAATCTTAAGGCTCCTGCAAAAAGACGCGATGCGACTTGTAGATTATTGATCTTGGAGATAATTTCTATGGAAATTGATCTACCAGAATCGCGTCGCGCCTGTCTGCGGGGCGCCTTTAAACTAAAATTGCGCACCCCTCCGATGGTAACCTGTTTTTTTTTGTGTATAATGCGGCTATACACATAAATTACCTACATATTGTGTCCACATGCAATCGACGAGAGCGGGTTTGATCAGACTAATTTTGCATTGGTTGGGGCTATGAAACCAAAAGAACCGTATTTTATTCGGCTCACTTTGAAAAATCCAAATTACGCTGCGTGTCACTCTCGACGGACCTTAAATTGACGCAGCGATTTTCAGTCCCGTTTGAAGTGTTGAAATAAATTTACAACGTTTTTGAATGAATGACTAAAATTCTGAATTTTGTATGTACTAACATTATAGTGTGTGGATTTCGAATTAATAGGTTCAGTCAGCCTCAAAGAGGTGTTTACACCAACAAGAATTCATTTAATTGTCTACAACCTGTGTTCCATAATATTGTATCAATGTGAAGCTACAATTAAGTATAGTTTGACCGAGACCTCTGTACTGTGCCTTAGGTACGGGGGGGGCAGTGCACGCCGTTCATTCGTCAACAGAACAGCGGTCCCGATCAAACGATACCCAAATGTAATATGTTTTGTGGCTACACATTGATACAATATTTTGTAATGAGGCTAAATGTATTATAAATGGCATTTATAAATAATTATATATCGATTTTGTCCTTTTACATACACACAAAAATCCAGTTCGTCGATATTTTTTGCGTTATTGTCTTTTCGTCTCTATAGAGTTATGTGTATTCTATTTAGTTTAACTCGGAATATAGTGACTTCGAAGTCGTTTTATTGTTCTTTTCTATATGATAATATTTTTCTAGGATTTTTTCCTAGGAAAAAGGCGCTGTAAGATTTTTTTAGGTCTTTTGTCTAGGAAAAAGGCGTTTTAGAGAGTTCTGTCTGAATAGAGATAGGAGTTTTCGACTTTGTCGAAAACTCCTATGTTGTTTGTCTTTTAATCTTTTTTGTGGAAACAACGGTTAACATCATTGGGTAAGTAATCCAAAAATGTTGGTGAGTTACCTACATTGCAATCCAAATAAGAATACAACAACCTGATTACTCGTACGAACTGCACATCGATGTGTCAGCGCATTCTCTCAACTGAAGTTACTTTGACAGATGAAACGTCACTGTCAAAAATGAAAGTTATGGTTTTATTCTTATTTTGAATGCATAAACCATAGATTGCACTGTTTTTGTGTTTTCCTTTTAGTTTTTGTTCAGCATGAAGTTTAATCACTTACCCCGATTTGCTTTTCAATGCCCTTCGTTCCACTCCCCGTTTATTTTTTAAATATTCCGTTGCGTTCAATTGTTAACTTGAGTTTGTTTTTCGTGTATTTAGTGGAACGCATGTGCATAGTGTGTTTGAGAAAGTCGTGCGATTTTTTGTCGTAACTTTTTTCGTACTGTCTGTACAATTTTTTTACTGCTTTATGCAGTTCAGACAGAGAAGCAAAATCGAGAATTTTGCTTCTAATTCTGCGCTGAACATTTTACCGTACCTTACTGCTGTAATTTCTGTATTCAATCATTTCACACTGCGACAAAAAATCTTAGCGACTGGAAGAGTATGACAAAAAATATTGTCTAACACTTGTCTGATTGGCAGGAGTTGGCCGGTGGAAAGAGTGGGCCTAGCGGGCTTCGGCGGAGCAGCGAGCGATCCGAGTCAGTGTCTGAGGGCCGCACAGAGAAGCAATCAAGTCATACTAGTGGTAAGTAGCAGTCAGCTGTCCGTCCCTTCGTTAATACAGAGTGGACCTAGCGCGCTTCGGCGGAGCAACGAGCGATCCGAGTACATCCCCGAAGAGTAATTTAGTACTCTTCGGGGATGTACTCGGATCGCTCGATGTGTTATAATACTTTCAGGGGGTATTAACCCCCTGAAAGTATTATAACATCCGCATTCCCTAAGAGTATTATTATACCCCCTGAAAGTATTATTACCATCCCTAAAATTATTATACCCCTTAAAATTATTATTCCATCCCCTAAAACGATTATACTCCTTTTAAGTATTATTACATCCCCGAAGAGTATGATACTCCCTGAAATTATTATTTATTTATTACACAAAGTTAGACTAACTAATGAGTACATGATCCTGTTAGGCGCAGCAAGTTAACTTATAACTAGCATTATATTATCTGTGGTATAACAAAAAATATTGCTTAGGAACTTTGATTGACAATTAATATACCTGTTAAACTTACCGGTCAACACATACACTAACGCCCACCCATCATTTTCCAGGCCTCAACGGTCTCCGCAACATCGGTAACACGTGCTTCATGAACAGCGTCCTACAATGTTTGTCAAACACCAAGCCGCTGCTCGAATACTTGACTGACGACAAATATACCGATGATATCAATACCACGCTGTCGTGTATGAAAGGGGCGCTTATGAAAGGTAAGATATTTAGTCAGTGTTGAATTGCAGAAAAAAGTAATGCACCATTTTACCCTACATATCAAACCCAATTTACCCTATGATTTAGGGAAATAGGGTTGACATTCAGGGTAAATTAGGGTTGGCTTTTGGGATAAAATAGATGTGCATCTGAACTGAGGGCCCATTTTTGAAACCATGTTAAACAAATTGAGAGTTGCACAGAAATTAGTTTAAATAATTGCACTACAGATAAAGAAAAAAAAAATGCGTTTACTTAATACATAGTATTCAGGGTAGCAGGGACAGCGACGCGAAAACTGTTACCATGGATTCAATACATGATTCTGAAACTCGCAGCGTAGAATTTTTTCGTCGGTTATTTAAAAAGAAAACCAGTTGTTTCATGAAAAGTGCAATACCTACGCGGTCAAAATGTATAGAAGAGCAGATTTTTTTTTTTAATAACAGTCGAGGAATTTCAACGCATTTCCATGGTAACAGTTTTCGCGTCGATGTCCCTGCCAGCCAACCTGTATAAGTTTCGACAGTTGGGATGATGCTTGGGTAAAAAAAAAGAAATTCTATTTAGTCCGTCAGTCAGATAATAAAAAAATATTAGTCAAGTATTTTTTGCTTTATCATATTAATAAAAACTTACTTAGATAAAACGCATTAAAGTTGGGGAGTGGGGGTCGCTACGTTACAAGTAAGTATAAAATCTACATACTCGTGACGTCATGGCACACAACTCAATGTATCGCCGTAACCTTTTGGTAAAGTAAAAAACATAAAAAATATGTGTCCATTATTTTTTAATAGTCTTCCTGACGGATCTTTTTTTTTTTGTCATCATCCCTATTCCATCAAAAATAGTCATACATTGGGCATTGCTCATAACAAACACGCTTCATGAACAGCGTTCTACAATGTTCGTCCAACATGAAGCCGCTGCTTGAGTACTTGACTGACGACAAATATACCCATGATATCACTACCACACTCGTGTATGATGGGGGCGCTTATGAAAGGTAAATTGTGGGGATTTGTGGTTGGTGTGCGGGATGAAATACGGTTGGGATTCGGGGTAAAATAGGATTTGGGTTAGGGGTAAAATAGGGCGTTATGGTTAAATATGGTAGTATTCGGGAAAAAACCTTGTTTTGATTTGGTGGGTGTGTGGGGTATAATAAAATGTGGTTGTATTTGGAAAAAAATATCGTTTGTTTTTTTGGGGTAAATGGGAAAATAAAATGGACTATGGCGAAAATGAAGTGGTAATTTAGGAAAAAATGTTACATAAAATTGGACATTGTTGTTAGATTTTGGGTTGAAAGAGAGTTGAATTTAAGGCAATATATGGTTGAAGTTTGAGGTAAAATATCGGTGACTGTAAAAGTGACGAAAATTCGACAAACAACAGCATACATAATCAGCCTATAATGTTCCCACTGCTGGGACACAGACCTCCTCGCTTCGAGAGGGAGTGGACTGTAATCCACCACACGGACTCAGTGCGGGTTGGTAGATGACACATGTCTTCGATTTTTTGTTCTAGGACATGCCGGCTTCATCACAACGTTTTTCATTGTTTTGAGAGCAAAGGTGATGAAATTATTTACACAAAGTAAAGCACCTACCTGGTTACTTACTCTTAAGTCGGGGTCATTATCACTAGGCCACCACTGCTCCTAAATCAACATTAATTTAATAAAACCGATTTTTTGTTTCAGCCTTCGGCATAGTAATAAAAGAACTATGGCTGCGCGGCGAGAAGGACGCGGTAGTCAACACGACGGCTCTTAAGTCGCAGGTGCAGAGGTTCGCGCCCCGGTTTATGGGCTACAGCCAGCAGGACGCGCAGGTAATACTGCGTAGTGAGGCATTACCCTAAAAAATAAAGAAAAGAAAACTTGTTTATACCCTAGTTTAGGTGTCGTACCCGAAGAGTGCCAAACGAAACCCTATTACTAAGGCCGTTTCATCATTGGTTGGTGCGGTATCGTTTTAAAATAGTATGCTCTGTATACCGTAACGATACCGCACTGCTTTTACCGACCTGACGTTATGTTTTCGATATGATTTATGCAGTACCGCTCAATTCATTGAAATTTAGGCGCTCGGTAAGCTTTCGGTACCGAGTGTGCCGAGCATGCCGTAAAACGCGTGACGTAAGCAGCTACCGCTCTGAATCTACGGAGACGCGATAAACCGAAAAGATCCTGTGTATACAGAGCCAATCAGGAAACGCTTATTGAAATATAGTAGCTCGGTAAGCTTCGATACCGAGTATACCGAGCATGCTAATCCCGCACGCTGACGTGCCGACCACTGAGGAAAGGGCCTAAGTCTCCGCTGTCCGTCCGTCTGTCAGCGGGCTGTATCTCATCCTATACTATTAAATGAGCAATATTTGTATATACATATTTTAAATCACGTTCTCGAATACTGCTCTAACGAATTCTAATTTCGAGAAGTTGCTGCAATGTAGGGGTTTACGGGGGCAAAAAATCGATCTAGCTAGGTCTCATATCTGGGGAAATTCGTTTTCTCTATTTTCACAGCCTGGGAAATGTGATACAACGTTGGCATACCTGGACGATATGTTTATCTATTTTCACCCGAGCAGAGCTCGGTCGACTAGGTACTGTTAATAAATGGAGATAAGGGCAAAACAATGACGATGATTTCTAATATAATGTTTTGTTCCCAGGAGTTCCTCCGCTACCTGCTGGAAGGTCTGCACGAGGACGTGAACCGCGTCACCACCAAACCAAAGCCCATACTCACTGAGATTGATGACAATCTGAGGTAAAAAAACTAAGCTTGACTTGACCGCCTTTCCAGAAATCTCCCTAGCCTTTTCCCAACTATGTTGTGGTCGACTTATAGTCTAAACCGATGCAGCTGAATATAAGTATTTTACATGGAGCGACTGCCTATCTGACCGCCTCAACCCAGTTACTGGGTAATACGATACCTCTTGCTTTAGACTTGCTGTCACACTTTTCGGGCTTCGAACAACCCATAACGACTGTTAAAGATTTACGAATGACTGACGAATGACCCAACGGCTTTACGAATGACGAATGACCCAACGGCTTTACGTGGTTTCTCAGGCACGGAGGAGTCTCGGGATGTAATGGATGGTCACCTATCCATGATATTACCGCGGCAAGAGTAGCTTAACCTTCGATTGACCCATGCGGCTGTTATCACTCAGTTGGTGAAAGATTTTTGTTAAATCAAATCAGTATTTCTAGTTTTCAAATACAATGACTTGTTGCTCAATTGATTACAAGCGAAGCTTTGAGCATCCAGATTCGATTCCCAGGAGTAATATACACCTTCTGCTGCCTTCTCCTTCAGCATATACAGGCATGATTCCATATCATTTCTCTTAATTTAACTGAACATCCTAACCAATATTATAAATGTGAAAGTGAGTTTGTTTGTTTGTTACGCTTTCACGCTAAAACGGCTGAACGGATTTGGATGAAATTTGGCGCATGGGTAGACCATGACTTGGGTTAGGACACAGGATACTTTTTATCCCGATATTCCCACGGGATCGAGATTTATGCGGGTGAAATCGCGGGGCGCGACTAGTTTTATAATTGGTCTTCGTAATCTTTATTCTTATCTCTCTCACTCCTAAGTTTAAAAGAAACGGATACACATTGTAACTCTTTCTAACTTACCCTTTATTTCTTTTCAGCGATGCAGCAAAAGCTTCGGAAGCGTGGAACCGTTACCTGCGCATGGAAGACAGTCGAGTGGGCGACATATTTGTGGGACAGCTAAAGTCCACGCTGCGCTGTACGCACTGCAACCACGACAGCGTCACCTTCGACCCCTTCTGGGACCTCAGGTAAGACCTCTTTAAGACCCCAGTACTACAAACACAGTTTTCTATTGCTGCGTTCCGAGTAACGCTGTAATCGATTTGAGCGTGCTAACACCCATACCGAATTAGCGTGATCGCGATATCGATATCCCGTGAATCGTCATAAATGACGTCATGACATGCGCCATCTTGCGATAACGCCGACCATGTCCTAAATTAATATCACCGTGACCGCTGTCAAAAATGACAGTTGTGCTGTTTTGTTTTGCATCATAACTTTAAACTAACGTGGCATTTTCGAAATTGTGCTTCTGGCTACCGTCGCCACCTAACCAAAGAAGAAATTTGTGGTGTATACTCAAAGAAAAGCTGTAACCCAACCATCTAATGCAAGTTTTGGGGTTATAAAAGTTTTGACGTTGAGCGACCACTGTGAGCAGTGTGAGCGCGTTCACGAGCGTTCCGAATTGTTGACAGCTCTGAGCTGTCATAATCGTGATATCTAAATAGGAACGCGAACTATCGATGTGAGCGATTAAGGCGTAACTTGGAATGCGGCCTATGACTGCTACACAGGAAACTTTGAGAATAAGATGCTTTTTATCACATCTATTAAAAAAGAGCTTGTTGATTCTTCGTAAACAGGGACCAAAATAGCTTTTTAATCCTGTGGGACTAAAAGTGATTTGAATTTGGAATGTGAATATTGTTAATAAAAATTCTAATCACCAAAGAGATCAATCGCCAACATATTGTATAAACAATTAACAGGCTGAATGATAAATTAACCGAGCGCTAGACAAACTAAAAAGTTTGTGAAACAATAAAAAACGCGCGAAATGCATTCCGCCTTCGTTCATAATTGTTTACTCATATTCGAATTTCACGTTTTATAAAAATGAGTGTGTCTTCCTCAAAAGTTAAATAAAAAACAAACTTTGAATCCAGAGCGGAGCGAAGGATTCTAAAGTAGAATCCTGAGCGGAGCGAGGGATTCAAAGAAACAATCTCGCCTTTAAAATAGGTGTTTGCTGAGGGAGCTCGGCAAACAATCTACTATTCTTTGGTCGACTTTTATTATGAGATTAACTTAAAAATATCGAACAAAAACCTGTTCTTCACAAAAGGGCAATACTAACTCGATTAAAATGTGAGGGACGGCCGAATTTTGATTGATTTTTCAGATTCGGTCCCCTAGTTTAATTTTTTTTTAAATACAACTAATTATACAGGATTAAATAAAATTAGCTAGCGAAACTCCCGTAATGGGTATCTATATCTAAACAGGAAAAAAACGAGCGAGCCTTACAGTAGCCGCATATGATGCATAACACCTTGGTAATAAGCAATATTAAAGGTGAGGGGCGTCATCAAGGTCGTTTCCGACGACCAACTAACACCGCGCGCGGTCATTGATCAAATCAAATAGTGCGCGCTTTCCCGGCTTCCTGTTACGCACTTCCGTCCCTTTTCACGAAATCACTCCCACAGTTTTTTAGGGTGTATTTATAATTTGTGCACAGATTGCAGGAAAGCGAGAGGAAAGATTTAACACATAAAAAAAGATGTTTTATTCTTTTGGAGCCAACAACCACTGTTTGTTGTTGTTACTTGAAGTTTGAGTTGAAAAGTCTGTTTTATCATGTTTAGATATAGTTTGCGCTGTATCGCGTCTTAGGTATGTGTGCGGCTCAGGGGGGAGCAATGCAGGCCACTCATTCGTCACTGCCGCGCCTCGCCGCGCGTTACTAACGCGCGGAACAGTGGTCCCGGTCAAACTATAGATTATTAGTAGATATAGATGAAATAATTATTATTCTATGTTATAACAATGTACCTATCAATTTGTCCCCAGTTTGTCGATCCCGTCCCGCACAGGTAACATGAAGCTACAACAGTGTCTGTCGCACTTCACGCGCGAAGAGGAGATGGACGGCGACGAGAAACCGGTCAGTATTCTACAGGACTTGTATCATTATTTTTTAGGCGACTGGTAGAGAGCAAGGGTATGCAATCTAAAAATATCCCGACTTATCGAGTTGTAGGTCGTAGGTTCAAACCCTGACAGGTGCGTGTGTTTTTTGTGTACATTATTTCATCACCACTGCTCTCAAAACTGTGAAGGAAAACATCGTGAGGAAACCGGCATGTCCTAGAGCGAAAAATTCTAAGAAATGTGACATCCACCAACCCGTACTAGGCCCGCGTAGCGGAGAACGGCCCACTCCCTCTTACAGACAGGGCGCCGCAGTCGCAGCAGGAGGGACATTATAGGCTGATTATGCTTATGCTACAAGAGCACTTAAGAAACGTCAGAAGCTAAGGGTACGGTTCCAATTGGTCGTTTACTATGGAAAAAAGCCGGACAGATTAGGACAAAACAACATAAAAACAAATTTTAATTCAATAATCCTCCTTGCCTCTTTGGTCTAAAGAGTGGTCGCAAGAGTTACGGCTGAGCATGATGTCCTGGGTTCGAATCCCAGCTCAGGCAAAGTGTTACTGGTTTTTTTTTATCTGGAATTTCTCTGTACTAGCCCGGAGTCTGTATTTGAGCCCGGTTGATGGCGATAACATAACTGGCGAAATGTGGGTATAATATATGTACACGTCTGCACAGCCCTTCGAGGAACAAGGCGTGATGTTATTTATGTTCAATAATATTGTATGTTCTAGACATGTTCGAAGTGCGGCGTCCGCAGAAAGTGCCTCAAATGGCTGACCGTCCAGAAGTTCCCGCAAGTGCTCGTCATACATCTCAAGAGGTAACTCAACTCTCTATAGGGCAATATCGTAGTCATTACTATGTGGAGCTGGTCACGGTGTGGTGACAGTATACAGTTGAAGCTTACACATTGACAATGTTGAAAATTGTATACAAAATTGTATGATTACTTTGTAAAGTATTATATTATTTTAATTATTGTAAATATGAGGACTATGTGGATATTATTATTATTTTATTTCTCAGTTAGTAATGATGGTCTGGCAATTTGAGTAGTTTATACGGCCTACCCAAATGTCCTTTCTTTGGTATTGTTCGTCGAGTTGAGCTCCATAAGTACTGAGTTCAGCTCCACGAGTACTGACAAATGCTTGCACTGACTGGACAGGTCCCTCAAATCTGTGTGGTTCTTTCCTCAAAAGACCATTTCAGGCACTAATCTACATGGTCCTCATAATGCCTGACCAAGATTATGTCTGGACTTTAAAAGAGACTGTGACCTCTGAGTTTGTTTCGGCCTTTCTTCTCAGAGTAGTCAGATAGGAAACGCTGAACTCATTTAGTTTATTTTTAATATTTTTTTAATATGACGTGTCAAATTGATTCCGATATTTACAAAATAATCTATTTCATTTTATACATGTGAAATTCCTTGACTTTTCAGTAGCTCACGTAGCTACTCGTTTTTTCATACTTCGAACTATGAAGCGAAGTATAGAGATATGAGGAAAACAGGTGTAGAGTACACTCATCCTCTATAGAATAGGGAGGATCCTCCGACCAGACGGGTGTCGTGTCTGGTGGGCTACTGCCCGACGATTGATGTCGGGACCTTCATGACCAACGAAAAAAAACCCTGTTCCGTGAGGATGTTGTTAGGTATCGTACTGAGTCTATTTATCTGGTAATAATAATCAAGAAAATCGAAAATTTTTGGCAATGGGGAATTTTACCGGGTGATTGATGATTACATGGGACGCTGGCGGCCGTGGTTTAGCGGGTGTCTAAAAGTCTTAACTTATGACCCCTGTTGAAAAAATTGCTCATTTTTAATGAATTTGGGGTAATTTTGGTACTAAAAATGTGTTTTTTTTATAAATGCCAATAACTTTTTTACTTTCAATTATATATATTTTTTTATGTCATTTATCAGTACCTAGGAGCCCCTTTCGGATCCGACAGGTTTGTTTTATATATTGTATACTCGTCGCGCGGTAAACTCTGCTTGCGCGATGCAGGATTTTGCAACACGTCAGTGTCATGCGTAGTTCGCATTTGAAGTTGTAGATGCCGCCACAGAAGTACGAAAAGACTCGATAACTACATAAGCGAAGCTAAACGAACTGAGTTTCGTTTCGCTTCGTTCTCAGTGTGCCCTCCGCTTAACAGAATGTAAAACTTAATTTCTTTTCCTATAATAAACTGTACCTTATTCTCCTTCTAGGTTCTCCCCAACGGAGCGCTTCCGTGGCAAATTGAACGTGTTGGTCGAGTTCCCTCTGATGAACCTGGACATGTCGCCCTTCGCGGCAACCAGAGGCAACCCGGCCGTCTACAACCTATACGCCGTCAGCAACCATTCAGGTACACGCATATGAGAAGACATTTCAGCTTTGTCCCTGGGATGGAAACGCAGCTGCGATGCCTCTTGTCTTGTAGATTGTTTATTTTCCATCGCATACATTACTAAACAAAAAAATATTATTCATAAATGCGAACTGCAGGCTGGCCAAATTTCATCATCACTGTCCGACCTGGGCATCGAAAGAACTCAGGACCTCACGCTCAACAGTCGCCTTGCGACTAATCCAACGTCAAAAACCTGGAAATCAATACCTAGTTTTTAGTTACCTTTCGAGTAGCAGCATAGAATAGTACAGAAGGCGCACTCCGCATTTTAGGTATGAAGCTACAAGTACGCGGCGGACCTTCTAGGTGAATATAACTGTAGGTAATTAGCGATGTGCGACCTGAATTGCACTTTATTGTGTCGTAACAAAAGTCGCTGTATTATTTAAATGATTTTGCGGAGTGAATCAACTGTATTAATCTATGGTAGCAGTCAAGACTATTGGCTTACACCCGGTGTCTGAACTGAAGATAAGTAATACTAAAGAAAAGTGTGACAAAGTTCTAATCTTCAAATTCTCAATTCAGAAACCGTGAATTGAACAACGATAATCATCGTCTTCTTTTTTTTTTTTTTTCTTTCACCGACTGACTCACTGACATCAACGCAGAGCTGAAACTACTGGGACTAGGAACGTGAAATTTTGCACACAGCTTCCTTGTAATGTAGGGGAGCACTAAGAAGGGGTTTTTGAAAATTCCACCTTTAAGGGCTGAAAATGGGGGATTACCACGCGCGCTAAGCCGCGGGAAAACTAGTAAATGAATATAAATGTGTCTGTCCGCAGGTACGACGTACTCTGGTCACTACACGGCGTACTGCAAGCATCCCTACAACGGCGACTGGCACGAGTACAACGACTCCAGGTATGTTACACTAACAGTTTATACCTACAACTAGCATAAATATGATCCTGGCCTTATCCCCATTTTAACCTCTGTGGTTAGACCACCTGTCTCAGACCCAGAGATAGGTTTGATTCCCAGTGGGGGTATTACTTAATATGTATAATATTTAAGGATTCAATCTATAAATTGTATACTTTTGAAACACGATTACTTGTAGATTCCTCTATAGAAAAAAATTTCAAAGTAATCTCTAAATATGTATTTGTTTTAATAATACGAGGGATATACCTAAATTAGCGCCCGAACCGCCCAATCTTTATGCCGCCCATCCCGTTCATTAGCAGCAGAAGCTTGGTGCGCCCTTAAGGCTGCCTGTCCACTGGAGCGGAGCAAGGCAGCGGAGCGGAGAAATCTGCCAATTTTAACCAAGAGGAGCGGAGCTTTAATTTTATTGGTTAATATTGGCACATTTCTCACCTCCGCTGCCTCGCTCCGCTCCAATGGACAGGCAGCCTTAACCAATACAATGTAAACTCCGCTCTTATTGGTTAATATTGGCACATTTTTCCGCTCCGCCGCCTCGCTCCGCTCTAATGGACAGGCAGCCTTAACCAATATTTATGTAAACTCCGCTCTTATTGGTTAATATTGGCACATTTCTCCGCTCCGCTACCTCGCTCCGCTCCAGTGGACAGGCAGCCATAAATGGCAACCTTGTGAAACGGGCTTACCGTCTCTGTTTATAATCAAAATTTGTATGTTATGTCGTATTAAAATGATTTCTAATCTCAGGCTCTCTCCTTCCAGAGTAACTCCAATAAACAGTCGTAACGTGGTCTCCTCGGAAGCCTACGTGTTGTTCTACGAGCTGCAGCGACACACGTAGCATCCCGCACGGTCGCGCTCGCTGTGACGTCACCACGTGCGGGTATTTGTATGAAGAGGTGGCTCGTGACGTCGGCAAGCCGGCATGGTAGGCTTAAAGGTGCAAGTATATCAAAATTCCTTTATTCAAATTAGGCTGAGAATCAGCACTTTTTGATTGTCAAAATTACATAAGGTAGTAGATCAAAACGCCCGCCCGTCACTACTTCTTAGTGCTTTAGCTGGGAAGAAGAAGAGGCGCAACAAACTGGACAGCTGTCTGGTAAACTATAGTCTGTTCGAAATGTATGTGATGAAAATGTAAACAACCCAAGTTCAAGTTAAATTCTTACGCAATCACTCACTAAACGAAATTAGTAACACAATCATCTGCATTTCAACTTTATATGTCACAACATTTTCCAACAATATTATCGTTCGAATAGTATCTTTTTTTTTTATAGACGATGAAAATTGAGGTTAAGAAATGAACCTGAATTGTCAAATAAAAAACATCTTTAAGGTGAATTAAAATTAGAATTTTGCGTTCAATTATTCAAATTAACAAATTAAAGCACTAAATATTTAAGTGTCACTAGTTATTCGCATTTGTTTACATTTTCATTAAATGCTTTTGAAACAGACAATAAGATTTCAGGAGATATCAAAAATTCACTTTTGCCATAATGTCCAAAGACGTTGGAAGGCCTCCCACAAGGTGTACCGATGATCTTGTGAAAACCGCAGGAATCCGCTGGATGCGGGAAGAACAGAACTGGTCATAGTGGCGGTGCCTCGGGGAGGTCTATGTCCAGCAGCGGACGTCTTTCGGCTGAAATGATGATGATAATGCCCAAAATATAGTAAAAGTTATTTTGAAGTATTTATTTCTTCAAAGTCTTCGTTCTACCATGCCGGCCATGTCCTCACAAGTCACGATACGACTGCAAATACTAAAATTGTACAAGTATATGAGAAGTAAGAAGATTACGCAAATTGTACAAGTTAGCAATATTAATACGATATAGAGATTATTACAAGAGTAAGTCGGCTTCGTGTTTGTGGTGATACAAATGTTTTTAGTGGCAATACAAAATATGGGTGGTGGCAAATAAGGTGGCGATGGAGGTCATTGACTCACCTTCATTTATTATTAGACTAGCAAACTGCCCCGTTACGCATAGGTGCAATTTACCGATATGGCGACGTACAAAAATCGAGATTTCTGAGCTATATCTAAGTTAAAAATTAATGTATTGTCACAGATTAGTACAGATGGTTCAATCCGCAAAATCATTTAAATAAAAAGCGAATCTTGCTACGACACAATAAACTGCAATTCAGCGCTAATTACCTACAGTTTATTCACCTAGAAGTTGCCTCTCTTTCTATCGCGTAACTCATGTCTTCCGAGTATGTTACGCCCACTGAATTCGACAAGTCGAGCCTGACGCGTACTACTCGTAGCTTCATATCTAAAATGCGGAGTGTCCCATCTGTATTCATATGTGGTACTGTACACGTAAACCACCCGGAATAAATTCTCTATATGGTGGTGAAGATCGTAGCATTATCCTTTTTTGTTTTATAGAAGAACTAAGCGGTTTTGGACAACAAAAGCGACTTTGTTTTATACTAAGTATACAGGGTCAAATAAAATGACCTAGCGAAACTCTGCGACGTGATTGGGATCGATTTAAAAACATGATAATCTAAAAACAAAAAAGGTTTAGTGTTTTTTTTTTTTGGGGTCGAGACCGCTTGTAGTCTTTACTTGAAGTATGAGTTGAGAAAATCTATTATTCATTGTTTTATCGTGTTTAGATAACGATAGCCTTCACATATGTAAAGTTTACACAAAATACTGATATTTCTAGTGATTACTCTAACTGCGGTCTATGATCCCGCAAAAAACATCATTTGCAGTTTGGCTAGCTCGTATCGAGCGACTCGGCTCGCTGCACTGACAAATGTAACGCGATACAAAAACTATATTACTACAAATGTTACAAGTCAGTCTCCGCCTTTAGAGAAAGGTCAATGACCGCTACTGCCAACTTATTTGGTACCAACTATAAATTTGTAGGTTTTATAAAACATATAATAATGCCGAAAATAGATCAAAAGATTTTTTTTCTTTTTTTTACACAGTTTTTATACAGGGTCAGATTAGAATAACTTGCGGAATTTCAGAGACGTGAACCCATCACCTCTCTGTAGTTTCACTAGCTAATTTAATTTGAACCTGTATTTGTATCACTACAACTACTAAGCCCGTAGCAACAGTACATAAATGTATTTATTTTTACACAAAAAAAATTGCCGTGATAACAAAATTGTAGCCTTTATACATGTTAAATACTGTCTTCTTACTTCCGTTAGCATTGTGGCGCCATCTAGTGGACAGAAGTTTTAATTAAATTAGTAAAAACTGTAAATAATCTACTTTTATATTGAAATCTTTTTTTTTTTCAGTTTTATACGGTGTGTTTCGAGGTAGTCCAATTATAATGACTGGGTTAAATTGATAGTTTATTGAACTCATCGATTTCTATATTTTGACTGCTCTTGATTCATTTCGGACTCGTCCAGAAACCAAATTAACAGGACATCTCGAAAACAATACCCTCCTTCTGGAGCTGTCGGATAAACATTGAATTTTGTTGAATTTATCGATATTATATTTTCGTATCACACAGTATTCTTTTGACTACTAGATGGCGCTATAATTAATTGTGATGATGAATCTGGTTGCAAGCTGGAGTTGTTAAAAAAAAAATTGTTGTTTTAAAAACTTGGTCAATGCAATAAACTTGTTTGATAGTATATCTTGGCAATAGTATATGTTAGAAACAGATACATAGATACGAAAATAGTTTGAGAGAGAAAAGGACATAGATATTAATTTTTTGTTCTAATTCTTGACGAATTCTTTCAAAATTAAAATACTTGATTTCACATAAAACAAGGGCACTTATGAAACGTCAGAAGCTAGGTGCACGGTTCCAATTAGTCGTTTTTGATGTAGAAGAGCCAGCAAGAAACTCTACGGTTACTCTTTTTAAAATAATTAAATAATAAAAACGACTTTATCACCGTGCGTGCTCATTCATCAAATCAAATAGCGCGCAGTTCCCCGGCTTCCTGTAACAAACTTCCGTCCCTTTTCACGAAATCACTCCCACAGTTTGCAGGAAAGCGAGAGGAAAGATGTGAAACATAAAAAAAAAAACTTTTCGACTATTTATGGTCAACAATGCAAGGAAATCCTACTACAAAGCAAAGTCTCTTCTTATACAGAGAAGTAAGGAGCATTCATCGCCCACGCTTGATCACTACATCTAGGCGATTTCGATGGCTCGCTAAACATAACTGGCGAAATGTGGGTATACTCTACACACCTCTGCCCAATCCTTCGGGCAATACAAATGTGATTTTATGTTTGTCAAGATATACTATTCAATCAATATAAGTTATGGAGCAGATTTGATTAGATAGCTAAAGATATTAATTAATTATTTAATAATAATAATTGTATTAATTTATTATTTTTTACAGTGGTGTGTCGTGGTTTTGTCTGAAGTATGCAACACCAACATCTTTAGGTCTCAGCAACAGCTGTGTTTCGTAGTTATTTTGAATAAAGAGTGAATTACACAAAAACACGACACAACACTTTCATCGTTGCCATTTTTCACAGCCCTCCCCTCATAATTTATTTACTAAAAAAATACTTATAATTTATTATTGTTACTATGTATAATTGTTTTTTTTTCTAATTTTTATAGATAGCGCTTTTTCGAAAGTAATTGTGTGGTTGTAAGATAGATATTATTATGCATTTTTATTATTGAGTTATGTTACGGTTACTGCTTGGTTGCCTGTTAACGGTTTTTCGATTTAAATCGGTTAAAAATTAACCTTTAGCTGCATTTTTATTTAAAATGTTTAATTAGTAAAATGTGTGTTCAGGTTTGCCTTGAACTTAGTCAATTATATTGGCTTTTTATTCAATAATATATTCATTTACTTATTAAAATAATAATAACTGTTATACAGGCAGCTTAGCAACAACATAGTTCCTCAAACATTATCAACCGTTTAAAAAAATCATGCTACATGTCGAACGTATGGCATTTTGTTTCTATTTATAAATACGTGCGTCTTGTTCGACGGCTCAGCGGCGACTGACCGATCCGTCGCGGATGATCCGCGTCCGCGCGTCAATCCGTCGTCAATGTATATGGTATTTACGTTACTAAGTGCTTTAGTAATAACATATTACCATTCGAATGATAATTATGGTACAAAAATAATGTAAAATCAAGTTATTAAGGTCGATATTTGAATGCGATGGGGCGTGAGATTTGACTGTTATATTATTTTAATGTTGTTGATACAATATTTATTATGGTAGGAGATTTTGTCAATGTGCTCATTCAGCAGTTAGATTTTTTTGTGAAGGATGTCGTCCGAGGAAGTACTACCACCATACATATTTCTGCCGCCAAGCAGCGATGCTGTGGTCCGGTTTGAAGGGTGCCGGTCACATTACAGGCATATTAAACATTAAACTAAATTTTCTCTAAGACAAACGCCTTTTGAAGATGTATATAGGCGTCGGTGTCGGTAACCACTTCCCATCAAGTAAAATTATTGTTTCCCAATGAATTGTTGTCATCCCAAAATTTACTTATTTATTTATTTAAATTTATGATAGATTTAGTCATTTATTAATAAATATTATATCATATATTATAATTTATAAAATAAAAATAATATGACAGTTTAAACTCCTAAACGGCGGTTAGAATAGTGTGTTCAAAATATAAATATAATATATATGAATTGTTAATGCTTGTCTCGATATACGGAACCGCTGACAACTTAGCTTAAAAATAAATAAACGTATTTTGTAATTTGATAGAGATCCTTACATACGTATTCATAGATTTTGTGAAGTCAATAGGTTCGCCTCCTATTTCATGGGACTTAAACATAACTGGCGAAATGTGGGTGTACTATTCTCGCTGCAGAGAAAATTAAAATTCTTATTTTTATTGAAATTATTGTTTTTATGTTTGTACTTATACAGAATACAAAAATAAAAATAATAATAGTTTTTCACCCGTCCATACTAAGGTTAGTGCAAGAAGTAATGCAACAAACTCGCTCGAAGTAAAAATAAGTTATTATAGAAAATAATCAATTGGTCCATATTTTTATCTCTAGTCAATCATTTACTGTATAGTTCTCTCGCCATATTTATTTTCTGTCAAAGCATTTACTTTTTATTTTTGAAGTTATAGTATTAGTAAAATTAGATTTTAAATTGCAAATACACCTGCATTTTTGTACTTTTACGAATATGTATTATGTACCTACAATACTTGTACTAGAGCAGTTTTGGCGCAGTGGTAACGGCCGCGACTTACGAGTTGTAGATCGTGGGCGGGCTTTTTACTTTGTGTAAATTATTTCATCACCACTGATCTCAAACGGTGAAGGAAAACATCTTGAGGAAACCAGCATGTCCTAGAACCAAAAATTCGAAAATATGTAACATCTACCACCCCGCACTGGGCCCGCGTGTTGGATTACGGCCCACTCCCTCTCACAGAGAGGAGGCCGCAGTTCCAGCAGTGGGAACTTTATACGCTGATTATGCTTATGCTACAGTACTTACAAGGCTCTTAATACGTTACATAAAGTGAAAAAAAGTTCGTCTCTGGAGAGCATTGTCTCTATCACTCATACTAGTGTGACAGTCTCTTTCACACTATGGGCCAGTTTCTCGAACGAAAATTATGCCAAAATTAATAAGATAAATAATGTTGAGAACGCATATAAAACCGCTGTGATTGATTAAATGATTTATCAACAGCCAATCGCAGCAGTTAACGCGCGCTCGACAATTTGTCACATACATTTTGAGATCATTTTTGTTTGAGTCCGGCCCGATGTGTCATATAGGTAAAACGAATCGTTTTGCTTACTAATGGTAGTGTTTTCATTGCCAAACTGTGCATATAACTTTACCTGTTCCATAAGGGAAGGTCTACTATGCAAAGCTATGAGATAATTCTTTATTGGTAAAGATACCAAGTCTTAAAACCAATAACGGTCCGTAAATTATAGGAATCTGCTATCATCCAACATTCGATCCCGGACTTTAAACAAACAAGCGGATATATCTCCCTCGTTTTACTTATAATATCATTGCCAGGTACTGTAATTTAATTTCTAGCCCGTTCTTTCTAAGGGTAGGTCTCGAGAATCTTTGGATACGTATGTAACACTTATGGGTGTGTCGTTTATCTATTTTTACAAAAGTTTCTAACCTAGATATAATGCCGATAGTTAAGAATGCTTTGACGTCGCGCTTACATCCGCCTTAGTCAATGGTTAGTGTAAAAATATAGCTAAATATAGCCCTGTGTCGGCATTCGGCCTCGGATTGCCGAATTCGGACACGGTTTTAACCGAATTCGGCTTCCGAAACTCGATGTAAACGCGACTAACAGCGTGGTTGTTTTCTTTTTTCTATAATTTTATAATTGTTATATTGTTTTAACTTGAAAAGTTCGCGGGAATCTTAATTTTAACCAAAGAATTGCTAAATCGTAGTGTTTCTGTATTAATGATAAATAAAAATAATTTATTGTAATAATTATTATTTATAAATTGTAAAATCGTCGGCGCTCGTCGACTATTTATGTAAAAATACGTAACAGATTACTATTATATAAATATATATTTAAATGAGTAAATTATTATTTAAGGTGGTTTTATTTTTAGCTATATTGTGTCCCTTTGTAAAATAAAGGTATTCAGCTGCATCCGGTTAGACTGGAAGCCGACCACTACATAGCTGGGGAAAGGCGATGATAATTATTGAATCCCCACTATGCATTTTGAAAGTGGCGCCTGTGACCGACTAGTTGTGTGGAAATCCGTTGTCATGGTATGGGCATGTGATGCGGGAATGAGGAACATGTCGTGAGGAATGTTAATGAATGTGGAGTGGATGGCTAGTGTGGGAGAAGACAAATGATGGATGGTTTGTGTGAAAGATTGTATGGATAGAAAGACGAGATGAATCGTCGCTGTCTACTACAGACCGTTCAATACAACTTGTCCCTTGCCGTCATGTTGGCGCCATTGCTTCTCGAGGTTTGTTTCAATCGAGTTCAAAATGGCGACTGACAGAACAGTGCTACCAATCGCGGCACGGGACAAGTTTTAATGAACGCACTGTTGGTGTAGAACATTAGTCTGCCAACTCATTAGTCAAATATCAATACTTTAACGACTAAGATTTCTTATGAGAGCCAATCCTTTCTGTGCCCAAACTGTCTCAATGCACTTTTCTTAATCCTTAAAACTCCCATCCTCTTTCACTCCACAGCGCTTCCTAAAAGTAACTTGCTAAGAAGTAGGATGCCTTCATCATCATATATCGGCTGATAATAATATGATGAAGTCCTGTTATTTTTTTGTGAAAATATTTCGATAAAATAAAACTTTGAAATAGGGTTTGAATTTTGAATAAAACTTTATATTTGCTTAATGGTCGAAACCCCGACCCCCGCGCATATCTACACTCGCACTCATTGAAATTTGTATAAAGCCGCACTCTACAGGCCAAAGAGTCGCGGTTTCCCGACCCTGGTGTAGAACATTAAACTAGCAAGTTATCTGTCAAAAGTGCCCGATAATTCAACAGCAATTTATCCAGAGCTGGTGAAACAGGACATGATCGGTTGTAAGTATGGATTTGGGGTACAAATCGTTACCCGGTGCGTCACATCACACCGTACAGTACCGCGCCCCACTACCGCATTTTACGTACACGGCACCGCAGCTTGTACGTAAAATGCGGTAGAGGGGGGGCCTCATTTCAGACTGGACAAGTTATAGAACAATAGGAGCGTCATTAACATCAATGCTTTTAGATAAGTTTTCATGATAATTTAAAAGAAATTAAAATTATTTTGTTCCAACCTTTTATGTTTAACACTGATCGTAATCATCAATGAACTTGCCTTCCGTAGAAGAGAAGCCAGTGGCATCGTGCCTAACAGTGGGAAACTAGGAAATTACACAATTGCCTAGGATCATTAGCACTAGCATGTTGGCCTTACTTATGGCGGCCATACACACTACGGTCTACCGAAGAGATCTAAGTACGCTTTACGCTAAGTAAGTCGCTTTACCTGTGCAGGTGCCTGTCTGCACAGGTAAAGCGGTGTGTATGGGCCTGGGCCTGGGCCTTTTTGCGTGATTTGTGCGTATTTGCCCGTTGGCCAACGTGGATACTGGGGGCTGGACTCTCAACGGTGCAGTTCGTCTTTTCAAATACCTATTGTATCGAATCATATTTCTTTTTTCTAACTTGAACAGACAGCTGTGCTACTGGGGAGTTGTTGCGCCACTTCTTCCCAGCTAAAGGCACTAGGAAATGGTGAAGGGTGAGCGTTTTGGGGGGCTGTCTTATGTCATTTTCAGAGTTTGAATAAATGACTTTTGAATGTTGACCTAGGCTATGATTACATTGCAGAGAACCAATTGAACAAAATATAACAATCTATAGGTATAGGAGGTACTTACATATTATAAAACGAAGTCGCTTTTCGCGTTTGTCTGTATGTCCGCGTTGTTCTTGTAAACAACGCAACAGATTTTGATGAGGTTTGCACCGCCGTTTAGAGAATTTATTCCGGAAGGTTTATGTGTATAATACGTTAATATTAGAGTTACGTTTGTCGAAGAAATCGCGATGTTTTGTCAAGTCGTAAAACCGTGCGTAGCAGGAGCGGGTCGCTAGTGCTTTATAAAATAAAAGAAAAAGGTATTTCATTCGCAGAATGTTACAAAAAAAAATCACAATTAATTGAAATCCGGTCACTCAAACTTTTGACGTAAACATAACGTAACGTACTTTTGATTTTAAATAATTGTAAGAAAGAGCAAATAGAAGCAAAAAATAACGTAGGATATTATGTAAATAGCAAAATGTTTAAAAATTTATGTAGACCTGATTTTTCAGAACCAGGGATTGTAAAAGAAAAAACTCAAAAGTCGTAATGTATCGTATCTTAAAAAAAATACTAGAAAAAATAATAAATTGCGCCCCATAGATACTGTTTTAAATAGTACAATCATTTATTTGATTATAATCTCAACCACTATTTGTTAGGTTGAAAAAATTCAATATGGCTGAAACTGTCCAAACCAGTGAATTGAATAATTCGTGATGTAAGATTTTAGTGATAATTGGGTGAAATTTTAATCGGAAAACCGTGTTAGGCAAGATTTAATTTTATTTATTAGTTTTTGTATCAAGTTCTGTTGTTTACGTAAAAATTTTCTTCAAAGTTCAATCCGTTATTAGTCTTGTTATTATGAAAAATTATAAAACTATTAAGGTATATTGGCGTGTAACATGCTTTGCTTTCTTGTGTTAATTAAATAAGAACGGCTTACCTAGCGTAGTCGCGTCTTTTTGTGATAAGTAGGTTTGTTTTTGGCTTATCATGTTAATTTTGCATGCAGCTTCTTTTTTCTTCCATAAAAAGACTTTTAAACAGCGTCAATGGTAAAAAGAATAGGAGATCCACCTTTAGTAGGTAAGTATTTTTTTATATTATAGCTTACTAAAAACATGAAAAACTGCAAAATACCTACTGTGAAACAGCAACTTACAAAAGTTAAAAAATTCCACGCACGAAACTTGGTAGGTACTTACGTACACATACTTGCACAAATTCTTGCCGTCTGTCTTCCTTCTATTCATGCTTTTCATTTATTTGATTTCATTTCTTTCTTTTTACGCTTTTTATCGAAATCACAATGCAAAAAAGTAAACAAAAATGTTTGTGACTTGTGTGACATTCGTTCAAACTTCCCACCCGCTACTCATGTGACAGTTGAAAATGTTGCCATGCTACAAAAACCATAATTCCAGCTGATCATAAATTTTTTGTGAATGAAGCAAATAAATTCATATTATTTTAGACAAGAAATGCTAACCACAAAATACGCTCAAAATAGTTATTTAAACATTTTGTTTTTTATTGTCTCAATGGCAAACAAAAAGGTAACCTAACAACCTAACAAAAATCAGAACCGAGTCAGATGCACACAAATTGCAAATGGCGGCAGTCTGACGGATGATTGCTCGCGTCAAAATGCATTCGCGATGTTACAAAAACGTGTAAAAAACTATAATTTATCGTTGAAACATCTACAATTAACCTAACAAACGGTGAGTATTGAGATAAATTAATGTTATTGTTGTTACGTAACGCATTTTGTTATTGTTAAATGCTTCCATAGTCCATCGACTGTCTCTTTCGTTTGTTATGATTCGTTCCTCATCATTATTTACAATCGCCGACGTATATGCATCTCTTTCGGTACCACAGTTTTCTTGCAATGGGTTTTTCATTTTTAAGTGTCGGAGCGAGACCACGCAAGAGAGCGGGGGCCCGACGGAAAAATATGAACAAAATTTTGTGCTCTTAAAAATTATTGATTTTCCATCGTTAAAAAATAAGGAGACTGAGTCGCTAATTGCATACGTGATGTGAACGACGGTCGGGCTCACAAATGTGAGTATTAAGTCTATTTTCGTAGTTTTCCCTTAAATTATACGAAGGTTGTGAAAAGTCACATTTTTTCAGTAAAATGATCATCGACCATATTGTCGTGTGTTGTACTTTATTGCGTTTCGTGCGTCGCGTTCAGTGAGATTGTTAAATATTGATTTTTTTTTATTTGCATGTGTGCGTCGAGAATGTTTATAACTTTAGTTGGGGCCTGCTATATGGTACTATTTTGGGAACGACCAAATGTTGGCTTTGTACTCTCGAACACCATTGTAGCTCGCGCTTTAAGACCGCACGGAAACTGTAATTTGTGTAAAATTCCCGATAGTCGGTAAGTGATTTAAAAAAAGAACCTTCTGATTATTTGCGCTTAGTTTTTTATCGGTCATAACTCTGGCTAATGTTTGCCGCACAGTTTAACGTAAAATGCCGATAAGATATATAATAACACAGTTTTGAGGCCTATTTTTTCAATAAAAGAGTACAGGAAAATGTTTTAGATAAGAACTCTGAATATTTGTTCAGTGACAGTGTTGAAAAACGTGAATCATGTAAAACTAGTGTGTTTTTTTTATAATTTGAGTGTTTATGACCCAAATAACTTTTCAAAAATCTATGATTGTGCATTGCATTTTTCGGGCCAAGGCAAGTACCTGTACATCCTTTGAACATAGATAAGTCAAGAATTTGATAATTTCCGGTTTATGTCTTATCATTTTTCTGTGTAAATAAATAGGTACGTATTTTTGATCTGTCAGGTGCATGTGAAAACGAGGAAAAATATGAAAATAATTGATAAGAACACGATATGCAGGGAAAATCGTGGTTTTATGTACATAACAGGTTGTATATCTATTCTGTACCTATGTAGTTTAGAGTACAATTTCCTCAAATATTTCAGGATATTTAAAATTCCTGGCATAGATTAGCTAATAAGCATTTTTCTTATTTTTTAAATATTAAAAAATGGAACTCTCTTGAACTCGATCTCGCCTGGTGGTTGCGATGGATGAGGTCTACGATGGAACGAGCTTGCCCAGAAGAAGCCTGTTCACTCTTGCTTTGAAGACTGCCAGTCATGGCACACGGTCAGTCCGGATGCTACCCTGCATTTTGTTGCACGACTTTTTATTTTATCGGGATTTAAAAGAGACCTCGATCCCTTATTTTATTTCTCCATTTTTTCTTCCTAGTCAGATAGGAAATGTAGATTCCTAGATGGGGTCGATAATTTCGTGTCGTTTCACGCTGGCAGGGAGTTCCCTACTTTGGCTTCATAAATCATAAATATTATCTACCAATTTTAACATTGTCCTCTAAAATTAAGAACAGTCGTTTTTCTAGTTTTGTTTGAACTAGTCAGAATGTAATGTGGAAAAAAAAAACTAATTTGAAGTTACTATGTTTAAAAGTCATAATTCTCGCAAGACCTCTCCCATCAGCCTTATTCCAAGCCGTGAGTAAACTACTGTTTAGATCATTGATCCTATCTATTTAGGTCATCCTAGACTTGTCTGAACCGAGAGACTATTATATTATCACTTAATAAACTTACACTGCTAATTCTTATAGACCGATATCTTCCTCTTAATTTGTCGATGGTAATCTAAATAGAGTCGGACCAGAATTCGGCTACAAGTACGAATACGCAATCAGTAGCGTCCATCCATTTTTGTAACGTGCAGTCACGCGGGACACAATATTAAGTGTCCCATCATATATGGAACAGCACAACATTTATATTTCATGTCGGAGTGAATCTGTGAATCTCCACCGGAATAGGTTTTCTTTGCTGGGAGTTTGTTGCGCCACTTCTTCCCAGCGAAAGCACTAGGAAATGGTGAAGGGCGGACGTTTTGAGGGACTGTCTTATGTTGTTTTGATGTTCAAAAAGTGCTGAATCCCAGCCTAATTTGAATAAATGACTTTTGATTTTGACTTTGACTCGACCAACCTGGGTCCGGAGTCTGTTTAAAGACTTCCAGGTTATCCAATAACGTAATTCGTGTCCATAGAGCGCTATAATTCACGGTGATCGATGCTAGCAGAAAAGTTAAAAGGAAATCGTTTGCCTTGGTATGGGCATGTGATGAGGAGGAAGGAAACTCAGGTGACTTCTTCTAGTCACCTAAGTTTCCTCCCTAAATATTAATGGATAGATAAGGAGAAGCAGGCCAAAGAAAAAATGGATGGATTGTGGACAGGGAGAGTGGTAGAAGAAAACATTACACTCCACGTAACTTGGGACAATAGCAGGAGATGATGACGAGGGCAGGTAAAATCCACCCTACATCTACATAATAGTATCCTAAAAAGGGACTGGGCTGGGGGTGAACTAAGTTTAGAAGGGGTAAAGAACCCAGGAAGCCGTAAAAAATTACACATCGAGTTTAAGAAAAAGTTTAGCTTTGTCGCGTCGTCTCTGTCACTCATACCTGTTTGACAGTCTCTTTCTAACGCTCGATGTGCCATATTACGGCCTGTGAATTGGATTATGTGAGGAATGTAATGAAATAAATAGGAGTGAATGTGGTTGAAAGGGGAGAATGAAGGAAGAAAATGTGTCGCGCTGATCTCATGATGTTAATTTTGATGATGATGTGAGATATGTTGTTAATTTTTAAATATGTTACTTGTATTATGAGTGTTACTTTTTAATTTTTGTGTCATATAGAATATTTCAAAAACAATGTAAATTGTACTACCCCAAGTAATATGGAACAAGGGTATGAAGATGTTGACTGTCATGTTCTGAATTGGGAACACAGGAAATGTGTCATATCTCTAGAACTAATACTTATTAAAGAATTAAATGAGAATCCTAATTAGCGCAAGAATGGTCTTTAAAAGTATGTGGTCATTGGCTTTTAGCCAGAAAAATACTCGGAAAAATATAATGGTATATTGTTTTGTAACAACTAGAGGTAGGCGTAAGGCAATTTTGGTAAGGTCTAAAGTACACTCTTAATGTACATGGGGCGCACCCTGGACACTCAGGCCCGGTACCAACTTGCTGACTGGATAATATTTTTATCACGGCATGAGCTATCCATACTAGATACTATCAAAGCGCAGTTCACTGCTGGACATAGGACTCGTCCAGGCTGGGCCACAACACTGTCCTCTGTCGTCGTTCCGTCCCGGCTACCTTTAGCTTAGCTGTGGGGCGTCCGACATTATACTTGCCGATGCGCGGTCTCCACTCTTCAGATACTCAATCAATTTGCCTAGCCTTTTCCCAACTATGTTGGGTTCGGCTTCCAGTCTAACTGGAATCGGCTGAATACAAGTATTTTACATGGAGCGACTGCCTATCTGACCTCCACAACCCAGTTATTGGGTAATACGATACCCTTGGTGGACTTTCGGGCTTCTGACGACCCGTAACGATTGTCAGAGATCCACGAATGACAGCCGGGACTAACGGCTAACGTGCTTTCCGAGGCACGGAGTAGTCTCGGTATGTAAAGATGTTACCCTTCCACGGACCAACCCCGGTAAGCGTAGCTTAACCTGTTGGATCGCCCCAAGCGGCTGTTATTACTTAGCCACGAGCTCCTAGGTAACACTGTCTGTTACCTTTTCACACCTAAACCCCTGAACCGATTGTTATGAAAGACAGATGGGTAGCCTGGGACCTGCAGAAGGACACAGGCTACTTTTTTGTATTTTTTACAAAATATACGCAGACGAAGTCCCTGGCAACAGCTGATTCTTATATACAAGTTGGAGATGACAATACGACAGTAAATTACACTTCTTTAAAGAAAAAAAAGAAAGTAAAATAAGTTTATTTGTCACAGAAACACGTGCATACAAAAAGATAATAAACTCGAGTAATACAGTAACAGAAAAATAAAACACAATAGATCTACATAATAATCACGAGTTCAAAACAGAAGTAGGCGGGAGCTGTGGGAACGATATGACTGTGATAAGAAGGCTTCCACTCAGCATGACGCTGCGCTGTGGTACGGGGATCCACAGCACAGCGCTAATTTTTGTGGTATATCTAATGACGTTCCTGTGTGCATACAATAATTCAATCAAATATATCCAATAATTTAGTCACTATAGCGTCTATAGCTATTCAAAGATTGGCAAAACCCATAGTTGACTCATCACTAGTACCCGAGTGACCGAGCTCTAATTCTCCCAGATATGAGACCTAGCTAGATCGATTTTTCACCCCCGTAAACCCCATATATTGCTAATTTTATTGAAATCGTTAGAGCCGTTTTCCAGAATGTGAGTATAAATATATACATACAAATATTGCTCGTTTAAATGGAGGATATTCCTTTTAGAGTTCCAAAATATTCAATCTTTTCATTTATTGTCGTATTGTCGTCTCCGCCTTGTATAGATAGTTCTTGCCAATATAAAAAGAAAAAAAATTATTAAGGACCCTCTGAGCACAAAATATGTTCTCATTTCTTATTGATACCACATGTTTCTGTCGACATCGTTCTGTCTCTCTCTCACTACGTCCCTGTGTCCTCGTTAGTCTGGGGTCCCGAAGCTATTTCGGCTCATATTCTTCCGGCTTGCCACAGCCACTGTCCGCCAACATACATTTGAATTGGCCGCTGTCTTAAATACGTTGATTATTTATGTTTCAAAATAAATATTTAACTTTGATTAATTTGTAGCAAAAACTAATAATATATATACAGTATGTTAACTAACTGAGGGCTTTCCCGTTAACCAGCAATAGTATAGCGTCCATACATGCTAAAAAATATATTAACATTGAATTGCAAATACAATTAAAACATTTAAAAAAAGTTTATTATTATTAATAAAATTTTCAAAAAAAAAATTATAATGATACGTAAAACAAACACTCCGTACACGCGCACTTGTCGCACTTGTCTTTCCACGTTGAAAGACAAGTGCACGTGTACAGAGATTAATATATTTTTTTAGTGTTCTTGATTCATTCAGCCAATCTATTCTGTAAAAATCTTACTTGAAGTTAGCTGTGATTCCACCTGGTTCTATTGACAGGTCACTACACCTAATTTTTCAAGGTGATATTCGTACTGAATAGGTCGGGAGAACTTCCAGGTTTTTAACTCAATTCAGGAATGTTTTCGAAGAAATCCCTTTTTCTTTTTTTACCCTCTACGCGGAAACTCTTGGCTTGCATCTCACCCGATGGTAAGTGATGACCAGGCCGAAGGTGGAAGCGAACTTCACCTGGAATCCTCAGCCACAGAGGAACTGGCTATCTTACCTCTAACTGCCGAAACACAACAATGCTGTTAATATTACTGTTATGGTAACAGACTTAGATAAGATAGTGGTAGCTAGCCAAGCGGACTTAGAACAAGCCCTACCACCAACCAAATCGAGCAGAAAATTTTGCTCCCACTGGGAATCGAATCCGGCGACCTCTGGGTTTTGAGACAGGTGGTCTAAATACTAGAGGGGGTTAGATTTTACTATAGCGGTAACATCAGTATCCCAACATTGTCAAAATAGTCTGTTTATGTTGAAATTATGACGATTTAAAGCACTAGGACGTGGTGAAGGGTGGGCGATTTAGGGGACTGTGTCTTGTGTAGTTTTGACGTTAGAAAAGTGCTGATTCTCAGCCAAGTTTAAATGATGACTTTTGATTTTAATTTAAGACATTCTATGGCCCACCCTCTAATCTCATTCGGAAACCTATGCCTGTTACAAATGTTTGTAACTTTTTGGAAGTACCCTACGTGTTAGGCAGTGTGTCATCCAGATAATAAATTATTCTAATGCTTCAAACCGGAACACATGACTACTGCTTTACTGCGGAGGTAGACATAGTGATTCCCTAGATAACTATTTCCTGTATATTTCACAAGTCAAGTCAAGTTAAATCATTTATTTCAAATAGGCCCATGTATGGCACTTTTGAACGTCAAAATTTACAGACTAATATAATTGATTCTAGTCGCCCCTTCCAAAAGGTAGTTTTCGTATGGAGAAGAATGGGCAAGAAACTCCACCGTTACTCTTTTTAAATGTTTTACAATAGTTTGTATTAGTACGTACATTAGTTGAATAATTATATGTGAAGACGATGCACCTAGAATAAAATTTCTATACCACAATAGGTAAAAAGAATTTAAAATGAAGCAACGACAGATAATTTAATTATGTGATAGATACATGGTGCTCACATATTTACAAACATTGTAAAAGTAGACGATTTTCCTAATGTTTTTAAAATTAATAAGTCAGTGTGTGAGGAAGTAATCACAGAATTTAAAATCAATGTCATATAACACAAAATTATAAATTTTACAATTAAATTAGCAACCTGTTTGATTTTGTCTTGATTCTAAATTGTCCTATGGAGCAGGACCTTGGATAAAATCCTCTAATTTGTAATATGCTTGTTTACAAAGTGTACTTTTAATATAAGTTTTAAATTTTCTTTCATTTAGTTGCAATATGTCACAAGGTATTTTGTTGTAACATTTAACACAGTACCCCAGAAAAGATGTATGTACTTTAGATAATCTGAAAAATGGTTGATCTAGTTTATCTTTATTTCTAGTATTAAAATTATGTCTATCACTTATTTTATTAAACAGATGTGGATTTTTCCTTACGTACATAATATTTTCATAAATGAATTGGCAAGGTACCGTCATATACTTAAAATATAAAATATACCGTCACATACTAAAAATCATCGTTTTTATGTCTAAAACTCATCTATAATCTTAGCATAAGCATAATCTGCCTATAATTTTCCCATTGCTGAGACACAGGCCTCCTCTTTGTGAAAGGGAGTGTCTTCCATTTTTTGGTTCTAGGACATGCCTCATCACGATCCTCACGATGTTTTTCTTCACCGTTTTGAGAGCAGTGATATAATATTTTTTACACAAAGTGCCTGGTTGGGTTCTTTCAACTCTTAAGTCGCAGGCGTTACCACTAGGCCACCACTGCTCTAGTAATCTTACCAAAACTCAATCTATCTGCGTAGCTTCTTCCCAACTATGTTGGCGTCTTGGCGACGGCTTCCAGTCTTACCGCATGCAGCCGAACACCAGTATTTAACATGGAGCGCCTGCCTAACTCCACAACCTAGTTACTCGGTAACACGATATCCCTTGATAAGACTGGTTGTCAGACTTTCGGGCTGACTACCCGTAACGACTTACAAAGATTTTCAAATGACAGCTGAGACATACGGCTTAACGTGCTTTCCGAGACACGGAGGGGTCTCTCGAGACCATACGCGGATCATCCGTGGATGGATTCCACAGAACAACCGCGGCAAGCGTAATTTAACCATCGATCGACCCGTGCGGCTGTTATTATTTAGCCACGACCCTGATTCCTTAGATTATAGACAATCATTTCCTGTATATTTCACACGCTCAAATCATCGGCTTTATCTCAAAAACTTATCTAAATCCACAGTAATCTTACCAAAACTGTTTTCCTAAATTCAGAAGATTCGATAGTCTTGTACCACAATCTTATGTTACAGTGACGTTGTTCTGACGTCAGAGACTCACAAAGATGTCTGGTATCTAGTATTTACTTAAATCTATTAGCACTAATGTAGCACTAGGTTTTTTCTGCGACTTCACTTTTAGCCTTATTCCTATACTAGCAACCAGCCCTGCTTCTTACGGTTTTTGCAACTTGTCAAAACATCGAGATTTCTTTAAATTAAGAAGTAAACATTCCGGAATAAATGATTTATAAATGATGCATCAAATCCATAGCGTAGTTTAGTAGAACTACGCGAGCATAGAGACGACACTAAAAGCGACTTTAATCTATAAATATAATAAAATCGTAGTGAAGTCAAAACTGTACATTGAATATTTTAGAAAAAAGTAATTGCTACTATATCTGGGATCGATTCTAATGACGAAAATGCAGTTTTTAAAATGTTTGTCTGTTTGTCTGAATGTATGTTCCAGCATGACGCAAATTCTACCGGACAAAATTTTGCATAAATATTCCTTATAAGTCTGGTCAAACCGTAGAGTATAAACTATCACGCTATTTGCTATGGGAGATGAGTAATATTACATTAAGTTCGTATTCTTCTCCGCGAATTGTAAAAGGACGCGCCAAAGTCAAAGGAAATTATCAAAACATTTTTATCGTTACTGGGTGCTTTGTTCACCGAAATCATTGTTTTTGTGTACGCAAAGTGTTAACTTTTACTAACAATCATAAAATCCTAAAATTAAGGACTGGTTGCTACTGAAGGTTTAATTCGTAGCCAAATTCTGAGCCGATCCCATCTAGATTGACATCGACACGCCAAGAAAAATATTAAGAACTTCAGGGATTTTCGACTCGCTATCGTTAGTCATCAAAAAGCTTTAATCGGCAGTTTATAATCCTCCTAAGATTAATAATATGTTCGATAATATTTTTTTAAGAAAATAATAATTCGTCCAAAAAAATGAGGTCACCTAAAAGAGCCTATGAGCGTTATCACACTGACGACTTGCCAGTGTGTTTCCAGCGAGGCGATTTGTGAACGCGCTCTCCGCAGGTGCGAAGCGAGCTAACCGCAAATACGCGACGTTATACGTTGCGTTTTCACCATATTGTTTACTCGCTTGTCTCGCTTTTTTACACGTCTAAAGTCTGACTGTCAAAAAGTTTTATATATGGTAAACTTTTACATCAGTCAGTTATGTCAGTTTCAGGGTACTTGAAATGTGAGATTGCTTACGCTGTAAGTTGTTTTCTCAAAATAAAGTAGAAAAATGGTTAAACCTATTAAAAGTAGAGTATGGGAGTTATTATATAATTTATGATAAGTTAATTCCAAAATGTGAAGGAACAGCGTGATGTCGTTCTTAACCAAAAGCGACAATGTTTACAAGATATCGAAGAGTAGATCTAATGATTTTGATAGTATGCCTTTTGATTTTTGCCTAATAGATTATGTGTAACAGACTATGTCATACCTAGCATAGGTATGACATAGTCTGTACCGCCACACGATGACGAAACTGTATCAAATCCACACTGCATCGTCCTAATGTGACCATGTTCTATGTTATGGGGTCTTGGTTTCCGCACTAAGTCCGTAAGGTGGACCATTGTACGTGGGTCATGGCGGCCGTTTGGTGGTTATTCCAACCAGCCCACCTCCCTGCAGAAGTTAATTTAAACTCCTGGTCTGTTCAGAACGTCTGTAAAATATCTGGGTGACCCAAGGGTTTCTGTTCTAATCTGGGTGACGCCTGTGCATTCAAAGAGCACATGCGCGACGGTTTCCTCAGCCTCCATGCACGCTCTGCATAGAGGACTATCCGTTATGCGTTATGTTTGTGACTATTCTTTACCAGGAACAAATCAGAATATAAACAAAATAACCTATCAAAAACAAAAAGACAAACAAAGTATCAATTTTTTTTTTCGTAGGACAGATGGTGTTGCCGTCAATAGATTTTCAAATTCCACCGTTTTTTTACTTATGCAGACTTAGCGTGGCCAGACTTTATCGCTCTCGTTACGCAAACGTGGCGAACACGTTGAACAATCGCCTCGCTGATAACTCGCTTGCAAATCGCCAGTGTGATATGATAAGGCCCTAATGTGACATTTAAACCATGTACGGTCAACGATCGATAATGTTAAGCAATTTTCAAACAAGTCCATTTCCACATAGCGATCACAATGTCACTTTTTCGAACTGTAATTTTCATTCAAAATCATACGAGGTCAAAACGTTGGCCATGACGTAGTCGCAAAAATAATAGGGACACGTACAAATTATGTTATCTACTCTTATGGTAAACATACCTAAAAATGGAAGAAATACGTAGTATTTACTTCTTATTTCTGCGCTAGAATTAACTAGGAAATTAATCATACTGCACGATCGCGTAGTTACTTACTATCAACATCAATATTATGTTTTCATCTCGTATCAAGACGCCACCCGACCTTAACCGAGTGTGGTCTGACTTTTATGATAGAATTTGTGACATAAATCGTCGCAAATCTTGAATTTGCGGATTAATGACTGCTGAGTATGATGTCCTCTGTTCGATACAGGATTCCAGGTTGGGTAGTGTTTTTCTAAATTTCTCAGTAGCAGCCCGAAATTGCGCCCGGTTGATGGCAATAGGCTCGGCCCCTATTACATGGGGCTTAAATATGGCTACACCTCTCACCCTTCGAGATCACAGGCGTGATGTTTTGTGCTATGTTATGACAAAAAAAGCACAAACATATTATTTGTTTATTTCAGTTTCTTACGCCTTTATCAATGAAATCGGGATCCTCTTCATCATCGGGATTTTGGTCCTTCGAGCCGGATTAACTATTTGTTTCAAAATCTTTCAGATTGTGATGTTGGACTAAAATCCGATCTTAACCGAGTTAAGAAATTCGCTACCCTTAATGATGCTGTTTCTCGCTTCCAAGATTTACACTCAATATAATATTTTCCCACAAAACTTGATATCTTCTTCGTCTTCCAGTTCTCTTGGCTAGTTGCCAACATTCGTTTAACTTACAGAAACTAGTCATAGGTTCATTAGTAATACCACAAAATGGGACCTTAATAATAATCTCGTAAAAGTACATTCATTCTACCATTTCTGATCAATTACTTCATTAAAAGATTTGGTGGAATACGGGAAATTAAACGAAATAATTTATGAGGGAAGTCCTAAGGTCCCCCATGAAATTTGAATTAACTTAATTTTTTTGCAATTCGCAGGTCAGTTTCAGGTTGTATGTTCAAAATATGGTTCGCAATCGTAAAGAATATTACTAATTACATAATTATTATCATAACAATTATCATTACAACTCTCTAAGTTAGAATTGACTCAAATGCCATGATTTTAAGAAATTGTAATTACATAAATGTAAGCTTAGAGACTTTTACTGATGTTTCAATGCTACTATAATAATATTATAAAAGCGAAAGTTTGTGAGGATAGATGGATGGATGTTTGTTACTCTTTCACGCAAAAACTACTGAACGGATTTGGATGAAATTTGGCACACACATAGTTTATAACCTTGATTAACATAAAGGATACTTTTTATCCCGATATTCCTACGGGATCGAAACTTATGCGGGATAAATCGCGGGGCGCTGCTAGTTATTACATAAACTTTCCGGAGTAAAATCTCTAAATGCTGGGAAGAAACGGCATCCAAATCTATTGTGTAATTTAAAAGAACTAAGCGGACATGCAATCAGACACGAAATGCAACTTTTTATACTAAATATAGACATAGATTTAATTGAGGGGCTTGTAGCTAAGTAATATCAGCCGCACGGGTTGATCGACCAGGTGAAGCTACGCTTGCCACGTTCGGTCCGTGGATGGGTGACCAGCATTACATACCAAGACCCCTCTCTGTGCCTCTGAAAGCACGTTAAGCCGTTGATCCCGGCTGTCATTTGTAGATCTTTGACAGTTGTTACGGGTCGTCAGAAGCCCGAAAGTCTGACAACCAGTCTAACAAGGGGGATCGTGTTACCCAATAACTGGGTTTTGAAGGCCAGATAGGTAGTCACTCCATGTAAAATACTGGTATTCAGCTGTATCCGGCTACACTGGAAGCCGACCCGAAAAAGACTTGGCAGATAATGAGACATAGATTTAATTCTTACTTTCTTCCTTTGGAGTTTCACGATTTCTCATCATCATAATCTTCCTGTTCTTGTTCCATATTACGCGGGGTTGGCGCACCACGTTTTCTTCTTCTATTCTCCCCTGTCAACCGTCAAGCTATCATCTTTCACCCACGTTTTTAATATTCCTACTCGTTTCTATACTTCAAATGACATTCACACATATTTCTGTAAATCGGAAACCGAATGAATAACACAAACAAACGTAGGTTTGTTACTCATCCTACTGAATGTGGTTCTTTACTAACATTAGATACTCTATTCCTACTTATTTTTCACACGGACCGAAGGTCAGAAATTGCTCAGCTGTTCTCTATAAGACAGTTTACGTAATAATCTGTGGTTACTTTATTTTTGGCTCAACAATGACGAAGTGTGACGTTTCAGTGGTCTGCGAGTCTTTAAAATGACGTGCTTATTGTTTAGCTCTTAAGATACAGTAATTAGCATATTATTTTCTAGATAGAGATAAATTCAAATACAAAATATTTTATTTCACGTAAACCTACAAGGGCACTTATTAAACGTCAGAAGCTAGGTGCACGGTTCCAATTGGTCGTTTCCTATGGGAAGAGCTGGCAAGAAACTCTACGGTTACTCTTTTAAAAATAATTGGGTTTTACAATATTTTCAAATAACAGTGATCATAGGTATGGGAGGACAGTATAGGTCTTTCTACAAGTACCAGGTACATAACAAAATAGAAAATGGTCAACAAATCTACAGTCCACTAAGCCTACAGCGTTCTCACATTCACAAAATAGAAAATAATCTATATTTAAAAAAATCAACAGACTTCCAAAAAACATTACAGCGAAAAATAATTTTAATTTCGGAAGTTGGTGTCTTTGGTTTTGAATTTTCGTTTTTTGCCACCAACTTCTGATATTAAAGTTATTTTTCGCTTTGTTGTTTTTTTTGGAAGTCAGTTGATTTATTTTTGTAAAAAGTTTTTATTTTTCATTTTTTAGTTGTGGTACCTACACCACACAAATTCTAATACCACTACCTGCTATGTAAATAACAGTGACAGGAACTTATCATATCATCCATATTCTAAGTGAGAAAAAAATACGTAGTATTGAACCCAACTCAAAAAATATCCAAGCAAAGTTAATGAAATTGATATGGGACCACCTTGAGCATACCCTTTCAAATAAAAAATATTTTTCAAAATCGGTCCATAAATGACGAAGAAATCGGTGGATATACATAAAAAACACACGTTACGAACATATAACCTCCTCCTTTTTAGAAATCGGTTAAAAAGAAATATAAAGAGACGTTTATTGTTGTATGTACCACAACACATCCATATTTGATGATGTTGATTTCATTTCAAACTCCGAGCTTCTTCCCTCGTCAACGTCTGTTGGTCGTGGAGACTTTTTAAACGTTCTAATTCTAGCTGATGGAAATTGAGACTTTTGGTCCCTCTTGAAGGCTTTAAAAAACAGTGGCACTCCGGGAGTGCTGACAGAAGTAAAGTGAAGTGAAAAAAAAAAAAACTTCCAAAACCTTTAAAGTAAATGTACTTGCATAAAACATTGATCCATAACATAATTTATATAAAAAGCACAATCGCGTTAACAAAAATTAGGTGTCGGTAACGGTGTCGAGTTCAATTGCTTTTTCATCTCAAAAATGCCCAACGCGTCTAAAGAAGTTTTTAATTTAAAAAAAAATACTTTAAAATGATGTTAAGTAAGAATTTATTTTGTCATCAAGACTCAAACTCAAAGCATTTATTTCAATTAAACCATTTACAGGCACTTTTGAATTGCCAAAAGAGTTTGTCAATTAGTGACAAAGTTGAAGCCAAATGCCCATATCATAACGTAGATTTCTACGGAGAAGAACGGGCAAGAAACTCCAAGGACACTCTTTTAAATATAGATATTACAAAATCCTGGGTACACACAAAAGAAAGAAAGGCAAACAAGATAAAAGATGGACAGATGATATCAATATTATTGGAGGGTAGTTAATTGCTTCAGGCGTGAACTTGCGGAAATCCATTATAAAAAAATGCAATAGACGTTGATATAGTTAGTAAAAAACCTGTATGAAATCGACACATTTTTCACCTCTCAACGAGGCATCCTCAGGATGATGATTGATTTGTCGCGAACCCGAACACGGCGTGTTGCCACACCGAGCGCTGGACGCAGAGTAAGGGGAGCTTACGCGCTTTCTTTCGCGCTTAGCGATTTCTTACATGGTTTTTTATAGAAAGAAAGAAAATTCGTTTATTTGCGGTAAACATGACGCAAAGAAAGATAATAAAAAATAAACACGTAAATAACAAATTGGGGGAAAATATACGTCACATCCACGAAAACGGCCATCGGTCAGCATAATGCTGCGACCCCATGCGAGACAGAATTTCAGCGCTGATTTTCGGCGACAGCCGGCGCTGACGTGATGACGTCAATCGGTTCAACAATAGCCTCTTTAGGAATAGTTAAGCGGAACAGGTTACTAAATATATTAACGTCTATTGTATTTTATTATTGGAGGGACAATCTAGTCAAGAAAAGATAAAAATAGAGCAGAATGGAAACAGCTGGAAGAGGCCTATGTGTCACAGGACACGCCGACAACTAAACCGGGAAATCCGATGTGCTGGATTATAAGTTAAAACAGTTTGCTACCATGTATAAAACGTAAAATGTTTAGTATCAGCAATAAAGGCTTAATAATAAGTGAGAATTTAAACATCTTGCTTAATAGCTATCTTAAGAATCCAGCTTATATCGTCACGTGTCCTGGCAACAGGTAGATTTGAATTCCTTCACTCAGATCCCATTTATAGTCCCTTGTGGCTTCAGTAAAGGAATCTAGTTCGAGCAAGTATCTTTGCATGGGTCTACCGAGCGAACACTTGGAACTTGTTGGACCCACACTGTGGCTATTTTAGACCACATCTTATTTACATGTGGTGGTCCTTTTGGACTTAAACTGACATGGTCACTAATATTATTATTAGCAGAATGATTTACTATTGTTTTCAACCGACTTCCAAAAAGGAGGAGGTTCTATGTTCGTAGCGCAAGTACGTTTTTTTTTATATACAGTGTTACTGGTAATTCGACGTATATCCGGCAGGAGGTAACAGGGAGGCCAAAAAGCATCAAATTTAACCCCTCATATGTATTGCCGAATTTTAACTAACTAGTTTTTCTCCAACTATGTAGGGGTCGCTTTTCAGTCTAACCATGGATCAACTATGGATAACCATGGTCAACCATGCATCTCCACAACCTAGTTACTTGGTAGTACGATACCCCTTGATAAGACTGGTAGTTAAATTTTCAGGCTTCTGACGACCCGTAACGACTTCAAAGATCACGAAAATACAGCCGGAACTAACGGTTTAACTTGCTTTTCAAGGCACGGAGGGGTCTATGATCACCCATCCACGAGGCAACGCCCAACGTTCGCTTCTCGACGATGTTTTTTTTTCTGTTATCTTTATTAGGAAAACTAAGCAGTTGCTATTATTATTATTATTATATCAACAAGACATATCAGCAAAACCTAGATAGTTTACATTCAAACAAAGATATGATATCACTCGTAATAAGGATATAGTAAACTTTAGTTTTTTTTTTACATTTACAAACTGTTGTCGATTGACGAAACAATAACACTTGCATCATTACTATAATTTGGACAATTGAATAGTGTAAATAAAAACTAGCGCCCCGTAAGCGTACAAAGAAAACACGAAAACGTACGGTTATGTTTTTAGTTAAAGAAAACTTTAATAAAATAAAGCATTTATTCCAAGCCAAACCAGAGGCCCATGGGCGGCTTTAAAACGAGGCTAGTCACTAACCACACGAAAGAAGAAGATTTATTCAAATTAGGCAGAGAATCAGCACTTTTTGTACGTCAAATTACATAAGACAGTCCACCAAAACGCCGGCCCTTTTGGCCACTTCCTAGTGCTTTAGCTGGGAAGAAGAAGTGGCGCAACAAACTCCCTAGCAGCACAGCGTCAGATCGATTCAAAAAAATTAAAAATGATTTTTTGAGTAACATCCAACACTTTGGATGTTGCTGCCTTTTCCCAACTATGTTGGGGTCGACTTCCAGTCTAACCGGATGCAGCTGAATACCAGTATATTACTTAGAGCGACTGCCTATCTGACCTCCGCGTTATTTTGTATGCTTGTCCGTATTATGAATCAGTAAAAACTGATGAATCTGATATTCTTGTGTTACACTGCTGCTTGTCCTCATTTCAATATAAATTGTGATCAATTTGTCAACGTTTTAATTTGTTAGTTTTGACATTGATTCTAAACTTCCTTGGTGTTCTGTATCCCTGGTACTTTTAAATGGCGTTAAAAACTGCCACTTGCTCACTTCAGATGGCGCTGATCTTCAGCGTCTTATAATTTGAGAGCTTGCCATAAAACAGACAGCTACCCTTTAAAGAAAAAAAGTATGTGTGTGTTTATATTATCACATTAGATCAGTGCTAGAAGTGCTAACTTTGAGGTTTTTCAGTGAGGAAGACCAAACCCGAGTTGGTTTTCAACTTCTATCGTACGCCTCCAGTCTTTAACAAAATACGATCTTAAAGTCAACAAACACAAAATAACCTATAAATTATAAAACTTTATAATTTATTGACTTTTCAACTAAAGCTGCTTTTTTACCAGTGGTAGACGCTTCCCCTGTCCTTACCTTGTCTATTAATAGTGTTACACTCCAAGTCTCATACAGATTTATTTAGTTTTCGTATAATTTGTGACCGACACAAAAGTAAACAAACACAACAATGGCGGTTTATAAACACGTACAACTGTGCTGCCATCTGCTATGAGCTTTCAGTTTTTTTACCTCATTGTATGGTAATACAAGCCTGGGGGCCTACCACCAGCTCATAAAGCAGTATTATTTTAATATTACTTTAGTGGGAGAAAGAGATGGAGCTATACGTCATGCACAGCTTCATCTCTTTCCCACACTCTACCCGATGGGATACAAACTTTCATCTCCTATTTAACCCCTTTAGTAGGAAAAATTTCAAAAATCGTTTTTAATGCTCACTTTCAATAAAAAGCTTGCTGCGGTTCAGGCTGTGCGTTGTCTGTGGCATCAGGAGCAGTGATAACGGCTGCGACTTAGGAGTTTTACTTTGTGTAAATTATTTCATCACCACTGTCCTAGAACTAAAATCAATCAAATCGAAGACATGTGACATCTACCAACCCGCACTGAGTCCGCGTGGTGGATTACGGCACGCTCCCTCTCACCGAGAGGATGCCTGTTTCCAGCAGAGGGAGCAATTATAGGCTGATTATGCTAATGCCATCAGGCAGGCAGAAAACTGCAGTCGGAGCTGTTACTGAAAAAATCCTTCTGGATAAACCCAATTACACTGACTGACCCCTACATAGGTCAAAGAAGAAAACACTTATTTTTTCATCGGGATACTTTATTTTTTTCCTATTTAAAGAACTTGATACGTTATTTATCCCAAAAGAGTTGGCAACCCTATCTCCATATCTATCTTTTGGATGGCTTGTAAATGTTACGTTCAAAAATGCCTTTACATGATTTAAATTATTTGACTTAGATATAATATAATGCCAATGATATGATATAATGCCATTAGATTATAAACCATACTTCAATGAATCTAAGGACCAAAATTGAGTTTGTTTGAAAACTGATACCAACCTGTACCCTAATTGCGTAACTTATTTTCATAAATGATAATGACTAATTTGTTTCATTTTGACAGTTCAACAACATTCATTGCGTTACTTACGAAAATAAGCAGATATTTTTTTCCAACTTATGCAGCAATGGTTAGGAATTTGTTTCAAATCGAAACGGATTGTGATTGATTGTGTATTACGCAATTAGGGTACTGAATCGTAATAATGGCTTATAGTAATGAAGAGCTTGGAACTCATAAAATTGAATTTGGGGATAAAATACTATGGTCTTTATTTATTTATTAGCGAATGGTATTCTAATCTGTCATTATGATAGTGTGGTACTTTTGTAAAATCGCAATGACAAATGGAGTTATTTTTATCAGAGTCTGAATGTTACTCAAAAACCTTAAACTGAACAGACAAATGCATTAAAAAAAAAGCAAAATGATTTTGTAAAATCAGCGCGTCAAAAGGGCGTTGACCCCGTCATCAGCTGTTTACTTATAAATTACTCGCTTTTTCCTAGGTCGGAAATTATTCAGGTCGGCAACGTACTACCGACGTAAAAATCCTATAACCTAACCCAGGTCATGGTTTTCTACCTGTAAAATTCCAGAAATCTTTTATTTTTTGTTATACCGATTAGCCAGTGAAACTCCGCTGATGTGATGTGTATCGAGATGTAAACATGCCAAGCCAAAAAATAAATTATTTGATGATATTTTTTTCTTTTTGGGGTCATGAACCGCCGTATTGTTATCACTTAAAATATCGGTTTATTTTTTGTGTAAACTTCACAGAAGTCACGACCACAGCACGAAGTCACAACACGATCAATCTGCCAATCTGCCTAGACTTTTCACAACTATATTCGGGTTTCTGACAACCCGTAACGACTGTCAAATATCCACAAATGATAGCCAGGAACAACGGCTTAACGTGCTTTCCGAGGCACGGAGGAGTCTCGATGTGTAAAGATGGACACCCATCCACAGACCAACCCCGACAGATCCGTGCGGCTGTTATTACTTAACCACGAGCTCCTCTGCCTGTCTGATTTCTCAACACGATAAAACAGATTATTTCAACTCAAATTTCAAGTAAAAACACTACTAGGGGTCATTGACCCAAAAAAAAACATCTAATCTTTTATTTTTGTCGTGTTTAGATTAGATAGGTATCGATACCCATCATATCTGTGGAGTTACGCTAGCTAATTTACGTCTGTGACGTTTCGCAAATTGATTAAAACAGGCAGTGACTATACACGTTGCTAATAACAAACTTCTTTAAATATCAAAATTATATTCTCATCTACATTAATACCTAAAGGTCAAGACAGAACCCAAAATAAATCATTCTTCAATAAATTCTTCGACTCACAAAACACTACCAAGTAACAGTCTGGCCTCAAAAGTCGCTCCAAAATTAACCACGCCTGCCGTGGACCCCCGCAATGTCTATTTTCGGGCGCCCCTAGGGTCGACGCCCGGACCCGTTGCAAGATAACACTCCCTCCCTGCTTTTTAGAGCCCTCATACATATTCCAGCCAGCATATTTTGACAGACGGCGGAATACGGAACTAAGTTCTAATTTCAAGTGTTTTTGACGTTTTTGTTGACGAGCAGCGCCTCCCCTGATTGTCAAGTTATAGTGGTCATGGTAATGAAGGGCGTTTTTTTTTCGAGTCTATTTTTGAATTTGGAAGTGTTTTGAGGGTGGCGCGAATCTTTTGTGCTAATGTGAATGGGAAGATTTCTAAGGTTTGGCATGCATTATTTTATTGATTAAATTTGCTGTCTGTGGTTTTAAAAATATTGTTTGATCGTGAATTTGTGTAGTCAGAATGTTACTAAAAATACCTACATTGCCTGGTTGATAGGTCCACTCAATCTGTGAGATTCTTTCCTCATAAAACTATTTCAGACACTAATGTACATGGCCCTCACATGATCTGACCAATATTATATCTGGACCTTTAAAAGATACTGACCCCCAGAGTTCGTTTCGCCCTTTCTTCTCAAGGGCAGACAGGAAATGTCGGCTGCATCTAGTTTGGTTAGTTTGTTCCGGAGATTACCCCCTACATATAAACTTACAAACAAATTTTACCTCTTTATAATATTAATTGTATACAGGGATTTAGAACCCACCTGCATTGATAATTTTCATCGGTTATTTTAAAAAAAACTGCTGTTCCATAAATTTTGACCGCGGTAGGTATTGCACTTTTCTATGAAACAATAGATTTTTTTTAAATAATCGATTTAAAAAAATTTAACGCTGGGGGGTTTCAGAATCATGTACTGAATCCATGATAATAGTTTTCGCGGCGACGTCCCTCCCTGCCACTTTGTATTATAGTAAAGATGGTGTTATAGTGTTTCCGATAACCTATTTACAGAATAAACAATTTCATTTCATTTGGGAACTCCAAACTCACAAGTAAGTTTATATTTAGCTTCTGTGTAACATCTTGATTTCATTTTTGTTTTTAAGAGTCATGTTTAGCTAAAAAGAGTCGAGGAATCCCATTCTTATTTTTTTTTTAATATTCTGTCAGAGAAGTCGCTTTACGATAACTGCTAATTAAAAACTCCATTTTGTAAGAGAAAGATGAATCTGCCAACGATTGTATTAGCATATGTATTAGACGGAACATGAAAAAATACGTTCTATTCATGAGCTTATTTTTCTTAATCGACTTCAAAAAAGGGGGAGGTTATGCATTCGGCAAGTATATTTTTATATAGAAGACAGAATCTCTCTGTCCCTTTAACTTTTAACTTTATTTTATTTTTATTATTTGTTGTTACTGCGCCAGCGGCAATAGAAATACACAATCGGTTCATGAGATACTGCCCGCTGAAAGACGGAAGAAGCTTAGTAATATTGTTCCGTTTGGCACCCTTGCGTACGGAACCCTAATAACCAGGTTTAGACCTACAACCTAAGAAATGAGTCCTAAAACCTGCAAACTCAAACCATTTATCTAAACTAATATTATATAGAGAAAATATATGATTTTTTGTATGTTTGTTTGTTTCGCTTTTACGCTTTAACGGCTGAACGGATTTTAATAAAATTTGGTTACTTTTTATTCCTAAATTGCCAGGGGATCGAGACTTATGCGAAACCGCGGGGACAGCTAATATTTTTATAAATGGTTTAATTGAATTAAAACATTTACAGGCAGTTTTGAATTGTCAAGGAATCGGTCAGAAAGGTGAAGCTAGACGCCCATTCCAAAGCGTAGTAGGTTCCTATAGAGAAAACGGGCAAGAAACTCCACGGACACTGCCTAAGTTAAACCCTGTAATTCGGATACTCGCACAATTTATCGTGCGTCATGGCGGTGTTACGTTTTCATAATCTACGTCAAAACACCATTCTTTGTAAACATTGATAGGAATGTACACGATACTCTTTACTATTAGGAACACTAATATTCCATATAACTTAGAAATTTCGTTTTACGATGGGGCTTGTGGCTAAGTAATAACAGCCGCACGGCTCGATCGATCACAATAAGCTACGCTTGCCGCTGTTGGTCCGTGGATGAGTGACCATCTTTACATACCAAGATCCCTCCGTGCCCCCATTAGTCCCGGCTGTCGTTCGTGGATCTTTGACAGTCGTTACGGGTCGTCAGAATCCCGAAAGTCTGACAACCAGTCTTACCAAGGGGTATCGTGTTACCCAGTAACTGTGTTGTGGGATCGGCTTCCAGTGTAAACGGATGCAGCTGAATACCAGTATTTTACATGGAGCGACTGCCTATCTGACCACCACAACCCAGTTACTAGGTAATACGATACCCTTTGGTATGACTGGTTGTCAGACTTTCAGGCTTCTGACGACCCGTAACGACTGCCAAAGATACACGAATGACAGCTGGTACCAACGGCTTAACGTGCTTTACGAGGCGCGGAGGAGTCTCGATATGTAAAGATGTTCACCAATCCACGGACCAACCCCGGCAAGCTTAGCTTAACCTGATGGATCGACCCGTACGGCTGATATTACTTACCCACGAACTGGTTTTTAGCTTATTGACCGCCTAATAACATAAAAACAGGTTTTTTTTCTCATCGTAATCGTAACGTAACTATGTCATAATAGTCCTAAAAATGATACCGATCTAGTCTTCAAACCGATCACATTCCTAATAGCCAGGACAATGACACCCGCGTTACAACAACACAATATTAAGGTACCCCTCATAGCTATAGGGTCACAGTCGACGGCTCTTATCGATTTTTATGTACCCACATTTTGTTTCAAACTAAAGTCTAGAGGAGAGCAGCGAAACATATAGCTGTCTCGCTCACACTTGCGGAAAAACTTCAGTAATTATGCGATGGAAGTTTTGCGCTGCATTCGCGTTTGTTTGCTTTTTTCGGGGGTTGTTAAGGGAAGGTTCTATGGTGTGCGTTAAGGGTGATGTCTGAGGTTTAATTTGTGTAGTGCGAAAAAAAATTCTTCTGTCGGGTTATAAACGCAGGGATAATTGCTTAGAATGAGTTCTTACTCTTTGAATTAATGTTTTAGTAGATGCCGGACATGTTTTAGAACCCAAGAACCAATAAAAACAAGATGACCAATAGTTCCTTGTATTCGTGTTATCAATACTTCAATCTTAATATGGATATTAACACAATCTAGTAAGTACTACTTATAACTTATCTTCATAGGCCCCAATAAATGTCTAATATGTAGTTATAACTTACTGGCTTTTGCCCATGACTTTGTCCGCGTGAAATTTTGGCCCCCGACCCACCACGTCACATGATCACATCCCGCGCTATTACTTCATTTTCGCTAAGCGTTCTTTTTTTTTTTTTTTTTTTTTTCTTCGGCTCCTAAGACCGTAGCGTGACGTAACATAGCGTATAATCTTCCTCAAAAATTGGTCTATCCAATGCAAAAAGATTTTTTTCAAATCCGACTGGTAGTTCCGGAGATTACTCCCTACATACAAAGAAACAAAAAAACCTCTTTATAATATTATTATTATTAATTATATTATAAGTATAGATAACGTATAGGCCTTGACACGACTTGATTTAGCTATCTCGTTGGTGTTGTGGTAGTTGCGGAATGCTGAGCATGAGATCAAGTCGTCCCGGTGTCTGGTTGATGGCAATAGGAGGCTCTATTTCAAATCTATGAAAGTTAATGACGGCCGGCGTTCATTTCCGATCGCTTGTCTAGAGTCGAGTTGGCTCGGCTCCGTATCAAAGGTCCACAAAGTAGTTTTGTATGCATTTTTCCATTGGGTAGGCAGAAAGTACAGTATGCCACTCCAAAAGTAGTTTGAAAAAAATTATATGCAACACCGGGGAATTAACGCACACCTCTAATCACCCCAATTAGAATATCATGTTAGAATACATACACTGTTTTTTACCATTATGTATGAAACATTGTTTATTTATTTAATTAGTTATACTGATTGTGAGAGAAAATTGTGGTCACAACAAATCTACGCACGCACACAGTCGCACACGTATAAGGGTTTATCGTAGTAGGTACTTCGTCCATTTTGGTTTGTTTTGACTGCACAGCGGAAGTGTAACTGTAATTTACGTAATTATAATTATTTTGTGATAAAAAACTACCTATATTAAAAATGACAAATCGATCCAGTAAACGATTCTGAACAAAAAAAATTCATAATGGGCAAAAATAATTCAGTAACACATTGCATATCTGATAACAATCATAAATTAATTAGAGTCTGGCCACACTAAGTCTGCATAAGTAAAAAAAAAACGTAGAATTTGAAAATCTATAGACGGCAACACCATCCTGTCCTACGAAAAAGAATTTGATACTTTGTTTGTCTTTTTGTTTTTGTTACGTTATTTTGTTTATATTCTGATTTATTCCTGGTAAAGAATAATCACTGTAGCACGATGCAGTGTGGATTTGATACAGTTTTGTCATCGTATGGAGGTAGAGCATAAGTACGAAATAGTTTATAACTCATAATCTATTATGCAAAAATCAAAAGGCAAAATATCAAAATCATTAGATCTACATAAAACCCCGAAACTGACGTAACTGACTGATGTAAAAGTATACCATATATAAATCTTTTTGAGGTTCCCCATTTATTCCATTGCAGACTTAGCGTGGTCAGACTGTAATTCATTCACTGACTACAGACAACGCACAGCCTGAACAGCTGGGTCTAGAAGCTTGAAATTTTCAGAAGAAAATTTTCAACAGGGGTCATAATTTATGACTTGCAGACACCCGCTAAATGACAGCCGCCAGCGCCCCATGTAAAATTCCCCATTGAAACAAAATGTGGCGATTTAATTATTTGTTTTCCTGAATATTACCACATAAATATACTCAGTACGATACCTAACAACACTGTCACCGATCGAACAGGGTTGTATAGCGAAAGTAAGTACTAAGGAGGATTTTTGAAAATTCATCCCCTAAAGGGGTTAAAATATAATCCTGCGTCCTCTCGTATCGAAAGTACCAATATGAGTGTTTTGTTAGTATATTTACTAATAATTATTTTCTCTCTCTTTCCAGGTATATAAATACAGTTCCAGTATTCAAACCTTAAAAATATACAGTCTAGTCTAAAAAGTTTCTACTTAAAATATATTAAAAGAACGAAGTATTTGTCGTACTTAATAAATTAGCAAAAAAAGAAAGAATATTTTTTACTTATTAGCATTAGAATTTATACACTGTGATAACGATTTTGGTGGGAAAATTTTTGAACTGTGCAATTTTTTAAATAAGGAATAGTAACGGTTTTGTGCAATTTTTTGGAAAAGGAATGTGAAGTGATTGGCCAAAGATATGTTAAGATAGTGTGTAATAATTCGCCTTCTGAACGAAAGATGGCGTTGCCCCCCCAACAGTTTTGTGTGCGGTGGAACTCCTATCACACCAATTTACAGGTATGTTTTGCTTTGTATTTATTTTTGTAAGTTTTACAATATTTCTTTCATATTGCCAGTGTTTGCTGTGACTTTTGTGCCTCCCGTTTGCCACAGTTGGTTAAAATTCATCACATGGTACAGATAGATTTAGAATGGCTAAGAATCGAGCTCATTATCATCAATGGTGAAAGACCTCTCAAACCGCACGCCATTCAAGTCGATCCTTGAATACTCTTATCAAGCTGCTACCAGCCACCCTGAGAAGATCGTAGCTCAAACTAGCCTGAGGGCTTCGGAACCCCAAAATCGAGCAGGCTGGCGGATGATGCCGATAATTTATTTTTATTCTTATTAGGTATTCAACTAACCACCAATAATACAATTGTAACCTTGTGCTTTAGAGAACACAATAAGAGAGTGTGGGAAGAAAGAGTACATCTGACGTATTATAGCCATCAATGTCCAAGCAAGAGAGAGATAGAGCTATACAAGAAGAATAGCACCGTCTCTTTTTCACAACAGAATTATGAGGGCTTTCGCACTTGATAATAGGGCCACTGTATGTCTTTGTGGACACCCTTGTACACTAATATCTCATGCGTAGTTGGCTAGTCTCTATTAATCTTTCTGATATTACTTATATGTTTTCTTTTCCATTCCAGGCGGTCTTCCCCCGCCTCCTGCTAACAGAACAATTCGCCGACGTGACGCTCGCGTGCGAGTCACGTCAGCTGCGATGTCACAAGCTCGTGTTGTCAGCTTGCTCGGCCTACCTCGAGCGACTGCTACTTCAGAATCCCTGCGATCATCCCATAGTGCTGATGAGGGATATGCGGTAAGTTTTCATCAGCATAGCCTTCTGTCAACTATGTTGTGGGTCCTTGGAGTGTCTTGCCCTTTCTTCTCCATGGGAACTTACTACGCTTTGGAATGGGCAACTAGCTTCATCTTTCTGAGTGACCGACACCTTGATAATTCAAAAGTTGATTGAAATAAATGATTTGAATTGGGGTCTCCAGCTGCAGTCTGCAGCTGAATAAAAGTATTTTACATGGAGCGACTGCCTATCTGACCTCCACAACAGTTACTGGTAACACCATAGCTTCCAGTATAACGGGATGCAGCTGAATACCAGTATTTTACATGGAGCGACTGCCTATCTGACCGCCACAACCCAGGTGCAGGGTAACACGATATCCCTTGTTAAAACTGGTTTAACGACTGTCAAAGATCTACGAATGATAGCCGGGACCGATGGTTTAATGTGCTTACCGAGGCACGGAAGGTTGTCGGTATGAAATGGATGGTTACCCCCTGGCAAGCGCAACTTAGCCTTGATCGACCCATATAGCTGTTACCTAGCCAAGGGTCCCTCAATAAAAAACGGAAGTTTATGTATACATTCATGTATGTTCTTTATTTTTGCACCCTTTTGATATCTTTTGCGTCCATGGGTATTCTTTGCTAATATTGGCAGCCTAGACCGAAATTTGGTAAGTGGGACTATTATTTATATTTCCCTCTCTCTCTTGCAGGTTCAGCGAGATGCAAGCGCTGGTAGACTTCATGTACAAAGGCGAGGTGAATGTCACGCAGGAAGAGCTGCCCAGTCTACTGAAGTCTGCTGAGGCTCTGCAGATCAGAGGTAGAATATTTAGTAGCAGTATATCTATTAGTCTTTAATCATTTTAGTACCTATACACTACTATACGCCCTTCATTTAAGCCATACCATCTTTTGCAACATCCATAGTTTCTTTGGTCTTATTCCATTCTTAGAACCCACCACGTTCGTACTCAAAAAAAATATTATTATTCAATATACTTCCAAAAAGAAGATCTACTTCCAGCGTTTTATCAAGTTCCATTTTACTGTTACTTTTTTCGCCGCTATAATCATTATTGTGTAGTATAGTAGCTCTTTTTGTAAAAGTTTAGAAAATCCTACATCATTCCTACATACTTGCGCATAGGTGATGCGGCCGCCATTACATCCAGGTAACGTAATGGCGGCCAAATAATACTCATATTATGACATATATTTTAAGAAAAAGTTCATCTTTATAGAGAGTCTTCTTCGTCACTCATACCTGTAAGCTGTGTGACATCCTCTTTCTTACGCCTAATAATGTCTCTATGACTGTAATTATCTTTTTCTCAGCTCCACAGCACAATGTTCTTCAACCATTATTTTTGTTTTCCACATTTTTCTCTTCACAGGTCTATGTTCAAGCGACACGTCGAACTTAACATCGGAGCTTGGCAAGCCTGACAGCAAAGACTTCACGGTCGCCAGCGAAGCACTCGTCGCGAATGCGCAGCGAGAGAATGCTGTTAACGGTGAGTTTCTGATTTTTTGTTTAGAGAAAGACTGAATAAATAGGGCGTCAATTAATAAATCAAGTCGAGCCTATCAGAGTCCAATGCTGGACTACTGGGTAACTCCGGTTCTTTTCCAGATAATTTAATTTCTGATTATATCCTTTAAAGAAACTCCGAGCATAGTCCGTTCCATTGCGCGCTGAGCGACCATGAATTTGTGGACCAGGCCGACTGTCAGTGTCCATGTTTCGTCACTGTATGTCATAACGCGCAGGACGAATAATAACAAAACACATGATTACAAGAAGGTTAGATTAGAAAACAAGTAACCATTTTCTTGTGTAATTAGTATCAGACATTGTTGAAAAGAACTCGCACTTCTTCTTTTCGTGTGATTAGTGACTAACTCGGTGTAAGTTTTAAAGCCACCCATCGGCCTCTGACTTGGCTTCACATGCCGTCGAGAAATACCTCCAGTTTCCTCACAATGCTTTCCTTCTTCTTCGTTTTTTGAAGCAAGTGATAATTTTACAATACGCACATGAATCCGAAAAGTCAGAGGTACGTGCTTTGGGTTCGAACTCGAGACCTATGATTTGGCAGTCCGACGGTCACACCGGTAGGCTGTCACTGCTGCTACTCGCACTATGTCGTGACAATTCTGTCATCGTTGGAAAACTGTTGTTCCTTGCGGTTCCGAATAATCCTGTACAACCTAGATCCTGGTCTTTGACTGCTGTTTATCGTTTGACGATAACGGCCTGCGCTGCGATGCTCGAAGCTCGATCAGCGAGCATTGAAATATGGTATATATTTCCATTGGATAAGTATTCAATTCAATTGATAAATTTAAAATCCTCTGCTGTCCCGTCCGCCAGTGACAGACGTGGATATATATCCACGTCTCAATATCTACACGGTAATCACAATGAGAATAGATTTATAGTATGATGACGTTCATCATTCGATTCATTCATTTCTTCATCATTCGAACACGACTAAAGAAAATATAGGTGCTTTGATACTTTTGACTGTTGCCCGGACCTGAAGTCTCAGTGCTGCCACCCTTCGTGATGGACACAGGCACTGTCATTTTCGAACAGAGGGCAAACTTTAATCTGTAATCCGCCCTCTCCTAAGGTCGCCCTCGCAAACACAATATATCACGACTTCTTTTGAAGATGGCAACCTCAATCCTTGGATGCGTCATAGGCACGCTTCCACTAAAAAAAATATTAAAATGTTATTCTGAGATGTCGAAAAATTTGGCCTGGATTTAGTATTTATTTCTAGCGATAAATGGTATGAGTTCTTAATGTCTCCTACTTAATTCCAGGCCCAACAACACACCAGTCAAAGCAAACAACCAACAACAACAACGCAACAACAACCAATGGCACTAAAAAGAGGAAGTCTGAGGAACGAGCGGATATTAAAGAGGAGACTGTAGAAGAGGACGGACTTTACTATGGAGAGCTGGACAACGATAACATGGAGTTTAATGAGGTGAGGAAACCTTATGTCCCAGGAATAGGGGGAGTTTAGGGTGAGTAAGGAGAATATTGGGGGAGTATGAGAGAGAAGTAGGGAATGTAGTCTAGTAAAACTATGAAGAATCGGGTGTAGGATGCTACATACATACGATATACGACCTTGTAGAAACGTAAATGCGCACCTTCGGTGCAACAAAGTCAGGACACTTTTTTTTTGTTATATCTTTTATTAGGATTTTTTTGATAATTCGATATAAGAATTTTAACGTGAAACTATAGCAAACAAAATAAACAATTAATTTTATAAAGATTTCAAACCTACTATATACTATAAATAATAATCCATAAATGAGGAAATAAATGCGAAAAAAAATCAAAAGTTCGGTCCTGTAAAGTAAAAAAAATGAGCTGTTGTGACTTTGTTGCACCGAAGGTGCGAATGAAATTTGAGAGATTGGACATTAAGGAGGAGATGGTAGAAGAGAGCGAAGTTTACTACGGAGAGATGGACAACAATAATATGGAGCTTAATGAGGTGTGGCAACTTTATTTCCTAGGAAAGGAGAAAATGCTTTCTTGGAAAAAAAATAGGTGTTTAGAAGAAAAATTAAAATTACACCCCGGTAATAAAAAAATAGGCGAGCATGAGAGAAATTAAATGACAGCTTATGACGCCGTCAACGTCGTTAAAAAAATATGAGATATTTTTTTCTGGTAAGGTAGAAATTGAAAAAAAAGGTGCCGGAAACATACAAAATTTTCAAACATAAAAAGGCAAAAATGTAAGCTATGTTATAAAATTTTCAGGATGATGAACCAGGGAAGCCAGGCAGTAGTCTTGGACAACCATCTGGTAAGTAAAATAATAACACAAAAAAAAAACAATTTATTATTTAATTTCATTAATTTTTATTATTTAATTAATTAAATAAATCAATGTTTGTTTGCAATGTGACTTCCCTCTCGTCACTTGCTTATTTTTTATTTTATTTTTAGAATATATTTTTTTACTGAATATTTTCAATTTATTTTTACAAAAAAATTATAAATAAAATTGGATTTCTAACGCGGTCAAAACGTCCATAGACAAACGTGTGTGTAGAGCGAAGATCATATTGTGAATGGACATTGTCGAATGAAAACGAAAACGAAAATTTAAAAAAAAATGTCTGTAAGGTAGGCCAATTTTTTTTACTATAAAATTCGGTAGAAAACTTTTTACATATTTTAGCTAAAATAAATTGAACCATGAATGTTGTCTTTTAGGGTTCCGTAGCCAAATGGCAATGGTCGCTTCAATGGTCAATCGAAGGTTAAGCTACGCTTGCCGAGGTCGGTTCTTTGATGGGTGACCGTTCACTATATAGCACATATTGAGACCCTTCCGTGCCTCGGCAAGCACGTTAACCGTTGGTCCCGGCTGTCATTTGTAGATCTTTGACAGTCATTACGGGCCATCAGAAGCCCGAAAGTCTGACAACCAGTCTTCAGGCAAGGGGATCGTATTATCCAGTAACTGGGTTGTGGAGGTCAGATAGGCAGTCGCTCCGTGTAAAATACTGGTATTGAGCTGCATCCGGTTAGACTGCAAGCCGACCCCGACATCGAAGAGAAAAAAAAGAAAAGGAATGCCAAATGGAATATACGGAACCCTTATAATTTTTTTTTTTTTATTGGAATTGGTCTTTTTGACTATCTTACAGACATTTAAGTCAAGTTATTTTAACATTTTTCCTCCCATTCATGGTTCAATAATTATATTTCCATGATTTAATATATTTTTTCTTTTAGGCCGTCGCCCTTACCTCCGTGTGAAGCCAGAAAGCGAGTTATTCTTCCAAACTAAGTTACAAAACCTTGCTAAAGTCAACTCCGAATATATAAACAGACTCTCAAAAATGTCAACCAGTGAAATCAGGAATGAATTTTCGAAATATGGTTTCAATACAAACCCAACTGACGAAGCTTACATACAGAAATCCAACGAAAAATCTGAAAATGATTACTACAAGTCTTGGTTGGAGCAAAATGGGGAGTTAGAAGTCTCCCTCTTAAAAGCTAGCCAAGTAAAAAAATCTAAACCCGATACCAAAAACCAGAAATCCGAAGTAGAGTTGATACCAAAGAGCAAAGACGGTGTTGCCAATAAAGAAGTTTTCCCTAAATTGGGGGAGAAATCTCAGATGAGAAGGCGGGGCAGGCCGCCCATATTTAAAGATAGGAATGTAGATATTGGGGAGACTGTGCTGAAGTCTGATTTGGACCAATTTTTGGAGGGGAAAGAGGTTAGTTCTTCAGGGTTGTCGCGTAAGGATTTGGAAAGGGTAATGATGGGAAAATTTAACCCTAACAGACGGTATTCCAATGAGGCGATGTGGGCTGCCTTAATGGATGTCAAGAAAGGAGGGAGCATATACAGGTGAGTTATTTAAATTAATTTATCTTTTACTGTTCAGGTCCGCTTCCACCACAAATAACTAAATACATTTAGCGCTAAACCAATTTTAAACATTGACACAAAATGATTGAAATGTGTTTAATCGCAAAATGGATTTCGTGACTCTTTGTGTAAAGGGGTTTTAGAAATCAAAGAAATATAACTAGAGGTGATATGGCAATTTTGTCAAACCTTTCAAAAAAATAGAATTAGTATGCCATTTATTACTCTACCTAACCAAATGATTACTGATCGTAGTTTGTTGTTGTTATACAACAAGAGGACGCTGTTGCATATTCTTTTTGACTACAAGAAATAAAGAGTTCTACAATTTTTTCTGTAAATCGTAAGGCAGGTTGGAAACCGATTAATTGCGAATTCAAATTCAAAATATTTTATTTCACATAAACCTTATGGGACTTATGAAACGTCAGTAGCTAGGTGCACGGTTCCAATTGGTTGTTTCCTTTGGAGAAGAGCCGGAAAGAAACTCCACGGTATGCGAGTCGAATTCGCGCATTAAAAATTCGTACCACCATACATACGTTCACAGAAACGTGTGTTGGTACGGAATCTTTAATGCGGCATAGCGAATTTTGTTATTTGTTGCTTTCATTATACAGGCTGTACCAGAAAGATGTGGCCAAATTTAAGGCCAGACCATCAAACGAACATTTTTCTCCATAGGACCACCGTCGTAATCGCAAAAAAATTATCATTGTTAGTGAAAAATTATCATTATCACAACAAAGACGCACACTTATCGATCGTATGAAGGTTGCACTCTAACCAAGCGCGCCGACTGTATACCTCGCCGCATGCGCCCGCGCGCCTGGCGCGGTGTGAGACGGCCGAGCCGCTATCTCTCGGTCACGCTAAGCAGTGCCCACATGCTCCGACGGCAAATGCACGCACAATTTCCCCCCGCGCATAATCCTATTTTCGACTAAATTTAGTCTTTTTCGTGTTTCATATCTTTCTCTATTTTTATTCCTGTCTACTTGTATTCTCTAGTGTTGTTTGTATCTATACATCTGTCCTCTAAGTCTTCCAATAGACGGTTTTCTAAAACTAAACGGTGTTCGTGATTTGGCAGTGCAAACTAGCTACTGCCACATAGGTATTGAAGTTTTCAATGGGACAGTTGATAATTTTTTCGCGGTTAGGATGTTGGTCCCGTGGAGAAGATGTTCTGTACCACACCTTTCTGGTACACCCTTTAGAGTACTGATTAGAATTAGACGAAGTTTGACAATTTGAGTATTATTGTTTTCTGAACCAAAAATTAAAAAAACAGGACTTTTAAAGTAACAGCGATTAGCTTCAACTTTTCGATTAACGGACCGACTCCTTGACTATTAAAAAGTGCATATTAAAGTGTCTATTATAGAGTAAATGGTTTGAGTTTTCACGTACGGCCTCCTTTAATTTTAACGTTTGAAAAAATATATTTGTTACCAATATTAGATTAAATAATGTCCTTTTTGTCTTTCAGAGCGGCACAAACTCACAAAGTGCCGCGCAAATCTCTCCGCAACTGGATGAAGCGATGCCATATAAAGTCCTCCTTCCCAATGCCGCAACAACTAAAACAATTCGTTGAAAACAGCAAAAAACAGAAAGAATACAAAAATTTCGACTTTAACGTCCCCGAAACACAAAATTATGAAAAAAGTGGCACCGAAACTGAAGCTTATGAGGCCGAAATCGATTTTGGAAAACATTTTCTTACATTTACTAATTCAAATGTTACGAGCGAAGATGAAGGGGTGACGAAATCTGAGGAAAAAGATGGGGAAACGAAAATTGTGGATGGCAACTCTGCGTTGAATATGTCATTGCATGAATGAGCTGATATACTGCTACAAGGTCATTTGGCGCTCGAATGACATCGACAGAGGCGCTGTCAGTAAACATTTGTGCAATTGTTTTGTGTGAAATTTATTGAAAAACAAGATGTTCCGATTTAGGTCACGCGCCAAAAGAACCTTGTACTGCTATAGAGTGGACGTTAATGTGACACATCAGGTTCAAGAAGTTTGTATTATGGCCAATTCCTGTAATTTACGGACCGTTATTGATTGAAATTAAAACTCTTTGTATCTATACCTTGGCATGTAGTTTGACCGAGACCGCTGTTCTGCGCCTTTGGTATATGCGCGGCTCATTTATCAACGCTCATGGCGTCCCGCCGCTCATTCGTCAACGCTGCCCCTCGTCGCGCATTCCCAAGGCGCGGAATAGCGGTCTCGGTCAAACTGTAGTAGACTCTCCCATATGGAAGTAGCTATTACAAGTAAAATTAGCTTACGAATCTATTTATATGCCAATTTGGGAAAAAAAAAAGCTACCATTGGTAAGAAAAACGATTCGTTTTTGTCTATAGGAACCGAGCATTTGTCTCACCGAGACAATCACACAGTTATGTCTGTCACTCATAACTGTGTGATTGTCTCTTTCCAACGCTCGATGTGTCATATTAGCGCCTGCACATTGTACTTATGTTGATGGGGTTAAAAATTAATGTGTGTACTTTACGTAACATAAGCATAATCAGGCTATACCGTCCCCACAGCTGTGACTGCGGCCTCCTCTTATAGAGAGGGATTGAGTGGCCCTACTCCACCACGCGGGCCCAGTGCGGGTTAGTAGATGTCACAAGTCTGAGAATTTTTGGTTCTAGGACATGCCGGTTTCCTCACGATGTTTTTCTTCACCGTACTTTACATCTCTGACTAAAATATCTGATGATAAGGTAAACATACATAAAATTATTACGTAATCACTCACTAACAGGAATTAGTAACACTCATCTGTATTTAGAAGGATCTCACCACTTTTTCCAACAATTATTGTTTGAATAAAATTATTAAATTGTATTTGAAAAACATCGACAAAAATTGAGGTTATAAAATAAACCTCAATAATATGCATGTAATGATTTTTTTTCACTAAATCAATAAGAGGCAGTAATATAAACCCAAGAAAAGTATTAAAAGTTAATTTCAACTACTGCTTGTTGCTCAAAAATATTATGAAACTAAACAATTTATTTTATCTACTACAGTTCAAACGTCCGTTTCTGTCGCGGTCAGGATTTGACTGCATGTGACGTCATTTGGCACGTTACTGCTTTGTTAACATCAACTTTTTTTAAAGGCTTTTTGGTTCCAAATCATATAAATTAAATTGTTTTTGTGCTTTCAAGTAGAAATCGCACTTACAAACTTAACTTTAGTGAGAATTTAAGCAGTTTGCTAACAAAATATATTTATTCACACACCTTTTGAGGTCACTTCTGGGATTTTAGAAGACGACGCGTTTCAAGTTTGCATTCCGTTCCACCAAAAAAAAAAAATGAATTGTAAAATAAGTAATGCATTAAAAAAATTAACAAAAATAGGAATTTGTTTATGTAATGTATATTTAAATAATTAATAAGTTTTGAATTACGTGCATATTCCCTAAATTAAAATTAGAATTTCGGGTTCAAGTATTCAAATAATCAAAACAATGCACTCAATTTGTAAGTGGCACTACAAATTGGCGTCTACGGTGTCTGTTTTCTGATCCATTTGCTTACATTTTCATCAGATATTTTTCGAACAGACAAGAACCAACCGTGGGTTCTGATTAGCAATTATATTAGTAAAATGTCTGAAAGGAGGTAGAATTCCTAGTCCCACCAACATAAGTCATTATGCCAGCCAGCCAGTAGCGTCAATTTTGACAGTCCATTTTGACATTGACAGCTGTCAAAGGTGCTTATATGCAATTTTTCTGTTATATGCAATTCAAAGTTCTAGTAAATAAGGTTTAAATTGTTTATTTTCTCTGTTGAATAAACGACTTATTGTTATAATTAGGATTGAATGTACTTTAAAAATATATGGCTATTTTTAAGAGCAACTACTAGAAATTGTCGAGCAGTTTTTGAGATTGGAGCTGCAAGACTTTTATAAAGGTAGGCCCAAAACGGCCAGTATACGAAAGATAAAAGAAACTGCCAAAGAAAAGCAAAGATAAACGAAAAAATCTAATTTATGAAATTTTCTGAAAAATATTTTTTTTTAAATTAAGACCTACTATTTTATTTATTTTGTCCAAAGATATGAAATTTTTCTTATTATTTAATATTTTGTGAGTGGTGTGTGAATATTTGGGTTGTCAATATATAACAAAATTATAATTGATTTTTTGAGTAACACTTTGGATGTTGCTGCCTTTTCCTAACTATGTTGGGGTCGGTTTCCAGTCTAACCGGATGCAACTGAATACTAGTATTTTACATGGAGCGACCACCTATCTGACCTCCACAACCCAGTTACTGGGTAACATGATAACCCCTTGATAAGACTGGTGTTCCTAAGTATAATCAATGTATTTGGATGTTCCGAATCTAGGATTTTTTTTAAATCGACTTCAAAAAGGATTCAAATGGGTTATTATCAATACTTTAGTTAGTGCAAGACAGAGCGCTATTTCATCAAAACTTCATTAATTAATAGATATTAACAAATTAAAACAGCGCAATGTTTTACAACTATTTGCGACATTGCCAACTTCGTATCTACATAAATTATAAATAAATTATTTATTTCGACTTGGAACATTTTGAACTTAATTGGTAATTCGATGGACTCCAAAAATACAAAGTTGGAGGTAAGATAGCCAGTTCCTCTGTGGTTGAGGATTCCGGGTGAAGCTTGTTTCCACCTTCGGCCTGATTATCACTTACCATCAGATGACATGCAGTCCAAGGGCATCCCCGCGGTGTATTAAAAAAAACACTAGATTTCTCCTAAATGTTCACATACCACACTCAACATTGACGACGTAATGCAAGCCTTTTACGGCTCCATACAAAAAGTCACACAGTACCCACCCCGAAATACGTCACATCGAGTTTCAGAAAGGGTTCGTCTTTTTTTCGTCAATTTAAATTAGCTAACTAAACTCCGCAGACGTGAATGGCATCGATATTAAAACCTTACAAAAATAAATTCTTGATACGTCAACTGCGGAGTTTAGCTAACTAATTTAATTTGACCGTGTAGAGCGTCGTTTCTGTCACTCATAATAGTGCGACAGTCTCTTCCTAACGCTCGATGTGTTATATTAACGCCGGGGTACTGTACAAAGTATTCCTATTATTTGTCCCGCAATATTGTACCCAAAGATAGATGTTTCTTAGGTAATTTGGAGAATGTCTCAAATGTATTGTTTTTGTTCCTCAAATGTATCGGCACGAGCGATCTCATCGTCATTATCATTGGCAGTCTTGTTCTATCCACTGCTGAGTATAGGCCTCCCTTTTGTGCCATGCTTCCCTGGTCCGTGCGATTCTCATCCAGGTCTTCCCCGCGATCTTCTGTATGTCGTCCACCAACCTGGTTATTTGTCTGCCAACTTTCCTTCTACCGTTTCTTGACAACCTAACCATGCCGTTGATCGGTTCCGGGCTCTGAACGAACTATATGCAATATAAAAATCTTAAATTCAGGCAACGCACAGCGTCTAAAAGCATGAAATTTTGCACAAAAGTTCCTTATAATAATGAAGGTGAGCACGAAAGAGGGATTTTTTTTAATGTGCCCTTTAAGGGGTTAAAATTGTGATAGCCATTTGTCGAGGCTGTTAAAACACAGTATTTATTTTTTAAATAGGGCTGTATAGTAAAATTTATAAATGACATTATTGATATAGACAAAAAATTTAAACGTTCGTTCTAAATATGAACCTAGCAGATTTTTTTTTTTTTGCAATGTTTGATGAAAAATTTAAAGCGTTCGTTCCAAATATGAACCTTGGCAGAAATTATTTGTTTTTTTTTTACAGTAGTTGATTGATAATCTCTTTATTTATAATTCAACTTGAAATCGTATAAAAACAGTAAAAAAATATTTCCAAGTATTATTTAAATTAAACTACAACATATTTATTCAACAAAAAATGGTGACAATGTTGCCACCTTATTGGGGTAGTGTTGCAAGTATACAAAACATTTGAGACATTCTCCCATTATAATTATTTATTAGTAAGTTTGTCGTTATATGCTTGTGTAATAAATTAATTAGTTATATAAATTAAAATAATTATTATATTTAATTATAAAAATGAAATGATTGGCCTTTTTCAAAAAACTGAGTGCTTGATGGGACTTCGTCCAAATATATATAAAGAAAAGACTTAAAATGAAATTTTTAGTGTTTAATATTAAAATTATATTAAGCTTTTTAATGTTGCAGTGGTTATTTTTAGTAAATACATTAAAAATTAATAATTGTTTTGACAAGAAGCACGGTGGTTTCGTCAGTGACATGTTCTTAATTCCTTATATCAATGTATAGGGATAATTCCTAACTCCGGACCACATAATTAAGCCCTCGAACTATCTTGAGCTTGTTAAAAATTGGACCTATGACTTATACATAATTGATTGGACAGCCAAAGTGAAGGCAAATCGTAATTGTCATTTTAAAAGATTTTTTATAAATTTGCTTAGGTTGGAAATGTAAAATTCTGAAGAAAATTATTTGCCCTTGCAAATAATTTGCTTCAGAATTTTACATTTCGTACTTAAGTAATTTGAGTTTAATCTTTGATTGGATTGACAAGAAATATAATAAAATGGATGACAAACAGTGTAACTGAAAACAGATGAACGAAACAAGCTATTAAAAAGCTTGTAAAAATATATCTTCTAAAAATAACCACTTTACAATAACTATTAAAAACGGCTTTTAACATATTATAAATTATATTTGTATTAATTTATTTATATTATATATTATAGTATTTGATAATTATTATTGTACTTAATTAGGATAAATTATGTTTGGGCATCGATTATATTGAGATTTTTAACTTTTAAAACTTTATTTGGTGAGAATTTAAAAGAAATGATGATCATTAAAATATCAGACTGTCGCACAGTGGAACGAATGTATGGAAGCGGTTGGACGTAGACATGTCCGAAAAATAAGAGTAAAATTATGACAAACTAATGATGCCATCTTATTCGATTACTTAATGCCTTCATAAATTGTGGTGATGAATTTCTTCATAACTCCCATATTTCGGGAGTAATTTGAGAAAATGTGAAATTTTACTATGAAAATGAGTGTATTGAGCTCTCTCCCTCCTGATTCCGGGCTTGTTTCAAGTAGCGGTCTCTAATATCGTAATGCTATTACTAAGAGCTATATTTAATACTAAGACACATAGTGCGCCAAATGTGCACTTTCTGGGATAAAAGGAAATGAAAATTTAAAAAAAAAAACGTTTTTTCCCCATTTGTATTTACTTTAAACCGCAGACAGACTTATTAAGAGGTCTATAAATATATTATATATATACAGAAATATATATTAACAAAAATATTCACAAGAACTGATGAGAGTATGACTTTTAAGTAAGTTGATAATAAATTACCTAGTTTCATTAAAAGTACAATAAATAATTAAGACGTAAGCTCTAATTTACTAAGTTACACATTTTAAAACAATAACATCATTTAATTATCTTCGTCATCATCATCATCATCAATTAATTCAAATTCAGAATCGATGTCCGCTAAATCATTTATGTTAACAAATTCGATATCACTTTTCTCAGAATCCGTAAGCTCATAAAATTCCTTAAAAGAAGATTTTTTTACAAACTTATTTCCTTTTGGACGGATACTTGTAACAAGTGGATCAGAAGACAGTAAAAGATTGTGCATAATATCTTCATTGCATGAGATACTGCTATGCTTTCGAGAATGCCCCTCTCTATATTTTCTAAAATCTTTATTTCTAGCCTCAGATGCCTCTTCGGATAGAAAACCAATGGGCACAATTGACATGTTCTGAACTATGTCTGGCCCATGCATTAAAATTTTATGAAGTGAAGAAGGCATATAATACCATGGGTATAACTCCACGTAAAGCTTAGCAGTATCAAAGCAGAACTCTCGGAATTTAGTTACGTTGATCTTCTCTCCTGATGAAATACACTGCAAGATCACACAGATTTTTCTTAAAAGCATAGCATCTATTCCGGTCAGTTCAGCAGATTTAGTGTAGTTTTCAAAAAATCTCCTTGCCGAGTTGCCATTGTTGGTGGATCCACTGCCTTGTTTCACAACATCGAGAAGTAAGCCCGTTTCTCTTCTTACAGCCTCTTGAACTCTTTTCTTCCTGTCATCAACTTGCCTTTTTGCTATATCACCCCTTACTTGCCATGATTTTATGTCTAATTTGTAGGAAATGTGTAATAAGCATTCCATTGAGCGAATCCAAGCGTGAAGGGTGCTTAAGCTATATTTATACATGTCCTCGTTTGCGTGTTTATCTTTGATTAACTCTAAATTATTCATTTCTTTAGGACAAGCCTTGCATATGTCACACACTGAAGCTGCTGTATTGGATATAATGGAATGAATTTTACCATCAATCATTGTCAACAGCAGTTGGTGTTTGACACTAATTCCATCAGTGATGGTGGATGGAGTTAAGGCTTCAATCTCTGCTTCGATTTCAGCCATCTCTCTCTGCACATTTTCTTTGGTTTCCTTTATAAACTTAAACAATATTGGCCGGCAAAATGAAGTGGAAGATGGTCGCTCGTTTTCCCAAATTGTTACACCTTTTGAGACGAGCCGCAGTGGTACAAGACTAATCATAAAATTACTAGCAAGATCGATTTGCTCATCTTCACTCGTCCTTTGATGATAAATGCTTTGGCTAGATGATCCGTCAAAACCCCATTTGCTGGTCAATACGAGCTGTTGATTGGGATCAACAGGGGTTTCTAACGACCTAATAAGTCTTCTTGAGGTTAAATCCATCAAGGCTTGTAATTTGATTTTTGCAGAGCTCTCTGTAACTGTGAGATCTTCTTTGGCCGGATAGCACTTAATTTTTTCTTTAACCAACATGTAGTAACTCGGGTATTGAAGAGCTCCTTCTTGAGTGTTGAAATCCCGAAGAGTGTTATAGCGCCATTTCGATAAGTTCATCGATACATAAAGAGCCAATGCCTTCAAAGGGGATATTTCCCGTACCTGAATTGATTTACCTTCAATGAAGGCTTTGATTTTTGAGGCCTCTTCTGGATTCTCCGTCAAGTATTTCATAACATAAGCTGTATCGCTTTGTCCTGCCTTTTGAAGCGCCCTTTCGGCCGAAAACATAATTTCAGCGCTGCTACTGCTGCATGAAAGACTATCTTCAGTGGTGCGTCTTCTTTTTTGCCGGTTACTAAGGTCCTCAAAAGATTTACGAGGACTAGGATGTGTACAAGTTGAAGCATCAGATTTAGCAGGAGAAATTATGGGCTCGATGACGTCACTTATATTTTCTGTAGAAGGTTCCATATTTTCATTCTGTAATTCCGGAAAATTGAATTGCAGCCTGTAGCCAAATCTCATGTTTCTTCCGAAACTTATCTGTGCTTCTTCCAGACTGTGTCCATTTTGCATAAATGCGGTAGCAAAATCGACGACACCAGTCTTTTAAACTTGTTTCAGCACTTTCACATAACTGAACACAACTGTTATCTTTTAAAACACTGAACAAATAGTTAAAGTCGCGTAAATCTTTATGTGCGCGTGCGCATAAAGCAACGTGAATATCAAGATTTGTATTAAAATTTGGAAAATACATTGCGAGATTAGCTTGGATACAACGAGGTGTAAATCAACACTGATTTTAAAGTTACTAATAGTGACCTATTTATATAAAATCCAGGTATCCCAGGTATCCTTTGTTAAATATTGCAAGGTAATTAGTTATTGTGATAATTAGTAAATGATGCATGCTAAATTAGTGTATTAAGAGCCATTTAGTAATTAAATAATAGCAATGTTCTTATCAGTAATCATTAGTGCATCAGTTTTATATGTAAACCTTAAGTCCCTAATTATATATCCTAATTAGCTTATATCTTCTCTAATTGGCTGATCAGAAATGTTATTGTAATAAGGTAAACCTTTAGAAAAACGGTTTTAATCAACAAAATAAACAAAAAATTAAAAAATTGTGTTATAAAATAAACATCACTCTTTATCCCAGAAAGTGCACATTTGGCGCACTATGTGTCTTAGTATTAAATATAGCTCTTAGTATTAGCATTATGATATTAGAGACCGCTACTTGAAACAAGCCCGGAATCAGGAGGGAGAGAGCTCGATACACTCATTTTCATAGTAAAATTTCACATTTTCTCAAATTACTCCCGAAATATGGGAGTTATGAAGAAATTCATCACCACAAGTTATGAAGGCATTAAGTAATCGAATAAGATGGCATCATTAGTTTGGCATAATTTTACTCTTTTTTTTCGGACATGTCTACGTCCAACCGCTCCCATACATTCGTTCCACTGTGTGTCGTCATCTCTAGCCGGATGTAGCTAAATACCAGTATGTTACATGGAGCGAATGCCTATCTGACCTCCACAACCCAGTTACTGGGTAAGACGATACCTAAGTAAGATGGTTGTTTAACTTCTGGGCTTCTGACTACCCAAAACGAGTTTCAAAGATTTACAAATGACAACTATTGTTATATTTTAATGATCACGTTTCCATTTTCCTTCATCAAGTATTTGTTATAGGCCTTAATACTTATACGAAAAGAGGTTAAATCAATAATAATTTGCTTTTTTATAATTCCGTCATTTTATTCTGATATACAGTTTACTATATTGACGGTTAACTATCGTGTTAGTTAAAATAATATTTCTCAACAATTCTGGCATAAAGTTAGCCTAATTTCGTAATGGTTAACTTTTCATGAAGGGATAGTTACTTAAAACTGTCATTTGAAATATACTATGAGATAGTTAACTATTTAAGTAATTAATTACTAGGATAGTCAACTATCACACTGATTCACTATGCTGGAATATAGTATTTTGTCTTTTTAAACAACTTAAGACTGACTGTTTCATAGCTTATCCGATAGTCGACTATCATAATGATTACGACTATCTCTACTCCCGAAGTATCATACTATACCTGTATCGTATCTCAACTGATATTACTATCTAAACAATTAATTAACTATCCTACCATTGACTATCTCTAGTATCATTCTCATCCATACCGTTTGTCATCTCGTCTGAGAGTTGACTATCGTAACGATTAATTAACTATCCCTACGGTTAACTATCCGAATAGCCACGTTGAATGGCCTAGATATTACCTACGTTCCTATCAATAATACTGTTCTAATGGTTTTAGTTATTATTCTCTTGTAACACCGTGTTTTGTACATTTTTATGGTCTAGTATAAAGTCCTTAAAATCGGCATATAATGTTCCCACAGCTGGGACTGCGGCCTCCTCTCTTTGAGAGGGAGTGGGCCGTACTCCACCACGCGGGCCCAGTGCAGGGTGGTAGGTCACATGTCTTTGAATTTTTGGTTCTAGCACATGCCGGGTTGCTCTACATCTCACAAAGAGGAGACCTGTGTCCCAGCAGTGGGAACACAATAGGCTGATTATGCTAATTAAATAGACTTTTAGAAAACTAGACGTACAGTACGCGACTGTTTTTATCGCAAATAGAATTTTAGCAAAAATTCAGTTTAGTAGAGCGTTATCTCTGTCACTCATATCCGTATATCTCTGTCTTATGCTCGATCTCCCATATTAACGCCCTGATGGTAAGTAGCTGATACCAAGCCTTATGCCAATTTTTGCGACACCTAAATTAATGAGTGCCTAAATAAAAGCGCTGTTGGATTTTGAACTTTCTATACTGAAGCGAGCGCTGAAAATCGAACAGCGCGCTTTTAGACGGGCATTTAATCTCAAACTACCCACATAAATATACAAAACACGTTATAACCCATGAAGTGCCTACTAGTATATAAATATATACATAATAATATAGTTATAAGTGTCTACTGTAGATATATACATTGTATTAAAATGCTAAGCCATGTCCAGTTTTTATTGTGAACTGGTTTTAATTCATGCACAGTTGAGTAAAGTCGGGAAAACTGCGTTCTAAGTTCTGCCTCCAAATCTTTTCATGAAAACGAAATGAATATGTCTGTAACTTATAATCTGCCAGCCTTTTCCCATCTATGTCAGGGTCGTCTTCCAGTCTAACCGGCTGCAGCTGAATACCAGTATTTATCATGGAGTGCTTGCCTATCTGACCTCCACAATCCACTTACTGGGTAACACGATATCGAAGTAATACTATGGTTGTCAGACGTTCTGGCTTCTGACTACCCGCCACGACTGTCAAAGATCTACGAATGACAGCCGGGATCAACGAGCGCTCGAAGGAATACAATAAATTGAAGTAACTAGTGAAACTATAGACGTGATGGGTCTCAATATACAATGACAATAAAACAAAGATTTTCCATACTCAAAAATTTCAAGTAACTATACCAGCGGTCGTTGACCCCGTCAATTATTACTTGAAATTATGAAAATCTTTATTTTTAACCAACTTCAAAACAGGACGAGGTTATTCATTCGACGAGTCATATTTTATTTATTTTTTAAAATCATTAGATTTCTATACCCATCACATCTGCGGAGTTTTGCTAGCTAATTTTATTTGACCCTGTATAAAGCCGAGTTCATAATAAAAACTATAAATCCAGCTACATTGTATGTTCATAAACAGTATTATGTTGGTCATTGCGTTCGCGTATTATTATTATTTACCGGTTGTACTTAATGTATTTCATACCAATTGTAATTATTTATGTTTCAATTAAATTGAGGTTTACCGTATGCATTGGTCGTTTTATTCAATTATCTTGAGTAGTTTTTGTAAAAGATCAATGTATGATGTTTCGTCACTAATATCTTCCCTTCCAGATAGTTTAAAAGTTTTATTTTAATTATATTTTAGAACCTTAAAGAAACTAGAAGGTACTAAAATCCTAATTTTTATTATGTTACATTATTACTTTACATTATTAGAAATTATTTTTTACGAAAATAATATTAGTAACTTTAATTTTAAAACACCTAAAGGAACGTACACAATTGCTCGATTTCGTCGATCGATAAACTTTTATCGTCAGATTTTATTAGTCGATCGACAAAATTGAATGTCTGTAAGCATCATAAAAGCTGGTTAAATTTGTTTAACAATATGAAAACGTACATACCATTATCCCGCCCGCAACATTTTTTAAAGCATAATTTATGTTTTCAAAAAGTATTATACTAAACCAGGGACCGAAACCGATATGAGCAACGAGGATATTTTTCGGTTACAGGTTCGGTTAATTACAGGTATTTTTAAAGTTTACCTTACATTTAATACAAACAGTATTAATACCGGATACCGAAATAAAATTACCTCTATCTCACACGTGCCGTTGGCATTAGTCAAAGGGCGTGCATCACCTGTGTGTGTGTGTGTTAAAACGGTAACCTAAATAGAAGTAACATATTTCTTCTTAGTTACCCAGATAGCGGTAACCTTAGTCGTAGAAGTAACCAAATTCTTCGATACCTGTATGTTAATTTATAAAGGTTTTCGGTCCCTGTACTAAACCACGCTTTGGATATTTAAACCCAAAAAAAAAAACAAGAGCGGCTTTTCCTCGCTTTTTACAAAACGCATGCTTTCCCCGTATTTTAATGAAGATAGTTCACTCTTAGTAAAACTGTTAAATACCTTTTTGTTCTTTCTGAAGATAATTTTGACAGACCCGTAGTTTCCTAAAAATATTTATTTTGTATTGTAGAAGTAGTAATAATGGTTCACTTATGTGGTTATAAATACCTACCACAAAAAACCGTTTTAATTATTTTTTTAATTAAATTAACTTCCAATTTGTTTTTATTTTTCGTCCATATTTGCCGTAAACATCTGGCAAATGGATTTTATTATTATTTTTATTAATCACCTAATTAGTTCTTAAAGTAGCATAATTATTTATTTGATAAGCCTTAGATTAATTAGCAAACTAGAGTGAACTATCTTTCAGCTGTACACGTTAAATTAAAGGATTTGTACGACTACCTTCTTTCTATGAGACAAAAACGTCAACTGTGACTTTCGAATTGAAATTTGTACTTTCGAACTTTATGTCCTAGTTCGAAATTAGAAAGTTTGAATTCCGAAAGTTAACTACTTATATACTTTTTAAGTCGTCCCGTTAAGAACTGAGTCGTCGGGCCATAAATTATTGTTATTAGTCTGTCTCGCTCGCATTTATGAAATAGGCAGCAAACTATCCATAGGGCACAAGGCGTTGCACATTCTTACTGACATTTATGGCCCGACTACTCAGTTCATAACGCGAGTACTATATATAGTTCTTGCATTTCACTTGCTTGCATAAAACTGTTAAACCCTATGTCAGTATACATAGAACACACACTACGTGCGCTCGTGAATTGCACGAACTATACCAAAAAGTCTCATAGACAAAGAGTAGCCATACTAATCCTCGCGAAGAACACAGCTGCCTGTAAGAAGCCAGGAAAGGAAACGCCCATGTTTCTTCACTCCCTCTTATCTATGTTTTGTAATTCTAATTCTAAAGGGCGGTTTCTTGACCTTGCTTGTTTCAGGAGTTCGAACTTCAACGGAAATAGTGACGCGCCATTTTATCGATATGGACCACGGCATCCCTTTAAACATCCATGCAAGACCGCGTCTAGTTGGCCGACGACCGAACGAGATCGTCAACATAGAAACTGATGTTTTTCAAGAGAAATCTTATAAGCAATACTCGTCGCAACATCTCAGAGACGCCTTAATCGCTGTGAAAAAAGGTTACAGTGTATACGCAGCCTCAAATAAATACGGAGTGCCAAGGAAAACTTTACGGAATTGGATGGAAAAGTATGATATTAAGAGTCAGTTTTCTAAAGGTAGGCGCGGGGCAAGGACGCAGATTCTGGACCCGTTAGATCTCATGGTTGAGTCGAGGTCCGAGAAGTATGATGATACTCTGTAAGTCTTTTTGTAATCTTGCCAAATGTTATGTTTAAGTTTTTTGGTAGCTCTGTTCATAGGTACTCTCGTTAAAATAATAGCCGAGTAGTAAGTGGCTGTAAATATGCATATCGAGTTCACAAGGCTTTGTAGAGCTCAATGTGTTATATTAAAGTCCGGGTACTGTACTTTGGGTTTCAAAACGACTGAATTAAACACCTTTTTTAATGATATAACATTTTGCTTAGTATACATATATTAATAATTTTTTGAAAGTAACTTGCAACTTAAGAGTTTGCTTAAGGAACCTACAGACTTGATCGATTTGGTCGATCGAAAAATTGTTCGATCGCCGCCATTCCATTGAAGGTTCTTGTTTTCTATTAGTAAAATAGAGCTTTATAATAGTTAGGCCTTTGTCGTGGAGTGGAACCGAATTGTCTATCAAGAAAAATGCACTTAGTTATCTTGTTTTTTACTCCCAATTAGGTATTGATTGATGATCTCGATCGACAGAATCAAGCAAGTTTATAGATATTGACCGAATTATCCAGCCCGAAAAATTTCTTAAAACGAGAGTACCCCTGTTCCTATCGGACTGTATTTAGTCTTACAACTACTATGGTACTACTACTAACTTCTTCCATTACCACAGGTAAACAAGAACAGATTGTTCACTCCGCAAAATCATTTAAATAAAACGGAACTCTTGCTACGATACAATAAAGTGCAATTCAGGTCACACAACGCTAATTTCCTACAGTTATATTCATCTAGAAGTTGTCTCTCTTTCTATCGCGTAACTCTTATTCTTCTGACTACGTTATACTCACTGAATTGGCCCAGCAAATCGTGCCCGCCGCGTACTTATAGCTTCATACCTAAAATGCGGACTGAACCATCTGTAATTAATCTGTGCCATTACATAGTATGTAACCTTGAAGTATTTATGACCGTATTCTCAAACTTTACACAATTTTAAATCACCGCTAAGTTTGATGCTGTCTTTCTCACTTTAAGGTCTATTGTAGAGACATGAGGTCCTGGGTTCGATTCTTAGATCAGGCAAAGTGGTATTGGGATGTTACATCGGGAATTTCTCGGTAGCAGCCGGAGTCTGGATTGGTCACTGTTTGATGGCAATAGGCTCGCTCCTATTACATGGGACTTAAACATAACTGGCGAAATGTGGGTGTATTATTGGTACGCCTCTGCCTAACCCTTCGGGAATTACACGCGTGATGTTACGTTAGAAAGACTTTTAAGAACGTAATTCATCATCATATGCCTAGCCTTCTTCCATGTTGTGGTCGGCTTCCAATCTAACTAGATGCAGCTGAATAACAGTATTTTATATGGAGCGATTGCCTATCTGACCACCACAACCCAGTTAGTGGGTAACATCATATCTAAGTCAGACTGGTTCTCGGACTTTCGGGCTTCTGACTACCTCTGACCAATATCAAAAATCAGTTCAAACTGTCGGGCTTAAAATTAAGTGTCGTTTGAGAATACGGGGGTTAGAGTTTTAGGTAAAATAATCTAGATTTTTCTATCAATATACTTAAACTGCTATAAAGTTTAGATAAATGGAGTTTGTGTCTACAGGGAGCTAGCGTTAAGAACCAAAGAATGTAAAATGTAGTCAAGGTAATGTTAATGTAGGGAAGTATTTTGGGCATATCTTTACTAGTAATATTTTGAGTAGAAATCCTAAAGTAGTAGCAATACTTCCCGTACCTAATTAAAAACGTTCAAAATGTAGTCGTAATCTCATCTCATCGACAAACAATGTCATAAACTTTCAAAAATGTAGATAAATTTTTGACGTGTTTTTGACAGATTGAGAATTATATTAGAATGCGAACAGATAGTTAATTGATTCAGGCGTGACCTTGCGGAAATCCATGATAAAATGATGATGTGGATATATTTAGTAACCTTTTCCGCTTAGCTAAGCGGAAAAGGTTACTAAATATATCCACATCATCATTTTAGAATGCGAACGTTATTAAAAATGCGGGAATTGTGATCAACATCTGCCTAGTCTTTTCTCAACTGTGTTGGAGTCGGCTTCCAGTCTAACCGTATGCAGTTGAATACCAGTATTTTATATGGAGTTACTGGATCTAGGGATCTAGACTGATCACTGTGTTATTTATAATACATACATATTTGTGCCGCCGAGCAGTGGTGCTGTATTCCACTTTGAAGAGTGTAGTCCATGAGTAATGAGACATTGCAGCTTTACATAATTATGAAATGGCATCGCATCTGAGACATCTCTGGTATTCCAACCGGTCTATTCTGTAGAAATCTCACCTTCATTAATTACAATTATATAAAAAAGCCGACATTTTCGTGTCCCGCATTCTAGCGTCGCTTGATTGGTAATCGGAAAGTAAAGGAGCATATAGATTTGCATAATTTTGTCGAAAAAGATTCCTCACTATCACATTTTCGGTTCCCGTTATAGCACGTGTTAAAAATCGAGCAGTTTCTGCTTTCCAGAAGCAATAAGTAATTATTAAAAGTATGTGCGTGTATGCCTATTACCATAATTGGTAAAATGTAAAGATATGTCCACTTTGTGTCTAGTCTAATTTATACTTTAAAAATATTATTATTATTTACTTTATCAAAAGTTAAGGTGTTACTAGATTGCAGTCGTTCGACGTCGACCAGTCAATTGGATCGCTTTAGAACTATCGATTGATGAACTACGTACCATCGACATTTTGAAAACAAAACTATCGATCGACGTCGAATAAAAACAATCGACGTCGATTGCATTAAACGTCTATGATCGATCTAAATGGTGAATAGATGATTGATCGAATAGAATCTATTTGCCGGCCAGTATCGAATGTATCGAAGCCAAAACATTTTCATTTCACGCGGGCGTCATTCGTGCAAATTCAAAGAAAAAACTAGCCAATGACTGAATTTAAAAAATTATGAAATTTTCCCACATGTATCTAGCAAAATCTTTTATATCCATTTTTCCTGCTAAGAAGAATCGTTAAAATTTAAAAACCTCCAACATTTTCAATTGTGTGGGTAGATAAACATCATAAATAATTTATTATTTTATTTTATTAAAAACTCACACAAGTTGATAAAATGTTACAAAGTGCCAATAGTTTTATTACTTGACCAAAAACTATAGACTTATTACGATTACTCGAATAATCAGATAAATCGTCGATAAAAAAGGAATTTATCCGTACCTAACTCCGTATTTAGATGCATATTATATTAACAACTAAAAAAAAGTCTAAAATTAAAAGAATATAAACAATTTTCTTTTAATTTTATTATATCATGATTTTCTGACTATTCGACTAATCTGACTGCAATGACTGTGTGTCTGACTAATATACATAAAACTTTACCCATAGTTAACTATAAGTCAAATAATTATATTTTTAGTTCCTAATTCGCCAAAGTAGTGTTAATCCAATCCAAATATTTAGTAAATTATTACTTTTTTGTTTGTTAATTATTTATAATTATTGTTGATTTGTTTTTCACTGGCAACGACTAATGGTAAGTAAATAAGTAAATTAATTATAGGAAAATAATCATCGTACTTAATTATTGTACTTAATTTTTTAATGTGTGAATAATTATACTATTTTTGTAATTTAATTAAGCTATAGAATTATTTAGGGGATGTAGTGATTTTCTTTTCTTACGAGGTGGTCGGCTTGAGTAGAATAAATATTTAGCTAATAATTCAAATAATTAGGAAGCTATATTTTTCCTAATTATAGCGTTATCCCGCCCTATTGGCAGGTTTCGCTTTTGCAAAGAAGTTAGCAATAACACGTAATAAGATTAGACCAGTTATTATTTAGGTAAACGAGTTATTTTATTTGCGCTCGTTTATATAATGTGGAGACGGCAATGCGACAATTAATGAAAATACTGGCAATACTAATGCATAAGAGTATTTTGAAACTATCAAATAAATCCTAACAACGAAATTAAATTTAAAAAACAGTTTTTTTTCAAACAAACTAAATAGTAGTGATGCCCACTATGAGTTATGCCAATTAGTCGACTAGCAATAGTAACTAAACTATTAGTTATATTTGATTGCATTTTTCTATGCAAACTATGAACGTCATTAGATATAGGTATGACGTTTATTATCGTATTGTCATCTCATCCTTGTAGAAAGTTATAGAACCAATAATATTTGCGTAGTATCCTGAGAGTTAGCGCAAACTAAGCACGTTCCTGCGCAAAAAAATTGATCCCTACTCGGAATAACTATTTGTAATACCTACAGGCAATTATTATAAAAAAAAAAAAACGAGATTCATTCCAAGGAATATAAAACACCTCTTCCACATAATGTAAAAAAGAATGCTAGAAAAGCTATCTACCTAAGCTCCCTTGGTCTGAAGCGTTCTGTACTTAGAGAGGGCAAACTTAACAGGCGAATCTGCGTCAATTTGGCCTAGGGGGCAAGTCTGCTAACGCAATTGTGTCGGAATAGCCGATCATTGACACCATAATTGTAGATTCTGACAGTTTTTGTAATCTCCTAATTAAAAGGCGTCTTTATTATGTTCCGACGGCGTCTTACTACACTCCATTGGGAAAATCTTGCGTATTTGGTTATCTTGTACATAATAAAAAGCCATAATCTACTATTATTTTGAAATAATAGTAAATTTCTTTTGACCAATGACACGTCATTATGAATTTTGGAGATCACGAACTTCTAGCGCAATGGTAATGCCGTTGCCTGGTGGTAATGGTAGTCATAATTTAAAAAAGCATTGAAAATAGTAGACTTGTCCCCCTAAGTGGGGTATACACGGTATGGTTATGGTAGTCATAATTTAAAAAAAGCATTAATAATTGTAGACTTAGCCTCCTGAGTGGGGTATACACGGTATGGATTTTATGTCATAAAGATGAGGCAAAACTAAGTTCGTAACTGGTCATGTATGGTAGCCTTAATGCAACCTACAGAAAGGTACCGGGTGGCAATTCAGTAGCCGGGACCACGCGGCAATATTGTATACTTTAATTATAATTTATTTAAACTTTTTGAGTCAAGTTTATTACTTATTATACAATAAGCCAAAATATTTATTAATTAATCTAAAACATATAGTTGATGTACTTAACTAAATTGTAAGTAAAATAATTATAATAAGTGAATTAATTATGTAACGTATTCATGATTACTCTGCTATTTTTTCGTGAATTTAATTCCCATTAAGTACGATACAATTTCCCATTTGTGTCAAACGCATCTTCTGACGTTTTTGACATATTCCAGCTGTATTATTATATGTGATATGGTAACTATAACGTTCCCGACAATGGCAAAAATCACTCCATTCACTTCATTATTAAGGTCGTAAGTCCACGAGTTCCACGGCTAACACCGTTGAAGCGTGCCGCTTGTGTGTATGAGCACTTTATTATATTGGCAGCTTTTACGAATTCGGATGTCCATAGAATTAGACGAACTTACCCGAAGCGGCCTTCTGGTCCGTTTTCCATTTACTCTCTAGTATTGGGCTTATAGGACAGCCAAACTTTTTTTGGCAGATGTTCTGTCATTAAAATTTCCATCACTGGGAATTCTGTCATACTCAATGGGAATATATCGTGGAGTAATATGCCAGTATCTAGAAACTATGTGTTACGGGTGATTGTATTGTACGGATAATAATAATAATAATAATGATTTTTGTCGTGTACATGTTTTATTATTTTTAACCTTATATTACTTAAAAAAGCATTAAAATAAATCGTTTAAGAGAAGTATAGATGACGATTTTAAAGATCACTTTTAAAAGAGGTATTTGCCTACCCACTGCAAGACAAAGTCCCCTTCTCATACAGAGAAGGCACGAGCATTGATCACCCCTCCTTCTTCTGAATCAGAAGAGACCTTTGAATTATATTCTGGTGGCTCTAACAGTAATGGGACATTATTTTTAACTAGATCAAACGTTGAAAAGGAATAAGTATGTACATTTTATTTGTTTACTTATTTTTCCTTACATAATCAAACCTCACTACAACTATCTGTTCCTACAGACTTCCCGATAGCAAACGTGCAGTGTCAATACGATAGTCCATCGGACACGGAACCGGACCGGCCCGGAGCGATCGCACGACCGCCGGACGACCACACGTACGATACGCGAGACGAGCCGCCCGCGTTCATCATACGACATGTTAATAATGTAAGTAATATCATATTATCTCTGGTTGTTCTCGTCTGGCTAACGGCGAGTACTTGCGCAGGCATAACCAAGTGGCCAGGATTATTCACCAGCAACTTACTTTGAAATATAAACTTGTGGATTCTGAGGTATCTACCGTATTAGAAGTATGTGCCCGACCCAGTTCTCGATAATGACCATGCTAGGTTGTACTGGAAGCGGTCTATCATTACTGACAGGACTATTGTTGCCAATAAGCCTGATATACTGGTGATAGATTGATTAGCGCGCCGCATTCCACATGACGAGAACCTCGTGAAAGCAGAGAGAGAGAAACAAATAAAATATCTCGACTTAGTACACAGATGAAACCCCACTTGACCTAAGTTACCGAAGACCTTAGGCTCTAAACAAGTGATAATTGCTATAGTTCTTGCGCTCGTACTAGTCACCGCCCTCGGTATGCTCACGGTGAGACGGGGGAGGGCGCTATAAATTGTCAGTCTGAGTTAGTGGCCGACGTCTACCTGCCCCGCCTTACCGTGAGCATACCGAGGGCGGGGACTGGCACGAGCGCAAGGACTACATCAAAGCGTTTAGTATTTCGATAATGACTTTTAACAGGATTGACATAAGCTTATCGGTCCCATACGTTTTTAACTTTTCCATTATCGTTATCGCTGATAGAATGTGCCTTTATCTATGGAATCTAGGCCCTCTTATGTTATTTATAACATAACATCACATCACTCCTTGTTACCCCGAAGGGTTAGGCAGCGGTGAACCTATAGTGCATCCACATTTCTCCATTTATGTTAAAGTCCCATGTAATAGGGGCCGAACCTATTGCCATCAACCGGTCACAAATCTAGACTCCGGACTGGTATTGAGCAATTCTAGATAGAAAAACCCAATAATACTTTGCCCTATCTGGAAATCGAACTCAAGACCTCATGCTCAGCAGTGTATTAATATATATTCTACCTTTTACAGGCCCTACACCTCCAAAGCCCCCCTCAGTTTCGTGAGATCAGACCCAAAATCATGACGATAGGCCCGGGCTCCTCCGCCTCAGTCAACGTCATACATGTGGGCGACCAGGCACAGCCGCCTAGTATGGTGAGTAACGGCCCACTCCCTCTAACCAAGAGAAGACCTGTGTCCCAGCAGTGGGAAAATTATAGGCTCATTATGCTTACGTTATGTAATTTACGCACAAAAAGTCCCATGCCGTTCTTTAACCCCACCAACTTAAGTACAGTACAGGCGTTAATGTGACACATGGAGCATCAAAAAGAGACTGTCATAAATAGATAAGAGTGACAGAGACGACGTGAGACAAAGATAAACTTCTTCAACCTGATGTGTCACATTAACGTCCACTCTACAGCTGTACAAGCTACTAAAATCGGAACTAACGCTGCCATCTTCTTTTTCAATACATTTCACAAAACAATTGCACAAATGTTTACCAACAGCGCCCCCTGTCGACGTCATTCGTGCGCCAAAAAACCTTGTAGCAGTGTAGATGAATTACTAATGATATTGATAATAGCACCATCTAGTTTCGAGTAGATGTAATAATTTGCGAAAGAACATTGAACTGCATGCCGCCAGAGTTATTCCTGGTGTCAAGAGAAATCGAATGATACCTTATTCCTTATTTTAATGAATCTAGCTACTTGTACTAAAATAATGGCGGCATTTACATCGCCACACATGCGAGGCACTTATAGTTGTCTGGCATTTTTGTTATTTTATTTTTTTATCTGCTGTATATTATATTGTGTGCCTTCTTTTAGTCTGTGCCAAATAAATGTATTTTCGTTTTTTCTAAGCTAGATACCCAACAAAACAAAATAAGTTCCTCTATAACGCAGAACATTAGGACCTTCCCTTACAGCTACTCCCGTCCCAGCCGTCAGAGTTTAACATCAACAAACGGATCCGACGCAGCGAGGTAGTGCTACGTCAGGCCGCGGACTGCGTCAGTCGCGGGCTGACGTTCCAGACTGTCTCCGAGCAGTTCAACATACCCATCTCAACCATACGGTAAGTCATATCTGCCTTCCTTTTACCCTACTATGTTGAGGTCGGCTCCCAAGGAAACTGGATGCAGATTGCAGCTCAATACTAGTATTTTACATGAAGCGACTCTACAGGCTAAAATTTAATTCATTGGCAATATGTTATAACCACGTATTCTAACCATGATATTTAGAATACGTGGTTGACTTCTTCTGAAGAAGTATCATGGTTAGAATACGTGGTTGACTTCTGAAGAAGTATCATGGTTAGAATACGTAGTTGACTTCTTCTGAAGAAGTATCATGTTTAGAATACGTGAAGTATCATGGTTAGAATACGGGGTTCACTTCTTTAGAAAAAGCATCATGGTTAGAATATGTGGTTGACTTCTTCTGAAGAAGTATCATGGTTAGAATAAGTGGTTGACTTCTTCTGAAGAAGTATCATGGTTAGAATACGTGGTTGACTTCTTCTGAAGTATCATGGTTAGAATACGTGGTCACAATGACGTCACGCAAAATCTTGCATCGCGCAGGTAGAGATTACCGCGCGACTGGCATATATATAACGTCCCAAAAACAATCGTCGGGCAGTTGCCCACCAGACACAACACCCGTCTGGTCGGAGGATCCTCCCTTTTCTATAGATGATGAGTGACCTTTACACCCTGTTCCTCATACCCATGCGGCTGGTACTTGCTAGATATTGGTGATAGCAACATTTGCAGTCATAACGACGTTAACTGTCTAATATCGCTGACTGTAAACCTACTGTAAACACTTGTTAACCAAAAGCAATGACCAAAAATGGCCGTCAATTAAATTTTATTAATTAGATGCAGAATAAAATGAGTCTGAACCGAATTATATAGAAGAGTTACCGACTGAATTTGTAGAAAAATCGTTTATCAATTCATTTTTGTGATAGTTTTTCCAATACCAACTAAGGTTTCAACGAAGGCCGCTGTATAAAACAAAATGCGCCACTTCCCATAGTGATTTTGTCATCGTCCATTTCCAGATTCTTCATGGCGCGGAAGGGTATTCTGCCGCAACGTCGACGAGGACGCAGTACTCAGGTAACTATTGATTTTAAAGTCTTAAAACTTGTTCTCGCTTGTTAATTTTTATGTCAGGTTGTAATGTCACAATAACAGCTTTAAAAAAAAATGCATATGAAAGTATATCCAGTACCCACTTATAATTTTTTTATTTTTTGCCTGTCTGTCTGTCTGTTCCGCCTATTCTCCGAAACGGGTGGACCGATTTGACGAGACTTCCACTGGCAGATAGGAATGTTATAAGGCGTAACTTAAGCTACTTTTATTTTAGAAAAAGAATTAAGGTCCACGCAAAGGAGCAGCTAGTTGTTAATAGAGTCTGGCCACGCTAAGTCTGCATAAGTAAAAAAACGGTGGAATTTGAAATCTATTGACGGCAACACCATCCTGTTCTACGAAAAAGAATTTGATACTTTGTTTGTCTTTGATACGTTATTTTGTTTATATTCTGATTTATTCCTGGTAAACAATAGTCACTTTAGCATGATGCAGTGTGGATTTGATACAGTTTTGTAATCGGTACGACTTAGTCACACATAATATATTATACAAAAATCATAGGCAAAATATCAAAATCATTAAAGAAAGAAAATACATTTATTTAGCACAGACAAAAAGGCACGCAACACAACATAATTATAAAACAAGTTAAAAATAAAAATGGAAACAAAAAATTAAGTGTAAAATAATTATTTAACAGGAAAGTGTGCCTCGCGGCTGCGCCAAATAAGCTCAGTTCAGCAAAAATGCCAGACAACTAGTGCCTGACGCTGGTTTTCAACTGGACCTGAAGTCTGAGGTGACGGATGTAAATCAGTACAACGAACAGTGATTAGATCTACTTACAACCCTGAAACTGTCATAACTGACTGATGTAAAAGTATACCATATATAAAACTTTTGGGGTTGCCCATTTATTCCATTGTAGACTTAGCGTGGGCAGACTAAAAAATCCTAGTGAGAAGACACTGGGATTTTTCTACCAATAAAAGCATTTTTCCGTTACTTCCAGCCAACTCGTCCCTGCAGTAGTCCAGAGCCTCCCTTCCACATGCAACACTTCAAACTGCCCGACATGGTAGCTTTAAGAGCTGATGATGAAGACCCACAGCCACAGTAAGAGACTACTCTTATTTATAACACGAAATAGTTCATTATAGCTTTACAGAGCGTGAAGAAAAAGATGAAGCGGGAGAAAAAGACTGTCACACAAGACTGTGACAGTATTTTTCTTTTAAAGCTCGGTGTTCAGGCAGAGTTAAGCTTTATGCACATATACGTCTGTCACGTCAACGTCAACACGACGATCAGCCACGTCAAAAAATATAATAACGTAGATGTTGTAGGACGTTGGCTACACACATCAGTCACGTTACTGCCGGCGCGTCTCAGTCCACGTCGCGTCACCGGCAAGTCAAAACTTTTATTGTTACGAACGAAACGTGGCATTCTGTCAAAGACAATTTGTAACTGAGGCGTTGCTATGACTGACTGACTATCTGTTCACAGACGTGCCTGAAATGGACATGACTGATCGGCGACTTGACGTTGAAGTGACGTGAATTTGACAAAGTTTTGAGTGTAAACCGGATATTGTGTGCATTAGCTAGACTCAAAATAGTATTTTTTTGTTTCTAACCGACTCATGCATATTCGGTAATGAAAAGTATTAGTTAGCAGATTAACTCACGATTTACAGCCAGCCTGGTAATTACTTTACCACGTTTGCCGACAATTCAAATTTAAGTTTCACTATGGTTGTAACTGTCACCATAAGATTGTGAGAACCGTTACTTTTATAATCTATCGGTATTATTTCCGTTAGATTATAAACTGTCCAAAAATTGTGAACGGGATGAAATGGGTTAGGTTAGAACTGAGACCAATCGCGCGCGAGCCGAGCGAGTGAAGCGAGCGGTGCCGCTGCGGCCGGCGAGTGCTACTTTCAAGTCGCTCGCAGCTAGGCACGCTATTTAGGCTGTATTCCGAATTACGCTGTAATCGATTTGAGCGTGCTTACACCTGCTCGTAAACGCAATAACGATGTTCCGTGAATCGTCATAGATGACGTCATGACATGCGCCATTTTGCGATAACGCGGACCATGTCCTAAATTAATATCATCGTGAGCGCTGTCACAAATGACAGTTGTGCTGTTTTGTTTTGAGTCGCATCATAACTATACACTAACGTGGAATTTTTTACATTGTGCTACTGACTACCGTCGCCACCTAAAAGAAATACGATATAAGTTTTGACGTTGAACGAGCACTGTGAGCGCGTTCACAAGCGTTTCGAATTGTTGACAGCTATATTGTCAGCAGCATTTATTGATGTGAGTGCTGTGAGCGATTATGGCTTAATTCGGAATGCGGCAAGCAAGTTAGATACCAGTTCACTATTTGTCGGTTTCCCATGGATAGATTTATAAGCTATCGAAAAATAATGCATAAATTGTAAATGGTTTGTTGCAGTTCACAATTTTTCGACAGTTTATAAACTAATGGAAATAATACCGATAAATTATAAACTAACGAAGTTCATTATTATACGGTGACAGATATTATTTGTCAAACAGACAAAAACACCTTGTCGTTTTATAACGTGCAAGGGTCATTCAACTTTAGGGTGATAAAACAGTTACGAGGTCGACTATACACATTTCCAAAATAACCAGCTATTTCACACAATAATCGGCATAACAAGATATTATATCTATGTAACAACAATAATGCCTTTTTCTGATATTGGATGACAAACAGACAGCCCGCCTGATGATAAGTGGACATGTGCAATATCAGAGGCATTGCAGATGCGTTGCCATCCCAGAGACGAAAGCTGGAATGTCTCATTGTGTCTGTAATAGGGATGATGACTAAAATTTTATTTATTGTCCGTCAGGTAGATTATTAAAAACTATTGGACACGTATTTTTTCTTTTTGTACGTCATCAAAAGATTACGGCGATACATGCGTTTATTACTCAAAGGAATAACAATTTTTCATACAAACGAAATCCCCCCTTTTCGCCCCCTTAAAAGTGGAATTTTCAAAAACCCCTTCATAGTGCTCCCCTACATTATATACGGAAGTTGTGTCCAGTAGTTACGGCTCTGCGTTGATATGTCAGTCAGTCAGTCAGTCAGTTCCACCTTTAATTTAAATAGATAAAGCAAAAAATACTTATTATCTGACTAGCGGACTAAATAGAATTTCCATTTTTTTTTTCCCAGGCATCATCCCTATTACATTTTTATAAGGTAGCCAATAATTAACTGAAAATATAACTTTGTGAATATTAGTATTTAGAATCTCAGTAACTTAAAACTGTATAAATATTATAATATGTATTTAGCTGTAGAATTAGTAATTAACGCACTTTGAGAGGAATAAAGTCGTATTGGTAAGAGAGAATGCTGAGCATGAGGTCCGGGATTCCATCCCCAGGTCGGACAGTGTTATTAGGTTTTTCCATCAGGAATTTCTCAGTAGTAGCCCGGAGTCTGGATTTGTACCCGGTTAATGGCAATAGAAGGTCAAAGTAATTAGCTAGCAGAACTCCAAAGACTTGATGTTTATCGATATCTAAACATGATAAAACAAAAAACTCGGAAGGTGTCGTGGGACACCCGGTTGGAACAAAGTTCCTTCACGGTATATTATGTACAGAGCCATCTGGTATGGTCTCAAGTTTCAAGTGTGAAAAGTTTTTCTTAAATTATTGTTTTTGTTTATTAGGGCTTGAATTAAAAACAAAAACGTTTGACACTTGAAACTGTCTTTTTCGGGCATGACGGTTTTTCCTTATGTGACGACTTCTGCCAGTTAACTGCTACTGCAATTCACGTTAAAGAACTTCGTTCCAAAAATGTTTTTTCGTGATTTTTTGCTTCGGGATCAGTTACTTCAGGTACTTAAAGAATAAGTTTAGAAAATCGTTTTTATATATTTTATTTTATCATGTTAAGATACCGATACCCAACACGTCTGTAGAGTTTCGCTAGCCAATTTATTTTCAATCGACGATTCTGTCTGTAGCGTGTTTTTTTTTTTTCCAAAAAAACAGCCGTCTTCTAAAAAACAGCCGTCTTCTAAAAAACAGCCGTCTTCTAAAAAACAGCCGTCTTCTAAAAAACAGCCGTCTTCTAAAAAACAGCCGTCTTCTAAAAAACAGCCGTCTTCTAAAAAACAGCCGTCTTCTAAAAAACAGCCGTCTTCTAAAAAACAGCCGTCTTCTAAAAAACAGCCGTCTTCTAAAAAACAGCCGTCTTCTAAAAAACAGCCGTCTTCTAAAAAACAGCCGTCTTCTAAAAAACAGCCGTCTTCTAAAAAACAGCCGTCTTCTAAAAAACAGCCGTCTTCTAAAAAAAACACTACAAAGTGAAAAATAACTTTAACTTCGGCAGTTGGTGTCTTTGGTATTTCATTTTCGTTTTTGTCACCGACTTCTGAAATTTAAGTAATTTTTCACTTTATAGTGTTTTTTTTTGGAAGTCAGTTGTTTTTTTTTATTAAAACAAAAAGACACGCTACAGTTGTAGTTAAAAGTTTTTAACCCGCTTCATATTACATGGGACTTAAACATAACTGGAAAAACGTAGGGGCGCTTACACTTCTGCTTATACTTTATAAAAAAAACATAACATCACGCCTGTAATTTCCCGAAGGATTAGGCAGAGGTGTTCCTTAGATTGTACCCACATTTCGCCAGTTAGTTTAAGTCCCATGTAATGGCCAGCCTATTGTCATCAACCGGGCACAAATCCAGACTCCGCGCTGTTACTGAGAAATTCCTGATAGAAAAACCCAATAACACTTTTCCCGACCTGGGCATCGAACTCAGGACCTCATACTCAGGAGTAGACTTTATAAATCTCTTGGTGTAATATTTATACAAAATATACCTGTGAATCTAATAGGAAGGACGATCTCTTATAAATATTATTTTCAATGTACTTATGCCTGCAATATGTTACAAAAGACATGAAATATTATAAAAAATACATCACAATATTGTTACTGGTATTCTCAGTGAATGTTTTAAAATATGTATACTGATACTCAGAACAAGTTATTTGTAGGTCTTGCAACATTTTGCCCACTGCAGTAAGTTTAATCAAACTTTATATACAGCACAGAATTAGTACAGAAGGCGCACTCCGCATTTTAAAGCGTCGGTCACACACAGCGAATACTCGCTGCGAGTGTATTCGCTGCCTGCCTGTCACACACAGCGAGACCTACACGAGAATTTCGACAGTCTTTGACAATGCAAGCGCGCTGAGCGGGATGGCTACTCGCAACAAGTACCCTTCACACACAGCGAATTCTCGCGGCGAGTGCGCATTCGCAGAGAGTTAAATTCAACATGCTCAACAAATCGCGTCGAATTCGACTCGCGGCAAATGGATCTATTCGCAGCGAATAGCCAGTCACACACAGCGAGTTGCAGCGAGTAGTCGCTGTGTGTGACCGAGGCTTTAGGTATGAAGCTAGAAGTACGCGGTGGACTAGACTTGTCGGGCCAATTAGGTGGGCGTAACGTAGTCAGAAGATATAAGAGTTACGCGATAGAAAGAGAGGCAACTTCTAGATGAATAATATATAACTGTAGGTAATAAGCGCTGTGCGACCTGAATTGCACTTTATTATGTCGTAGCAAGAATCGTTTGTTATTTAAATGATTTTGCGAAGTGAATCCTCTGTACTAATCTGTGTATACTGTTAGAGAAATATGTTGTTTAGCAGATTGACACACTACGTAAATCCATAGTTATAGCCGTTTTATACAACTGTCAAAGATTTACAGTTGTAATGAAAAAATACAGACAATTCAAGGACTGGTTAAACTGAGGCGAAACCGCGCGAGACGGAACTACGCGCCTCTATTTTTTACGTGACTATTAACTGCATTTTGAACACCTCCTTACAAGTTAGTTGACACAATCGGAATGAACAAATATAGTCCCACATCCCGCACGGGATTCACCTCAGTTTGGCCAGAGCTTTAGGTTGATATAGTTTGAACCCCGACCGCTGTTCCGCGCGAAATACCGGTCTCGGTCAAACTATAGTCAATTTGCTAATCTCTCATTTCCCAGACTACAAGATGTATGGCTATTGGCCTCCAAGAAAGACTATTAATTTATTAGTAATTTCAAAATGGGCCTAATCACTTTTCGAAGAACATTATGGATTATATTATTGTACACACATTCAAACGGTATTTTACAGACAAATGTCTGAAAAGGAATGTTGTATAAAATCATCCTTAAAAAAATATAGTATCAGCTGTGAGTTGTACAATACGTTCGTCCATGTCTCACGTCGCGCCGTCTCTGTCTCTCATATCTGTGTGTCTCTTCATCTGAATCTCGATGTGTCATGTTAACACCGGGTACTGTATTGTGTATAACAATGATTGTGAATATATAATTATTATAGAAATAATAGCGGTGGCCTTGTTGTTTGGACAATTGTCACTAGACTTACATAATGGTAAATTTGTAGGAGGCTGCATTAATGCCTTTTGATATTTAGTATGTTTTCTTGACCAAAACGTTTTAATATCTCCTACTGGGTCGTTTTATATATCGTACTGGGTGTCAGGACATCGACGCTAAAACTGTTACTATGAATGAAAAAAAAATATATGTTGATTCATACAAAACTGCCTACACCGTCAAGATGTATGGAACTTACAACCATGTTGCGGATATTCGCATCCACATCCACAGTTGCGGAGCTTCCGGTTTTGTTTAGACCTCCGCGTTCGCACTCATCAATGCGGAGCTCATGTGGATGCAGATGTGGGTCGAAAAGGGTGAATTTGTGTAAAATCATAATCAAGAAAATGGAAATTATACCTAATCATTTAAATCATCAATATAGCTGTAAATCGTCACATTTTCACGAAATAGTCTTATATCCATCAAACACATTACATTTCGAGAGCTATACAGGGTGGTAGGACGCAAAAACTGTAACCATGGATTCAGTACATGATTCTGTACCCGCAGGGGAGTTCAGAATCATGTACTGAATGCATGGTAAAAGTTTTCGCGTCGATGTCCCTGCCACCCTGTATAGATTTTTAAATGATTTTATTTTAGTAATTATTTTATTATGATTGCCGCGAATTTAATTATGATCAACATGCAACGAAACAGCGCTGCAATATGCAAAACACGTAAGATTTTGAATTTCACCTAGCCGCCTTGACGGATTCCTTAAAAAAACTTGAGATCCGCAACCGCGGATGTGAGCCACCAAAAATCGGCATCCGCGTCCGCGGATATAAAAATTCTGCATCCGCAACATCTTTGCATACAACCAGTGTTCCATACATTTCCATCTAGAATCAAGTGCTGAATTCATTAACATGTATGTCAGAATAATAATCCACAAATTAGATAAAAATGTCTGTAAAATCTTGGAGGTACACAGTCAACCACACAACCATAACAATATAACTTTGGCAGCTCCTTTATTTCGCAGTAGAAAGGTAGCTTTTACTACTTAGTTCAATTTTTTCTACTGTCCTGCGGTTGATTATACCAACATACCACAGAGCACAGAAATGCCGCGCCGGCAACGTCCGGAGACTGCAGTACTACTAGGTATACTAGCCACAGTTTAGTACAGATAGTTCACTCCGCATTTTACCTAAGCTACAAGTACGTGGCGGGCTCGACTTGTCGAATTCAGTGAGCGTAACGTAGTCAGAGCATATTAGAGTTACGCGATAGAAAGAGAGGCAACTTCTAGGTGAATATAACTGTAGGTTATTAGCGCTGTGCGACCTGAATTGTACTTTATTGTGTCGTAGCAAGAGTCTCTTTTTATTTAAATGATTTTGCGGATTAACCCATGAGTATTCATCTGTGGTTGAGCGCAACTTCTGTCACGGATCGCCATTCAGTACCATTATTTAGCTGCCTGTCCACTGGAGGGGATCGGTGTTTAGATTCTATTGGTTAATACTGACAAATTTCTCCGCTCCGCTCCAGTGGACAGGCAGCCTAAGTGTCGTAGTTCGAGTAAACAGTGACACGCTTAGTTTGTATGGAAGTGTTGGCAATGTCGCCTCTAGCAGCGACCGCCGAGGCATCTCCGAGCTCTGTGGTATATAGGTACCTACTTTTATTTGCTCGAGACAGAATGAATGAGCCTATTTCCAGGAGTGGACTGCAATAGACTGCATTCATTAAAAACATACTAAATGTCAGAAGGCCATCTGTATCTAAAAGCATCTAGGCTTTACGTAGTTAATGTGACAATGTAGCTGGCACTAAATAGTGCTAAAATAACACTTAACACAGTGTAGCATAGTAGACTAAAAGTACCATTTGAAATTATGTTATAGCAGTGTATTCCGAATTACGTCACAAAAACGCCATACTAGCGCCATCTCTTATCGATTAGCTTAACTAACTTTTATTTTTGTAATAATAGATTGCGTTGATCGCTGAGAAAATATTTTTACACGAGTTAATTTTCGGCAGCTATTTGTGAAAACAAAAGTATTTTTTATTGTTAAGATCAGTATTATATTGAACAAATTTGTTTTTTTACTAAGTTATTATTATAAGTCTGCAATGTCCGTTGTTGGTCAGTGTTCGGGTTGACCGGGTTACTTAACATTGCACTTGTTTACTAATTCAACCGGTTAATCAGGATACTGGTTTTATTTATGGTTTTTGTTTGTAACGTCATCTGTCTTTATATTATATGTAACAAGTTTCAAAGTATAAAATAAGTATACTGACAATATTAAATACCTTTGCTTATATATTACTCTTCAGTACCACAGCTCACTGTTTAGTAAAGTGTAAGCAAGTATTTCTTGCTCATTACCCTTTTTTGCAATGGATACTAGGCTTTAGGGTCAGTGCAGACAGCAGAAGAATGCTTTAGCAATATTCTTTGACAAATTGGTAATGAACTAAATGGTAATGAGTCACTTCGACTAAAGTTTACAATGTACAAATTGTAAAGTAATAGTGTCCCATTGTTGCCTAAAATAAAGTTGAACGTAGTATACGCGAACATACGCCCAATGAATTATCTCTTTCCAAGCTATTTTCTATTCTATTTCTGATGAGATTTAGTTCAAAATCAAAACAAGCATATAACGTAAAGACAGATGATAATTAAGACGTTGTAGCTCAGTGCCATGAAAGTAAAGCGTCTGCATTGTACACGTAGCGTGTGTAGCTAAATATACAATGTCTAATAAAAACGTATTTTGTGTACAAAAAATCCTTTTATTTGAATACGCCCTGAATATTCTACCTTTCCTTTTATCGTTAGATAGCTTAATGCTATTAAATGTTGCTAAAATATTACTAAAAACGTAGATATGAATTACTTTAATACTTACATTATTTCGGAATTATGATTTAATGAGTCTTAATAGAATTTACTTTTGAGTGCCACACTACCCCCATCTCGTATCGAGTAGTTGAACTAATCGATATTGCGTTGATCATCTGTGGTCCAGATAATCAACGCTTCAACAATAAAATTACTAGCACCCATACTCCTAGTACATATTTTCAGAATACGTTATATCTGAATAGGAAAAACCTCGTATATTGCATAATTTTTTCTACTATTCATTTAAGGTTCCTTTATAGGCTTAGCAGTTTCGGTCACAAAAATGGCTGCTAAGACCGTTCGCTGCTCTTGCGCCGAGCCGTGTGCGTCAGAATGGCTGTTTGTCTGTGGCGTTGGTTTATGAGAGTTGATTCGAAAATTGCTACATAATTGCTTATATTTACTACATATAATAAATAATTGCTACATAGGATATATATTTAGAAATAAAATTTTTTTTTGACCAGCAATTCTGACGTTTGGTTGGCTGGTCTCCTCCTAGTTTAAAGTCAAGCGTGCAGTTTCCCGAAATGTATTGCGTCAATAATTGCTACATATTTACTTCATTTACCTCATTTAGTTGTAACTTCAAACATATGTTAAATAAAGGATGTAGCAATTATTTAAATTATCCCAAGGAAAAGTGAATTATTTATTATATGTAGCAAATATAAGCAATTATGTAGCAATTTTCGAATCAACTCTCATAGACCAACGCCACAGACAACCAGCCATTCTGACGCACACAGACAATGCCCCGTCGCATACTTCACATGAAACAAAAAAATGGTTTAATCAAAATAAAGTTCAAGTTTTAGATTGGCCATCGAACTCTCCGGACTTGAATATCACCGAAAATTGGGGCTATCTATCTCGCCAGTTATTTGCCGATGGCCGCTATTTTAATACCAACGCAGATCTTATACAAGAAATTCATAGAGCTTGGAATAATTTGGACTAAAATTACATTCGTTCGTTATATGATTCTATTCCCAATCGAATTTTTGACGTTATTAAAAGTAATGGAAAATATGCAAAATATTGAAATTAAATTAAAATATATTTTTTTCTGAGTTTTATTTTACTGAGGCTATTCAAGTGACACACCCAATTTGTTACTTCAGAGTGCAATTTATATTATTTATATTTACTTGCCTAGTTTATGCAGTAAACTTGTAACAGTAAACGAGTATACTTTATTTATAAAATTAATGAAGCAATTGTTCTCATAGAACTGGATTTACAACGAATTTTGGGAGTGAGGCTATTCAAGTGACGCGGTCTGTCCATTTTGGGTCACTTAATTCAGATAGTGGTTTATCTTTTATTTTCATAAAGTCTGCTATCTCATTTCTAAGCTCGTAAAACCGTTTCAACATTTTTCCTTTGCTCAGCCATCTGACTTCACAATAATATGTTACGTCGTTATATTCAGCTGATATTTCATCCAAAAACGCCTTGAACTGACGATGGTTAAGACCTCGGGATCGAATAAAGTTGATGGTTTTTACTAACACATTCATAACATTCTGTAGTCGAATGGACTTAGAATACAAGTTCTGTTGGTGGATAATGCAATGAAGGACTATCAATGATTTGATATCTATTTGCACATTTAATTCTGTTGCCTTTTCATTCAAAATTCCGATGAAACCTTTACATAAGCCGACCATAGAAGGTGCACCATCAGTGCATACTAATTCAATTAATTTTGACCATGGCAAGCCAAAACTTGTGAATACCTTTTGAACTTCAATAAAAATATCCTGTCCTGTAGTGGTTCCTTTAAGCGGCTGTAAAGCAAGCAATTCCTCAGTAACAGTGAACTCCTTATCAACACCTCGAATAAATATAGCCAGTTGAGCTGTGTCAGACAAATCGGTGCTCTCATCTAATGCTATGGAAAATGATTCAAAACCAGCCATACGGTCAGTCAATGTTGTTTTTATATCATTAGCCATCATTTCTATACGTCTAACCAACTAACTAATTTTTTCAAATTCATTTTTCTTTTCGAGACACAAAATACTGCAAACTTCTAACATACACTCCTTGATAAATTCTCCTTCGGCAAATGGTTTTACTGCCTTTGCCAATTTTGAGCCAACTATAAAACTAGCTTTCACAACATTATCAAGTTGTGTTCTTTGTTTATGAAACATTTGTTGCTGTTTTTCTAAATTTGCGGTAAGCTTCTGGATTTTGTCTGTTCTTAATTGTCCTGTCAGTAAGTGCAGCGTAACATGCTTAGTTGAGTAATGCCTCTTTATATTGAATTCTTTCATTACTGAAATGGATTCATTACACAGCAAACAAATAGGCTTACCATTGTGCAAGATAAAAAAGAATTCTTCAGTCCATTTTTCTTGAAACTGGCAACCCTCTGTATCTACTTTTCGTTTCTTTCCACCAGACATCATTTTTGTTTACTTTTCATTCAATAAACTTAATAACAAACTATAGTTAGTAACCACTCAAGATGCACACAAAGTCACAAAGCATGTTGACGGCTCGAGCAGTTCGTAGCTCAAATAGAACTCAAACTAACGTTCGGGCTATCCACCCACTTATATAGGCAAAATGAAGGAATAATCTGGAATAAACTAGTTTAGAATAATTGAGAAGCAATAAATCTTTTGATGTGTCGCCCGTGAGGCGGCAAACCTCAAAGAATTTGATCGAGCAACCGAGTGGCGGCGATTCCAAAGAGTGAGGCGGCAAACATCAAAGGATTTGATGTTTGGCGCCTCACTGTCACTCCCGTGAGTATAAGTACCTAATGTAATATTTTTTAAATTGGGTTTTTTCAAAATGTCTCGCGGGTCGGTTGTTGCCCATATATGACTTAGATCATTCATCTAAGAGCCGTGAACCTTTTACACTAAAGATGGGCAGGGCGTGGATAAGAATAAGAATAATTTATTTAGCAAAAAGATAGTAATTTTGCCATACAAATTTCAATTCTCGCCCATCCCATCCATGCTTCGCCTCACCGGTGTAAAACCACCTTTATGATAACTGGTACTTCAATCATTATTAGGGTTCCGTATTTGAAAGATTTATCACAATAACCTCAAAAACAGACGCCAATCAAATATATCACTACCGCCAGCTTGTATCGAACATATTGTTTTATCTTCCTGCTGAAATCATAGATGGCGTTGATTGTATTTAAAACCCGCTTCGTATATCGATATTGTATCTGTTAGGATCAGCGTGGGTGTGGGGGTATGCCCGTGAATTTCTTTCATTATCTTAAGAAAAGCCTGGAGTCTCAATTTGTTGATTGATGGCAATACACTCGGGTCCTTTTATTGGACTTCACCTAACTGGCGAAATGTGGCTGTAATAGGTGGAAGTACTCAACGCTTAGAGAGTTAATGGGTCATTAAATAAAAATACGTGCAATAATGTAAACATAATAGTTTTATTAGCTTACGTTAGGGTAAGGCATCGAAGGTAGGACGCGACAATTTGTACTGACAGTACCACTGTTGCTCATAAAATACTTCAGATTAAAGAAATAAGAAAGATATCACAATATTAGCCGAGGAATAAAAGGTACCAAGAGGTGTCGTGTTACCTAGTAACTGGGTTGTGAAGGTCAGATAAGCAGTCGCTCCATGTAAAATATAATTTTGCTGCATCTGGTTTCACTGGAAACCGACCACAACTTAGTTGGGAAAAGACTAGGCAGATAATGAGAAGAATAAAGTCTCGTAATCATGGTGAACAATAGCTGCAAAACATTGTTTCAGCAACATGTCTAAATATATGAAACTGAACTTTATATGGGTTATAAAGTTGTTTTTTCAAAAAATTATCAATTTTCATGTTTGGAAACTAATTCGCGAACGCATTATTGCCGTTAACATGTCAATGGCAACATTTCATTAGTTTGAGTGGGAAATGTTGTCAGCAACACAAAAACTTGTTGCTGAAGCAATGTTAAATGCAACTTTTGTTTTACAAATACCACCGCCTTCTGCCGACATTCAGCAAGAGGGACTGTGTTTCTCTTTCTAACTCACAAGATGTTTCGTGAGAAAGAAAGTTACGTGCAGTCACATAGCCATGAAAATATTTTTACTTATATCGACAAAAAATAATAAAAATAACTGTCTACTGTTTTAGAATCACAAAACTACATCTTGGGTACATAATGACGGTTTTCTGAAATAACGTTCACTAGGTGGCAGCACTGAGACGTCAGGTCCAGGCACCTGTCAAAAGTGTCAAAGCGCCTATATTTTCTTTAAAAAAAAGTTGTGACTGAATGGTGAACATCATCTTATATTTCATTGTCGAAATGGAAGACCTCTTGTCAAAGTGGCGCCAACTGGTGGCGTGAATTTTCAAGAAAATCCTCATTGTAGGTACACATTGATTTAAAAAAAAGGAATACAAATTGTGTACAATCAAATTAATCTTTGTACCTACATTTGTAGATGTTCATCATATTTTTGAGGCTGATTGTTACAAACTGCAGTAAATCCGTGCCCATGTGACATCGAATAATGTTACCTTTCTTATTTCTCATAACTGAGATAGTTACATTAATTCTATGTGCTGTTAAGACAACTCATATTATTTTTACACAAAAGCATTTTTTATTAAATATTTGCTAGCGGGAGTAAACATTTTTATTATGATATTAATAAATTATATGATTAATTTTTAGACAAAATATATTTGTAGATTATGTTATTTTAAATACTTTTTTACAATTTTTTTCATGTTAACAGCACAAAGAAAGAGAGAATTTCTTAAAGAATCGTAATAAAATATTTATTGATATGTAATTAATTATTGTTTTCGTGTACATCAACTATAACTAAAGTGTGGCGATTGCAAAAATACAAGATTACACCAAATATTGACGAATTTATATTATATTTCTAGAACCATTCGTAGAACTTTGACAGTCGTTACGGGTAGCCAGAAGCTCGAAAGTCTGACAACCAGTCTTACTTAAGAATCGTGTTGCCAAGTAACGGGTGTGGACATGCCGGTTTCATCAAGATGTTTTCCTTCACCGTTTTGAGAGCAGTGGTGACGAAATTATTTACACAAAGTAAAGCGCCTGCCTGGGTTCGAACCTACGACCGACAGGCGGGGCCGTTACAACTGGGCCATCACTGTTCACTTAGTATAGACGCCATATTAAGACTGCCTATCCATTGGAGTGGAGCGAGGCACCGGAGCGGAGAAATGTGCCAATATTAATCAATAGGAGCGGAGCTTTAATTTTATTGGTTAATATTAGCACATTTCCCCGCTCCGCTGCCTCGCTCCGCTCCAGTGGACAGGCAGCCTTATGATAGACCGCGCAATGTTGTTGCACTCATGTGTTGCTAGTAACTTGTTGCACACAACTGCTTGCAGTGTTGCTAGCAACAAAGATATATTTTTGTTGGGACATGTTTGACCTTTTCCGATTGTTATGAATACAATGCTTTTAATCTATATTAATATTATAAAGAGAAAATATTAGATTTTTTTTGTTTGTTTGTAATGAATAAACTCAAAAACTACTGGACCGATTTAAAAAAATCTTTCACCAGTAGAATGCTATATTATCACTGAGTAGCATAGGCTATAATTTATAGAAATATCACGCGGGCGAAGTCGCTAGCGCAAGCTAGTAATATAACATTATAAAGAGGTAAACTTTGTGAGTTTGTATGTAGGGGTCATCTTCGGAACTCCTGATTCGATTCCGAAAATTATTTTACTCATGGGAAGAGCCGAGTGACAATATTATGTTAAAACAAGAAATTGCACGCGGAAAAAGTCGCTGGCAGAAGCTAGACCTTCTATAATTTAAATTCATCAATACTCGAACAGTGATTTTATGCAAAAATAGTTGCAGATCTAGTTCACTAATATTAACTATAAGAATAACATTTATATTTTGATTATTATGAAGTTATATTTTATAGAAACATTACTGCAGCAAAATAAATTATAAGAATTAAATGGTCCAGGGACTACATTGTGAAAGTTGACAATGACGCAAATAGCTGTCAAATATTTCGCTGTTTTTAATAATTATTCAATATACCTGAATTTCATAATGAAATATAGCTGCTTTACATTGAAATATTGATCATTAATTGCAATAACACCACTGAATTAGTGTAGGGATGATGCCTGAGTCAAAAAAAAGAAATTCTATTTAGTCCGTCAGTCAGATAATAAAAAAAGATTAGACATGTATTTTAAGCTTTATCATATTAATAAAAAATGACTTAGATAAAACGCATTAAAGTTGGAGTGAGGGTTGCTACGTCACAAGTAAGTATAAAATCTACATACTCGTGACGTCATGGCACATTTTAACTCAATGTATCGCCGTATTCTTTTTATAACATACAAAAAGAAAAAAAAAATGTGTCCAATATTTTTTATAATCAACAAGGACAATTTTTTTTTTTTAAGTCATCATCGTTATTGTAAAAGTTTTAGGAGTAAACAAGCATTTGGAATGTTGCCAAGTGCTTCCCTACATCTAAATATTCCAGTGTTAGTTATGATATTAATTGTTGCAATTCATAATCAATATTTTAGAACATAGAAATACGGCACGATACGCACGGCACGCACGACGGCGACGGCACGGTTGGCGCAGTGGTTAAGCGATTGACTGCTGCGCTGCGTGGCGCGGGTTCGATCCCCGCACGGAACAAATATTTGTATGACCTACAAGTAGTTGTTCCGGGTCTGGCTGTTTGTATATGTGAGTTGTAATTGTTTGTAAACGCACCCACAATACAGGAGAAATTCCTAGTGTGGGGTAACTTTTTGAAGTGAAAACTTCTCTAGGCGCGTTGGGCATTTTTGAGATGGGACTAAACAATTTATTTCGCGACACCGTGATGACACCAGCTTTTAACCATTAAAAAGACATCAACGCGTTGATTACGCCGATTGTGCCAATTTTTTTCAAGTTTTCACTTCTGTCGGCACTCCCGGAGTGCCACTGTTTATTTTTTTGAAGAAGGGGAGAGCGATATTTCATTTAACAGCTATTTGCGACGTTGCCAATATTCGGCATGCACCCTCTTAAACATAAGTGACGTAATGTGGGTGTACTATTCACACACCTGCCTGGACAGGCGTGATGCTGTTTGATTCCTATCAAAATATAACTTTACATAACCACATACTAACATACATGTTTATTTACAAATTCACTAAATTGTTACAATTTATTATTTCATTTTAAGACTTAAGCCGATAGTTCCAATATTTCTGTTTTATATTTTAAATTATTTATACTTACATACATTTGTTTTTTTTTTTTATTGTATAGGCATTATAATCTTTTATGACTATCTACCAGATAAATAAAAGAATAGAACATAATATTTATGAAATTATTTTTCAGATATCTCCCTTCTAAAATGTATGCAAGTTTAAGCAATATTGATTACGTAGGTAATTATAACTGGAGAAATAACCGTTCATATACCATACAATATCAAACAAATACTATTGCTATCTCCCTCGTGCACACTAAACAAGAAAGAGGCGTAAAGAAAATGACAGCTGTCAAATTAAGAAACCTGTGTGACATTCTCTCTCTAAGCTCGATCCGTCATATTAACGACCATTAATCAGGTAATACAAAATCTGTTTCGATTTGAAACAGATTGCTAATCTATTGCTTCATAATTTGAAAAAAAAAATCTGCTCAGCAACGTAAATAACGCAATGAATGTTGTTGAACTGTCAAAATGAAACAAATTAGTCATAGTTGTTTACGAAAATAAGTTACGCAATTCGAGTTCTGGTACTGTATCCAAGTATTACAATTATTATTTAAACATACACTTTTCAAGCTAAGTACAGTAGAAAATGAACCTTATTTGTATTGTATTAATGTACATATTCCTCTACTAAACTGCGATTAAGCATTTCGAATATGAACGTTAAGTTTATGCATATAAGATATTATTTTCGTATCAGCCTAAATTTCGCCGATCTTGGAGATTATTTGATATTGTATGATACAAAAACGTCAAATGACTGAGTATATTGTATCGTAAAGCATTATTTGGTCGGACTGTAACATTAACTAACACTAGGGAGGTAGAACATACATTTTCCATACATTTCGAATTAGTTCAGTATCGTCTTCGGCTAACTTCGGGTATTATCGGTAAAAAAACCCAGTTATCAGTATTGTAATAAAAATGACGTGATTTGGGAGAGGTTTATGTCCAGCATAATATCGCATAAATTTGTACCTATATTTAAATATTATAAAATAAGCGACGCGCCCTGTTTCGCAGTTTCTACGACTTGACAATACAAAGAGTTTCGACAACGGATTAACGGACCAACGGATTTTGATGGGATCTTTTCCATCATTCCCTCTTACAGAGAGGAGGTTTGTGTTCCGGCAGTGGGAACATTATAGGCTGATTAAGCTTCACCATCACTTAGATAATTTATTCCTGAAGGTTTATGTGTAAAGAAATCTCCATATTATGTTTCTTTTTTTTTTTGTTTTAACCACTATTTGGAAGCTCTTGGTCTGCATCTCACCTGATGGTAAGTGATATCAGGCCGAAGGTGGAAGCGAGCTTCACCCAGAATCCTCAACCATAGAGGAACTGGCTATCTTACCTCTAACTGTCGAAACACAACAATGCTGTTAACATTGTTGTTATGGCGACAGACTTAGATAAGATGGTGGTAGCTAACCAGACGGACTTAGAACAAGCCCTACCACCAACCAAACTGAGCAGAAAATTCTGCCCCCACTGGGAATTTAACCCCGACCTCCGGTTCTAAGGCAGGTGGTGGTCTAACCACTAGACCATGCCATCATATCGGTAGATGGCACCCGCGCGAAGCAGAGGCGCGTCGCTAGTACCTAACTAATAAAATGACTGATTAACAGAAAGACGATACCAAACGCACTCATATACATATCATGTACACTTAGTAATACTTTTAAGTACTAACATTTGAAACTATAATACAAAGATATAGGCAAGCTTGGTGACTATCTTAAAGTTGCTAATATATTGAGTTGTAGGCCGAATAGTAATTGACGAAGGCCGGATACTCATCTTATTGCTAAAGTTCTTCAGAAAGGTCAGGTGCTTAGTACTACCAACCGGCGTGCGTGTATGAGAGTTCTATGTGGCTTTCTGGAGACCGGATATTCTATTATATATGCCGAATATTCGGTAATTTAGCTATTGGTGTCATTTGTAGATCTTTGACAGTCGTTATGGGTAATCAGAAGCCCGAAAGTCTGTCAACCAGTCTTACTTAGGTATCGTGTTACCTGCTAATTGGGTTGTGGAGGTCAGATAGGCAGTCGCTCCATGTAACATACTGGTATTCAGCAGCAGCCAACTGTTTGAACTGGAAGCCGATCCCAACATAGTTGGGAAAAGATATGTAGATGATGATGATGATGATTCGGTCAAAAACTATTCGGCTTCCGTCAACTATTCAAAGCCGAAAACTGAATGTATTAGCAACTTCAACATTGATCAGTTTCCATACAAATATAACATAGAAAGTGTTTTCACTAAAACAACGATTTTTGTGCTAAATAACAAGATATGTGATATATAAGCGATTTGTCGCACTCACTGTGAAAGCGTGTCGCATTGTTGGCTAAAAAGTCGTGAATGCCTCCCTCAAACAAAAAGAGGTCTTACTGCCCCACCCAGAGACAATCGTCAACAATAATAAGAATTAATGTAAGTTTGAAAAGTAAGTATATCTTGGGACGCCGTCGGTCTCAAATATGGTAATTTGATTAATTTAAATTTTGTTCACTATTTCATCATTTTTAATACAAACATCCAGGATGAAAAGTAGATTATGTCCTTCATCAGATCGCATTTCAAATTTAATAACGATCGGTTCAGTGGTTTAGGCGTGAAAAGGACAGACAGAGTTATTTTCGCATTTATTATATAAGTATAGCTTATTGATTAAGTGATATCTCTGAGTGCGGCAGTACCGAGTTTGTTTCGGCATTTCTTCTCAGAGTAGTCAGATAGGAAACGCCGAACTCAACTAGCTTATTTTAAATACTTTTTTTTTAATATGACGTGTAAAAGTGATTCCGTTACACTATTTACAGAATAAACAATTTCATTTCATTTCAACACACAGAATTTAACTTTAAAGAAGTTCTTAAGATTCTTTCTTATATTTTACCAGTTTTGTAAAGGAACGCACACTTGCGACACAATTCTGCGACAAAAGTACACGTAACAGTGAAGATAAATATATAACAATAACTAGACAACAATAACATAATAATGAAATGCCCTCTGAAATACGACCTACTACTATAAGGCAGATAATAATTTGTAAGTTCAGTCATCTGTGCGATTACAGTAAGGTCGACTATACGACGAGATAACTGCATTCATTTGCATTACATTTAAATAATTATATAAGTTTGCAGTTGTCGCTTTGTATTTTGCAAAAGTGGATATTAAATAATAGCATTAAAAAACATGGGCAGCCAAAACGCAACAACGCACGATTATGTCGTACGACAAAATACGCAACGACTATAGACCGAAAACGCAACTAAAATTAATATTATTTACAATTACAAATGAGTATCACTAATGTTGCTATACAATAAAAATATTATTATATTATAATTATGGCAACATAAAACCTTAGATAAATTGTTCATTATATTTATAAAACAGTAGATCTCACAAGTTGTCACATTATTTTAAAGAATTACATATGTAAAAAAAAAAAAATTAGCACAGTCTATAAAAAAATACCATGATTTACTTAATATATAAAAAATATGAATACCAAAGAAACGGTATTTGATTTACCGCTAATAGCGTTTATCGGTAACCGTTATTTTCGGCATCGTTGCTGTCAATAGCTAAATGTTTAAAAAATAATTTAAACGAGTTTCCTAGAACCAAAAATTCGAAGACATGTGATATCTACCAACCCGCACTGGGCTCGCGTGGTGTATTACCGCACCATCACTCTCCCAGAGAGGAGGCCGCAGTCACAGCTGTGGGACATTATAGGCTGAGTACCTATGTAAGATTTCAGACTTACATTAACTATAAGTCCAGGTTTCCTCACGATATTTTTCCTTCAACAATGTCAATAATGTCCAAGATAAACTCAGAAAGTAAAGTAAAATAAATCATAGCTATTATGATTCTATATCGTATAGTCGTCCACACAAGTAAACCATAGCTCTTTTGTAATTCTTGTCTAATGTAATGTCACAACTTGAGCGGTGTACTGTATATTATTGTGTTACGTTTATATTTTCTACGTGAATCGTATGTTAGTGCAAGATGGCGGAATGGGAAGACAGCGAATAGAAGACGGTAGTTTGAATATTACATTGATATACACGCGGATTCCTGCCTCGCTTCACAGCGCTACTTATAGTAAATTACTCATTTTCAATAATGTGACCAGTCAATAAAAGACATAACATTTAACCAAAAATGACTGCCGCCAAGACAAAAATATTTGTTTTCTTAAATTATTTTAAATAACATTCTAAGCATCATTTAAAATCACAACGAAGTCGACGATTAATCCTCCGACTGCTATTTGTCTTTTTTTTTTTTTAAACGAGTGAGTCTTATAGTTGTCATATAAAATAAGATGACTAACATCTGACCGTGTTAATAAGCAACATTATAGCGGCGGGGCCTCCTCAAGGTCGCGTCTGACGGCCAACTCTAGCACGCAATCAAATAGCGCGCGCTTTCCCGCCTTCCTGTTACACACTTCCGTCCCTTTTCTCGAAATCACTCCCACAGATTTGATTATTGAGATTTTTATAGATTTTGGTTGCAGGAAAACGAGAAGAAAGATGTTATACATCAAAAATACCAAAAATCATAATAAATAAGTTCTTAGTTTTTGCTGTGTACATTAATAGTTGTAGGTTCCCCCGTTCCGATGCCAATCATTCCCTGACATTATGAGTAAGGGAACGAGATGTTGAACTCGGCTCATGGGTTTTGCACCACAGTTTGTGGTAGATCATTATGGGTTTAAAAACGTTATTCAGTGCAAAACAAACCATTTTCCTTCACACCACATCACTGTCATCTCATTCCGCCATTACAAGACAATCTAAGGCACTCTAAACTATATTTACGGTGGTAATGTTAAAACTTTACACTTTCAAACTGGTGCACACCCATCCATTTCGCGACCTCGTCTATAGCTGCTTAACGTAATAAGTATTACTGGTTACAATGGCAAGATTAGGTGACCCATCTTTTTGGCGACCTGATTTTATAGCTTAACTTAGTTATTTTAAAGCTGCCTAAACTAATATTGGCTTGAAATGGTCCAAAAATATTTTTAAAAAAATTGTTTATTTTCGTTTAACTGGCATATTTTTTTACTGGTAGAAAAAATATGTTATTTATATTTAATAGGCAAGAAAAATATTTAAAAACCTGCTTTTTGTAAATATAAAGCTGCTCAAAATTAATTTCAAGTCAATTTAGTACAGACAACCGCACAATTGTGGTAACAATTTGTATTGACAGCGCCTTCCTGTCGTAGCAGTACTGGTGTGCGGGTGACTGTCCCTAATATTTTTGTTTAGTGATCATCGCGCCCGCGCGTTTAAGTAAGTTGCCAATATTTTTTTAATAAAAATATTTTGTTAAATATAGCTGCCTAAAGTGTATAAGTTTTAACAAAAAAAAATCGTGCATTTTTACAAAATAACCGTTATAATAACAGTTACTAAGCTTTGTTTTCGTAAGAAAGCGATGAACGGGCACACAATAACGGCTATTCAAATACAGTGTATTTTGACTCCTTAAGGATTCCCTAGTCGTCGGCTCAACTCGTTGATGGGCGTGGTCAAAATGCATGCTATTTGATCCAACATCGTGTGCGAAAGGGACAAACACTATAAGGAGCATTAAGAAGCCAGTGCTCGCACGGATACACACTCCCGTATATTTTAGTGAAATGCACGTTGATTTATAACGAAAACAAGCGCGTAAAATTTTATGAACACACCTTTGGGTGTATAGATATTATGAAAAAACTACTTAAAATAAAATTATTTGAACCCGAAATTTTTATCCCTATACGGTTTATTTTGCCATTTTCTATTTCCGCCCGAAGATGACTTAAAATTAGTGTTGGAATACGGAAGTTTCGACGCTCATAACTTCCAAATCAATTTTTTTTCCAGTTCTGCTTCCATACAGGGCTAGATAATGACAAGACAACTTGTTTAGTTTTGAATATACACTATCAAACAGACGGCTTTTCACCATACTACGTTTGTATGGAGTTACCGACTAGCGTAACCTTAATGTCAAAAACTGGTGAAAATTACAGATTTTCATGACGGCCGTTATATGACGACCACCGCTTTGCTAGGAAACGATAGCTTAACAGTTAATAGCGGTATCATTAGCGTTTACATCACTATCAATAGCCGGCAAGTTATTCATGATAGAACTAATACTCTGAACGTTATTCATATTCGAATCGTTGGTAACGTTAACCGTTTCGTTATTAGTAGCCGCTACTGCGTTATTTTGTGGCGTATTATTATTATTCGTTACAGACGCGTTATGAATACCGATATTAGCTGTACCGTTATTTCTAGCGTTACCGTTATTCAAAATAGCAGCTATTGATCTATCTCTGACACTGGCGCTATTATTGCTATTTTCAACATTACCGTTAGAACTAGCTACATTGATGCCGGAACTTCCAGCATTTGAGCTTGAAGCCGTACCGGTTCGTACCGTTTGCGTACCGGTATTATTATTACCGGTTCCCGAAGCTAACTCGTCGTAACAGGGCGGCATTTCCACATTATTCCTCGCTTCTTCATCGACCCTTGCATTTAGGCCTTCGCGACTCAAATACTCCGGCGGAGGCCCAAAGAATTTACACCTCATAGCCTCGTTGTATGGCGGAGGCCTGGTACCGTCCGGTAAAACGGGATAATTCTCAAAATTCGCCCCTAGAAGGCGTATCGTACGCCCGTTCAGCGTGTACGTGTCATGTGAGGTCATTCGGACAAAGTCTAAGTCATCTATATTAATTTCTGCGACGTTCGGAGTGTCCGGCCGTCTGTCCGTCTCAGCTCTGCGACCGAACCTTGGTATAGTTAACTGAAACCTACCTAACTGTAGAGTTAATCTCTGTCTATCCAACTGATCTATAACCCTCTCTAAAGTGTTGCTAGAGTTCCTCCTCATATATTCCACCGGTGTTGCCATGTAATTTAAATCTCTAGCGATATCGCCAGTTTCGGGGTTGGTGAAGTAGAACTCTGAAGCGTTCAGGTCGCAGTAGGTTGGGCTGCGGTAGTTGTCTAGAGTTCGATTCCTGGTTGGGGAATTGTTGAGGGACGTAGAGCGCACGTTTGTTAGTTCGACGTCGCTTTGAGTCGGTACCTGTGGGAGAGACGTTGTATTAAAATTTGGAATATCACGACTGTAATAACCGAGGGGTTAGGCAGAGTTGTATTTACAGTACTCCAACATTTCGCCAGTTATATTTAAGTCCCTTGTAATAGGGGGCGAGCCTACAGTCATCAATCGGGCACAAATCCCGAGTTCGGAATGTTATTGAGAATTTCATGTTGAAAAAACCTGATAATATTTTTTCCGACCTGCACGCGTACCATCATAAAATGATAGATTCACAATCACAATCTGTCATTTTGTCTATTCTTCCGTCGACAAAACTCGTTTCTATTGTGGCCATGCTACGCGTGCTGGGAATAGAATTCATAGAGTTGACCCACGCTAACTCTGCATAAGAAAAAAAGATGGAATTTGATACTTTGTTTGTCTTTTTGTTTTTGATAGGTTATTATTTCTGGTAAAGAATAATCACTTTAGCACGACGCAGTGTGGATTTGATACAGTTTTGTCATCGTATGGAGGTAGAGCATGGGTACGACATAGTCTGTTACACATAATCTATTATGCAAAAATCAAAAGGCAAAATATCAAAATCATTAGATCTACTTACACGTCATCTTTTCGATATCTGGTAAATATTTTCGCTTTTGGTTAAGGACGACATCACGCTCTTCCTTCACATCTTGGAATTTACATATCATAAATTATATAATAACTCCCGCAGTCTACTTTTAATAGGTTTAACCATTTTTCTACTTTATTTTGTGAAAACAACCTACAGCGTAAGCAATCTGACAGGTCAAATACCACGAAATTGACTGATGTAAAAGTATACCATATATTAAACTTTTTGGGTTTTCCCATTTATTCCATTGCAGAGTTAGGGTGGCCAGACTCTAGCTCTTGAGCTTACGATCACTAGACCAACTACGCAAAGTAAAAATAAATAGACTTGCCCTATTACACGAACTTAAATTTAATCTAATGTAATTATTATTAACTATAAAATCGTTTTTTTTTTTTATGAAAAAAATAGTCGTGAAAATCCTGCAGCATGTATCAGAAAATTCAGAAAGGTGCGGTCATATTTAAGGGACTCATCACAGACCATCAACCTGAACAACTTTCTCAATGGGACCAATATCGTAATCGAGAAAAAATTATCTGCCATTCTATACATTTTGATCGAGTACTTTTGTATGGGACAGTTGATATTTTTTCGGGAGTACCATTTTTGTTGAATAAGTGGTTTACAAAGCCATCTTTTATCTGAGGAATTATTACTCAACTTCAAAGCATTTATTTCAATTAAATCATTTATAGGCACTTTTGAGTTGTCAAGGAGTCGGTCTGTCACAAATATGAAGCTAGTTGCCCATTCTAAAGCGTATAGTAACCTACCTACGGAGAAGAACGGGCAAGAAACTCCACGGACACTCTTTTAAATAAAAAAAATTGTTAAAAAATATTGGTAACATCATTCATGTTGAAATTATACATGTGAGAACAATGTAGAAAGATGTGCACGTTAAAAGCGTCCGTCATAAAAATATAAAACAAAGAACAATTCAAAAATTAAAAATAAGCCGCGGCAGCTAAGACATGATAGACATCCCAACTGACGGCACTCGTTCACGAACATGACGCATGGATTATGAATTTTTGGCAGTATTTTCCATACAAAAACTGTCAAACGTTAATTTTATTCCATGGATTTAATATATTTGACGTCGGTAACGTCAGCCCTACTGTGTATTGTTAGGCTCACCTGTCGGTATCGTGAAGAGAAGATAGCAGATAGCCTGGCCAGGCCGAAGCCCGGGCGCTCCGGGGGCGCCGCCTCGACCTCAGAGGTGCCCCCGGGCTCCGGGGCGGGACACTCGGTGCTGCACTGTGAATAAAAAAAATTAAAAGATATTAATTTATAATCATAAAGTTAGGAACATAACATTGTTCCGATTTTCAACTAGGTGTCACTTTTTCTAACAGACGATCTCTGAGAAGGAACAGATTTTTTTTCGGCCAGTCCATCCCATCCATGGTAAAAAAATAGATTGAAGTCACATTTCCTACAAAATGTATAGAAAAAGTTTTTTGCGATTTCTGAGTTTTCTCGTAGTCAAACCTCAGTTGGTCCGATAGAATTTTTTGATCCTTGTAAGAAACAGGATCGATTGGCATCAAAAGAAAGTTTTTGTGAAAACTGCCCATTTTTTTTTTTATATCTTTGAATCAAATAAATCTGCCTAGCCTTTTCCCAACTAAGTTTGGATCGGCTTCCAGTCTAATCGGATGCACCTGAATGCCGAATTTTACAAACTCAAAGCATTTATTTCAAATAAACCAATTACAGGCACTTTTGAATTGTCAAGGAGTCGGTCAGTCAGAAATATGAAGCTAGTTGCCCATTCCAAAGCGTAGTAGATACCTATGGAGAAGAACGGGCAAATATAGGCTTTAAAAGAAATAAAACACGATAATTCTATTGGAGGACACAAAATTTCGTGTATTTCTTGTTGTATTGATTCACCTGATATTGCCGAGCTTTACAAAGTAGGCCGAATGACGCGCGATTATTCACGAACTTCTAATTTTTGTCTTGGCTGAAGCTTCGGCTGGTTTAAGGCCAAAAATGACCGTAAACGAAGCTTCGGTCGGTCACCACTTACTTGCAACGCGTGTCTGTCAGGTACATGTGTGGGTGATTGTGTGGGCGAGGCGAGTCGGCCCTCTTGTTCTAACAGACGAGACGCTTCATAACATGGCGGGAAGCGATGAGTCTGTAATATAAATATATAAAAAACACGTTATTGGAGGCATACAATCCATTTTGAATATAGGTGGTATAGTTTGACCGGGACCGCTGTACCCCGTGAGCCGCGCACATACCTCAAATGCGTAACAGTGGTCCCGGTCAAACTATAATACTCAAACTACAAAAACAGCACTTTCATTTACAAAATAAAAGTGCTCTCAACGTCAAATGTTTAACATGATGTGAAGACACAAAACACGACAAAAAATATGTCAAATTTATTTATGAGAACAAAAAAATAAGCTAGTTTCATACAAATATATTTCAGACTCGGTTGTTTATCAAAAGTTGCTCAGATTTATAGAGGTATGAGGAACAGGGTATAAAGTTCACTCATCCTCTATAGAAAAGGGAGGATCCTCCGACCAGACTGGTGTTGTGTCTGGTGAGCTGCTGCCCAACGATTGATGTCGGGAAGTTATATACAGGGTGGCAAGGACATCGACCCGAAAACTTTTACCATGGATTCAATACTTGATTCTAAACCCCTCGCGTTGAAATTTTTCGTCGGTTATTTTAAAAAAATCTGCTGATTGCGCGGTAAAAACTGCTTGCGCGATGCAGAATTTCGCGTGACGTCAATGTGATGCGTAGTTCGCTAGTTCGATGTAGATGCTGCCACAGATTCAACAGTAATAGGTTATCAATAACTTCTTAAAATATTCAACACAATTTCAAAAAAAGTGTCTTATCTCGATTTTTTCTGAATTTTTAAAATTCGGATATCACTGTATAATTGATATTACCTGTGCATACTGCATAGAGTAATGTTGTCTGGTGGCTCGCTCAGCGTGCGCGTAGCTCCTCAAAGCAGCTCTCTTCATGTGCATCTTGCAGATCGCTGACACTAGCAACACTACCGCTATCATGAAGATTAGGGCGCAGGCTGTGGAGGAAACAAAACTGTTTTAATACAAGATACCATCTCATGCCAGACAATAAGTTCGGAAATTTTCACAGCCATAAAAATGTAACATTAACTTGATAGTGAAAATTCAGAAATTTTCCGAACTTTTTACGCAAAACAGAAGTAATGTTATGGGAAACAGAAAAAAATTGTGGGTGCACTGTTTTTTGTTGTCTTTATTTAAGTATAATATTAACTGAGGGACGTCTTATTTACGCCAAAGAATTCGCGAATTTCTTTGGTAAAAACTGCAATTTACCAAAGAAATTCTCCACAAGCTGTCGCGCTTGCGAACATTCGATCAATTCGATCAACAAATGTGTACCTCATTAGCAATATTTTCGCCCCCTATTGCATGGGACTTAACCTAACTGGCGAAATGTGGGTGTGGCTGAGTGGTGTGGGGTTCCGGTAATTCCCAACCGGTGGGGCGTCAAGTGACCAATGGGGGGCGCGGGGGCTTTAATAATAAACTATAGATTTATTAAATGTTATGTTCTTGATTTAGAAAAGGTTAAGGCTAGTTTTCAAGGCCCGAAAATTTCATAATATTGTAAGTAGGTACTGTAAAATGAGCTTCAGCTTTTCTGCATAAGTATTCGATCAATAATAGTACTAGATTCCTGATAAGCGCTTCAAAAACGGCCCGAAAAATAAGACCACGAATACTTTTGTGGTCTTTTTCAAATTAGTATGGTCCAATCATAGCCAACATTAAGGCGTCAAAATGCCGCAGCACGCGTTCAAAAACTGTGTAAATAACCACCGTACCACCAAGGTTTTGGAAGGAATATCTGTTTTTCGGGAAGTTTAAATCATTAAGCGTTTTTCATAAAATTAATACAGAATTAAATTTTAAATATAAGTAATCCAATTAGCTAAAATTATAATTGTTTGGCCAATGTTTGCTACAACGCACCAACTATTGTATCAAACATCGACTGTTCTCGAACAGGGAATGCATGGAGTAGTGTTGTTATTTTATAATGTTATTTTTGTTTGTAGATTTCCTAGTGACCCATTTCGCTGAGCAGAATGGGTATCTATTGCCGCGAAAGAAAGCGGAGAAGAAATATACAACCCTTGTAAAAATTCGTTTAGACAGATTCGACATAACTGGAAACTCGCAAAAGCGTAGATTACTAAAAACAGCGGTTCCCAAATTGCAGGTAATTATCATAAAATATTAAAATAGTCGGTGTAAGATAACGTTTTGATTAAATAGTAAGTTGATTATGACTTTTTTAGATTCACGGACCAATAAAAGTACAATCAGCTATATCTTCAGAATTGAAGAAAGATTTATCAAATAAGATAAATTTTGTAAAAATCTTTATCAGAAGAAAACTATTTCATCAAATAGGTTTTTTTTTAACTTTTTCAATAAACTGTGTATGTTTCTTTGCAGGTCACATCTTCAGCAACTTTAGGTTAAAGATACTATGGGAATACATGACGTGCCTCGGGCTGATGCATTTGGGTTTTAAGTCTCAGATTTAATATCTGTTTGTGACACTCCAAGAAAAGGGTTCTTTAAAAGAAATTGACGAAATGTCGCAGAATTATACACTAAATAAAAAAAAAAAAAACATAATTTACAAAAATTAAATAAGCGAGTAACTAAGATTAATTGTTCTTTAAAAAAAAGAATTAATTTGCTTCAAAAGAAACAATCCATTGATGATTCATTATTTTTCCATTTGGCAAAAAATGTTGAAGTTGCAGAATTATTCAATGGAGTGTACATTAAAAATAAAAATAAATCGTACGAGACCGTTCATAAAATATCCTCCAGATGCGAGAACATTTGCTTTAACGCTGCAATTTTACACGCCATTTGCATACAAATATGTACGTAAAATGTTCAATACATGTTTACGCCACCCCCATATGAATGATATCAAAGTGTAAATGCGGAACCTGGATTTTGCACCGAAATGTTAAATAGGCTTGAGGAGAAAGTAAAATCTAGTGGTAAAAATATTTTATGTGCTTTAGTTGCTAATGAAATGTCTAAACAACAACCCATATCCCATAACCCATATATTATCTATATGGGGGATAAGCTAATAGATGTAACAGACATGGGTGGTTAATGTTATGCTTCAAATGACGTGTTTGACATATGCATGAAGACCGAACATGCTATACGCAACTAACGTCGGATGAGTGGTGGCAAAACAATGCGAAAAAAATATATGATAAAAACTTTATATGTGTAAATGTTTCAAACGCATATATTGAAAAGGATGTGTTTCCTGGGGGAAACGAACACAGCCATAAAATAAGCTTAATTAAACTCATATAGAAAAATTCATTGATGTAAGATTACATTATATTTGTAAAAAAGAAACCGCTCGAATAAAAATGACTTTTAAAAGACAGTTTTTATAACAAGCTATGTTTAATTACCTTTAAACAGATTCACTGTTTAAAGGTAATTAAACATACCTATATTACTATATTAAATACTTTTGTATAAAAAAATATGCTGAAAACACGTTTCTTCATTCCCTTTATTTCTTTTAACTTTTTTTAAAAATACCTAGTTGTTGTAACAGCGGCAATGTAAATTAGTATCTACTACTTTTTGAATCGGTCGAAAATATTTGCCACCATACAAAACGAACCTAAAAAAAAAAAAATTTTGCAACTCTATGTCTTTCAATACCTACTATGTTCTGAGCATTGAAATGTAATACCAAGTACTACGTCTTGTTCCACAATTTGAAATTGGAAACAAAATATTTTTAACCTTATTACTTAGAACTTAAGTTTTATTTCAGAATAAATATTTTCGTACTGATGAATTTTTTATTTTCAAGCGAAATTTTAAATTTCTTGCTTATAACCTTTCCCCGATGAAAGGACTTAAATAAACATATTTTGCAATGGTAATTAAACTTTATGTTTAAGCATTAAGGTTTATAACGAACTGTAGTGGTTAATGTTATTAAACTTTTTCTAAGAAATGTAGATGTTTACGTGTGTGCAAACGTAGCCACTTGAGCGACGTATTTTTGTTCCTGATCTTTAATCTAGTACTATGATTGATCGAAGGCACAAGTCGACAAAATAAGTTTTCCTACTTCTGTATGAATAGACTCAATAAAACCGAACCTATCCGAGGCGGCGTGCTACAACTGTCGAGCTCGCTTTGCTCGCTCTTCCATTCTACATTCTCTTGATTCTTCAAGTTTTCCGCATAAGTCGACAAAGTAACTCCTTTTTCTGTATGAATGATCAAAAGAAAAATGTCACGAATCCGAAATTGTACAACAGTTTTCGAGCTCGCTCTTACATTATACATTCTCATCATTCTTTTTTTTTGCAAAACTCGACAAACAAACTTCTGTTTGAATGATCACAAGAAAATCTAACCTATCCAAACATTTTCGACCTAACTATCGCTTGCTTTACATTCTTATGCTTTTCGGCTAATGTCGGCAAAGTAACTCAGAGGCGTAGTGATTTTAAAAGAAAGTTAGGGGTCGCGTATGTTAAAAGATTGCGAGCCCCTGCTATAGGGACAGCTCTGCCAAACCCCTTCAGTCAATACAGGCGTAATATTACATAATAAATAAAGCTATTCTCACCAGTAACAGTGTATATGGTGGACTGTATGAACCCATAGTCGTCGCCCGCGTGCCGGTCTTCAAATAACGGAGGGTACTCCACGTCGACGTAGCCTGAAAAGACGTTATTTTTTTAATTTGACTTGTACAGGAGAATTGGTATAACACTAACAACCTGTTTCAAGGGGTCAATGTACTCATCATTATGGACAACTTTCACTGTCCCATAATTAAAGCTGGATTCGCGAGAAAAAAAAATTAACTGTTCCCTACATTTTGACGTGGTATGCGAACATAATTGTGTCACTTAACTTCAAACTTGGATAAATCTAATCTGAGTTTTTTTTTTTTAGATTTTGGTATCAAAAGAAAAGGTAAAAGAAAGTTTTTTTTAACAATTTGTATATAAATCCGCATGGTTCTTGAGAAATAAACAGTCAAAATCATAATATTATATCAAAGTCAGATAGATCCGTGTGACATTTCTTTTTTCAAATGTAGTTAAGTCCATGAGAGCCAATCAGCGAATTACGTTTATTCAACATGGCCGTCAGTCGACGTAAGCTCTGCGACAGTAGCACCGTACACTCCCGCTTTTTATTATTTAGACAGTTCCCATGGATAATTCCATTAAAATTGTGTCACCAAGTAAAGCCCGCAAGCGGCCTAATATAAAACTTCGCCGTAAAATTCTATAAATCCACGCGAAGTTTTCGCAGAGATAGATAAATTGCATTCCATTATATCAAATGTACCTTCATTTGATATAATCCAATCTAATTTTTTTTTTTTAAATAATGAATGGTTTTAATACTGAATTATCTGAACAGAATCGTTTTCTTCAATACTGTTGCCATAATAATAAAAAAATACTGCCTTTTGAATCATGGAGTTAAGATTATTATCATTTTTATGGTGTATATAATAAAGAATATTCTATCTATCTATTACCACTTTTTTTTATAAATATCTCGTAAATTTATCGGAGTTTGAAGTTATGCGACACAATTGTAGGGAACAGCTGATATTTTTTTTCGCAATTTCAGGTTTGATCACATAGTGAAAGTTGTTCATAATGACAGCTTAAAAGGTTGTTAGTGTTTTACCAATAACCCTGTATAAGATTGTGAAAACCGACAGTTTATAATCTATCGGTATTTAATTGATTCAGGCGTGAACTTGCAGAAATTAATTATAAAATACAATAGACGTTGTTATATTTAGTAACCAGTTCCGCTTAGCTATTTCTAAAGAGCCATAAAAAAACCCTGAAAGAAATGGACCCGTGTTATACCTTTCAACGAGGCATCCTCATGATGACGATTGACTTGTCGCAAGTTTGATACCGGTTAAAAATTTTTCGTATTGATTATAAACTATCTAAAAATAATGCGTTAAATTGTAAATTTATTATTAGGTTTATTGCAGCTCACAATTTTTCGACAGTTACGTAATCCTAACGGATATAATACCGATAGATTATAAACTAACGAAGTTCATAATTATGCTAATCAGCCAATTATTGTATCACTGCAGCAATTGAAAAGTTGCTTTTGAATATGTCAAAATGTTCAAATGGTTTCTTTTAGTAACGTTCGTCGGGTCGTTGAGCTCCCGAAAGAAAGAGTTGAGCTACACGATTACTGATACATTAGATAGCGCCTTTCTTCAAAAGGCCATTCTAGACATTATCAAACATTTTTGTTAATGTTATTCGTGTAAACAAGAATAATCTCAGAATTGAGTTTTTAAGACATATGGAAATACTTTTTAAACTTTTTTCTGTACCTAATACCTACCTTCTAATCTCGAGTATCTAGGATGCTCGTCGCAGCACGACGGTTGTTGACACAGCGCACTGCTGGTCCGACAACAAGCCGACTCTGATATACAGCGGCCTGTTGAGCAGTTGAGCTTGTCGCTACCTGGAGTTTGGAAAGAAGAAATTGAAAGATTATTAGTCTTTACACATATTTGTCTTTTATTATTACACAAAGCATAATCTTAATCTATCAACACAAATCCGTAGGTACTTGAAATATAAATGCATATTAATATTAATCAAATATGTGTGAGTGTTGAGGTGTGTGTATGTGAGAAGGGAGAGTGTACCAATGTACAGACAAACTATGTTCTTAATGTCCCTCGGCAAACCTCGTCTTTTGTCAGTCAGTCGTCGATTTCTATCAGTTGCCCTTCGCACTTGGATCGGACGCTCTCAATCGACTTGGAAGTATATAGAGTTGTTGTCCTCTCTTAATGTAATTTATTTAAAACATGGCAGGAAAGCCGCTAAAGTCGCAGGCACGACAGGTAGGAAAAAGGTTTTATTTAGTTCACACGGAAATCAAAACAAAACAACAATAAAGTACTTAGTTCTGAATTCAAATTATTATACACGATAAATTTAATAATTGATGGACATGGAAATTAGCATTCGTTTGTATTCGGAAATCCGATGATACCGAGAGACATTAATTACTGTGTGTGTATGTGTGTCTATGAGGTGTATAAGATGGGGAGTCATTGAGCTCAGGCAGGATGGTTGTCTCCGTATGCTCGAACAGGTTTACCCAAATTGTTTTAGGAATTTTTTTCCTCAAGACGCCAGCGTTGACCTGCATAATAAGAGTGTTATTAATAGCCGCCTAAAAACAGGGTGTGGCGTAAATATTGGTCGAAACACCGTATGTTCTGCTATCACATACCACAGTTTGAACCATTTTTTTACATAGTTCATATACATATATGTATTTTTATAATTGACACCTTGCTTTACTAATTTGCCTGTAAATTCCTTAAATATATATATATTTTTTACATTTGATGTCACATGCAAATAATTTGGTAAATCTCATTTTAAAAGTATTGAAGTTTTGTATGGAACCGTTGTAGTGGGGAAACGTTGTAAAATAAGGGAGGTAAGCCGGAGTAAAAAAAAACTGTCATGGTTAATATTTTTTTCACGATTATGATGTTGGTCCTATGGAGAAAGTTGTTCAGTTCGATGGTCTGACCACACCAATATGACAACATCTTTCTGAGACATCTGCAGAGACAAGATGGCTAAATGATCTCAATGACACACTCACGTGCACAAACACTAAGCGGACACATGTGAGGCGCCTCGTCCTCCCCTTGCTCGCAGTCGCGTCGTCCGTCGCACACGTATTGCGGCGCCATGCAGCGTTGCCCGCACCAGAAGGCGCCGCGCCCGCAGTACTTTGGCCCTGAGGAAGAAATTACAGGTTCAGGAACCTTCCGACGCTCTTCAAAAGTGTGTTTGTACATATGTCTATGTCTATTCTGTAAAAGTCTCATAAATCATTTATTTATTTGCAAACATGGGTACGAGATACATAGATATTTTTCCTTATAATAAAGTTCTCCATATTTTACCATTACATGGGTATGCAAATAGTGTAATAAAATTTAAAACTATCAATAATGTCAACTAAATTCAATAAATCACAATTCTAAAAACAATAATAAATAATTTAAATAAATCAAACAATAACTAAATTAAATAATAATACATACCTAACAATTAATTTCAGAATAATCTATACTAATTATGTTCAAAATAATAAATAACTAATGATTTTCATAACATAGTAAATCAGATGAAAGATGCAGGCTTAGCATCTTTCATTCAAATAGTCATTAATATGATAACATTTCACAACTAAAAATTCGTGTGTTTTGGTTTTAAATAGATCTATATCTTTGAAGTGAAGTCTAGTCTTAGTTGAAGTGACCTTGGAGTGAGCTGTCAATCCATCTGCTGGTCTATTCTGCAAAAATCTCACCCATCTGATGCTGCTGTGGATATATTTTTACAGAAAAGATTGGCAGGTCTAAAGATTAGAGTGAATAGGTTAATTCTAAGCAAGCGTACACAATTATCCTCCGCATTATCGCTTACCATCAGTTACCAAAGGTTACATAGTGGCAAAATGCGAGTCTCTCTCGTTTAAAAAATGCTGGTGATCTTTAAAAGAGCTGAACACATCCTACTTCCTACTTATATTATAAAAGCGAAAGTTTGTGAGGATAGATGGATGAATGTTTTTTAATCTTTCACGCAAAAACTACTGAGCGGATTTGAATGAAATTTAGCACAGATAGTTTGTAACCTGGATTAACACATATGATACTTTTTATCCCGATATTCCCCAGGGATCGATACCTATGCGGGTAAAATAGCAGGGCGCTGCTAGTTTTCAATAAAAAATCACCAAACTAAGCTGAGCGGTAATAAATATCCCTGTCATAAATACTGTCACAAAACCAAGCATATCCGGGGTGCGTTTAAACCAGTTTCTAATATAAAAGAATCACAATTAAATCCGTTCATCTGCAGGGTAATTGCGTAACACACAGTAGAAAAGGCTTTCATTTTGACAGTTCAACAATATTCATTGCGTTATTCACGTTATTGAGCAGACAAATTTTTCGAACATATGAAGCAATGGATTAGCAATATCCTTCAAAGTCATTCAGATTGTGATTGAGCTACGATGACAAAGCCTTAACATATAACAGCCCTCTTTTTGCGTCGAGGGATGAGAGTGGCCGAGGATCGAATTAAATGTCATAGGATTGGATAGCCAGCATTCAGATTATCCAGCATTGGACTTCTAGTCTGATGATATATGGACCCACCTCTTGTCTGCACCAGTATATACTTGGTGACGCTGAATGGCGGCGCGGAGCACATGTACTGTCCACTGTCGGCCGCTTGTAAGTCGTGCTTCGAGAGCGAACTGCTGGATGTAGGGCCTTTCGGCTCGCCCTTTAGGATACTGTAGAACAAGAATAATTGTAGTGTGCAGCTTGCCTAACCATGTAAATGAAAAAGCTAGCGCAAATTAGGACGGATCGCATCGCAACGCAACGCATTGCAAAGCATCCTCCTTCAGCATTTTCGTACATTTTCTATGAACCAACACACACTACAGGCGGGCACCGCACTTTTTTGTATGAAAAATCAGTGCATTTTGGTGGCGTGATTTCGACGGATCAGTTGAGTTCAAGATAGGTTTTTTTTTATGTGTAACATCTTTCCTTGCTTTCCTGCAATCTGTGGGAGTGATTTCGTGAAAAGGGATGGAAGTGTGTAACAGGAAGCCGGAGAAACGCGCGCTATTTGATTTGACCAATGAGTGCGCGTGTTGCTAGAGTTGGCCGTTAGAAATGACCGTGCCGAGGCCCCGCCCCTTTGATGTCGCTTGTTACCTTAATGTTGCTTATTACCAAGATGTCAGATGTTACACATCATATGCGACTACTATAAGGCTCGCTAGTTTTTGTTTACCTATACTGTCCCACTGCTGAGCAAAGGTCTCTCCCATACTATTCCATTCATCTTTGTGTGATGCCTTTTCCAGCCAATCAGTCAAAAACGAGTCTAGGTCGTCGCGCCAACGCAACGTTTTAATCTAAGTAAAACATAAACATTACACCTGTAATCTCCGAAGGGTTAGGCAGAGGTTATAGTACACCCACATGTGGCCAGTTATGTTTAAGTCCCATCTAAAAGGGGGCGAGCTAAGCTAAGTTTGCCCTTAATCATGTTTTACATAATAATAAAATAACCAACTCACACATCAGCGTTACTCCCGTTATCATTCATATAGTTCCAGACGTAGATCCTGGGCGTCACGTCCCCTCTCAGCTCGCAGACCAGCGTCAGATTGTCATGCACCCGCCTCACTAGTACGTCTGTGTACTCCGGTTCTCCAGGCATGTAGAGCACGAGGGAGGGGGACGGAATGTCGCCACAGCCTGCAACAGGAGGGTGACTTTAGTCAAAAGCAGTTTAAAGAAAGAAATAAATAATTGCGTTTAGTGACAAAACAGTAAAAAAATAAAAACAAGGTCAGATTGCAACTCTGATTTTTAGCTGCAGATAAGTTGAAATAGAGTTCTTTGTACTACCACCATGTCTACTTCTGCCGCCAAGCAGAACTGTGTTCCAGTGTAACAGGGAATATGCACGTTATTCTAAACTTATCCACATTTTAATACACACTGTGTAGGAGTCAAAAAACAATTTCCTATTTTTTTTAATTTATGCATTACTTATTTACAATTCATTATTTTATGAAGCGTTTTTTGGTGGAACGGAACCCAAAGTCAAAACGTGCCGTCTGCGACAGTGCCGGAAGTGACCAAAACTATGTGAATACAAATTTATTCTTTGTGCAACTTGCTTGAAATCTCACTAAGGTAAAGTAAGTGCGAATTCCGCTTGAATAAAACACCAAAAATAATTTGATTTATATGGTTTGGGGCTATAAAACAGATGTAAACTTAGCGTCGTGGTAAATGACATCACATCCTGACCGCGATGAAAACGGACGTTTAAACTGTAGTAGAAAATTGTTGGAACTTTTTTTTTCGAGCATCAAGCAGTTGTTCAATTTAACTTTTAAAATTTTTCTTGGGTTTATATTAGTACACTGCCTTTTATTGATTAAGTGAAAAAAATATTAAATGCATATTCCTATTACAGACACGTAAGATATTTCAGCTTTGTCTCTGGGATGGCAATGAATCTGCGATGCCAGGCAGCAGTAGTGACCATTTACCATGAGATTCTTTGGTATTATTCGTCGAGTCGTTGAGTTCCTTAAGTTCTGAGTTGAGCTACACGATTAATGACAACTGTTAGCACTGACTGGACTGGTCTACTCAAATTTGTGTGGTTCTTCCCTCAAAAGATTTAATGATTAGACCAAGATTATGTCTGGACTTTAAGAGACATTTGTTTTGCCATTTTTTGTCAGGGGTAGTGAGATAGGAAGTGTCGACTACATCTAGCTTTTTTTTTATATGACACGTAAAAGTGATTGCTTTATCCTATTTACAGAATAAACAATTTCATTCAGTTTAATTTCGATGGGTAAGGTTTGTTTGCTGCCCACATAACATAACATCACGCCTTATTTACCCGAAGGGTTGGGCAGAGGTGCACCTATAAGTACACCCATATTTCACCAGTAATGTGTAAGTCCCATGTAATAGGCGGCGAACCTATTGCCGTCAACCGGAAACAATCCAGGCTCCGGGCTGCTACTGCGAAATTCCACATAGGAAAATCCAATAAGACTTTGCCCGACCTAGGAATCGAACCCAGGACCTGATGCTCAGCAGTAGCGCTTGCGACCACTAGACCAACGAGGCATTCAATAACAGAAACAAGTATTTTGTGGGCGTTCTGTTCTGGCGTAAAGGATGATCCGCATCGCATCGGATCGGAAAGGATATGAACTGATGTGGCGACAGCCGATCGCATTTGGCAGGATGTCGACGCATACGATCGGCTCCGTACCAAGCTTGCGAACGTTTCCGTTTCTGCGTCTAGTCAAATAGTTTCATTCCTACCGTGTTGACGTGTTTTAATTTTTGAAATTGGTTGAAGTTGACGTAGTATTGTTGGCTGTTGCATTAGAAGAAGAAGAAAATAATCATAAAACAACCAAAAGGATCCGATCGGATATGACAGGTGAACGGAGCCGATCGCGCGTCGCAGCATATTTTCTACTAGCTGCGCCCCGCGGTTTCACCCGCATTAGTCTCGATCCTTTGGGAATATCGGGATAAAAAGTATCCTATGTCCTTCTCCGTGTCATGGTTTACCCATAAGCCAAATTTCATCCAAATCCGTTCAGCCATTTTAGCGTGATGCCGTGATCAAGGGAAATAGGGATTCATTTTTATATATATATAGATAATCGCGTGTCGCGGAAGACGCCCGCGGTCAAGCTGTTGTGCGCGGTTTGGTAATATAGCCTTTAAATACTGCGTACACGATTTAATATCGTTTAAAGATTGTAAAATCCGTTCCGATCCGATGCGATGTGAGTTGTTTTGTAGACTTTTGCAATTCTAAATTTACGCAAAAAAAAAAATGTAAAGTGGGTGGCTGACTTTAAGGCGGCTTCCTACAATACGCTATTTCACGGATGTGCAAGTGTACATTGCATATATGATTTGACAATGCAACGGATTGCTAATATCATAAGTATTAAAATAGCAGGACATGGGTGTCAAAGTTGTTACTAAGCTGATGCCTTATCAACATATTCTATTTTTATTAAACAGCAAACTTTTTTTAACTTCTGAAGAAGTGACTATAGCAACACAATAGATGGACTGTGTAAACGATGATATGGCCAGAAAGGAGCTGATTACCGAGATGACCAAAGATAGAGAAGTCTGGAAGAAAGACATGTTGTGCTGACCACAAATAAATTGGGATGTGAGCAGGAGAATAATGATATTCATAGCAAAAACAATAAGAGCCCTTATTGGTTTTGCTACCAACTTTGCTGTTCACCCCTTTTATATATCACAGTCCCGTTTATTGAAAAGGTTCTGATATTCTGTCAAGTATTTAACCGCCTCTGTGGTCTAGTTAGTGGTAAGACGTGTCAGACCCAGAGGGTTCGATTCCCAGAAGGGGCAACGTTTTCTGCTCGGTTTGGTTGGTGGTAGGGTTTGTTCTAAGTCAACCTGGCTGGCTAGCCGGGATAATATAGGTAGCTACCTATATTATCTATACGCCATAACAATAATGTGAAGAGCATTGTTGTTTTTCGGCAGTTAGAGGTAAGATAAGAGTTCCTCTGTGGTTGAGGATTCCGGTTGAAGCTCACTTCCACCTTCTGCCTGATCATCAGTTACCATCAGTTGAGATGCGGGCTAAGAGCTTACCCATTGTGGTAAAAAAATAAAAACTATTACGTATTTCACACTCTATTCTGGTTGCACACTCGTCACCCTTAGTCATGGGAATATTGAATAATATTGCTACAAGGGTCACTAAACGAATATCGACTTTTTATATTGAAATGAATGTCTGTTCAAACATTTTCAAATAATTTTGTTGTTGCTGCTCAATCATGACTTTTGAAGCACAGAGCAAAAACGCTTTGTGCATTCTTTACATGGCCCTCAGGTTAGCTTGGAAAACAACTGTGTACTCTGTTATTAATGACTAAGCTCTCTAATTAATAATCTATCCTCTCAAACAGTAAACATAAGAGTACTTAGTTAATTAGTCATGCCTAGCACTTATCATAACAAAGTAAGTAATTATAATACACCTGGCCTGTACTAATTATCATCTTCCTGTGACTCACAAGATAAAGAAAAAAATACATTTATTTAGCACAGACTATAATATACAGCAGATCTTCTTTCTTTTTTGTGTAGTTAATGACTAACCTGGTGTCAGAGTTTTTATACCGCCCATGGTTCTCTGACTTGGCTTCACGTGCCATCTAGAAATATCTCTCAGACATGCCGCAGACATCTCATACAGCAGATAAAAAGACTGAAGTACGGTGTAAGAAATTAGCAGGAAATTGTGCAGCTCGCGGCTGCATCAAAAACGTGGACGTTCGTGGACGGGTGACCATCTTTGACAGCTGTTAGGGGTAGTCAGAAGCCCAAGTCTGACAACCAGTCTTACCAAGGGGTATTGTGTTACCCAGTATGACTGATGACCTGATCAAGATTGTCTATTTTGGTGTTTCTTCTCAGAATAGTTGGATAGGAAACACCAACCTCCTCTAGTTTTAAAACACAATTTATTTTTGATGTGTAAAAGTGTATCTAAAACCTATTTACAGATAATAATCATTTATCATTTAACAAAAACTGGATGCTAAGGAGCTCAACAATTTGTTGTTTGGTGGTTCATAGAGCTTGTAAAGAGCTCAACGATCCACCACACAACAAATTGTTGACCTCCTGTCATAATAATATGATAGGTGGATGAGCTTTCTAAAATAGGGTTCAGCTACTTAAAATAGTGTTGAGCTACCCAGTTGGTTGACTAACCCCCAGTAACTCCCGGAAACAAGGAGTTGATAGCTAACTAAGTATAGAGAAACTGGCCCTTAATAGTTAAATCTAATATTAGTGATTTGAATGGCTGTTTTTAATTGATAACATGAGATTCAAATTCAAAATATTTGATTTCACATAAACCTACAAGGGCACTTATGAAACGTCAAAAGCTAGGTGCATTGGTTGTATCCTTTGGAGAAGAGCCGGAAAGAAACTCCCATTTACTCTTTTAAAAATAAATGGATTTGACAATGTTTTCAATTTACAGTGTTAATAGGTCTCATACTATTAACACTGTAGGACAGTGTAGGCCTATCAACAAGTAACAGGTACTTTATAAAATAGTAAATGGTTCACAAGACTATTACAGCCTACGTTCTCACATTCACAAAATCTATTTAAAAGATAACTAAAATAATCACCTATTTAAACCAAATGTGTGACGTGACAGAATGTAGAAGTTAATTTTTGAGCTGTACAGCTTTTCAGAAAGAGGGAATAACTGATGCATATTTTTTTAAAGAGCCATGTCATTCATAAATAAACGATTTCATACATAGTGTTCTTATAGCATGAAAATATAATTGTACCTATAGCTTCATCAAATATTTGGTAAAACCAGTTTTGCTCATAATATCTTCAAGATTAGTATAGAATATGTGAACGAAATAAAAGGATAGTGGGGCAAAAGAGAAAGGATCCAATTCCCGTTAGATACTTCACAAAAAATGTAGAAGTCAAAAATAAGTTTGCAAAATAAATATATTTTTCCTGTTGCATTCTGAGATACACTGGATGCGATTAGCCACGAACCTTGTCCATAATTGATAAGCTATACTAACAACCACGGTCAAAACAAGTTTCAAGGCTAAAAAACCTGTATTGAACCAAAAAAAAATTATTTGGAGGATGCCAAATTTTTCCAAAATAAGGGTCACCGTTTTTTAAGATATAGCCGTTTTACAAACAATACTTACATGTTTTTGAACCATACAGAAGTAGGATAACACATGATAACAAACAATTGGGCAACGAAAACATTTTTATTTACTTTTTACACATTTTCGACTATTGACATTCAACAAATTACGCCATTTTTGTTTCGTTAGGTATTTACGTTCCAATCGACATAAGCAGACATAAATGATTAACATGAACAACGCTTCATTGTTTTTGAGAAGGAGTTTAGGTCTGTTATTAGACAACTGTTGTAAAGCTAAACGTAAGTTATAAAGATAAATTGAAATTGAATTTTTAAAGAGGTGAACAGAGTTTAATCTTTTTTCTCAATATTACATTTCGCGTTTCTGTACTGCGTCTACCGCAACGTCGGATAAAAAGTGAACCCATTTTACGCTTTGTTTGTACATTCTTAAAGATGAACATTTTGACCTAATGGTAGCAAATGTGGCATTTTAACATTTTTCCTCAAAATAAAAAACCTAGCTTTAAATTTGCAGCCCTTTATTAAATAAAACATAACAAAAGAGAGACATTGTCCTTAAAAAGATAAAAGCAATACAAAATTTACTCAAAATGGAACGTATAACATTGTCATTAATGACATTTGAGTTTTGAATTCCATACTTTTCCCTTTGGAATCTTTACCCTTTTGTGCAGGTTTGAGTGAGACAGCAAAATACATTTGTAATAAGTGAAACCAAGACGGGCTGCATGTTATGCTTAGTTAGCATTTAATCAGTTTTCAAGTGACTCAGACAATAAGGATATTCATATAGCTCGAAAGCGAAATACTTACTGTATTCAATCATATTTATCCTTTAAAATGGACTTAACACGTCTCCCTAACGACAAGAAATTGGAACTTTGCAAGTGGTATTTCAAAGGTATCGTATCCATTCAAATTCTTCACAGAATCATTAATAAAAACGCGAAATATATTGACTACCTTTTAAATATAAGTGCCATTGCCATTAATGCTGTATATTTCATCCAGTCTCCACAGTTACCTTCCAAAATACCGCAACTATTACTGACTGAAAGGATAGATTGGTAAAAATCTTTGTTTGCTGGACATACTGGTGAACCTAATTTCCTGTTAATATCATACTGAATAAGGCGGCTGCGTATTCTTTAGCAGTAATCACTATAAATAACATCAACTGTGATGCTATGTTAGGGTCTATTGCACCACTCACTGTGCATCATCCCCCCAATCACCCCCCCTACCCAATTCATCAGTGGTTGATGCAGTTATTAATGTTATTCCTAGCATAGCCACCCCTTTGTCGTGTCATGCCTATCATCTTTCAATTTCATACAGTTCAGCCATCTTTTCTTTAATTTATCTTACTCTTACAGCCTAGAAAACTAGAGTCGAAATGGATATCTGGTCACTATCCAGTATCCAACCTATGTGGCATTTTTTTTAGTATCCGGCCCGATTGTCATCTTCTGGATATCTGGCTAGCCGGATACATGGTCTTATTGTCATAATAAACATAACATCACACCTTGTTTCCCTGAAGGGTTGGGCAGGGGTGTCCCTGTAGCAGGTTCACCCACATTTCGCCAGTTATTTTTTAAGTCCCATGTAATAAGGGGTGAGCCTATTGCCATCGCCGGGCACAAATCCAGACTCCAGGTTGCTACTGAAAAATTTTAGATTGAAAAACCCAATAATACTTTGCCTGACCTGGGAATTGAACCCAGGACCTCATGCTCAGCAGTAGCGCTTGCAACCACTTGACCAAAGAGGCAGTCATAATAAAATGTAAATAATGCTACTAATTTTGGAAACCACCCTGTTTATTAAAAAAATAAATAAATTTTGAGTTATGGTAGCTAATTATATCCAATATTTGAAATCTACTAAAGGTTGAGCATGCAAGCAGGTTTAACATGCATTCACTTTGACCGGTCAAAGTGAATGCATGTTAAACCTGTTTCAGCTTGCTTGTCCTGCTTGTCCGAAGCTAGATATCCAGATATCTAGCTTCGGAAGTCACCGATTATCTGGTATCCAGCTAAATCACTATCCGTTGCAACTCTACTCAAAACTTTCCTCACAACATATTTTCATCGGACCTCATCACATACCTATATCAAGACAAACGGTACAGACTTCTACTTATTAATGAATTAATTTTATTTCCAGTGGGATGCCTCCTCCTGCCATTTGTATGGGGTGTGAATGCCATCTGGTTCTTCAAAGAGGCTTTCATGAAGCCCCCTTATGAGGAACAGAAGCAGATTAAGAAATGTAAGTACTTACTCTATAAAAAACAAGTGCGTGTCGGACTACACACAATGAAGGGTTCCGTAGTTGGGATGAATTTATCCCAAATACAAACTTAACATTGTAGTTGAAATACATGTTCTCCCATACATTCCAACTGCAAATGTAAGTTTGTATGCACAATATTGAGAGATTTACCATGTTATTTTAAGAGTTCTTATAGTACACATTATGTATTTTTTTCAAAATTTTCGGTCCAGTAGTTACAGAGATAAGGGGCATGGTCAATTTTCATCGAATTTCGTAAATAACTTTAAGATCCTCGCAACAAGTCCTTTCATTTGATATGTACACGGTACTGTTAGTAAAACTTTTTTTAATTTTCTTGTTTGTCCCCCGAAAGTGACCCCTATATTCAAAATTCATTTATTTACGTTACACGTTCGTGTTTAGTTCACATAAATACATATGTGTACCTAATTTCGACTTAATCGATCTATTAGATTCGGAGAAAATTGTCTGTGACAGACGGACAGACAGACACACAAGCGTGATCCTATAAGGGTTCCGTTTTTTCCTTTTGAGGTACGGAACCCTGAAAAGTGTGTCCTAAATATTCCACGGGAACGTAGTACCGACTACCTGGTGTACCGAGGTTTTCATATAAATCTGCTGGCTTACGCGGCGCCCGCCAGTAAAGCTCCCAGTCGACATGATTTTTCCGACAACAAGCATCGTCATTTTTTTCCGCTAATTTTCACAAAACCTTAAATGAATTATACACTTAAACTCAATGTATGAAAATCTATTCAGTAGTTTTTGAGTTGAACATGTTCACACAGACAGACGCGGCAGGGGGATTTTGTTTTATAATATGTAGTGATACATAGCTATAATATACGTGCCAACCTTTTCGGGAATACAGACGTCAAATCGGTCTATTTACACCCACTAACTTACCAATTTTTTTTTTGTCTCTTCATCTACAATCGGCTTTCTTAGCCATAATCTATAATATAGTTTGACGGAGACCGCTGTTTCGCGCCTTAGGTATCTGCTTGGCGAGACGAGAGGGCTGTGCAGGCCGCTCATTCGTCAACGCAGCCCCCCGCCTCGCCGCGGATTCCTACGACGCGGTACAGCGGTCTCGGTCAAATGATATCTATCTATACTAATAATAAAGTTAAAGAGTTTGTTTGTTTTTTGTTTGCACGCGCTAATCTCTCGAAGTACCAGTCAGATTTGAAAATTGATTTTTGCATTTGATAACCCAATTCTTGAGGTAGTATTACAGGCTACTTAACATCACTCTAAGTTCATCATTGCCAGATTCCAGGCTGCGACCGTAGTATACTATTTTTGTAAAAGCCCGGAGTTTTGAAGTTGGTGGTGTGATAGTGCCTTAGAAAGCACGACTAACCGTTGCTACTACTGCGCCTGATCTCTCTCCGGTCGTGTCAGATTGCGAGTCGTCCCATCGGACTATGAGAGTGACGGAAGAAAGATCGCACCTGTGTCTGCGCACACACTTGTGCACTATGATTTCTCTCGCGCTGAAGGATAGGGTTCCCACCTCCCCTGGAATTCCGGGAGTCTCCCAGAAAAGTTACTAAATATATCCACGTCTATTTTATTTTATAATGGATTTCCGCAAGATCACGCCTGAATCAATTAACTGACAAACAATATGTAGAATTATATCTTATTTATATCTCATTGTATGCTGCACCGGTCGACGTCATAACGTCAACGTCGGCTGTCGTTAAAAACCAGCGCTGAGGCTCTGTCTCGCTTAGGGTCGCAGCATTATACTGAGCAATAGCCGTTTTGCGTGGATGTGACGCATATTTTACCCCAACTTGTTCTTTTTTGTTTTGTGTTCTTTCTTTGCGTTATGCCGCCTGTGTTTTTATTAGTATTCGATATTATGGACAAAAGAAAGAACCCGCTGAAATAACGAATATGTCAAGGCTAAACTTTTTTAATTTTAAAATGGACTACAATGAGTTTTTTAATGTTAGTGCAAGACGAGATATTTTGAAGTCTGTACGTTCAAATGGAAAAATATAAATTCTAATTAAAATAAAAAGTGAAAAAAAAAAAAAAAAATTCATCCAGATTTTGACTAACAAGAGGTGGCAATCTCAACGAACACTATCCTTTGGTAGGGACCAAAGGATAGTCTCCGTTGAGGTTGGCCGGCAAAAAGAAAAAGTTAGAAAGAACGCTAAGCGACAACACAGCATAGCGCGGTGGGTCGGGAGCCGAGGGCAACTGCCCGACTAGAACCGAGCATTACCAGGAAGAGCCGAACTGTACAGATAAACTATGTTCTTAAGGTTAAACTAGTCGCGGGCTCGAACTCACTAGTGGGCATGGCCGAAAAGCACGCTGTCTCACCTGGCATCGTGTCCGACAGGCATAGTGTCAGTGATGAGCAATTAGACGCTGGTCTACATGCACAACGTCTAGTTCGCACGCACACAAACACCGTTCCGAACTATTTTAGTAAAACGAGCGCGTAAAAAATTACGAAAAGTCCTTTGGAAAATCGAGTTTCATGAAAAAACCACTGCATAAATCAATTACAAATAAAGTTTATTGAACTCTTCGATAATTAAGCTTTGTCGGTGCCGACTTTGTTTTGGAGATTTTACACTTCTTTTATTGCTTATTTACCCCCAAAGTTGCGGTAAAATTTGCAAGAAAAAGGAATCTTTGTGGGCTCCTAACTTTTTAACGGCTCATTATTTTACTATTCTGTTTCCGCACAGACAAAATTAATAATGAAACAAAACGAAATCATGTTTTAACTTTGGATGTACCATGTCAAACAGTGGAGTAAAACCCGCCCTGAAATTTGTATGGAAAAAATATCAACTAGTTCCACCTTAATGTCCCTCGGCAAGCCTCGAGTTTCGTCAATTGTCAGATTTCTATCAGTTGCTCTTTGCACTTGGTGCAGATCGGACGCTCTCAATCGACTTGGAAGTATATAGAGTTGTTAATACTCTTTTAACTTAGTGTAATTCATTTACAAAATAGGAAAAAAGCCGCTAAAGTCGCAGGGACGACAGTTAGGAAAATAATTTTACAGCTCTATATACTTCACACGGAAATCAAAACAAAACAACAATAAAGTACTTAGCTCTGAATTGAAATGATTATACATGGTAAATCTAATAATTTATGGACATAGAAATTAGCATTCGTTGGTGTTCGGAAATCCGATGATACCCGAGGGATATTAAGAAAATATAAATACTGTAATGCCTATGTCAACAGGGTAACCAGGCGGCTCAAACGCTTTATTATATTAGTATAGATATTGTGGTGTCTTACGACTTCCACGTGAACGAAGTCGCGAGCAGAAGCGAGTATTAAAATATAACTAGTAAAATGTGCATGTTTTACACCCCTCTGCATACTCCTTAAGAAAATAGGCTTGATGTTATGTTCTACCTACTAACCTCACATTCTATCATTACCTTTTCAGATGTACTAATGTCCGCAGCGGGAGCAATAGCATGGATGGCGGTCTTCGCAGTCTGGATCACGATATTCCAACTACAAAGGGTTTCGTGGGGGTCCACCGGTGATGCACTGTCTTTCATTGTACCGCTGGGACGAGCTTAAGATGAAGAGGCTGTACGAACATTGTGTTATGTAACGAGAAGAAGGATTTAAATAGGGGCCTGAGAGCATCAGCACTTAAGAAGACTTAGTTATGCCAAAACGAAGCCGTATACATTTTTCTCTCATTTTCTGAAGTAGTTCGAATTTTGGATTGATAGATAGCTGATTATTTTAAACTAGCTTCCGTCAGCGGCTGCGCCCGCGTAATATCTTTATAAATTATAGCCTATGTTACTCGGTGATAATATAGCATTCCACTGGTGAAAGAATTTTTAAAATCTGTCCAGTAGTTTTTGAGTTTATTCATTACAAACAAAAATACAAATATTTTCTTTTTATAATTCATATGAGTGTAGATCTGTACCCTAATTGCGTAATACAACACAATCTGTTTCGATTTGAAACAGATTGCTTCATAAGTTGGAAACAAAAAATCTAGTGAACAACGCTATGAATGTTGTTGAACTGTCAAAATGGAACAAATTAGGCATAATTGTTTACAAAAATAAGTTACGCAATTAGGGTACTGTTAAAAGCATAAGTATGGACAGTTTTTCTGGATCCTAAGCTGTCCTCCAGACCAATATTCGACCATTATCAGCAGAGACTAACCATTGAAGTGGGAGTGAGGGAAGAGAGAGTGCATCATAAACAATTTCATTTTATTTCCTGTCTTATGGTACACGCTTGTGCACTATACTAATTACACTAACTACGTCCCGCGGTTTCACTCGCATGGAGATTCCTACAGGAACCATGTATTTTTCTGGCATAAAAAGTATTGTCTGTCACTTGGGAAAAGCGTAGCTTTTTATCAGCGAAAGATTTTTGTAATCTGATTAGTAATTTCAGAGAATTCTTAAAAAAAAAAACTTTACCACTAATTAAAGATTAAGTATAGTTAAGTATAACACAACATAACTTCACGCCTGATTTCCCCGAAGGGGAAGCAGAGATCTACAGATCCACGAAGACGCGCCCCACAACTGTTCTGTAAGCTGTACTTTAGTACGGAGCGGAGCGGAGTGGGGCGCGTCTTCATGGATGCCACTGTTGATACCTAAAGTCTAACGAAATCCTTTTTTGCAATTGCTGTTATTTTAATTTAAACGAATATCAACTTTATGTTAGTATAAATTAAGTTGATTTCGGAATGACTCGTACTATTGAAAAAGTCAAAAATGTTTTCAAGTTGTAGCGAAAATAGAACTTTGTGTCGCTTATTTGCTTACATTTTTGGAAAGTAGGTCGCGAACGCAGTATTTCGCCAGAAGCATATATTTGGAGTATTGGATTAGCTAGTACACCGAATTATTGAGAGATATTGTGGAATGGTTCGTTTCGGCATAACTGGGACAAGTTATTCTTATGGCGGAGCCGTGGAGTCAATTAGGGCTGTCCTTAAGCAATAATCAAGCTTGCTTATGATCTGTTAATTTAAAGATGCCACTAAAACTGCACTGTGCACGACTTGGGAATCCAACCTGAGATCTCATCTCATACCCCTATTACATGGGACTTTACGTACCTGGCGAAGCTAACATAAGATTTATGACTGGTTAGGATTTCACAAATGTATTTTGAAGTTCTTGTCAAAATCTGACATTTCAATCATAGATTTAAATCGTTAGATTGGTCTTGACCGTACTTAGGTAGAGCGAGTGTCCATAATTAGAAGAGTGAGCTCACAGATCCTGCATGGAGCGATGGATACGATTTTTAGTCTTTTTTTTTTGGTGTGGTTACTGACTAACCTAGTGTCACAGTTTTAAAGCCGCCTTTGACTTAGCTTCACATGTAGTCGAGAAATATCTCTCAGGCATGCTGGTTTCTTCACGTTGTTTTCCTTCACCGTTTTTGAAGCAAGTATAATTGTACAATACGCACATGAATCCGAAGTCCGAAGTGCGTGGCTTAGCGGGTTCCAACTCGAGACCTATGACTTGGCAGTCCGACGGTCTACAACTAGGCTATCACTGAATTTCTTGATTTTTAGTATGACTCAGCGAGACAGTAGTATATTTTGGTATCAATGAATCAGAAACGTCACCATTTTTTGACACAGTGGAGCTAATCTAATGATTTAAATCTTTCATTTTGATAACAACCTAGATACTATAGACACTTTGTAGTTTTAATTAGCTTGCTTTTGTACTATAAGATTAAATATTAAGTACCTAATTTAATTAAACAATTTGTTAAAGAAAAATAAAAATAAATTTAAATTTGAAAATTGTATATTTATTTATTTACATAAGACACATTTGTACAATATATACAATACTATTTTGATAATAAATGCTAATTACAATTTTAAATCCAAGTAAAGCACCCGGCCGTTAACGTGTCACATCTGAATTATATAAAAAAATCGTTTGTTTTGTAGAGCGTTGTCTCTGTCACTCATACAGTATCTTTCTTAATGCGGTTTCATACCTGCGCACGTTTACAAACCGTGCACACTATGCGCTTCGAACGGCTATGGACGCATCACACTGCGCGCGTACACGCAATTCACAAACAACTTACGCACAGTACGCATTGATTTGTGTGAATTATTTGTGCTTCATAGAATGATTTAGTATGGACGCGTCCGAGAACGCTTCGCGAAACCACGAATATGTGCTCGTCCTGAATATTACAACTTGCACGCAAACCCCTCGGGAACGTGTCCAAATATTTCCATTCTATGTTCCTAAGATGCACGCGACTGTTCTTGCACGTACCACAGATTAATACAGATGGTTCGCTGCGCAAAATAATTTAAATATAAAGCGACTTTTGCTATGACACAATAAAGTGCAATTCAGATCGCACAGCGCTAATTACCTACAGTTATATTCACCTAGAACTTGCCTCTCTTTATATCGCTCTTATATCTTACGCTCACTGAATTGGCCGGACAAGACGAGCCCACCGCGTATTTGTAGCTTCATACCTAAAATGCGGAGTGCGCCTTCTGTACTATTCTGTGCACGTGCGCAGGTGTGGATCTGCCTTAAAGCTTGATGTGCCATATTAACGCCCGGGTACTGTATTAAACAGGTCGGTTTTAACCATTTAGGGCTGGATGGTCCGAGCTTCAGCCCTGAGGTATCGAAAATACGGGGCTAAAATTATCCAATTATAATAATATATCTTACGGCTCCGCACTTTAATGCTGGGTTCAAACGATGACATTTGATAATACATTTTATTATTAGTGTTTTAAAGTGCAAACTGGTACAAACATTTACGAACGCGAACGCGCTCATTTGCACTTTATGGTATTGGTAATAAGGTTTACAATTCAATATTATAAATGCTGCGCTGAGCCTAAAAATTGCCTGATTTGCCGTCAATAGGTATGTTTATTAACTGTCATCTTAATTTTAATGTTAGATCTTTTGCATCTGTCAAATCGTGATCTTGAGAGTTGTCAATGGCAGACTTAAGATCGCTTTCAAAATTGAGAGCGAGTTTTAATAACAGCTTAAAGACATGAAATGGTTAATAATTACATCGTCATTAGAAACAGTTTAGTTGAAGATAAAATACATAATTCTGGATATGTTTTTCATTTAAATATATTATTTTATTTCACTACATGTGTGACGTACATTTGGCTTAAATTCAAACTAATAATATTTTGTAGATTTGTGCAATTATGTGTGTGAGAGCCCGATAGTCTGTCCACCTGTCTAACCGCATGGTATGGAGTTACACAGTAAGTTGTGGAGGTCAGATAGGCAGTTAGCCTCGGACTGGGAAAAGACCAAAGGGTAACCAGATGGTGTCTGTGTTTTACTTGCACAAAAATTCACAAGAAAAAAAAAAGGATTTGATAAACTAAATAATAGCACACATATTTGCATAAATCTACAGAAAAAAATAGCCAAAATAATAACATACATTATAATTTACACAAAATACTATATATTCTCACATTTATGGACACTTTTGTGCCAACTTAGCATAGCATACCGCGGTAGATTGGAACCAATTTTGCAGCCAAATTTTGTATGAAATAGTTCTGTGAAAAATGATATATCCAATATTTGAACAAATCTTGCCAGGGGCGTATGGGAATTAGAGTAGGTAATTATTGAAGTGAATTACTGAAGTGGCAAACGTAAGGTAGGACGCCCTCAGCCTAGGTGGAGCGACGATCTTCGGGTGGCTGGAAGCAGCTAGCTGAGAGTTGACGAGAATCAAGCTGAGAGGCGTGCAATTGAAGAGGCCTTTGTCCAGCAGTGACAGACTGCTGTACGTAAGCTAATGATAATTATTAAAATTATTTTGGTAAGATCATACAGTGATATATGACAAAGGAAAATGTACGTAAACGAAAATGTTTTAAAATAATTACATCGGCAAGGAGTATGTAAGGATCGTAGCAGGAAGCGTTCTGTAGTTTCTGACTACCGTCATTGGAAGAAGGTGTGAGATGAGGTATGTAATTCCATCGCATGTCCAAAGTTTGGATCCAACATTGGCACCAAAAATTAACCATAATTTGCTATTATAAAGTAGTATAGAAAAAAAAACATCACAATTAAAATTAAAGGAATACATAGATAGATCACTAAAGGCTAAGATATCTCCACATTGACCGGCTAAAGTGGGCTATGACATGGACAAGTCCACTCAAATCTGTGTGGTTATTTCCTCAAAAGACCATTTTAGACACTAATCTACATGGTACTCACATGATCTGACCAAGGTTATGTCTGGACTTTAAGACTGTGAAATGGAGAAATGACGAAACAAACTCAGAGGGAGTTTGTTTCGCCATTTCTTCTCAGCGGTAGCCAGACAGAAAATGTCGACTCCATCTAGCTTATTTTTTTTATATGTCGTGTAAAAGTGATTCCGAAATCCTATTTACAGAATAAACTATTTCATTTCATTGCGCACATTATCCAGTCAAAGTAGAGTTTATAAGGAATGACTAATACAATACAAAAGGTTTCGTACACAATTGCCCATGAAAAGTTGAAAACAGACTTGCTATAGATACCAGAAAAGTTATTTTTTTACTCTCACAGCAGCCTGGGGGTAGTGGGGGTTAATCGTAGGTGTTCCTTGCACGGTAGACCGCTACATCAGTGGTGACAAACAAGGAGGCCAAATCTGCTATTTTAGATTGGTCATTATAACAATTCGCCGTTACCATTCTGCCAAAAGATCGTAATCTCCTAAATTTATAATGGCGTGTTAAAGCTGCCTGTCCATTGACGCGGAGCGGAGTTACGGACTGTGCGGAGCTAGGCCGAGTTCACGCGAGTATTAATTTGAGCGGACAGCGGCGGGAGATCGGTTCGGCTTCGCTTCCTAGCTCCGCTTCCGGTTTTGTAGGAATTTTTTAACTAGTTCACAAATCCCTGTCCACTGAAGCGGAGCGGATATTTTATGCAATTCCCTTGGTTAATACTGGCACAGCTCCGCTCCACTCCGTTCCAGTGGACAGTCAGCCTAATGGTCAAAATAAATGTTAAAATAATAGGAAATTATGATTTTTTCGAATGGAGCGTCAGTGGCACGCCATCGGTAAATCATTTCAATTGAGAGATTACCAAAACTGAAAAATCAACACTTACGGTGTCAATGATCGGCCATCCCGACACAACTGCGTTAGCAGACTTGGCCCCCTGAAAAAACGGCACTGAACGAATTTAGTATTTTGTCTTTCTGGTTTTTTTTTTTTTTGTTTGCAATTAGCAGCCATAGACTGTGTACTAGAAACCCAAATAAAACATTTGAATGGCAGTGTATCTGATTATCCTATTGCTGGGTTCCTATATAAAACGAATCGTTTAATGACCAATGGATTCTTTAAAATGGCAAAGATAAAAAATAAAATTTATAATAGGCGGCAAACAAGTTGAAAAATCATCTCTGACTTGTTTGGACAAGTCCCCCGCGCCCTATGCGTTTTTTAAATGGCACCTACACACCAAACAATAAGTATTGATTTAGTTTGAAGAGTTTATTCACATCTATGGGTGATTCCAATTGTGCTTGTCGCATTTTCGACAAAAATGATAAATGATAGTTGTATTTTCGATAAAAAAAAAATCGTTTGATTTAACGTTAAAAGTCTAATACTTCGAATTGCTTTGCATGATTCTCCGGAACATCGAAAACACGGCAGCATTAATTTTGAAATAAATATATGTTAAAGTTGAGGATTAATGCTAAGTACTATGTTTGACGAAAACACGATTCTAAAAAAAATCTCTACACAAAAAAAAAATACAAAGTTACTTCCAAACCGAACAATAAACCGCTAGTATTAAAAAATAAACTTCAAATTAGATCATGAAACTTTGCATAATAACTGAACTAAATATAAACCAGATATTGTCTTTTTTTATTAACATTATTTTCACCCTAAAAAGAAATTACCTAAACTATCGGCACCTTGGAGCCTTCTCCCCGCCGCTCAGTCTCGCTCTCACTCAGTCCGCGAGCAGTAGTGTGCGAGCGAGATAAACAGTGAATTTGAACTGAAGTAATATCGACTCTTTAAGTTTACTCCGCGCGTTCTTGCTATGTCTACCGTTAGTAAGATCTACGTACAATGTCCGGTGAAATATAGGAACCCAGCATTAGGATGAAATTGGAAACTACATATATATGAAAAAAAAAATCTGTGACAGTAGATTCGATTTTCTTTTTTGCGAGAGAGATATAATTATAAATTCGGATTTTATTGATAAATTTGAACTAAAACTTTGTTGAAAATATAATTTTTTATTCACTGCTTAGCCAATGCTATCAAAATAACTTAATCGGTCAAACATCACGCTATTATCATAAAGAGACTAAGCAGCGAATAATTTGTACTATAATAAAAGCATTTGATAAATATACATATATGTAATTAATACTTTTAAGTAGAATCATTTAGAAGCAACTAGATTGCGGTCGATCGACGACATCGACTGTTCTGATCGGTCCAGTGTGGTGCATGGCAGTCGGATTACGGTCATCGATCGAACATCGATTACGTTTTGAGGCGATCAATATCTTTATTAACCACTAGCTTCTGCCTGCGACTTCGTCCGCGTGAAATTTCGGCCTCCTTCCAGCGCGTCGCATTCCCGCGCACGCGCTATTACTTCGTTTTCGGTAAGCGTTCTTTCTAACTTTTTTTCTTTTTGTTAGGCTCCTAAGGGTCGTAGCGTGATGGTACATAGCCTATTACGTTCCTTAAGAATTGAGCTATCCAATGCAAAACGATTTTTTCAAATCCGACTGGTACACCGGTGGCTTGATATACATAGGTATGTAGGGGTAATAAAAATTAGAAATAAAAAAATTATAGTATGTAGTCTCTGCTACTCAAATAATGGGCATATTTTTGAAGTGAAAACTTCTTTAGGCGCGTTGTGCATTTTTGAGATGGGAAAAACAATTGAACTCGCGACACCGTAACCAACACCTTATTTTTGTAAACGCGATTGTGCTCTTTATTAATATTAGGTTACGGATCAATGTTCTATGCAAGTATTTATACTTTAAAGGTTTTGGAAGTTTTTCTTTTGTTTGTTTTGGGATCACTAGATAACGACACTCATAAATGAAGTATGTCAAGTTTCGTTAAATAATTAATGTGACCTTGTTTATTGATCACCCCATCCATGTAAGATGCTGGTATTTCAGCTGCATTCGGTTAGACTGGAAGCCGACTTCTACATAGTTGGGAAACGGCTAGGCAAATCGAGAATAATCACTGGTAAGTTGCTAAGAGTAAATGATGATAAAACAAAATGTAGTACAATCTCCGTAATCTGGCTCTTCGATACACCGGCACGTCCAGTAATCCGGCACAGTATTAGTTTGCATTATGTTCGTGGCGTGTTTGATGTATTTCCACCGATCTCTCCGTCAATTATGGACCAATTTAAAAAAATCTTTTTTGTTTGAAAGGGTATGCTCTCAAGGTGGTCCCATATAAATTTTATTAACTTTGCTTGGATAGTTTCCCACTTAGTATGTGGATGATATGATAAGGGTAGGTAGTGGTATTGTGTGGGGTAAGTACAACAACTAAAAAGTGAAAAATAAAAACTTTTTAGTTGGGAACGTGGCAAAAAACGAAAATTCAAAACCAGACACCGACTTTCTAAATTAAAGTTATTTTTTTTTTGTTTTGTAGTGTTTTTTTATTTGAAGTAGGTTGATTTTTACTTTGTAAAAAGTTTTTGTATTGCTAGATCAGTTTCCTTGTGGTTGATAAAGCGAGTGCTCGTCAAACCCGAGATTGATTTAGATTCATTTTTTCTGATAATTCAGATTCATATGCTTAATCTGTCATCGTGGCTTCTACTCGTACAAGTAATAAGAGAAAACAAGTCTTTGATCTTTGGCGAGAAGATGGAAACTTTTCTTAAACAAGGGTAAAAAACAAAAGGTTATAACTAATTATTTCAAGAAACATTAAGTTCATTGTATTTGAAATAAGAAAGATACACTCACGTCCCGATATTTTGCATTATTTTCTCATATTCCACTAATTATAATTTTCCACCCTTGTGTCTGAATTAGTGTCGGATGAGCGAGATTGTACTATAAAAAGATTTTTTAAACATATTTATAATCATAAATAATTTCAAGTAACTACACTGCCAGAGGCCGTTGATTGTGTAAGCAGCTGTAGATAATTAAAATTGTGAATAAGCTCGTTTTTTTTTTTAAATTAATTGGTCTTCGATACCCATTACGTCTGTGGAGTTTTGCTAGCTAAGTTATTTTGACCTTGTTATTAGTCTCTCAACCGCAATCTAGTCACACCTTTAATTTGTAAAATAAATGTCACACTATTGAAATAAACAACTATGCCCGACTATAAAAAAGCACCATTCTTCAATGTGTAACGGAAAAGATATATTATGACTGTTATGTGATATTGGAAAAGTTACTTTAATGCTTGTAGATAAAGTTCAGTATCCGCTGCAAGTTAATTTTTTCCTTTTCCCTTTTCTAGTCATTCAGAAATTAACTTTATTTACTTTGGGTAAAGTCGATATTTATTTAATTGGAAATAACGTCGTATTTGATTATATCCTTTCCGTTAAACATTGTCTATTATTATTACTTAAAAAAAACAGTATAAAAACATAATTGTACGTACTACTGAATAGCATATTTTACAACATTGAATTAAGAATTACAACAATACAATGATTAGAATTGAGGACCTCCTCCTTTTCATGTCGATAAAAAAAAGGTGTCATGGGACCCACCCTAATTGCGTAACACACGATCAATCACAATCTGTTTCATTTTGACAATTCATCAACATTCATTGCGTTATTTACGTTGTTGAGCAGACAAAGGAGAGGGAAACGATTACATACAATCTTGGGCCTGAATGTAACGAGATAAAAATTGTGTGAAGATTTAAACTTATCAGTCCCTCGCGATCCATAGTTTCAATAATATCCAATCAAAATTAAGGCAGCGGTAAAATCCAAAATAACAATTCCAAGTCAAACGTGTGACCTATCTTCGGTGTCCAGTGTGACAGCAAGGGTCGTATTAGGTAGGCAGGGTCAGAATTCGTAAAAGACAAAGCAGTGGTTGTAGAAAATTAAAAATAATCAGGAAAGCACTCAAAACACATCAGAAAACTTGAAACTAGGGAGCAACCAAGAGCAGTCGCCAATTGTCTAGTGTCAATGTCAGACAGCTTTCATATCATTGACACTGACTAAAAATATAAGACTGATTTTAATCGATTTGAAATTGATTATTATTATATTGGTTTTTCAGTAATTAATTTTTATGGTATTTATTAAAATGACTTTAATTAAATGCACTATATTGAATATAAATTATAGTGCATTTAATTACTTTTGAGTTAATTACATAGTGCGGAGGTTTTCTTTTTGTAATTGTGTAATCGATTTCTCAATTAATCAATAATCTCACGAAAACCATCTTTCTCATATGTCTCAGCTTCTCAGATTGAGAATTGAGCTGTTTTTTTATATTCTAAGATAAAAACTATGACTAATTTTTTTAGATCACATCTCAAGTTATTATATTTGGGCCCACCGTTTCCCATCTCCTTTTTCGAACTTATGAAGCAATGGATTAGCAATATTCTTCAAAAATTTTCAGATTGTGATTGATTGTGTGTTACGAAATTAGGGTGCCGGTTGGTACGAAGTTACTTTCGCTATATATTATGTTATAAATAACAGGATGGAATAAAAAACAAGTGTCGTGACGGTCAAAATGTTACACTTTTTTTCGTCCTATCTCTCATTCGGTAAGTCTGCAGAGCGATATGGAACTTCATTCCAAAAGTTTTTTTAATTTTCGAAATCAAATATTCCACAGAATTTTACTCATATCGTCGCTTGATATAATAAAATTGTCACATAATTTTTATGTCCAACATCTATTCAGTATTTACATAGTTACAAAATTTATTTGATATAATTATTATATGAGATATTAAGTTTTACGTCAGATAGTCGGGTTGATATAGGTACGTTAACCACAGCCTAATAGACTCTTAACTAAAGGTTTTAGGACTTAGCCTGGTCTCTGCTATAATTTATTAGGTACTAAAATAATAAAAATATGCTGTGCAAAATTTTACAGGAATTTTAGCCTTCATTTTTAGATCCAAATTGGGGCATAATTTGGTTTTAACTTAGGCAAATATTGGCCATAACTTGGGAAAATGTTGGCGCAACATATTGCAGCCAACATTTTCCCAAGTAATGCCCAACATCTGCCCAATATTACCATAGGGAACATTGCCTGTAATATTGGGCAGATGTTGGCTACAACATTAGGCAAAAGTTGGCCAAATGTTACCCATATCTTTGACATATTCTCTGTCCGTAATTATTTTCCAAATTACACAAATTCTAAATTCGTTCACATAGGACTTCTTATTGATAAAAATAACCGCTTTATAACAGCCATACGCAGAGACCAGACTACACAGTATTCGACCATAAATATACCAGATCGAATTTTAAAAAAAGTTTCGCTTTGTGTCTCTGTCATTCAATACCAGCACGCGTAGCATGACCACCGTAGAAACGAGTTGTGTCGACAGAAGAATAGACAAAAATGACGTTCCGTGTAGACAGGACGGCAGTAAAGTAGAAAGACACAACTGCACTTTTTACGCAATTCACTCTTTTCATAATTCGACTCAGAATTGTTTGTTTTGTCATAGGATTTTTTTTTCTTTGTTTGATTCTCAATTTTTATTGATATCAAACAAAGAAATCATATTACAGTAATATTGGATTTAACCATTTCCTTGGTAATGGTGCCAATTCTCTTGTACACCGAACTAAACTATCTAAACTATCACTAAAACCCCTTTATTTTTGGCTATGAAAATCTTAAAACTATTCTGCAACAAAAAATCCCTAAATTTAAATATAATTTTGACACAACTTAAATCGTATTTGACAATCGCGAGTCCACGTGGTACTCGTTTGTCCTACCCCGTGATTTTTTTTAGAGCCGGAGACGCGAAGGCTCGACGTATTTTATATGGAATTTTTCACTTTTTGTATGGAAAATAACAAAAATTATTACCTACATGTTCAGTCTTAGGGGTTTGTGCGTTTTATAAAGGGGGTCGAAATTTTCATTATTTTTGCGATTAGACACACCATTTTCGAGATATAAGCAAAAGAAAAAAAAGATACAGTACTATTTTTGTACTTGAATTCGAGGTGTTGGTGTGAATTTTAATTATGATAATTATTACTTATCACAGTTTTGCGTTCAAAACGAAAGTGTTTCATGATTTTGTAGATAACCGTATATACTTTGTGGCCGTCGAGAAAAAAGTTTTCTACCGTCTTTAGCATGGCGATTACAAAATCAAATTTTGTCTTCACTACTTAGTGATTTTGACAGTTTGGATAGAAAACTTTCTTCTGAAATAGTCTTCATGTAAAAGGACCTAGACAAAGATCGTTAGAAGCGGAAGACAAAATGACAGATTGTAGAATGATTTCTACGGTGCGATGTCAAAAATGAAGAGACGAAATGTCAATTTGTATAGAAAGAGCCATGTCTATTCTTCGTAGACATAGAAAGCGTCATGCTACGCGTGCTGTGTGACAGTCTCTTTCTTTGGCCCGATGTGTCATATTAACGTCCAGATACTGGCCGTAAAACCTTATTATGGTACATACGTAGGGTCATATTGACCTGGCCTTTAAACCTTATGGTATAGTCAACCTCGCAATTGCTTTATCACCATAAGGAAGAATGTCACTTGCACGGCATTTATAGTTACTTAGCCGTTTACGTTGTATTTAAATTTAAAAAAAAAACGAACGAGCCTCTCAAAAGTCGCATATGATGTGTAACATCTGATGCCTCACCTTGGTAATAAGCAACATTAAAGGGGCGGAGCCTCGTCAAGGTCGTTTCTGACGGCCAACTCTGGCACCGGGCGCGCTCATTGATCAAATCAAATAGCGCGCGCTTCCCCGGCTTACTGTGACACACTTCCTTTCTTTTTCACGAAATATCTCCCATAGATTTGATTATTTAGATTTAGATTTTGACTGCAGGGAAAATGTTACACATCAAAAAGTATCACCGACTGTCATACTCTATAAAACGAATTTTAAAAAATCACGGCATAATATGACAACGTCTATTTGCCTGTGACAGTTAGTTAGTTGTAAAGTAATTGCGAGGTCAACTTTACATACGTATGGTCAATGGTCATATTTACCATATTAAGGTAGTCATTATGGTACTTACGTATAGTCATATTGACCATAATGTTAAGTTATTCGATGCGCACGCGCGGCGGTGAAGCCATCCTTCGTTCTTGTCTTAATTTCAAGAATTCAGATCGAGCTATCCTGTGGACAAGAATTTAAAGTGTTAGTGGCATACAACGATATTATATTTTAAGATTTTCAAGAATAAGAAAGTTCAAAAACATATATACATACAGGTCAAACACATAACCCTCCTTTTTGGGCTTCGCCACAGTTGGGTTAAAAAAACTAAGCAACTAAAAAAAAAATATTTTATTTCCATTGGATCGAATTCTGGATGAAATGACAGTTGTCATGTCTCGTAATTTGTTAGTAGCAGGCGATAGACTCATCCACCATACGACTGTCTTGGGTACCTAGACCACAGATAATATACTAGTGCAGATACCCAATCCCATACAAAGAAATGATACCTCCCTAAGTCTGGCTATTGAGCTGGCTATTTTTCTTCCTCCATTTTTTTAACAGATGGCAGCATCAGCGACTCATAAATTGCCGAAACTGTAGTTTTATAACGCCATTTAGAAGTCGACTTAGATACTTATGGCATTCACACATCGCACGGTACGTTCAAGGACAAGTATAATAACAATACAACAAACATATTTCGAGTTGGCGGGATAGTTTTATTTTTGTGAGTGAGCTAGCAATTTTCACGCGGCAGTGAATGCCTCTTTATGTATTTTTTTGTATTTCAATGCTAAATCTAGATTTTCATCTCCTCGTTACCAAATCTACTATTAATAATACCCTAAAACTGAAATCACGCGTTCTTCGTCCGAACTTATTTTGACAGTAAGCCCACGTTCGCACTGATGTAATAAAATTGCGGCGATTATTTTTCGTGCACTTAATTTTTAACGCTTTGCCGAGATGCTGAGAGTTTAAAATCTAGTGCGCGATAAAACCCCGTCGCGATTTAATTACGTCTGTGCGAACGACGACTTAATGTTTTTAAAAATAGGTATCAAATAGAACCGGCCAAGTACGTGTTGGACCACGCATAATGAAGGGTTCCGTAGTTGGTAAGTTGGTATCCCAAGAACAAACTTAACTTCGTAGTTGAAAAACATGTTCTCCCATACAGAATGTATGGAAGAACATGTTTTTGCAACCGCAAATTTAAGTTGGTTGATTATTACTCGTTAACTTATAGAGCCTACTTAGCTGTGATAGAGAGTTTTCCTTTTAATTTCGTTATAAATACTCCTGTGATCTTTTATCACATAAACCAACCATTTAGCTGGCAGGGTGGGGGGGACACTTGACTGTAATAAAAATTAGCTTTTTAAAGCTTAATGGTGCCGATTCTCTTGTACACCGAACTAAACTAACTAAACTATCACAAAAAATCCTTGCTTTTGGCTATGAGAATCTTAAACTATTCTGCAAAAAATCTCTAAATTTAAAAATGATTTTCACATAACCAAAATCAAATTTGACAATCGCGATTCCACGTCTAAACTAACCCGTGAATTTTTTTAGAGCCGTATGCGCGCAGGCAGGGCAGCCTCGACGTGTTTTTTTTTCACTTTTTGTATGGAAAATATGAAAAATTATTACAAAAATGTTGAGTTTAATGCTTTCATAGAGGGGGTCGAAATTTTCATAATTTTTTCGATAGGACACACCATTTTCGAGATATTAGTAAAAGATCAGAAAAAAAATATTTTTGGCTCCTGAAGAATTCACACCAACATCTACAATGTTGCTGACAACTTATTTTATTCTACACCTTTTTAATCGCGATTAAAAATAGTCAAATTTATAGTTAGACAATCAAATTTTAGGTGAAAAACGTCAAATTCAGAATAGCAAAATTGCCATTTTCACTAAATTAATAAGTCGGTGCCATCTTAGTACTGTCAAACTAAAATATAGTTTTGTGTCATTTTAGTATAGATACGGAACCCTTCGTCCGCGAGTCCGACTCGCACTTCGCCGGTTTTTTATAGAAAGTTTTAGAAAGGTATTGGTAAAATAAAAAAAATATAATTAAGAAGGTAGGTATTTGCCAAAAACAAGTTAATAGATTTCTTTCAATTCCTTTATTTCTTTGTAAAGTAGGTACTAAATTATAAAAATATGTTGTTTGATTTTCCTACTAAACGTTTATACAGTATGTGATGACAAATTGAGTAAAACGCCATCTATTGCAAAGAGCTCATGATTAACTTTATCATTCTATGGGTTCGAATTCAAGTAAAAGGTTTCACTTATCATTTTTGTTGGAAATACGTGATTTATGAATTTAAATGGATAAAGCAGCATTAAACAAGGAAGTTTTGATTTTTACTAATCTTACTTCAGACAAATTCAGACGTTTATCAGTTTTTAGTGATTGTTAATTTCATAATTGTTGCCTATGCTGCCATCTATGAATTTTTTTCAAGACTAATTATAATTTGTTCGAGTTGAGACCCCATGCCTAGACCTTTGAGGAATACAAGCGTCAAGCCGTTATGTTATGTTAGGGATGCAAGAAGTGGCAAAAAGTATCGATATACAACGTGTAACAGAATAAGCGCAAGACCTGAAAGTAGTTTGCTCAGAATCGACTTCTGAATCGATTTCCGTCATCATTTATATATGTTAATTTATCATGAAAAAATCTTTTATTTAAGTGAAATTAGAACCACCGCGGCATAACAAGGTAATAAGATATTTTATTTAAGGGAATTTAAGCCTTATCTCAAAGGAATAATGCCTATGCAAATGCATGACCGAATTTGTAATACGCTCATAGCTATCCTATGTGTAGTGCGCGTTAAATAAAATAGTCAATTTAAGGAAGCTTAATCCTTATTGCAAAGCAATACGTCTAATTTAAATGCAAAACCGAATTTGTAGTTCGGTCATAGCTTTCTTTACACACACATAAACATTGCTTTTTATTACATTTGAGCTAGTTGTGTTAAAAAAAAATGTTAAATTAAGGAAATTTAGACCTAATCCCAAAATGATAAAGCTTTTTTTAAATGCACTACCGAATGTGTAGACCGTATTTCACAATATTTTGTTGAGAAATACCAAAATACTAGGAATTTTGTTGTTAGTTTTTTTTGCAAATGGAAGATTAATGTGAAAGAGCGAGATGCATTAATTTGCCGGCTTACCCCTTTGACGTTTGATATGCCGACACAAGCGCCGTCACCGCCCGCGGCGCACCCGCTCCATAAAAAGGGTTTAGTTATTCGCCGGCAGCGACAAGTGTTCCCGAATTTCATTTTTTTACGCGCGCAATGGCATTCCAGTACACCAATATTCAGTACACGGAGATGGTGAGGACACTGGCTCGTTGCTACGATAATGTCGAGTTAGCGTGTCGAGAGTTCAACGCAAGATATGGTACCAGAGTGAGCGCCAGGACAATGTTAAGTGCAACTCAGCGTCTGAGGGACTCCGGTACCTTTCGTCCTAGCACGGCAATAGATAGAGGGGCGAATGTGCGCACTACTCGCTTACAAGAAAACATCCTCAATTATTTTGACGAACACCCAGAGAGCAGCACGAGAGAAGCAGCGCCATTGTTTGACTGCAGCCACATGTACGTGTGGCGAACGTTACGCGCTGATGGTGAACTCCCGTTTCACCTACGACGTTGTCAGGAGCTGACGCCGAACGACTACTTACCACGTCTGGAATTTAGTAGATGGCTGTTGGAGAACTGGCAAGGAAACATCATCTGGACGGACGAGAGCACCTTCACGCGAGTTGGCATTTACAACCAGCATAACCAGCATTTGTGGAGACATGAGAATCCACATGCATGCCGTGTTGATTCGTTTCAGCACAGGTTCTCCGTGAACGTGTGGGCGGGCGTCTTAGGTACACGCATACTGGGACCTGTCTTTCTACCGAGGTTGACTGGAGATACCTACCTACAGTTCTTGCAGGAAACATTGCCCGAGTTATTGGATGACGTCCCTCTCATATTTTTAAGAAATGTGTTTTACCAACACGACGGTGCTCCCGCGCATTTCACATGGAACGTTCGGCGGCACCTTGATGCGGAATATGGCCCCCGTTGGATTGGTCGTGGAGGACCAGTGCAGTGGCCTCCCAGATCGGCTGATCTAACGCCGTTAGACTTTTATTTGTGGGGTCGAATAAAATTGCTCGTATACGTAAACGAAGCAACAAGTGTCGAAGACCTCAGACAAAAAATTGATCATGCATTTAGTGTTGTGCAAAGTGACACCGAAGTGCTAAATAAACTAAAATTTAACTTAAGAAAACGTGCAATAAAGTGCATCGAGCAAGGCGGTGGACATTTCGAAAGTCTATTAAAAAGGGGACGAAGAAATAGTGTAGTGTAAATAGTTCAGTTCTGTAAGTACCTGTATCTTTAACGATTTTAATTACTGTAAATATTATGATTAAAATCTTTTAGACACGTAGACTCTGAATATGATATCGCGACAGTTAGGTACGCATCAGAGATAATAAGTGAGTCGAGCGGCCGCCGAAAAGACCATTCTACCTACGTTTTCTGATAGATCGTAGACGGGCGAAAAGTTGCTTGATTTAAAAATGCTTCCGCTTTACTAAACTTAATATCTTAGAATTAAATAAACAAAATCATTCAAAGCCAAAGCCTGTAAAAGTGTGATGGAAAGATGGAATCATAATTTACCAAATAGTAATGTTCGGTCATTGAACTAATGTACATACCTAGTGCGTACGCTTGCAGTACCTACCTACCTAGCCAGCTGGCAGGCACACGCACGTGTGCGGCGCGCTATTAGTGTGCGTGGAGATCGAGTAGTTTGCTCAAACATTTCTTGTTTAGTCAGGACATCTATTTTATAAAATATTACTAGGTGTGGTTTAATTAAATTAAATTACAGATGTTATTATAGTCTTATAATTTAATATTCTAATTGGGGTGTATGAGCTCTTGCATTAATTCCGTTACACGTTGTATATCGTATTGATATCTAAAAAAAATAAAAAAAGTTGAAGTCGTTTGCGTTATATGTATATCGATTTCAAGTATATCAATTTCGATATAATGTATATCGAAAAATAAAAACATTGATATTTCGGTGAAATTTTCTTAAATATTTATATGATTACCAAACAAGGAACATTATTTCTGATGTACAATAATAAGTTAATAAAACATTGATAAAAATAAGTCGACTTTTTTACGACTCTGAATTCCAGCGGTTTTAGTCAGTGGCGGCAACGGTGTTGCTATTGGAAATATATCGTATTTGATACATTTTGATACTTGATATTTTATATCCATATATCGATGTGTACGAAGACAGAGGATAGACGCTTTCAAAATGTGGTGCTGGAGGCGGATGCACCGGATTCCATGGACAGCCAAACGCACAAATGTGTCTATCTTTTCCCAACTCGACATCAAGACCCGATTGCTAGTTTACCTACAGCGTATTTTGACCTATTTCGGCCACATAATGCGAAGGGAAGATAGCAGCCTTAAAAAGCTGATCATTGATGGCAATACCGAAGGAAAGAGAACACGAGGCCGGTCGCCAACACGATGGTCCGACCAAATAAAAGTTGCCATCACCACCTGCTGAAATTTGCTCCAGGATGTAGCTTACATCCTCGAGCAAATTTCAGCAGGTGGTGATGGCATCTTTGGACCGGAGTCGATGGAGGCAGATTGTCCGATTACTCAGTAATGAGGGACCGATTTAAGAAGAAGATCGATGTATCGAAATAATAATATCGCCAAAAAATATTATCTATAATAATATCGCCAAAAAATATTAAATATTATCGACAGTTATCTACAAGCCTTTTGTTATGTTTACTAACCTCAACAACAGGAAGAGTGCCATGAAGTTGCACGCGATAAGCATGTAGAACACGTGCGTCCACGAGTGACTGGACACCACACCAGCTAGCATGGGACCTATGGCTGCTCCTGTAAACAAAATAATTTTATAAAATAACTTATTGTAGATATCCTAGTTTGAGGAGCTCGTCGCTAAGTAATAACAGCCGCACAGGTCGACCCATCAGATTAAGCTACGCTTGCCGGGGTTGGTCTGTGGATGGGTGACCATCTTTACATACCGAGACTCCTCAATGCCTCGGAAAGCTCGTTAAGCCGTTGGTCCCGGCTGTCATTCGTGTATCATCTTTGACAGTCGTTACGGGTCGTCAGAAGGCCAAAAGTCTGACAACCAGTCTTACCAAGGGGTATCGTATTACCCAGTTACTGGGTTGGGCAGGACTGACAAAAAAAAACTGAAAAAGTGTTTATTCACAGCAATACTTGTTTTTACTTGATATATTACCTCTGCCAAACTGCACAGCAGTTTGTTGGCAGACGTAGCTCCTTTTTAGCACATTTGTATATTTAGGCAGGCATAGGCAGTCGCTTCATGTAAAATACTGGTATTCAGCTTCGAAAAAGTCTATAAGCAGATTGTTTTTTTTTTTGTTTTTTGTAGATATCTTAGTTTCCAGTCTAAAGTATGTGTGTGTGTGTTGTATGTAGTCTGTGTGTGTGTGTGATATATATATAAATAGTAGGATAAACCTAAATGGGCACTTATGAAATATCAGAATCAGTCGTTTTCTAAGAAGAAGCCCCGGCAAGAAACTCCACGGTTACTCTTTTTTCTAAATAATTGACTGCCTCATTGGTCTAGTGTCGCAAACGCTACTGTTGAGCTTGGTCTTAATTTTTTTTTTTTTTGGGTGGGAAATCACCAAATAACTTCTTCCGCTCTGGGCGGAGCAGGAGGGCGTGTCAGACTCTTACTGACTAAAACCCACCCGCGTTCTTTCGGGTGCCCTGTTGCCGGGGGCCACGGATCTCCCTTTCGGTTTTCTTCGCCCCCCCGGCAGGCATCGGCCCTAGCGGACCCCGTCAGTTCTGCTGACATCTCTTTGAGGCGCGCGTGGAACACAACGCGCCGTCGACCCGGGCCTGGTCCTTATCGGACGGCGAGCTACCCATTGCTCACCGTCCGCAAGCCCGCGCCTACGGTGGCTGGAAATCGGGTTGCGATTCCCGCCGCCCTGGGCGTCGTTGAGCTTGGTCCTGGGTTCAATTCCCAGGTCAGGCCAAGTGTTCTTGGGTTTTTCATCATGAAAATCTCAGTAGGGTTTGTGCCTGGTTGATGGCAATAGGCTCGCTCCCAATTACATAGGACTTTAACATAACTTGCGAAATGTGGGGTGTACTGTTGGTACACCTCTGCCTAACCCATCAGGGATTACTGGCGTGATGTTATGTTATGTTTAATTTAGTTTCGGAGATAAGGCGGGTGAATGGTCAATTTCCATCTATTTTCTTGAATAAATTTAACACTATTTACTTTAAAATTATTAAAAAAAATATATACTTAGGAACCTCATAGTAAGCCCTTTAATTTGATATGTCAACAGGTACAGTGTGCAGTATGTTTTTGTTTTTCTTATTTGTCTCAGAAAAGTGAAATTTATTTGACCACATTCAAAATTCATTTATTTACGGAACACGGTGTTTGGGTCACAGAATGTCAACTTAATCGGTTCATTAGATTCGTAGCAAATTGGCTGTGACAGACGGACAGACACACGAGTGATCCTATAAGGGTTCCGTTTTTCATTTGAAAAAAAACGGTCACCCATCCACGAATTGACCTTGGCAAACGTAGCTTAACCTTCGAGCGACTCCTGTTATTACTTACCCACGAACCCCTCCAAATAATTGACTTTGACTTACCAACACTCCCGGTCCCATCAATAATAGCGGTGACAGTAGCCAGCGCCTTGCTATTGCCCGCCAGACTGCTGTGCGTGCCCAGCTCAGCACTGACGGCCGTGGTGATGAGCGCGTAGGGCCCGTTGACCATCATGCCCGTCATGATCAGCAGTACCACGTTGAGCATGTACGAGGACGCGCCCCAGTACTGGTAGATGAAGAGCTGCGGGGAGGAATGACAAAAATTTTAAAATGCTGTTAAAAAACAGAAAAAATATTTATTGGGACTCGCACAGATCACAAATTAAACTTATCACATTTAGAACAACTAACTAAACACAAATTAAAAAAAAATTAAAAAAAAGTAAAATGAAATGAAAAACAGAGTATAATTAGTTGATCATCATGGGTGCGGTGTAGAAGACGAAGCATATGAGCGCGGGGCTCGCGGTACTAACTCACCATGGGCGCGCACGCGGTGTAGAAGGCAACGCACACGAGCGCGGGGCAGCCGGTACAGTCGGCGACGAGACCGGCCAGGATGGCGCCCGTCACGCCGCCCACGTCGAACACTGTGCTTAGCTCGCCTGACTGACGGGCGGACAGATCCGCTAGAAATAATAAGCATTATTATTATTACTACCATCCAGATTCTAGGGCATGGATTCCCGGCCACAGACGGGCGCGGGCGGCGGCTCCAAAAATAAACTGTATGAGTCATTTATCGTACATGGCAAGCGCGCATTGCATAGATCAGCACATTTCCGTCGCCTTGCACAAATTACAGTGTAACGCGACAGTACACGATCAGCGTTCATAGTCAGCGGTACTCATTCACATAAAATTCATATAGCATTAGTTACAGTAGTTTAAAAAAACTCAATAAACCATCATCTTTGGCTATCCGTGACATATCATTCAAGCTAATATCCAAGGTGTGTGCGAGAATGCTGCGAATAATAATATCTTTAACACTACTTTTTAAACAAAAAACTTAGATAAATTACGAACCAAGCCACTAAAAAGAGAAAAATAAAACTTTTTTACAAAAATACTTAAATACTGATTACAAATTAAAGTTATTTTTCACTTTGTAGTTTGGAAATCGGCTGTATTTTCGGTAAAAAATATTTTTTTGTAAAAACGTCTTATTCTTCTCTTTTCAGTGGGTTGGTTTGTAATTTATTTAAGTTACAATAGCCTAACGTCAACTGCTCATCACCTTTTACAAAATATTGCTCTTCCCGATGCAGCGACTTTAATTGTTGAGGAGTTCTCCACGTACTTCATCATCATCTCCACTGCACCATATGAATTGTGACGACCATCAATTGCTTATAAAGAATACCCAAATCGCTATAGGTGTGCCCATACTATTTTAAGAGTTCCCCCGATTTCTCCAAGATCCCATCATCAGATCGTGACCAAATGACAATGGGACCAACTCGAAAGTATACCCTTTCAAACAAAAAATCTATTTTTTAAATCGGTCCAGCCGTCTTCGAGTAATACGGTAGTTGCCTAGGTAAAAAAAAGAAATTCTATTTAGTCCGTCTTTCAGATAATAAAAAAATATTAGACACGTATTTTTTGCTTAATCATATTAATAAAAAATAACTTAGAAAACACGCATTAAAGTTGGGGAGTGGGGGCTGGCTACGTCACAAATCAGCATAAAATCTAGCAAGCAGTGACGTCATGCCACATTTTAACTCAATGTATCGCCGTAATCTTTTGATTACGTTAAAATATAAAAAAATACGTGTCTTATATTTTTTATTGATCTATCTTCCGGACTAAAAAAAATTATTTATGAAACAAGCCTATTGGGGAACATACATAAAAAAAAAAACTAACAGTGGGCTTCCTTTTTTTTTTTTTTTTTTTTTTTGAGGGTGGGAAATCATCAAATAACTTCTCCCGCTCTGGGCGGAGCGGGAGGGCGTGTCAGACTCTTACTGACTAAAACCCGTGTTCCTTCGGTTGCCCTGTCGCCGGGGGCCACGATCTCCCTTTCGGTTTTCTTCGCAACCCCGGCAGGCATCGGTCCTAGTGGACCCCTTCAATTATGCTGACATCTCTTTGAGGCGCGCGTGGAACACAACGCGCCGTCGACCCGGGCCTGGTCCTTATCGGACGGTGAGCCACCCATTGCTCACCGCCCGCAAGCCCGCGCCTACGGTGGCCGGAAATCGCCCCGCGATTCCCGACGCCCTGGGCGTCTCCTCCTGCGGCGGTTAGGGGCGTGAGGGCGCGAAATTTGCCTCTCCCTCACGCGTTCCGCCTCCTCCTTCGCGAGCATTACCGCTTCGCAGAAGGAGGTGAACAGTGGGCCTCCTGGAGTGCCGACAGAATTGAAAACTTGAACAAGAAAATACTTGAATAGAACACTGATCCGTAATGTATTATAAATAAAGAGCATTTACAAAAATGAGGTGTCGGTAATGGTGTCGCCAGTTCAATTGTTTTTCCCATCTCAAAAATGCCTAACGCGCCTAAAGAAGTTATCATTAAAAAAAAATGCGACGAACTGAGAACCTCCTTTTTTTTAATTCGGTTCAAAATCGCTTAGAAAACGCTTAATTTTCTACTTACCCATAGTAAACCTGATATAAGACGGCAGCCAATACAGGAACGTGTAGCTGACAAGCTTCGCGAAGAACAGCGAGAGAGAGAACTCGATCACGCCCGGGATAGAGAGAGCGCGCGATAGTGAGACCGCGCTCTCGGGAGACGCGCGGAGCAGCGAGGTGCGCTCTGTGGCCTCTTCTTGCTAAGGGAAGAGAGATGATACGATTAGTAACAAGAGAAGGAAGAAAGAGAGGACTCGACCACGCCCAGAATAGAGAGAGCGCGTGATAGTGAGACCGCGCTCTCGGGAGACGCGGGGAGCAGCGAGGTGCACTCTGTGACCTCTTCTTGCTAAGAGAGAGAGATGACACGATTAGTAAATAGAGAAGGAAGAAAGAGAGGACTCCACCACGCCCGGAATAGAGAGAACGAACTATACAATGTAGCCCATCGGCATGCGCCCGCCCGCATTTTTCTGAATATTCATGAAAAGTTCTCGAAAAATGACTTTAAGGGGGGTTAAGCAATTGACTGCTGGGCTGTGTGTCGCGGGCTCGATTCCCGCACGGAACAAATATTTGTATGACCTTAAAGTAGTTGTTCCGGGTCTGGCTGTTTGTGTATGTGAGTTTAAATGTTTGTAAACACACCCACAATACAGGAGAAATTCCTAGTGTGGGACAACGCTAAAAAAAATAAAAAAAAATACTGTATAATAAATACGAAAACAAAAGTTCACCTTCGTCTCATTTCATCTCTCTCACTCATACCTATGTCTGTTACTCAAGCTCTATGTCATATTAATGCCCGGATAATGTAAATATCAATATTTTGTAGATGTACTTACTTGCGCTGCATTGGACGAATGCCTATTAGGTCGCAAAGTTGCAGACTGTAAAAAAAATACAAATAAATATATATATTGTTACGAGCTGGGTATGGGATAAATTATTTACTACCAATCAGACAATTTAAATAACTTTATTGAACACAAAACACTTAAAACTTAATCACAAATACACTACTGATCACTATTCGCTTAGATATCGCACTTCTAGTTCACTTCGATTCGCTTCGTTGTATCGCCTAAATCAGACTGACTCCATCGTGTGTCGGCGCTCTGCTTTTATACCGCTAATATTCACGAACATTCTGGCTAAGTGTAGAACGGTTCCAGAAAAACATCAACAAATAAACATTACCAGGAAATACAAAAGTAGTAGGTATAAAAAATAATAACCTACTTGTACCGAATAAAGAAATAGGTACTTTATGCCCTCGGCGTACGGTCGAAATTACAATGACGAGTTCTAATATTGTTTATAAGTAGTTACCTACTTAACTTCAAACTAATAATAATGGAATGCTTCTCGAAGTTTTTAGCGCAAACACACTGTAATCCGTGCTTTCTCGAAAAATCTCGTACGTACGACGTAACACTGCCCCCTCCTTAGACATGCTCGTCCCGAGCATCATTAGCCCCGTAGTATCGGGCCAATCGGTCTACATGAACAATCTTAGGCGCACCTCGTAGACCCTTCTGTATTCGGTAGGTGACATCGTTGATCCTAGTCACGACTCGGTATGGTCCATCCCAATTTGCTTGCAATTTCGGAGACTTCCCCTTGCTGCGCACTGGGTTATGTAACCACACCAGTGAACCCTCGTCGAAACCCCTACTGTTTGCCTTGCGGTCATAACGGGTCTTCATCTTCTCAGACATCTGTTGGCCGGATTGTCGGATATGCTCATAGACATCATTCAACTTGTTACGCAAATCATTTGCGTAATCTGTTACACTACGTGGAGCATCAGGGGGAGCTCCAGTGATTAAATCTGCAGGCAACCGTAATTCTCTTCCAAAGTTCGCGAAGGCTGGCGTCACAGTCGTACTTTCGTGGACTGCGCTGCGGTAGGACAGCAGAAACGGCTGTATGTGCTTGTCCCAATCCCTCTGCCTGCTTTCCACGACTTTTGCCAGATATCTCTCCAACGTTTGGTTGAATCGTTCCACCATTCCATCAGATTGTGGGTGGTAAGAGGTGGTTCTGGTTTTGTAGGTACCCATCAATCGACAAGTTTCCTGAAATACTTGCGATTCAAAATTCCTTCCTTGATCGCTGTGTATTTCTAAGGGTACTCCAAAACGACAGAAAACTTCCTGAACTAATTTATCTGCGACAGTTGTAGCTTCTTGGTTAGGAATGGCGAAGACTTCTGGCCACTTTGTAAAGTAATCCATGACCACCAGGAAGTACTTGTTTCCGTTCTCACTTTCTGGAAATGGTCCCGCAACGTCTAGTGCTATCCGTTCCCAAGGGGCTCCAACGTTGTACACTTTTAATGCACCTCGGCTGCGTGTGTGGGGTCCTTTCACGGCCGCACAACTGGTACATTTGCGACACCAGTCCTCCACATCATCTCGACAGTGGATCCAGTAAAAGCGTTCTCGAATTTTTAGTAGAGTCCTTTTTACTCCCATATGTCCTCCTGAACATCCATCATGGTAGAGCCGTAGAACATCCGGTACCTTAGCTTTAGGGACAACCATTTGTAGATGACAGCTGTCCCCTCGAGCGTTTTCCCATTTACGGCACAAGACTCCATCCTGGATCACCAAGCTGTTCCATTGCGCCCAATAACTCTTCGTGATGGAACTCATCGCAGCCACATCACTCCACTTAGGTTTAGGGGCACCAGCTTTGACCCACTCGAAGATCGGTTTGATGTCCGAGTCATTTTGCTGAGCCTGCTGTAGGGTTTCCTTCCATTCATCGCTGAGATCTGTTCTAAGCATCCTCACGGGCACTACTTCCTTAGTCTCTTGCCTAGCACAGTGCTTACAGTCTTCGGGACAAGGTCTTCTTGACAAGGCGTCTGCGTTACCGTGAGTTCTCCCACTGCGATGTTCAGTTATGAAGTCAAACTCTTGTAGTAGTTCAATCCATCTCGCCACTTGCCCCTCTGGATTCTTAAACTGTAATAGCCACTTCAATGCAGCATGGTCAGTTCGTAATTGGAATTTACGTCCCAGCAAATATTTACTGAAGTGCTGCAATGTCTTTACTACGGCGAGTAGCTCCCTTCTTGTAACGCAGTAATTTCTTTCTGGTTTGGATAAAGACTTGCTGAAGTAGGCTATCACAACCTCTTGGTCTCCTTTCCGTTGAGACAGCACGCCCCCAATTCCAGTATTACTTGCATCAGTGTCAACTATGAAGTCATTTTCAGTGTCAGGATATCCCAAAATAGGTGTATTGCACAGACGTTTCTTTAATTCCTGAAATGCAACGTCGCAGTTCTCGTCCCAACAGAATTGCCGCTTTTCCTCAGTGAGTTTGTGCAGAGGTTTCGCAATGTCGGCAAAATTCTTGACAAACCTTCGATAGTAGGAGCACAAACCCAGAAATGCTCTGACCTGGGTCTTGTCTTTCGGAACTGGCCAATCCTTGACGGCGATTACTTTTTCTGGGTCAGTTTGAACACCTTCCCCCGAAACTATGTGTCCTAAAAAGTTTACTTGTTGTCTGAAAAACGAGCACTTTTTCGGACTTAACTTGAGATTTGCTGTTTGGATTTTCGACAGCACTCGGTTGAGGTTTTTAAGGTGATCTTCAAATGTACGGCCCACGATGATAATGTCGTCTAGATATACAAGACATGCGTCTCCAATCAATCCGGCGAGTACTTGCTCCATCAACCTTTCAAACGTCGCAGGAGCATTGCACAAACCGAATGGCATAACTTTAAACTGCCACAACCCTTTTCCTGTTGAAAATGCAGTTTTCTCCTTATCCTTGGGGTCTATTTCTACTTGCCAGTAGCCACTTTTCAGGTCAAGTGTGGTAAACCACTTCATACCAGTCAGCGTATCCAGTGTGTCATCGATCCTAGGCAGCGGGTAGCTGTCCTTCTTCGTGACGTCGTTCAGTCGTCGATAATCCACACAGAAGCGCATACTGCCGTCCTTTTTCTTTACCAGGACCACAGGAGAACACCATGGACTCGATGAAGGTTCTATAACACCGTCCTTCACCATTCCCTCAATCATGGTTTCCACCTCTTTTTCTCGTGCAACTGGCAGTCTTCTTGGTCGCTGACGGATTGGTAACTCGTTGCCTGTATTAATCTTATGCTGAACAAGTCCAGTTCTCCCTATGTCAGCATCGTTTGAAGAGAAAGTGTCGGCGTACTGAAGTAACATCTTCTTAGCCTTGTCCATTTCTCCTTTAGTTAAATCGCAGTTCTCCAAAAGCGTTGACACGTCAAATTTTGCACTACGAATTTTATTTCCGGTAGGCGGATCCTGCAATTGACGCATCCAAGCTACTTCCTCGCAAGTACCGATCAAGGTGCCCTTCTTGATCACATGCTCCTTGTTACTTGGATTCAGTATACGTACTGCTGAGAAGTTGGTGGCCTTGACCAGAGTACGTGCCATCTTCCATGGGAAGTCATTGTTCACCCTTTCTATCAGAACACTTCGATCTTTGTGTCCAGAATTCTGTGGTAAACTAATTGGCACTATTGTTTCTGATCTGCGAGGAAGAACAATCTCTCTCAAGCAGTACACTTTTCCTGATGGTGCGCCTTCCATGAAGACTTCATCTGAACCACATTTCAATACTCCTTGATCAACGTCGATCTCGCAACGATGTTTCCGCATGAAGTCCAAGCCCAAGATGCAATCGTCCACTATATCGGCCACGATGACATTGTGCTGGTAAGTTCTATCACCCAATTTTAACTCCACCTCCTTCTTGCCTCGGACGATTATGTGCTGACCGGTAGCTGTTAGTAATCGTATACGGTCGTGGTTATCGACGTAGTCCCTAAGAAACCGACTTGCTAGGTGAGAATTGACGACCGTGTGAGAAGCTCCAGTATCCAACGTCAGTTTGCATGGTGTTCCGTTGACTTCGCCTTTGATGGTCAGGCTGTTCCCATCATGTGCTTGCGAGATCAAGATTCTCGGGGCTCTTTCAATACCAGCCAGCACCCGCCCCCCAGTCCTGGCATTTACTCGTTTTCCCTGCTGTGGCTGGGCAGTCACTTCAGCCACCCTTCCCTGCTGATCTTCTCTCGGGGTGCTGCGCTTAGGACAGTTTGACCGAAGATGACCCCTTACTCCGCAAGTGTAGCACCTAGGACTGTACCCTTGCGGCCGGTCGCGTACAGGTGATGCTACAACCTCTCTGACGCGGTGCGTTCGGTGGTCCTGCCTCACTGCCTCTACTTCTAAGGCATGGGCCAAGGCATCTTTCAGCGTCTCATGATGCCCAAGTCTCACAGCGGCTCTAACTTCTAGGTCGCGTATTCCATCAACGAACGCTTGTACCAGATTTCCATCGATAAGTGCAGGGGCAGACTGGTATGCTTTCCGAACCAGCTTTTCAACTTCGAGGGCCCACTGCTGTAGGTTCTCGGCACTACGTTGAACACGATCCTTCAACTTAGCACGAAATACGTGCTCCAGGTGCGCGTCGCCGTATCTGGACTCTAACGCCTCCAGCAGCTGCTCGTAGGTTACATTCTTGCCGAGCGCCTCAAGAATGTTTAGGGCCTGGTCTCGGAGGCCCAAGGTGAGCGCAGTCATGGCTTGTGGTTTTGTCCATCCATTCGCCTTCATAACGGCCTCAAATTGAATTTTATAAGCCGACCACGAAGATGTGCCATCGAATGGAGGCACCTTAAAGCCCCGCGCTGAAGGTGCAGCAACTACTGAAGCTACCGTCACGTCTCCAGTCTTCAGTTCTCCCAAAGCCTTCTTCACCCCAGCGATCTGAACTTCGGCTTCTGAGAGGCGATTCTCGTGCTGCTGTACCTGATCCTTCATCACCTTTAGCTCTTTGCCAAAAGTTGCATGAAGATCCTTTATGAGGAGCATCTGCTCGTCTTGGCGGCGGACCTGCTCCTCTTTGTCTCGCTGCAACTGCTCTTCCAACCGGCGAGCCTGCTCCTCTTGACGGCGAGCCTGCTCCTCTTGACGGCGAGCCTGCTCCTCTTGACGGCGAGCCTGCTCCTCTTGACGGCGAGCCTGCTCCTCTTTGTCTCGCTGCAACTGCTCTTCCAACCGGCGAGCCTGCTCCTCTTGACGGCGAGCCTGCTCCTCTTTGTCTCGCTGCAACTGCTCTTCCAACCGGCGAGCCTGCTCCTCTTGACGGCGAGACTGCTCATCTTGACGGCGAGACTGCTCCTGTAGCAGCGCCATTAAAGCTGACAAGTCTGGCGCCATTGATGCTGTAGAAACTGCGGATGGGCCAGCGACTGGCACTGACGTAGGCTGGACACCACCCGGTGTCTGTGTTGGAGAATGTCCAAACCGCCTTTGGTCCATGTCCTGCTGTCGCTGACTCCTGGTACGGATACCGTCCGTGTCGTCCTTCGGTAAAATTGGCATAATTTATCCCTCACTTCTGACACCAAATTGTTACGAGCTGGGTATGGGATAAATTATTTACTACCAATCAGACAATTTAAATAACTTTATTGAACACAAAACACTTAAAACTTAATCACAAATACACTACTGATCACTATTCGCTTAGATATCGCACTTCTAGTTCACTTCGATTCGCTTCGTTGTATCGCCTAAATCAGACTGACTCCATCGTGTGTCGGCGCTCTGCTTTTATACCGCTAATATTCACGAACATTCTGGCTAAGTGTAGAACGGTTCCAGAAAAACATCAACAAATAAACATTACCAGGAAATACAAAAGTAGTAGGTATAAAAAATAATAACCTACTTGTACCGAATAAAGAAATAGGTACTTTATGCCCTCGGCGTACGGTCGAAATTACAATGACGAGTTCTAATATTGTTTATAAGTAGTTACCTACTTAACTTCAAACTAATAATAATGGAATGCTTCTCGAAGTTTTTAGCGCAAACACACTGTAATCCGTGCTTTCTCGAAAAATCTCGTACGTACGACGTAACAATATTTATGACACTTTCAACATTTTGAAATTAATTTATAATTAAAATGTGCATAACCATGACCTTTTTGACGATATATCTCGGGACCTGGTTAGAGAAAATACAGTTTTCAGTATTTTTTGCAACCATTTAAGGGTTTATTTATAAACGTTGCTTAAAGTTAAGTAACGTTTATAAATAAACCACTGAAAGGGGTGATAGTAATTGTGAAACCAACTCATAAATCAGGACCCTACATTTTGACAAAAATGAATAGAGCAGCAGATTTTTTTATTCGAAATTCCAGTCTTGGTCCTGGTCCCATAGTAAAAGTGCTTCATATTCATGAATACAATGCCCCTTTTTCAGGTTTTCACCTACACTTACACCTTGCAGACAAAAATATCTAAAAACATATTAAGTTGTTTCCCGGCAGTTAGTTTTTATTACAGTATAAGCGGCCGTGCTATAGTTTGACCGAGACGGCTGTTCCGCGCCTTAGGAATGCACGGCGACGCGGGGGCAGCAAGCACACACCTAAGGCGCGGAATAGCAAGCGGTCATGGTCAAACTATAATTTACCACATCACATCATTTCATCATTTTTTATATGCCACATTGAATTTAGGATAAAGTTCGTCTTTGTCTCACGTCGTCTCTGTCACTCATACGTGTGTGACAGTCTCTTTCTAACCATTGATGTGTCATGTTAACGTCCGGGTACTGTACTGAGCAAATAAAGTGATAAGATAAAATCATTTATTTGTCCAAACCATACACTCACACAAAAATAAATTATATCACAGTCATGTCATAAATAGGTAGGTGATGCTAATGATTGATTCAATGATTGCTTACCTGATCCCCCACGATGACGGAAGAAGCGTCGTCATCATCTGCCTCGTCTTCTTCGTCTGAACGCGTTGATTGCCGCGACGGCTGCGAGTGATTGATTTGATTGATCCACACATTAGTGTCAGTATTTAGATAACTGTTTTAATGACTGATATTCGAAAGTGACTATATGATGCTGTTGTTACAAATGATTAATTCAATGAAAATATTTCAAACAAATTAATTTTACGAAATGTGATTGATTCACCTGTTAGTGTCATAATCTAATGCTTATTCTACAGGTAAAATTGCCATAAGTACCTACATCAGATAGAGTCAAGTTAAATTGATTGATTTATGTCCCTACCTACTAGTTAACATCGATATTAATTTGAAATCACTAATCGTTTGATTGATTCGCATGCAAGTAATCGATTCAATGTGGAATGTCAAAATATTGCACTAGTGTCTGATTGATTAAAACTTAATTGATTGATTCAAACATAATTGATATGATTCAAATACAACTTACGGTTGTTATAATTTTAATAATACCTATTTTTGGTCTACATGACTTACCGAGTGCCTACTATTAGTAACGGCCGACCCCAGCCCCACAAGCCGCGGTTCGGGCGCCAGGAACAGCCACACCACGGCTCCCACGGCCCCCATCACCAGCCCGGGGTAGATGAACGACAGCGACCAATCTGAGTCCACGTACTCAGCTGCCATAATTGTACCTGCAGTAAACATTGCGATTGTTGAAAGGGGTTGGCAGAAATGAATAGTCCGGATATAAACGAAAGTGTGCGACTATCATCGTATAAAATGTATTGTTTTTTTTTAGTTTTTACCAAGCACTTGTATATTCGCTGATTACTTTATTTATATTCGCTAAATAGGCTACATCCCTGCGTCCGGCGCTCGGCGTGGCAACAAGCCGCGTTCGGGTTTGCGACAAGTCAATCGTCATCCTGAGGATGCTTCGTTGAGAGGTGAAACATGTGCCGATTCCTTACAGGGTTTATTAAGACCTTTTAGGAATAGTTAAGCGAAATAGTTTACTAAATATCTACGTCTATTGCATTTTTTTTAGGCTATAGCGCCTAACATGAGTAAATCTACTTTATGTATCCACTGGTTTTTACTAATAAATCGTTGAACGACACGTCACCAAACAGTAATTTTATTTCCTAAAAACATTTCGTCTTACTTCATCCACATCAATGAAACAATATACTTCAACATACGTCTCAGTGTGCGAACAAACTTCTGGTACAGAAAGTCTTAGGGCGGATTTCAGCAATGAGACTGAACAGCTGTCAATGTCAATATTCCATAACAATTTTGACACTGACAGCTCTTGTTTAGATGTGTTGAACACGTATTTTTTTATGCCCTACGGCACAGATTAATACAGATGGGACACTCCGCAAAATCATCAATTAAATAAAAAGCGACTCTTGCAACGTCATAATAAAGTGTAATTCAGGTCGCACTGCGCTAATTACCTACAGTTATGTTCACCTAGAAGTTGTCTCTCTGTCTATCGCGTAACTCTTACATCTTCTGACTACTTTACACTCCCTGACTTGGCCTCACAAGTCGAGCCCGCCGCGTATTTGTAGCTTCATACCTAAACTGCGGAGTAACCCATCTATATTCATCTGTGCCTACGGTGAAGCTGTTGGCCTGCATCTCAACTGATGATAAGTGATGATCAGGCCGAAAGTGGAAGCGAGCTTCACCCGGAATCCTCAACCACAGAGGAACTGGCTATCTTACCTCTAACTGCCGAAACACAACAATGCTTTTAACAATGTCGTTATGGCGACAGATTTAGATAAGATAGTTTGTTAGCCAGGTGGACTTGGAATAAGCTCTATCACCAACCAAACTGACCAGAAAATTTTGCCCTCACTGGGAATCGAACCCGGGAATACAAGTTTTTCGACATTATGTACATATTTTTTTGTCTATTTAGTTAGGTAGATTATAGAGAGGAGCTCGTGGCTAAATACTAACACTACCGCACGGGTCGATACATCAGGTTAAGCTACACTTGCCAGGGTTGTTCCGTGGATGGGTGACCATTTCTACATACCGAGATTCCTCCGTGCCTCGGAAAGCACGTTAAGCCGTTGGTCTCGGCTGTCATTCGTGGACAACCAGTCTTACCAAGGGGTATCGTATTACCTAGTCACTGGGTTGTGGAGGTCAGATAGGCAGTCGATCCATTGCGCAGTAGCCCGTTGGGCAGTAGCCCGCCAGACACAACGCCCGTTTGGTCGGTCGGACGATCCTCCCTTTTCTATAGAGGCTGAGTGAACATTACACCCTGTTCCTCATGCCCCTAAATTATAAATGCGAAAGGGAGTTTGTTTGTTTGTTACGCTTTCACGCTAAAACGGCGGAACAGATTTGGATGAAATATGGGTAGACCATGACCTGGCCTAAGACATCGGATACTTTTATCCCGATATTCCCACGGGATTGAAACTTATGCGGGTGAAACCGCGGGGCGCAGCGAGTACTAAATAATTTAAAAGTTGTAAGAAATTAGCATTAACAAAAACTTTCTTTTTTGTAAAATATGGCCTGCTAACTAATGTAGTAACAGTAAAATTATAATAAAAGTACCTCTTATCTATGTTTATAAAACAATTCAAATGCGTATGAATGCTATTTTAGTTTTCCTAAAAAAACATGATTATATTTTTTTCTGAAACACATAGCATCACGCCTGTAATCCCCAAAGGGCTAAGGCAGAGGTGTACCTAAAGTACACCCACATTTTTCCAGTTATGTTTAAGGCGACGATAACCTACTTTTAATGATTTTATACTGAAGATCACGTCTAAACGAGTAGTGTTAATGATTTCGAAAAAATATATGTTAAATAAGAGTATTTTCTTATTAACTTAATATACGAATATTTTAGATTATGTTTATATTACATAGTGAAATTAATTTGTAAAGTTATGTCTAACGCGGACAAAAAACTGAATCACGCAAAATCCATGAGCGTATTTTTCTGAAACCTTCATCATTTTAAAGATAATTTAATTATTGATCTTTTAGTATATCTACGTGTTTTATTAAAATACATTTTGTTTGATGTATAATAAATTAATAGTGCGGCTTATTTAGGACAGCGTTCCTTGATGGGCGAGTCCTATTACTGGCTGGACGTACGACACGTTGCGTGAACTAAGCAAAGAACACGCAAGCCAACCACTCAAGGTCACTGGCATATATCTGCGTCTTAAGGGCTATGTAATAGGAGGCGTCAGTCGGGCACAAATCCAGACTCCGGGCTGCTACTGAGAAATTTCTAATGGAAAAATCCAATAACACTTTACCCGACCTGGGAATCGAACCCAGGACGTCATGCGCAGCAGTAGCGCTTGCGACCACTAGAACAACGAGGCAGCAACGGCAACTGCAACGCAACACACTGAAACACATTCATCAATTTTTACACATCTATCACACCCGTACTGTCGAAGAAATGCATATCTGTACACTGTAAGCAATATTCTTGCTTGCAGCGCTCGGCCGCTATAATGTCGCTTACCTACAAAAAAAAAAGGGTCGTGTGCACAGGATTTTGTTTTCAAATTGCTTATATATGCATTACCCCGATGGTACTTGATAGTTAATTGATTCAGGCGTGACCTTGCGGTAATCCATTATAAAATACAATAGACGTGGATATATTTAGTAACCTGTTCCGCTTAGCTATTTCAAAAGAGCCATAAAAAACCCTGAAAGAATTCGACACGTGTTTCACCTCTCAACGAGGCATCCTCAGGATGACGATTGACTTGTCGCGAACCCGAATACGGCATGTTGCCACACCGAGCGCTGGACGCAAAGACAGCGCTGCGTATTTCGGTCAACTGTCAGAACCGGAGAAGCTATTTGTAGGTCACACAAAATTATGTACCTCATGCGGAAATCGAACTCATAACACGTAGCAAAGCAACCATCCGTCAGCCATGGCAATTGGCAACAACTATCCCGTCTCTACGGTCTGTTTCCAAAGTATCAGATGAAAGTGTAAACAAACTATGTTCACGTTAAATTCTTACGTAATCACATCGCTAACTAAAGGGACTTAGTAACACGTTCATCAGAACGAAAAAACAACAACAACTTTATTTCTTAACACTTTTCTTCTTTTCTTTTATATTGTGAGATTTAAAAATAAAATTATTGAAAAATCATCTACGAAAATTGGGTTTATAAAATTTACTTCAATTGTCAAATGGAAAACATCTTCTAAGGTGATTAAAAAAAATAAGAATATCGAGTTTAAGAATTCAAATAATCGAATCGAAGCATTAAATTTGTAAGTGGCACTACAACTTAGCATCCACAGGTACATTTTCTGATCATTTTGTTTACATTTACATCAGATATTATTGGAACAGTCCATAATTATAGAAATCCCATAACTGAGCAACTTACCCAATATATTTCCCAGTGAAGTGTGTGAGTTCCATATTCCAAAGATGAGTCCTTTCTTGCTATTCCCGAACCATTTGCCCACTATAGCGACCGTGCCTGGCCACCCAGTGGTCTGGGCTATGCCTGCTCCGGCCTGAAAAGTGGGCAAAACTTTATATTAAGGTGAAATAATCATAATTATAGAATTTGGAATAGAGGGAGCGTTTTAAAATAGTTTAATTTATGACTCAAAGGCAAAGTCAAAGTCAAGTCATTTATTTCAAATAGGCCTATGTATGGCACTTTTGACTAGAGTCTAACATAAAGGAGCAATTACATTATGGTCGATTGACGACATGTACCACCGCGGAAATTTGCGGTGAACCCTTTTTCATCCTTATGCTCTTAGTAATAAGGTTGAAAATAGTATAAACACGGACATTTGCGGAGAACCGTATCGTACCTACTGAGAGCACATTTATGTGGAAATTTTCAAGAAAAAAGGAAAAAAAAATTCGCCACAATTCTTTCAATGGGGAATTTTACCGGATTATTACATTGGCCGCCTGGCTGTCGTTTAGCGGATGTATACAAGTCATAACTTATGACCCCTGTTGAAAATATGCAATTTTTAATGGATTCAGGGACATTTTGGTACTAAAAATGTTAATCTTAACTAACCAACATAACTTTTTTTTTTAAACAATCATATATTTTTTTAATTACTTTTAGGTTATTTCAGTAACTATGTGCACCTTTCTGATCGGCCAGGTTTTTTTTACATATTGTAATAGTCATGTAATTTGTTATCATATAATAATAATTGTCCTTAATCATAAATCATATGGCACTTCTGAGGAGTGACTTGAGGGCCTACAAACGCCACTGATACCGCGATTGGCAAGGCTTTTGACATCAACTCGAAAAGAAGAAGAAGACTCGGCAATAGTGTTGCTTTTTAGATAACTATATCAGTGAAAGAATTGTTGTAATCAGATCAGTACTTTCCTTTTACAAACATACAAAGAAACAATTTTACTCTCATAAGGTTCATGCACGTACATGTCAGTCACGTCAGCGTCAAGTCGCCGATCAGTCACGTCAATTTCAGAGACGTGTGTGATCAGATAGTCAGTTAGTCATAGGAACGCCTCGGTTACAAAATTGTCTTTGTTACCATGCCACTGTTCATTCGTATTCGTTTGTTTCATTCGTAGCAATACAAGTTTTGACTTGCCGGTGACGCGACGTCGACTGAGACGCGCGGGTAGTGACGTGACTGATGTGTGTAGCCAACGTCTTACAATTTCTACGTACCTAACTATATTTTTTGCCGTTGAAAGTTGGCAACGTCGTAAATAGCTGTCAAATATTTACCTCTTTTTATTAATTTGGCAACAGTACTGTATGAATTAAGAAATGTGGCCGACTAGGGAACTAAAATATTGATTATGAAATGCAATATTTATAATAATATCGTTACACCGAATATTTAGTTTTAGATGTAAAAAAAAAGTGTTTGGAAAGCTTCCAAATGCCTTGTTTTACATCTAAAATGGTTACAACATCAAATTCAATGTCATAATTGCAATTCATTATTAATATTCTAATTCGCTAGTTAGACACATTTCTTATTTCCATACAGTAATATTGCCAAATTAATCAAAATAGCGAAATATTTGACATTCATTTGCGACTATGCCCACGTTCAGAATAAACGCTCATAATAATATAGTTTAGATAATTTAGTGTAGATTGATCGGTAGGTCTTCAATCGATAAATTATGTTTTGAGGTCACCAATATCTAACGATCTAGGTCGGGAGTGACCAAATGGCGGACCGTGGTCCGGATTCGGTCCGCCGCCGACCTATTTTGTGCGGATCGTAAACAGTAAAAAATACTAAAAATTATTCAAATCTAAATTTAGTTTTTTAGCTAGCACCAACTTTACTCCAGACGTCAGACAGACAGTTCAAAGTAAAAAAAAAAAATGCACATTAATATTAATTAATTACTTTGTTTTTTTGTTCATTACGCAATATTTAAAGTAATAAAATAATATTCAGGTCATCATCAGTTTGACGGGGTCCGCTAGGGCCGATGCCTGCCGGGGTTGCGAAGAAGTCCGAAAGGGAGATCGTGGCCCCCGCCAACATGACAACTGAAGGAACACGGTTTATGTCTGACACGCCCTCCCGCTCCACCCAGAGAGGGAGAAGTCATTTGATGATTTCCCACCCAAAAAAAGGGTCATCATCGGTGAGGAGGGGGAGTGTTCAGGTGGTAATTTATTTCTTAAATGAGATTTTTAATCTTGGTAGCTATTAATCGTCTACCAACCGCATCGCGACAGTTACATGATTTTTAAAACGAACCCTCAATGAAACTAATAAATTGATGATCCCTGGTCTAGGTCGATCGACCATAACATAGTTACACCCTTATATCTTTTATCATCAATAATATATTAAAATGTTTACACTGACCTGCACTAATAAATAGTATGATATGTTATGTATATTATACGTCCGTCCGATGCCAAACAGGTAACAAAAGATGGCTGAAGTCAACATGCCAAATGACAAGAAGTACCGAAGATCCACCCTCTCTGCCACCATACCTGTAACATAACATAATATCACGCTTCTATACCCTGAAAAAATCAAAAGTCATCTATTCAAACTAGACTGAGAATCAGCACTTTTCGAACGTCAAAATTACATAACACAGTCCCCCAAAACGCCCACCCTTCACCACTTCCTAGTGCTTGAGCTGGGAAGAAGTGGCGCAACAAACTATCCATCAAGGGGTAGACAGAGATGTAAAGTATGTTATGTTAAACGAGGGACGTACTTTAAGGGTGAGTATTAAATTACCTACCTACTCATGGAAATTATCAACTTTTACTATGGGACCAACCCTCCCAACCGGGAGGAACCCGGAAATATGAAAAAAAAATAATGCTGTAGTTCTATACAAAGTCTGTCCATGAAGAAACCATTCTTGTAAATATTGAAAAGTTTAATGTCAAGCTCGATATATGGCGTTGGCGTCGAAATAGATCTACTATGTTTTCGTTATCACGATTTGGTTACGGTATCGCAATTTTAATTCAATATACCAGCTTAGATCAGTACACAATTCTGGTTTTATTTTCAACCCTATTAGTGTGCACATAAGTTCAGTAGTTTGAAAAATGTTATTAAAAAAAAATGTTTTATTAAACTATCCTTGAAAAGGCGAAATAATTATGATGGCAATTTATTTAATTAAAGAACATAACACACATTGCAAAAATAAAACAGCTGTACACCAGGCAAATATTTGTTACGGTGCAGCAATCGAACCGACGACCTTGATAGTCGAGGGCATACGATGCATCCACACAGACGGTCATTCATTGAATTCTTAAGTAAATATTTCTAATTACCTAATTAATAATTAGGAGGAGCTCGTCGCTAAGTACAGCCGCACGAGTCGATCAATCGAGTTAAATTACGCTTGCCGGGGTTGGTCCGTTGATAGGTGACCATCTTTTCATATCAAGACTTATATGTGCCTCGGAAAGCACGTTAAGCCGTCGGTTCCCGGGCGTCATTCATGGATCTGTGACAGTCTTTAGAGTTTGTCATAAGCCCAAGTCTGACATCCAGTCTTACCAAGGGGTATCGTATTACCAAGTTACTGGGTTTTGGAGGTCAGATAGGCAGTCGCTCCATGTAAAATACTGGTATTCAGCTGCATGTAACATAGTTGAGAAAAGACTAGGTAGATTGATTGACCAAATTAGTAATTACCGGTAAAAGCCTTGGCATTGTAAAGACATGTGAAAGCCTGATCAGTGACTTGCCATCGTAGGGTATAGTATGGATAGCAGTCTAATATAAAATACAATAGACGTGGACATATTTAGTAACCTGCTCCGCTTAGCTATTTCTAAAGAGCCATAAAAAACCCTGAAAGAAATCGACAAGTGTTTCACATCTTAACGAGGCAGAGACGCTCTGCGTTCAGCGCTCGGTGTGGCAACGTCACCGGGTTCGAGACAAGTCAATCGTCATCCTGAGGATGCCTCTGACTTCACTTTTGCCACTAGGCAAAAGTGAAGTCAGAGTTTATGCGAGTGTTATTTGCTCCACAAATCAATTAGTGGGACACAGTGGACGACAAACGTGTGAACAATCCACTTTTTCCCACTGGCGGGACAGATTGGTGGGGCAAAGTGGAATAATCCATAAAACGCAGTTTTTGTTTAAGTTAAGGCTCCGTCAAATATTTCGTTTTCCAAAAGGGTATCGTCGTCAAAAAAGTTTGAGAACCGCTGTCAAACCAAACAGACATCTGTGCTGCTAGGGAGTTTATTGCACCACTTCTTCCCAGCTAAAGCACTATACTTGCTAGTCACCTAGAATTTTGATTTTTACATAATAAATATAAATCTAGTACTGAATAGATAGTAGTCTACAATAGCCTGCCGGTTGCGAAAAAAACCGAAAGGGAGATCGCGGCCCCCGGCAACAGGGCAACCGAAGGAACACGGGTAGGTTGTAGTCAGTAAGATTCTGACACGCCTTCCCGCTCCGCCTAGAGCGGGAGAAGATATTTGATACTTTCCCACCCCAAAAAAAAAAGTCTACTACATAATAGTTAGTAATCAAATATAATAAACCGAGAGACCGCTGTTCCGCGCGTTAGTTATGTGTGCGGCGAGGCGAGGCGGAAGGGCAGTGCAGGCCGCTTCAATCAATGCTCACAGCACGCGGCGTCCCACCCGCTCCTAATTCATCAACGCTGCCCCCGCGCATTACTAAGACGCGGAACAGCGGTCCCGGTCAAACTATAGTAAAGTACTTTAGTGCAGTATAGATAGTTGTTATACCTGAGACGAACATGGCGCCGGCATATGAGAACAGGAAGGCAGAGTCCAGAGCTCCGAGCAACGTATTCGCGTCGGTCGTATCTGAAACAAACGGATGTAACGCGTTACATTACAGGGTAAGAGGGTTTGAGAGTGAAGACTCTTTTGTTCGCATGAGCTATACGAGAATAACAACGAGTTGGCCACATTTCATATTTCCATACAGTAATATTGCCAAATTAATCAAAACAGCGAAATATTTGACATCTTTTTGCGACGTTGCCCACTTTCAGAATAAACGGTCTTAATTAAACCACAATATTGTTGGTGTTTGTTTTTAGAACAACGAAACAGTTTAGGAATGGTTGTTGTTACCTACAATAAAAAAAAATTCTCATAAATACTCACTAAAAGGAGCCCAGTTACACCACTGGTCGTCATTAGGGTCAGTCCCGGGCGGCGGTACCAGCGCCGAACAGTTCTGATGCAGCACAGACTTCACCACGGAGATCGGCTTCCTCGTCAGGTGGTACGTCATGTACGTGAAAAATGTCAGCATGAGGACTGCGGCTTGGTACCTGCGGATGAGGAGAAGAGACAAGATAAATGAGAGGATAGACAGACATAAAATATTAGCATACCTATTAATTAACCTGACTGCAAAGAAGGGTTATGTTCTTCTCGCATACATATGTACGTATAGATCTATACTCCATAGGTTTAGGTAGTTAAATAAAGGTAAACAAATCGTTAAATGGGTTTTTATAGATGACACTTTCTTGTTTAAAAATACGGTAAAACCAAATCAAATTTATTTTAGATGTTTACAATAGTTTCTTCTTTTATCAATGTATGTTAACCTACACACATCAAAAGTGTCTAGGGATCAACATATATTTTTGCAATAACTTTTCTCCTGATTGATATTAATTAAAATTTTCTTTAAGGATTCATCAAATAAAGTGTTTTCGTTTGTCACAGTAACGATAAACCAAGTCACCTTTGCATTAATAAAGAAATTTGCCATTTTCCTAATAAAGGGATTTTTGACATTTGAACCACTAACATTAAAGTTCGAAAAAAAGACTGAAATAACAGTTTTCTTTAAAATTTTATTGGGTAACTTAAACAATTAATAATCCGTGTTTCTACCGCGAACAATAACAACACAAGAACATCGGTTTGGCATACTCAAAATGAGTTCATCCAAATCACGCTGTGGAATGGCCGCCCATGTTCGTTGCAACAACAAAAAAAGGTCTTCTTGCGACTGGATACCCTCCATATTCGGCAGAGCTCTTCTCTGTAGCATATCCCATGCATGCTCAATCGGGTTCAAGTCTGGCGACTGAGCAGGCCAGAGCAGGACATTGATGTTAGCTGCGGCGAGAGTCTGTCTTACAACTCTTGCGGTGTGCGGTCGTGCATTATCATGCATTAACTGAAATAAGGGACCGATTTGCACTTGTAGAGGAACGATGACGTCAGATACAATCGTCTCAGCATAAATTTGAGCGTTGAGGTTGCCTCTGATCCAAATCAACTCAGTTCTTCCGCCGATCCAAATACCCGCCCATACCATGATGGTTCCACCACTATAAGGATGGACTTCCTGGCAGGATTTTAATCGCTGTTGGCGTCCAGGGGTTCTCCAGTGTCGTATACGTCTTGTATCCGGTCTCATACCAAAACGAGACTCATCAGAAAAGCACACGAAACGCCATTGTTCTTCTGCCCAATTTCTGTGTTCAAGAGCCCATTGATATCGAATCCTACGATTGTGCATTGCTATAGGTGGTACCCGTAGCGGTCTTCGGGAATGAAGGTTCACTTCATGCAAGCGGTTTCTGACTGTTTGGTCGCTAATTAAGTTCCCTGAAGAGTGATGAAGCCTCACGGCTAACATCATGGCGGTTATTGTTGGAGCTCTTCGAGTTAAGATTTGAATGTATCGGTCTTGTCTCCGTGTGGTGCAGCGATACCGTCCTCCATGGCGCTCAGCCACGGTACCAGTGCTTCGGTAACGTGTCCAAAGTCGACTGATAACACTCTGACTTGTATTCAGAGCTAAAGCCACAGTACGTTGCCGGGAACCAGCTTCTATCATTCCCACGGCTCTGAGCATTTCTTCCCTGCTTAAATGACGTCGCCGCTCCATAATAACGTTGGTTTTAATCAGTAGTAGGGAAACAGTAGCACTAATAATGTCTTCAATGCGTTGTATGTTTTTATAGGGAAAATATTGACAGCTGATTTTCATCTTTTACTCGAATTTGATTAACAGTTCCTGTTTCAAATTATGAAATGCACCAAAAAGGATCCATATAAATTTATATAATCATAAATTTATTACAAAGCCACATCTCAATCTCAAGAAATCCGCATAAAAATGCTTGATCCCTAGACACTTTTGATGTGTGTATATCAGATATTCTTAAACTACTATTCGTAGATGTAACTGCTTGAGCAATTTTTTTTTTTGTTAGATTTATAATAATAATATAATATTTTGTAATCTGTGTATTGTAAGGAGCCCAAACTCTAAACGTCAACGAATTATTACGTTGCTAAATTGAAGAGTACAACTGATCACTGAAAATCACCGCTGTGCTGTGGGTTCTCATAGCACAGCATCATGCTGAGTGGAAGCCTTTTTGTCACAGTCATGACGTGCCAGCAGCTGCCGCATATTTCTGTTTTGTGCTTGTGATTATTTATTGTTTTCTTTTTTTATGCACGTGTTTCTGTGACAAATAAACTTATTTTTCTTTCTTTCTATCTTAACTGTGACGTAGCCTGACAACTGAAGTGACAGGTATTACGTATAGTCGGTTACTTGACAGCTGTTTCATCACGTGGTTTTTTTTGTTTACCTTTATTTAACTACCTAAACCTATGGAGTATAGTATGGCTCATTTTCATTAGTCGATATACAGTATGCGGGGAGTCCCCGCATGCGGGGTAATGAATAATGAAAGTCATAAGTCGATAACGCGGTCGGTACACCATCTGCGGGGAATCCCCATAACGGCCGCAGCGACCTACGAAATTCATCGATCGATAAAAAGCATGCGGAGACTCACACCCAATGAAAAAGAGCCTTCAAAGAACCATTTTCATTAGTCCCTATGGCATGCTTTACAGAAATCTCCCGCACGAGCACTCACCCATACGAGCCTTATCGACCAATGAAAATGAGGGCAGGCTCATTTACGCCCGGGTACTGTTACCCGGACTTTTATGATACAGAGGTTGAGAAAGAGACTGCCACACAGGTATGAAAGACAGAGATGACGCTATACAATGTAGAACGTTTTTATTTATTTTTGATTAGAAGCCCAAAAGTCTGACAACCAGTCGGTAAATGATAAATGATAAATAAATGATAAATGATAAATGATTTTATTTGTGTAAATAGGTTTGTACAAACACTTTTACACGTCAATCATATTTTAAAAACTAGATGAGGTCGGCGTTTCCTAACTGACTACTCTGAGAAGAAAGGCCGAAACAAACTCAGAGGTCACAGTCTCTTTTAAACTCCAGACATAATCTTGGTCAGATCATGTGAAGACTATGTAGATTGGTGTCTGGAGTGGTCTTTTGAGGAAAGCATCATACAGATTGAGAGGGCCTGTCCAGTCAGTGCACGCATTTGTCACTTATCGTGCAGCTCAACTCAGAATTAAGGAGCTCAACGATTCGACGAACAATACCAAAGAAAGGACATTTGGGTAGGCCGCATAAATTACTCAAAACTGTCAGACTATAATTAGGACTAAGTGAGAAAAAATTAAAAACAAAAAGAAAAAGGAATGACCCACATAGTCTTCACATTCACAATAATTTAAATAATATAATACTTTAAAAGTATATAAAATTCATTAATGTCAATGTGTATATAAAAACCAGGAAATAATCTTGGTCAGAGCATTTCATTTGAAGACCATGTAGATTTGTGTCTGAAATGGTCTTTTGAGGAAAGAACCATACAGATGTGAGTGGACCTGTCCATTCCATGCACGCATTTGTCAGTAATCGTGTAGCTCAACTCAGAACTTAAAAGGAGCTCAATGATTCGACGAACAATACCAAAGAAAGGACATTTGGGTAGGCCGCATAAAGTACTCACAACTGCCAGATGATCATTAAAAGTAACTGAGAAAAATAAATATATATATATATGACCCACATAGTCCTCACATTCACAATAATAAAAAATAATAAAAAAATATTCTACTTCACAAAGTAAATATTCATGTCATTGTGTATATAATTTTAAAGTTAGCAAAAAAAAAAACTAAGTTCCGAAAGTAAAACATAAAAAATAATAAAATTGGAGCAGCTCAATCCCATGCCTTTTTGTCCTCAATGTAATCTTTAACGGCATAAAAAGCCTTCTGGCACAACTTGCGTTTAGTAAATGATTTGAATTTATTAAGGCTTAGATCTTGTACGTGGCTTGGAAGTTTATTATAAAAGCGTATACATTGACATCTAAAGGAGCTACCTATTTTCTTGAGCCTTGTTGTAGGTACAACAAATTTGTGTTTGTTCCTAGTATTTATGTTATGGATATCACTGTATTTTTTAAACAATTTTTTGTTTTTATGGGCATATAAAAGATTATCAAAAATATACTGAGAAGGCACAGTCATTATATTTATCTCCTTAAATTTATCTCTGAGAGAGTGTCTCGGACTTAATTTATAAATAGATCGAACAGCTCTTTTCTGCAAAACAAAGATAGTTTGAATGTCGGCGGCATTTCCCCACAACAGAATACCGTACGACATTACACTATGAAAATAACTAAAGTACACTAAACGGGCTGTCTCTATGTTAGTTAAATTACGAATTTTTCTAACAGCATATGCTGCGGAGCTTAGCTTTTTTGACAATTTATCTATATGTGGGCCCCACTGAAGCTTAGCATCCAAAGTTAAGCCCAAGAATACTGTGCTATCTTCAGGATTCAATTCTTCGTCCTTTATCAACAATTTAGTTTTCACCTGCCTAACATGAGGTAGGGTAAACTTAATGCACTTAGTTTTTTTTTCATTCAGAAGTAAATTGTTAACATTGAACCAGTGAACTACTTTTGAGATTGCCGTATTTACATCGTCAGTAACTAGCTGCTGACGTTTAAGTTTAAACAAAAGTGAAGTGTCATCTGCAAACAACACTATATCATGGTTATCCTTTATGAGGTAAGGCAAGTCATTAATATAAATAAGAAACAAGAAAGGACCAAGAATTGAGCCCTGTGGGACTCCCATTGTTACTAAAGATCCGGGAGATCTTTTTCCATTAACGTCAACGCTCTGAATCCTATTACTCAAGTATGAAGTAAGAAGATCTAGAGCGCTGTTCCGGATCCCATAGTGGCGGAGTTTCCTGATTAACGTGTCATGAAGAACGCAATCAAATGCCTTGGACAAATCACAAAAGATGCCCAAGGCATCACATTTATCTTCCCATGCATTATAAATGTGACCTCAAAGTTCAACACCGGCGTCAGTAGTTGAACGACTCCTTGTAAAACCGAACTGTTTGCTGTGTAATAATTTATGTCTATTAAAAAAATTTTTGCAATTGCTCTAAAATTAATTTCTCAAAAATTTTACTAAAGGTAGGTAGTACTGAAATAGGTCTATAATTGGTGGGGTCTGATGTACTACCTGATTTAAACAAAGGTATAATTTTACTCTTTTTCATTAGGTCAGGAAACTCCCCACAGTCGATACAATTATTAAAGATAAGAGCTAAAGTAGGTGCTACAATGTCAATAATAGACTTGGCAACTTCTACAGAGTTACCCCACAGATCTGCAGTCTTTTTTACATTTAAAGTATGAAAAGTTTTAATTATGTCTCTACAGGTAATATGTTCAAAAAGAAATTCCGAATCACAAACATTAACATTTTCCTTTAGCAAAGACTCAGCAACAGAAGGTGATGAGTTTAGGGATTTAGTAGTTGAAACGGGAATATCTGAAAATAAATTTTTAAAAGCCGCGGCGACTTGGGAGTCTGATTTTATTATGTTTTCATTAATAGACAGGCTGTAGTTAGTATTTCGGTTATTAGACCTTCCCGTTTCACTATTTATAATATTCCAAGTCGTTTTAATTACATTATTACTATTTTTAATCTTCGAACTCAAATAACGCGACTTGGCCATACAACAAACTTTTTTAAATAATTTTGAATAATTTCTAACATATAAATTAAATTCAGCTGTGTTTACATAAGTCCTTTCATAGTACAGTTCATAAAGCCGTGTTCTACTTTTATGTATACCAAAGGTAGCCCAATCACTAAAAGATGGGTTACTATTAACCGAGATAGTCTGGGAATAAAGATGGAATTAAATTGCTTACAGTATATATGAAAAAAATCATCATATAGATAATTAGGATCAGCATGAATAGACAAAGCGACTTGCAGTTTTGGGGTTAACATTGATATCCTTTTTAGCCACTTTGTTGTTTTGGTTTGGGATAGTAATCCTCTGCCCGCAATGATCAGAATCTAGTAAATTTATTATTTCTTTGTGGCTAGGTATAACATTTGTATAAATATTATCGAGGCATGTGGCACTAGTCGGGGTTATTCTTGTGGGCTCTAAAAATAGGTTTACAAGATTGTAGGACTGAAACAGACTTATTATTTTACTACAAGAACCTGAATTTTCTAATAAATTAACATTAAAATCACCGCAAGTGATAATGGACTTATTTGAGTTACAAATCTTGTGTAACACTTCATCCATTACTTTTTCAAAGCAGTCATACAATCCTGAAGGGGGTCTGTACACACTTAATACAATAAACTGCTCCAATTCTATACAGGCTATTTCAACTGTTCGCTCAACAGATAGGCTCACAATATCTTTACGGTCTCTATATTTAAGCTGGTTACTTACTAAAATTAATGAGCCACCATGTACAGCATCAACTCTACTGAATGAACTACCTACCTGGTGATTATTAAAATTGAACAAGAACTGGTGGCTTTTAAGCCAATGTTCTGTTATACAAAGAATATCAATACTGTTAAAATTCATAAATAATTCTACTTCTAAATCTTTGTTCATAAATCCTTGAATATTTTGATGCACCAGGTTAATACTATTTACAGATTTTAAACCTTTATTTGATTTTATTTTGCAATTCTGTACATTATTGCTAGAGGTTGCCTCTATTGTCTTAATTTCTAATTTAAATTATTATCAATGTCAATATTGGATACCAAGTTATTGGCTGAATTATTTGACATGTCATAGCATTGCTCAATAGAAGCAATTTGTTTAGCCAAATTCTTGGCTGTAATAGAAAAGTAATATGATAGCGACACAGCTATCTGTCTTTTACAATACTTTGAAAGATAGTACCTATCCATACAAAATCTATCTTTTGTCAAATAAAAGTGGTTACCAACATAATTGTTAGTGTCAATTAAATGGAATAAATGATTATGACTTGTCAAATTATGTAATGTCATATTAATTTCAGATCTAAAATTATTTTCTTCCTGTGGCAAACTTTGGCTGTATGGGAATGTGAACATCACAATTTTTCTTAAAGTTAGGTTGCACAATGATCTATAATATTGGAGTAATTCTCCTTTGTTCACATTACCCCTATTACCAACAAATATTAATAATATACTATCTTGGTTAAAATTGCATTTCATAACTTTTTTCATTATGTCAAATAAAGAACAACCAGGCATACAGTTATTTATTATTGAGTGTCCTGGATATTTATTTGTCAACAAGTGGCCTAGATCCTTTCCAATTTCATCACAAAATAATATTATTTCTTTATTTACACTCTTTTTAGGCAAACAGTTAGTAATTGATAATGGCAAACTGGTACTAGACTGCGGTATGGTGGTGTCACATATTGTCAATGAATGGTCCGGTGTGCGTTCAATAGATGGTGGTTGACAATGTTCACATTTGTTAGTTTGTGAGCTTACCAGCTCATTCATTGCCAAAACATATTCCCTCATTTGGTTTTCAGAGGCTGTATATTTGATGGTCATAGAAGTAAGTTTCTCCTGTAGCTGGTCAAGTTCATACTGCAAGTCTTCTGTGTCAATTTGGTATTTCCTAGTACTTTTTTCTAAGTTAAATGAATACATGTCTAATTGTTTTAATAGATGCAACCTTTCTCTATTAAGTTTTAAATTTTTTGATGAAGAACTTTTGTTTTTTGACCAATATCTTAGTTTTAACTATGTATTTGTTAATTTTTATGTATTTTTTAATTTTATTTTTACTAGTAACTACCCTCATTGATTTACATAATTTTGAATCATTATTACCTGTTAAATCTATTGTGTAAGAGGGGTTTATAGCAGAAACCATTGATGGGGCTATAGGCACCAATTCATTGAATAGACTTTGATTCAACGAGGCAGTTATGTTAAGATTTGTAGTCTCAAGTTGTTCAATCTGACTTTGTGCCTCATGTAGCTGCTGTTGTAGTAAGTATTTGTGACTAAGAGCTTGTTCATACTCATTGCTACACTGGCTGAACCCGTCCACAACAACTTGGAGCCTGTCCCGGGCTGCTGTGGCATCAGTGTGTTGAATGTATAACTGAGCCATTTCTGTTTTTAACTTGCTATTTCTTTCAAGGACACGTAGGAACTCCATTTCATTTTCATCTTTTTCCTTAATCAGTTGGTCACAGAGCTCCTGAGACGCCTTTAATTCGCTCAAAGCCTGACTGAGTTTGGTCTCTTCTAGGGGAGCCCGCGCGCTGCGAGTCCTAATCATGATTAAAGAGAAAAAGAGAAGAGGTTGGAAAAGAGTAGTTGGTATCGTGTTACCTCATAGAAATATATAAATACAGGGTGGCAAGGACATAGACGCGAAAACTATTACCATAGATTCAGTACGTGATTCTGAACCCCCTTTTTTTTTGGGTGGCGTATTATCAAATAACTTCTCCCCCTCGGCCTCTGGGCGGAGCGAGAGGGCGTGTCAGACTCTTACTGACTAAAACCCACCCGTGTTCCTTCAGTTGCCATGTTGCCGGGGGCCACGATCTCCCTTTTGGACTTCTTCGCAACCCCGGCAGGCATCGGCCCTAGCGGTCCCCGTCAGTTCTGCTGACATCTCTTTGAGGCGCGCGTCGACCCGGGCCTGGTCCTTACCGGACGGCGAGCTAACCATTACTCAACGTCCGCTTCTGAACCCCCCTACGTTATATTTTTTTTTTAAATAACCGAAGAAAAAAGTTTCAACGCAGGGGGCGTTGAATTTTTCTTTGTTTATTTAAAAAAATCTGCTGTTCCATACATTTTGATCGCGTAGGTATTGCAGTTTTCTATGAAACAGCAGATTTTTATTTTAATAATCGACGAATAATTTCATCGTATAACGAATGGGTCAGAATCATGAACTGAATCCATGATTAAAGTTTTCGCGTCGATGTCCCTGCCACCCTGTACCTATGTGTTACCTAGTAACTAAGTTGTAGAAGTTAGTCGCTCCATGTAAAATACTAGTATTCAGCTGCATCCCGTTAGACTGGAAGCCGACCCCAACATAGTTCGGAAAAGGCCAGGCAAATATGACGGCCGTAAACGGTTTTTTCTTTTATCGCTCAAGGAGCCACTTCAGGCTATAAAAAATAACAAAATTATCTAGCGCTGCATTTTATTTATATTGAATCAACACTAACAAACCTAGTTGACTATATTTGTACGGAGAAGTGTGCCAGATACGTCAGCCACTTGGAAACTATTTGATTTGTTTATCGAACTTGTAAGCCGATACAGGCCACGTCCACTTAAGTGCATACAAGTTTCTTAAAAAGGTACTGTAATCGGATGCCTCGTTTAGAAAAACAGACTCGAATCATAATTATAATCTAACTATCATACATACTATATATATACGTATACTTATTTTTTTTAACGCGTTAGAAAGAAAAAGAAAGATATAAAAACTGTTTATTCTGCACAAACTAAAGGCACATTCCAAAAAATCTTCTATATATATAAAAATGAATCCCTATTTCCCTTGGTCACGACATCACACTAAAACGGCTGAACGGATTTGGATGAAATTTGGGATATGGATAGACCTTGAATCGGAGAAGGACATAGGATACTTTTTATCCCGATATTTTTACGGGATCGAGACTTATGCGGGTGAAACCGCGGGGCGCAGCTAGTATTACATAAAATGCACTTTTACAAATTAGCCAAAAGCCTCGTAACCAACTAGTAGAAGTATGTCAATATTGCCTATTACTTGAGATTATCGTTAATATCTGGAACTACCAGCACAGATGAATACAGATGGCATTTTAGGTATGAAGCTACAAGTAGGTAACGCGGCGGGCTTGGGGACTTGTCGAATTCAGTGGGCGTAACGTAATCAGAAGATATAAGAATTACGCGATAGAAAGAGAGGCAACTTCTAGGTGAATATAACTGTAGGTAATTGCGCTGCACGAGCTGAATTGCACTTTATAGTGTCGAGGCAAGGGTCGCTTTTTATTTAAATGATTTAGCGGTGTGTCCCATCTGTACTAATCTGTGCTACCAGTCGGATTTGTCATTTTCATTTAAAATGTTGGCGATATATTGTAGGATAAATAATAAGGTGCAAGAAATTCAACCGTAAGGTGCTAAATATTTTCAATCTACGAGAAGGGAAATAGCTCACAGTAGGTCAGCAATAATAACGAAAAGGTGATAGATTATATTATTTATTATTACATTAATTAATAATTATCTGTAACCACTAATTATAAGATATCACGACATAGTTATAAAATGCAACTGATAACGGTAAAGACAATATTGTAACTTTAAAAACGCTTTTATTTCTTAGTTTTAAAGGCGATTTTCTTATTTCAAGAGTTACAATTGTCGTGCGGTTGACTGTACATATACATGTGAGCTAAGCGTGTGGCCCTGGGTCCGATTTCGTAAGGAATTTCTCAGTATCTGGCCGAAGTCTTATTTGGACCCGAGCAATAGGCTCGCCCCCTATATACGGCACGTAGACATAACTGGCGAAATATGGGTTAAACTTAAACCTGTACAAGCGTTGCCAGACGTCCCGATTTTGGCAGAACGTCCCGATTATTAAATCAAAATTAAATGTCCCGCTTTATTTTCCTCTTATTTTTGCTATTGATATTTTTTTATTCAGAAGACTAAGAAGACTCAACTACCTAACGATGGGTAAATCTGATTTAAAATATCATATTTTTATTAAAATACATTTTCTATGGCTATTTTTGGCTATCTATTGTCACGTACCTAAATTATTTATATTATACATATATTATAGTTTTAAGTTAAAAACTCAAATAAAAAGATAAATATTTAAAAACTTCTGATTATATACGTTTTTTTATTGTCCCGCTTTCGGCGAAAGAATCCCGCTTTTGTCACTAAAGTTTCAGAAACCCGACTTGGCAAAAAAAAAAATCTGGCAAAGCTGACCTGTACCCTAATTGTGTAATACACGATCAATCACAATTTGTTTCGATTCGAAAAAGATTGCTAACCCATTGCTACATAAGTTGGAAAAAAAAATCTGCGCAACAACGTAAATAACGCAACGAATGTTGTTGAACTGTCAAAATGAAACAGTCGTTTACGAAAATAAGTTACGCAATTAGGGTACTGATCAGAATTGAAAACCAACTCGGGCATGATCTTCCTGACTGAAAAACCTCAGAGATAGCACTTCTAGCATTGATCTAATATGATAATATAAACACACACATACTTTACTATAATTTATATAATATCACATCACAAGTGCCTGTATGTAATTAAAACAGATTTAGTTCTCTTGGGAGCATCACCTATAAACCACTTTCTCCCATAAAAGGCTTAAAGGATAGCACATCGTCTCGATGAAATATCGGATTCCAATTTTTTTCGAAGAGCTGTTTCCCACAGTTTTCTTCTTATAACATCTTTGGCAAATACATGGGTCCCCGTATCTTTGCAGTAAACAGCTGCGCAACTGGGCTCAATAATTAATTATGTGTAAAAGAAGTCGCTTGTATATGGGTAAGGCCGCGAAAATTAACACAAAATAACACAAATGTAACACGGCCTTTTTGTGTTATCGTAACACAAAAGCAACACAATAGTAACATATTATTCTCATTAAGGGAATTTCACAAGGTATGTTTATTTAGCATTATTCTAATAAAATTTTTAGGAGTTATTTCAAGAGTTATTTATAGATAAAGTTAATAAAAAAAACAACATTACTTGTAATCATCTTTTTATATTCGTGTGACAACAAGTATATGGCAAAATTATACCTACTTCAAAATCAAATTTTAAAGTTTAAAGACAAAACATAATGTACAATCAACAACTTAAACTTTCACATATTTTAGGAACATTTTTATATATACTTAAATTTGAACTGCACAATAAGGTAACAATCAATTCAAAATCAACATCTTATGAAGCTAACTTGCACATTATGAGGAAGTCTAATATTTTAGAAACATAATTAAAAAAAAAATACACTCTTTATACTATAAAATGTAATTTTTGGTATTATTGCAAATTAAAGAGACAGAACACAAAAATCAACTTCTAATTAAGATGCTTACACCGCCGAAACTAGCACCACCAACATTTTATTTCTTTTACTCTTGAATCAGATAAAATTTGAAAAATCCAAAATTTTGCTTTGTTTGCTTTATTGTTGCACTTGATAATTTAAGAAAATTACTGATTACCACCAAAAGTGGTCACTTTTGGCGGCAATTAGTGATGAATCTTAATTTATCAAGTCTAGAATCATGAAAAGTGATTTTTAAAAATACTACCTACAGGTTATTTACTAGCATAATACAATGTTGGATTTTTCAAATTTGATCTGATTTTAGAGTGGAAGAAATAAAATGTGGATGGTGCTAGATTCGGTGGTGTAGTCGCGTGAACAAGTTTAATATTGCAGAAGTATACATTAAAATCGAATCAAACTACAAATAGAAGTGACAGAAACTTCAATAACAACAACCTATTAATAAATAGGTAAAATTATGCTTGTCTTAAAAACAATACGATTGAAAAAAAAAAAAGCGACAAACGTTACTTTGACAGGAACATCAGAATTAGTCTCATAATATATTCAAAATTATTCATGTGTATTTTATGTGTAGCATGATAAAATACTTTAATGCCTAAGTAAAGTATACAGTGTCAAAATTGTCCTGTAATAAATACTCGTTATTTTCTACAAAAAGTAAACTTACAGTTTTTACGATGGAATCTGCAGGAACAATATCAATATCATTTTTTCTTGTTAGCAAAAATTTCAATTTGGGAGTTATTACAGTTTTCAGAAATCGGACTTTGTATAGGAATTCATCGTCTTTTTTTAGAACCTCAAGTATAAAACCTACGTAATATTTCCATTGTTTTCTTTGGTAATACCGGACAATCACATTGTCGTTGATTCTAACTTTATCAGGGCTGAATTTTAATTCATAATCGACATATTGTGTTTTAGGAAGTGATTGTGAAGTACACGGCATATTCGCATTTTCTTTCTCAATATCGTTGACATCATATTTTTTTTGGAATATTTTACTGTCACTCAAGTCATAGCATGCAGTATTTTCTTCACGGTATTTTATTTCGGACAAAACCACCACATTGTCACTTTTAACCGGTAGGCCTTCTACTTCAATTCCATCATCTTTTTTTTGTAATTCAATGGCGACACTGTCAGAAATAGTTTTGGGTCCTTGGATAACAATCGTAGATAAAACCTCGATTTTTTTGTTGGGTCCATACGTACGACGTTTAAATATACCAGTTTTTTCGTCTAGGTCCAAGTCATTTATTGTGTTTTTACTACTTGAATCTATATGTGTCTCTTCAAAAAAATCATTATCGGAATCTTCAGGCATAAAACAAGTGGTATCACTATCATCTGCGTACTGAATTTCTTCAGAGAATTCTGAGCAACTTGTATCTGTACTATTGCGTTTAAGTTTCTTTGGTCTGTTTTGTTCTGCAGTATTTTTATTAATGCTTTTTCGTTTTCTAGCTGATTGTGGTGTCTTTTGATTCAGGTTTAATAGATTTGTAAAATCGTGGAACATTGGAGAGAAACACATGCAATCTCCACTGCCGTCTTTACAAAAACAACTGAAATCTCTGTATTTTAATTTTAATTTCTCTTTGGTTATTAATTGATGGATTTTCATGGTTCCTATCAATGGGGTTAGTGTTTGAGCTATTGATGGTTCTAATAGTTTAATTTCTGGTGCCACGTAAAAAAGTCTGATAACGGTTTCTGTCGATTTTAGGACATCGAACGCAGTCTGGGCATTCGGTATATCTATTCCCTGACTAACTTTTTGGTCAAGAGCACGCTTTATTGCTCCGCCCACACCGTCAGCCGCCCCCTTACCGTGCGACGCCTCGAAAAAATTCCAAGTACCTCCCAAGAATCCATAATCGTATATGTTTCGACTGAAAAGATAGAAATTTTTTTTCTGCCGATATTGAGTGGTCGGCCCGTCGGAGAAGAAATGGATAGTGGTCATATTTTGGTCAGTATCTTTAATATAATTTAAAATTGGATGTAGGTGTGCCCAAATTGCTTCGGGATTATGCTGATTATCAGGTGAAATACTGCAAAATGACATCGGATCCTTATTTTTGCGATAAAGTATACCTGTATGTAAAGTTGTCTGTTCTTTGATGAAATGTGTAGCTTGTACTTCTTTGTGATATTTGCAAGTGTAATTTTCCGAAAAATCTATGTGTGTTAGTGCCTCGTTTTCTTTTAAATTATCTATACAAGTTCTGTATTGATGATACTGGTAATAAAAGTTGTACACGTGCTTTTTAAATGGGCACATCTGTTTATGAAACAATTCGATTAGGTCTTTAACTGTTCCTTGTTTGGTGGTTTTCATCATTTTTTTGGACTTCTTTCTGTCTCCATCTTTAGTATATTCATACTCCTTAAGTGCCCACACATTCCATTGTACTTCCGCGTCTTGGTCTAAGTCACCACCGTTAATTTTCTTATCAGAGCATTCGACACAATCACCATACATACAATCTTTTGAATTGAAGTCACAGACCATATTAGATATTACTTCATTTATATGATCGCTGTTGAGTAGTCCCAGATACTTCAGTATATCGATCATAAAATGCATATTAGAATGCTTTATACAATCACAGGTGTCACGATTGCTGATTTTTGGTGGAAGTACATAAAACGGGCGGTACTTTTTAAAGGTACTGAAACTAATTCTGCCATGTTGCGAAACATATTTTGCGTGTAGTGTTTTAAGATTATCCAATAAATATCGAATTTGTTTCTTTTGCTTTTTAAATGTTCTGTACTGTTTCTTGCCCGCTGTAGTTCGAGTTACGTCGTCTCTGTTATAAAATGATATTATTTTTCTTTGTAGCTCAACAGACTTTTTCTGAGATTCCCTGAATTTTCTGGGTTTATATTTCAATCCTAAGACAGCTTTCAGTTTCGTAGTATGTCTATATTTTTTTGCAATGTCGCTATGTATAATTTTCCGTATAACTTTCTTTTCTTCATGGGAAGATTTTTTGTACTCAGATTTAATTGCTTCTTTGAGTAAATCATGCTCGAATATTTTTTTCTTAATCTCTTCTTTTTTTGGTGTCTCTATATTTGGTATTGTCGTATTTATGAAGTCCGTTGTTCTTTTCATTGGTGTATAGTCCTGTCCTGTCGTCTCTTGTATCACTTCTGCTTCTTGATTTTCTTCAGTCTTTTCGTCCTGTTTAGTCTCTTGAATTTTAATAGTCTTTTCAGTTACCTTTAATTTTTTCATTAAACTTTTGTAATCATCTTTCATCTTTTGAATTTTCTCTTGTTGACTCTCAATCTTTTTTACAAATCTCCTGAATGCTCTCTGCAAAGCTGTAATTTTTTTTTCTAGTCGTAAATTTTCATTTTTGAATTTGTATTCTATTTTACGTTGAACTCTGAGCAAAGCAGCATCCGAAATTGTTCCTTCATCGGATTTTACTGACACATTCAATTCCTGCGTCGATGTCTGTGGAGATCTTTTCTTTTTTTCGTCTTCTTTCCATTTTATTTTTAACTCATTTTTTTGTTCTTCGGTTAAATTAGCCATCCGATTTCTGTAATTCCTTTGTGTTCTATCATTGTTCTGTTTTTTTTGGAGCTCAAATTTTTCAGGATTTGTTTCCTTTAACTTCTTTCTATAATTTTTTTGTCGTTCCGCAGCTGATAGTGGCATGATCTACAGAAAAATAAAATTAATTAGAGTTCTAATAAGTCTATTACAATTCTTGGGTCAAAGTGAGCACCTAATATGGCTTAGTGACAACTACCTACTACTGACTTCAACCGTTAGCTTAGTTTCCTCCAAAGGGGTCCCCAAGACCTATATTGATATCATCCGCGACATGTACCATTACTCCGATTGCATAGTTGGGACCGCTGTTGAAGACACCAACCCCTCTCCATCACTGTCGAGATCCACCAAGGCTCGGTCCTCAGTCCGTACCTGTTCATATGATATTAGACGAAGTGTCAAATAGCATTAGGGACCACGTGAGCAACCGCCGTGGTTTCTCATGTATGCTGATAATATCTATATAAAAAGTAGGAAAGTGGACCCTGGGCTCGGGCTCCAAAGCCTTGTAGTTAAGGATACAATTGGGAAAACGCTCAGATAATTGAGAGTGTCCACCAAAATACTGAAATTAGTATTATCTATACTACTAAAGAACAACGGCAGGTTATATGCACTTTTGGTTTTGGCTGGTACTGATACATGTCGCCAGCACTGCTAGCGCTACAACTACCCCCGCTATCATAATAATGATGTAACACCTGGCATTATTTTCTGCCTATTCATGAATATGAACATCTTTTACTTCCGGAGCCGGAGTTTGAAGTGGCGAAAAAGAAAGTCAGCTGTCTCATACAAAAGTTCGAGACCTTACTGCACCTAAACTAAATGTATGAAACAGCTGTTATTTTTTTTTCGTGATTTCAGTGATGCTCCCATGGTAAAAGTTGTTCATGAGTCAGTACAGAGATGATTGAAGGGTTAAAGGTCTTTAAAATATTGCCAGGCGTTCAAATAAGATGTAGCCTATGATACTCTTACAATTTTAACGGTCGAAACCTTAATTGTCAAAATCGGGTTATTAGTTTTGGTGCTGTGGTGGAACATCCATACACAGAACTTACATACATTTTAATACAAACATTGCTAAAATCATAATCCTTTCTTTTGGTTTTCGGCGTGTAAATAACCATTTTTTTTAAATTAACAGTAAAATGTTGTAAAAAGTCTATTTTTGCTTTATGTATAAGCCTTTACAATTGAATTGTGTTACGTAACACAACATTTGTATCACGGATAACACGGAAGTATCACAAAAGTCACACAATTGTCACACAATTCTTGCGTTTTTAGGTTATAATTTCTAAATGTTAAACAATTCCACCATTTTACCTTCTAATAAACGTAAAGTACACTTTTCTACGATGACTACATATAACGTTTTTAAAAAGAAACTATATTTACCTTACTTTATTGTTGAAAATCAGTTTTATTTCCGGGTGTCATCAACCATGCAGCAACTTTCTCGTCGAGTCATAGACAAACTAACATGGCGATTTTTACTTTTCTAACTTGTTGACAAACAATAGTGTTGCCATTTTTCAAATTACTTTTTCCCGGTTTTCGTTTTTAAACTTTGGGTAGTAAAATGCATAACACAAAATATTGTAACACAATAGTGAAAATAATTGACCATCACTATTGTGTATATAAAACACGTTTTTTTATATCAATTTCAACAATCATGGCTCTCATTGCAAAGTTGACTATCTACTCAACCAGGGTATCAAAAGTTTTTTTCATATTATCAATAACAAAAAGTTTAATTGACGGTTGCGACTGAGGTATACGAAAAAAATGGCATATTTTGGCCAAAAATGTACTGCTTTTCCAAAAAGAAATTTGTTTTTTCACAAAACTAAATAAGTCAAACAGATGGTTTATTTTTGGAAGGCAGGATTATTCAATAGGTAATCGTATACAAATAGTTAAAATACATTTCATGTTATTTTTTTTAATGAAATGAACCAGTACAATTTAGACACGCAACAAAAGGTGCTAATTTTCACGGCCTCACCCATATACAAAAATGTATGGCTAGCTGTCAAATTATTAGACGCTGGAGATCAGCGCCATCTAAAGTGAGCAAGTGGCAGTTTTTATCCCTGAAACCGATATTGCCCTGTAATTTTTTGTATACATAGGCACAGAATACATAATAGAACAAGTACGTACAGATGATTCACTCCGCAAAATCATTTAAATAAATAGCGACTCTTGCGACGATATAATAAAGTGCAATTCAGGTCGCACAGCGCTAATTACCTACAGTCATATTCACTTAGGAGTTGCCTCTCTATTACGTAACTGACTACGTTACGTTCACTGAATTGGCCCGACAAGTCGAGCCCGCCGCATTCTACTTGTAGCTTCATACCTAAAAGGCGGTGTGCCAACTGCTCCATGTAAAAAATATTACAATTCAGAGATTGCCAACCAACTTCTTCTTTTAACGTAACGATAGCAAATATTGTTTGAGAAGAAGTTTAATTGTATGCTTGTAGTACTCAGCAACGATAACACCATTCGTGGACGCAGACATCAAGATGAAAGGTGGGCCTTGGCTGCGTGGAGACGCTGCAAACGAGGGTTGGAAAAAAATATGTTTTTTTTTAAATCGAATAAATCACGATATTTTCTATTTTTCATTTTATCATACAGTAACTATAGTTCTGCGTAAAACGTAACGCACCCTTGGGTGTCACAGAAAAAGGGAATGCCGCGCAGTGTTTTGTAAACTTCGCATGCCACCGTAGTAAATTAAGAAATCGACTGGGAATTGAAAACGCTGGAAAACTAGTTTTTTTGTTCAAACATTATAATAATGTTAATGATATTGTTTTTTCCGATGTAAAATACCCCGACTCTTTAACATATAAGTATATTCTAAATCTGTTTTATGTTGATTTCTGTGAAAAAAGTAAAATTAATCACATTCGATTAAATCCTTGATTTTATATAAAAAAAAATGATTTAAATCGTGATTGAAATCAAAATGATTTAATCGTGCCAACCCTGCTGCAAACCAACTACAACATAGTTGGGATACAAAATTGTTAAGATTAAGAGGATTCAGAAGTCTGGCTCTATACGACGAGCGAAAGCAGGCGCACGCACACAATAGACGCGTACGTTCGGCGATCTTAAACAAATGCCGGTCACGAGTGCGCCACCACTCGTTGTACGTTAATACTTTCGACTCCACCCACTTTTTATAGAACTCATACGCCATGCCGCCATATAATGGAAGTGAACCCTCCGGGAGGGTTACCGGCATTACGTTTGCGCTAAAGTTAACTATCGCGGACGGTCAACGGCATTAGGTTTAAAACTGTGTTATAAAACGATGTAAAATAGTGTATTCAGAGGGTCTTGTCACTATACGTAGTTTCCAAACTTTTAAGTTTTTTGTAAATATTTGTAACCTTTTTTAACAAACATTTTTTTTTTTTTAATAAAAATGCTTGGATTTTAAAACCAACACATATACATAAATGTTGTTAAAATATACATCAGATTTTATTTTCACGGTTTATAATACTGTATTCGCTAAGCAAAACCTACATTTAAAATGAGCCCTCCACGAGGGCTCCCGATATCCCATATGCGACTAGGTGAGCCCTCCAGGAGGGCCGGCACTTAATGGGTTAAGCGTGTCTATGTGTGCGTGCGTTTTCGCTCGTTGTATGGAGCCGACCTACTGTGATTATATCTATTTATTGTGGTTGGGTAAATGAGTGTGCCTCTTAAATTATTATTAAGTTATCTCAATGATTCATAAAAATAATGCTTTGAAAATATTTAGGCCACATCCTAATATAATAAATTGATGTTCACAATGTCATGATACATGGTTGATTATAAGATATCGCCGCCCCCGCAGAATAAACGCGCAAGTGTAAAAAGTCAATTTTACAGGAAAAATAAAAAACCAATTCATAACTTTATGAGTATACCGAATATAAACAGGTGATGTTTTTGTGTTAATGAAAAAAAACATTTTTCAGAAATATTTTTTTTTTTTTTTATACTTAATGTTGCTTTGAGTTTTTTTCTTGTCAACTAAAAAAAAAAATGAAAATTTCAATATGATTCAGAATAAGGAGCTGAATGTACCCTGTTAGATTCCGGAGGGCTGTCCCTTACACCCTGTATTGTGTTACGGATCAATGTTCTATGCAAGTATTTTTACTTTAAAGGTTTTGTAAACGCAATTGTGTTCTTTATTTATATTATCTTATGGATCAATCTTCTATGCAAGTATTTTTACTTTAAAGGTTTCGGAAGTATTTTTTTTTTGTAAACGCGATTGTTTTCTTTATTTAGATAAGTTTACGGACCAATGTTCTACATAAGTAACTTTCTCCACCGAGGCGATCTTGTTCAAGTTATCACTTCTGTGCGGACTCCCGGAATGCCACCACTTTTTTTTTCTTATAGGTGTACCTTATAATATATAAAACTAATAGAGTACGCTAAAACACCTACGCTTTTTACATAAACTGACTTTTTTAGTACATATAATATTCACTGATACCAAGCCATGCCGACAAGCCAAGAAAGATTTTCTGTTTACTGAACTTATTATACTGGTACCCATAAAACTCGATGATAAGCCCCCATGTAATAGTGGCCAGCCTATTAAATTACAATTTTATTATCTTTTAATGTTACATTCATGTTTCCGTAATAAGTTGATAATATTTTCATGTTTCTAATTTTAATTATCTTTTAATTAGTAGTGGTTTAAGGAAGTAGGTATTATTTAGCAACATGCGTACTTCTTATCATAGATTAGAATTTTTTTTTTTTTTTTTTTGCAATTTTCAGGTTAGGATCAGGTTGTATGCTCATTGAAATATAATTCACGACCGTAATAAATATAGCTTTACACAATTATAATCATTAGAATCACCGACACGACTCCTAGCCTCAAATGCCATGATTTCATGAAATAGTCATTCAATAGGGTAATATGAACTTAAAAAGTTGTATTGATGACTTTTATGATTGTAATTTTTTAAATAAATATTTGATACGGCCGCGAATCATATTTAGATCAACATATATCCTAATACTAACCTGCAAATTGTACAAAATGCAAGTAAATGTGATTTTCGCGGGATACCCTGACGCTTTCTACGCTAAACATTGATATTTAGCCTCAGAGCGAACCAAACTAATTAGTGGAGACAAGGCTAGGTGATAACAATTAAAATAACTGGTTACACCAAGCAATTAACTTCAATACTCGATTATAAAAACTGTACGTTACCGCACAGTTAGAAAAATAATTGTTTATCAAATTGACACGCTACGTCTATTTTATTCTATTTTCAATAAATGGCAAGCAAAGCCGATGTCGACTATTTTGCCAATGTCTAAAGTGAGTTGGAAAAACAAAAACGCTACGTCAATTTGTCGTGATAACACGACAAATTAAATAATTAAACAAAAATAATAATATATTCTAATGGCTATAAAGCCATTTCATACAACAGTCAAAGGAATTAATACCAGTTTGTGATTATTTATATTTCTAGATAGTGTCGCGCTGCAAAAGAACTAAAACAAAAAGCCATATTTGTTATGCTGGTGTGCGTGACAGCTACGTCTTACACTCGCGCCACGTCCGTCATTGTGCTGTCACTGTGATTTTCTAGTGTGCATGCATTTAACGGCCAATACTTGGACACAATTTTTAAAGTGATAACTTCTTTAGGCGCGTTGGGCATTTTTGAGATGAGACTATATAATTGATTTCGCGACACTGTTACCGACACCACCTTTAAAAAGACATCAACGCGCGATACATTATTTCCTGCACAATAAAATTGTTGAAGTTTTCACTTCTGTCGGCACTCCCGGAGTGACATTGTTTTTTTTTTAGTTTTTTTTTAAACAGTAAACGGTAATAAAGGTTCATAATAGCAAAAAAATCCATTTAAAGAATAAAATTGTTTTTTTCGCCTTCAACTATATTTTTACAGACAATGGCACGAAAATACTATAGTTGACATAAAAATAAGTTGGCAACCGTAACTGGACCATCACCCTCATACTGGGCCATCCGACCCTCTCGTCTAAGAATCACAGTTGTGATTTGAATATACTGAAAATTAAACTTGTGAGGCATGAAAAAATACCTGTTAATAAAGGTTCATAATCGCAAAAAAAAAACATTTTTTTTTTGCTCTCTACTATATTTTTACAGGCACGAAAATATTAGTATGTGTTGATATTGAAAAAGTTGACAACCCTAACTGGGCCATTCTGACCCACTTGTCAAAGAATAACAGTTGTGATTTGAATATACGAAAAATTAAACTTGGTAGTCAATTTGCTAAACAATTTTCGCTGACTTAACAGAGTAGTTAATGTTACCGTGACCTAACCGTAACGCATCAGTAATAGCCAGAGCCTTGGCTTGTTTTAACTGTTACATTAATAATATTATTGTTATGTAAATGGTTGAATAATATTTACAGTTGAGGGATAAAATATTTATAAACTAGTTTTGGTCCGCGTATATGTCAAAAATTCTCCCACGGGAACGTACTCCGGGATAAAAAGTATCCTATATGTTAATCCAGGTTATAAACTATCTGTGTGCCAAATTTCATCCAAATCTGTTTAGCCGTTTTTGCGTGATTGAGTAACAAACATCTAAACACACAAACTTTCACATTTATTTTATAGTAGGATATAATACAGGGTGGCAGGGACATCGACGCGAAAACTGTTACCATGGATTCAGTACATGATTCTGAACCCCCATGTGCTGAAATTGTTCGTCGGTTCGTTAAAAAGATGTTGTTTCATAGAAAAGTGCAATACCTACGCGGTCAAAATGTATAGAACGAATGTATAGAACGAAAAATTTCAACGCAGGGGGGTGCCACAATTGCGGCGATAAGACCCCTCTTTGTATATTGTATATTAGTATAGATTGTATCATAAGCTAAGTAATAATAACAGCCGCACGGGTCGATCACCAGGTTAAGCCACGCTTGCCGGGGTTGGTCCGTGGATGGGGGACCATCTTTACATACCGAGACTCCTCCGTGCCTCGGAAAGCACGTTAAACCGTTGGTCCCGGCTGTCATTCATGGATCTGTGACAGTCGTTACGGGTCAGAAGCCAGAAAGTCTGACAACCAGTCTTACCAAGGGTATCGCCAGGACCCAGTCGCTCCACGTAAAATACTGGTATTCAGCTGAATTCGGCTAGACTGGAAGCCAACCCAAGATAGTTGGGAAAAGGCTAGGCAGATTGCTTAATTGTATCATAAGTTTTAAATAATAATCTAGAGTTTGATTTGAGTTGAGATACCAACCACTATTACTGTCCATGTTGAATGTTATTGGTAGACTTTGACACAAGTCCAACAAAATAACATGTAATGTGTAATATGTCAATTAGTAATGCAAGATATACATAGGACAATGACCTGTTACTGTGAATCAGTCATTTTTGTTTGTATCCATGATTTGGTCCAGATGATTACAATATTATAACATTTATGGTAACTAGTTTATATCACATTTATTAAACAAATTGTTACCACATTAATTAGCTAGCTGTCACACAGGAATTACTAATGAGTGACACAGACAACACTCTTTGTACTCCCTCTTGCCTCAAAATTATAATTGAGATGATGTCTGGGTCAAAAAAGACATTCTATTTATTCCGTCAGTCAGATAATGAAAAAAATATTAGACACGTATTTTTTACATTATCTTAATAATAAAAAATGACTTAGATAAAACGCATTAGTTGGGGAGTGGGGCTGCTACGTCACAAGTAAGTATAAAATCTTCATACTCGTGACTTCATGGCACATTTTAACTCAATGTATTGCAGTAATCTTTTGATTAGGTAAAAAAATAAAAAATACGTGTCCAATAATTTTTTTATAATTTAGCAGACGGACAAAAAAAATTTTGGTCATCATCTCTTTTATGTCCTACTTCTATGTATTTTACTGTAAATACATAAATAAATAAATATACATAGCCCACCTATTTAAAATTTTAAGTAATAACTTTTTCACAATTTTTCCAGAATTTTTTTATTTCTCTTTGAACATTTGAAGTATTATTATTAATATTTTTACTTTGCGACTGCGTCGTTGGTCTAGTGCTGAGCATGAAGCACTGGGTACGATTTGCAGGTCGGCCAAAGTTTTATTGGGTTTTTCCTTCTGGAATTTCTCAGTGGCAGCCCAGAGTCTAGATTTGTGCCCGGTTGATGGCAAAAGGCTCGCACCCCATTATATGGGACTTAAACATAACTAGTGAAATGTGGGTGTACTAAAGGTACACTTCTGCCCAACCCTTCCAGATATGCAGGCATGTTATGTTATTTTTACTTTCTTAGCTTAGTTGTTAACTTTCTAGTCTAATTTTTCTAGTCTCCTATAATGGTGATTTAGACATAATAGTTGCAATTTTGACATTATTATTAGTTGTTTTGACATTATTCAAAGTCAGGAGGAGCTCGTGGCTAAGTAATAACAGCCGCACGGGTCGATTCATCAGGCTAAACTTGGTCGGTCTGAGGATGGGTGACCATCTTTACATACCGTAACTCCTCCGTGCCTCGGAAAGCACGTTAACCGTTGGTCCCGGCTGTCATTCATGGATCTTTGACAGTCGTTACGGGTTTTGGGTTAAGCCCAAGAAAGTCTGACAACCAGTCTTACCAAGGGGTGTCGTATTACCCAGTTACTGAGCTACGGAAGTCAGATAGGCAGTCGCTCAATGTAAAATACTGGTATTCAGCTGCATCCGGTTAGACTAGAAGCTGACCCCAACATAGTTGGGAAAAGGCTGAGCAGATTGATTGTTTTGGCATTACTAGTAATTATGACCCAAATTTTCCAAATATTATTATGTGTTTAAGATGTGTATGTAATTACTAATTAATTGGATTGTATAATCCGGAAATAAAATTATTTGATTGATTGATAAGCATTGAGGTTCACTGTGAACTAGAGCAGACACCGTAAACAACATTTTTGTACAACACATTGTGGTCCAGAGACCACAAACATCTCAGTCACTACCTGATGTTTATGGTGCGCACTACAAGTATGCACTGCGCATATGTGTCAAGAATTGTGTATTATTTTTTGTTGGATTTCCTAAATAAATATATATATCGGGCCGCTAATATATATATAGTATACTAGCAGCCCGCTCCTGCTTCACACGGTTTTTACGACTTGACAAAACATTGAGTTTTCTTAGATAAATGTAAGTCTAATATTAACATATTATACATAAACCTTCCAGAATAAATTCTTTAAATGATGGTGAAACCCTCATCAAAATATGTTGCATGGTTTAGAAGAACAACGCGGACATACAGACAAACGCAAATATTTTATATAATATAATTATATATATAATTAATATAATTATATATATAATTATATATATTATATTATTAGATATAAATCTCTAAATAAGCTTGGTGTAACATTACTCTACATATATTAATATGGTGGTATGAGTAATGAGATCATTTTTTTTTTCTCAAACTGGGAAATTTGTTTATTATCTCAATTATGATTTTCATTGATGTTTTTAAGTAAGAATACACATGCGCATTGTTTAATATTCACCTTGTTATCAACATCTCTATAAGGACCGAAACCTGTAACTGGTTTTTTCAGATGTCTACAATTTATTAATGAAAGAAAACACTCTGAAAATGGTGCAATTTTGCATCTGCAGGTTTTTTTTGGGAGCCCCGGGACATAGAACCGAAAAAAGGGACGGTCCCATTCAAAATGGGACGTATGGTCACCTGCAGACCTACGGCCGGGTACCTGTTGTCCAATCGCTTGTCTACTGAAAATATGGTTATTTATCTATCTCCTGTTTGAATTTTTTAAGCAATTTTTGTATTTAATACTTGATCAGACATTAAGAAATGAGAAGATAAGGTTTTTGAAATTGCAGTCAGCAACTGTACAGGTGGCATTGCTAGCACAAACTCGAGGCCGCAGCTAAGACATTACCAACGTATTTTGAAAACCTAAGCATTAAAATGTTCATTTTGAAAACAGAAAGAAATTCGCCAGGAATTTGAGCATATTTGACAGTATTTCGTTTTCTGAAAACTTTGAACAGCGTCAAGGTATTACTTATATAGTGACTCACCATCGTAATCGGTTGATCTGTAGTCGCGGGCAGCAATAATTACTGAGCTTCTGAATAAACTGCACCCCTAAAGGAGCGTCTCTGCTGACGCCGCTCATTCTCCAGTATGTTCTTCTAAATGCCCTCGCGATTCCGTCGTGCATGAACTTCATTCACGCCCCCTTACCACACGCATTGTTTTAAAAACATCCCTTTTGTTTACATCGACAAAAGAAACGTAAACTTTGATCACGATTTTCAGATCAATTTACGTAATTATTACGAACCTTACGAGTCAAATCTTTCGATAGAATTATTGTATTTTAAGTACTTTTTGCAGTAATTCAATATTATCGTGGTTAGATCAGGGATTTCCGTGATAAAAATAATATTTATAACCGTATGTGCACGACACGTCCACTATGACTGCGGTCCGTTAATAAGCGCATCTTCCTTTTGTGGCCTTGACATATCTGTCTCATTCAAACGTGTTTGAAAAGACAAGGGCAGACGATAGAGAATGCTAAAACCTTTTCTTTCGCAACGCGAACTCCTCGACATTCATATGTCAGCAGACTGACGTTGTCATTTAGACGTTACGTTTTGTTGTTGCACTGAGAATGGACATCAACTTAGTTGACAAAAAGGTTATCTTTTAACTTATAATTATAACGTGCTAGACTGGATCCTACACCTTCAGTTTCGCACTAAACTACAATGAACATAACAATTTTGAGAGTTGAGCCCACAACCACCACCGCAGCTGTTGCGTTGCGGAGGTTGCGATTCGACAACCACTCGACGTCTAGAGCAATTTTATCTTCTTTATCACAAGCTTGGAATCAAACCTCTTTGCTTTGAATGACACGGCCATGCATGAGGATGCTCCTGACCGTGTCATTCAAAGAGTAAAATATGGTGTCATAAAAGGGTGTTTGTTTACCTTAAGCTATCAATCGAAAATTATTTATAAATATTTTTCATTTTGATGCGTTTTGTTTAGTTATTTAGGAAGTTAGCCAAAAACAATGGGGATAGTACATGCAAAGGTAATAACACTACGCCAGTATTTCGAAGGAGTAGGCAGAGGTGTATCTGTATATAGTTCGACCGAGACTGCTGTACCGCGCTTTAGGTATGTGCGCAGCGATACGGGGGCAGTGCAGGCCGCTCATTCGTTAACGCTCACGGCACGGTGTCCCACCGCTCATCCGTCAACGCTGCCGGCCTCGCCGCGCATTCCTAAAACTGCGGTACAGAGATCTCTGTCAAACTATAGTACGCCCATACTTGGCCAGTTATTTGCCATGTAATAGGGTGAACCTATTGCCACAAAATGGGCAGAAATCCATAATACAGGCTGTTACAGATAATTTTCTGGTGGAAAAAAAAACAGTAACACTGCCTTACCTGGGTACCTGACCCAGGACCCCAATGCTCAGCATTCAGTAATCGCGCTTGCTTGAAACCACTTGACCGACAAATGCAGAATTCAAGGTCAAGTTCAATCGTGACAGCCAATATTGGGCCAATACTTCTTTGTCGTGTCGATGATTCCGATACCTAAAGTTTATTAAAGACTGTCCACGGAGTTTCTTGCCCGTTCTCCTCCACATGAACCTATTACCCACGAAATGAGCTTCATATTTTTGACTGACCGACTCCTTGACAGTTCAAAAGTGAATGGGGTTTAATTGAAAATAAATGCTTTGAGTTTGAATTTTTAGAACGAACACTGCTGATGTCAGTGACAGCTAGATGTATTGTGTGTGTGTGTTTTAGGTGGAGCCCTATTTTCCGGTGGATTTTCCAGAGGAAGAGGAACTGGTAGTGGACGACGAAGTTGTGCGCAAGGTCAGCTTCGCGCTCAAAACTGTAAAGGTACCTACAGACTACTACTCGAGAGGGGTTCGTGGCTTAGTAACAGCCGCAAGGGTCGATCTTCAAGGTTACGTCGGTCCGTGGATGGGTGATCATCTATTTCATACCAAGACCCCTCCGTGCGTTGAAAGCATGTTAAGCAGTTGGTCCCGGCTGTCATTCGTAAGTCTTTCACGTAACGTAAAAAAATACAACGGTGTTTAGGGGGGCCCCCAAAGCACCCTTCACCACTTCCTAGTGCTTTACTTGCACGCGTAGACATGACCTCAATAGAAACGGGTTTTGTCGACGGAAGAATAGACAAAATGACAGATAAACAATCACAATCTGTCATCTTCCATCGACAAAACCCGTTTCTATGGTTGTCATCCTACGCGAGCTGGTAGTCAGAAGCCCGCAAGTCTGGGTACCCACCCAAGTAGCAAAATTTTCCTATAGTCATCGAATTATAAGACTAAACATCTAATAGGAATCTAATAGACGCTTTGATTAAAAACACTGATCTTACAACAGCATTTTATAAGACGATCTGCGCTTTTGATACTATAAATGCTTTTAATAAGTTTGTTTACTCTTCATAACGTCTTATTTCATTCTTCTGTAAGACATGCACTTCTATAAAAGTCTTAGATATAACTGCTATAGGTCAAGGATATTATAGGATTGATTTGTCTTAGTCGTGACTTCTAACGGATTGTTAGCACCAAATTAGCATGCCCTCCGATTTTTATAGGTAACATTTTACTTATACGTGTCCTTCATTTGCTTTTACTAGAGTAATCGGCCTAGAACCCTAAAACTTTAATATGGCGAAGTAGGTATGTCCTATAGTAGTCTTAACTTTGACTAAATTGTATTATAAAAGTTTTGATAATGCAATATTAGGGCATGTGATCCAGATCCAATGGCGGCTTAAGTTTTTGTTAAGATTGTCGAATAAATAAATAATAAATATGTTTAGTTTTGAAGGGGCATGAAGATATGTTTATTATCATCGAACACTTTATCAATAAAATTAATTTAGCATGTTGAATAAGCATTCTTTACGCAACAGTTAAAACACAAAAGATAAATATTATGCTAATAGATATTATATTGTGGATTACTTTCCCTTTGAAAATATCATATTTTTTAAGACACCAGCACATCATCATTACAAAAAGAATGAAGAACGAATGCTCTAGTAATGGCATCACACTGACAACTGTTGGAATAATCACACCAGTAAAAGTACCTACTAAGATAATTATAAAATCGAACTGCATTTTACCGGACTGTAACAAAACGACTATAAGGCGTAATATTCCTATAAACTGCGCCCAAATACGGTTTTATAAACATTTATATGGTTTCTATAGGACTAAAAAATACATACTCCTAGGATACTTACAGGAACAGATTTTGCTACTTGGGCAGTCACTGGGTAGTGGAAGTCAGATAATAAGCAATTGCTCCATGTAAAATACTAGTATTCAGAACTATCCAATTAGACTGGAAGACGAACCCAACATATTTGTGGACTACGTACTATCGAAGAAACGCATATCTGTACACTGTAAGGACTATTCTTACTTCCAGCACTCCGCTATAGTATCGCTTACCTACGAAAAAAAAAGGGTTGTGTGCACAGGATTTTGTTTTCTAATTGCTTAGATATGCGTTACCCCGATGATACATCTTGTACTGAACCAATGTATCGTCCTTCAAAGAACCGTCATGGCCCAAACTAATTTCCAAAATTTCTCTCAAAATTGGTCATTCAGTAATGAATACTGGGAAAGACCCCTCCCATCGCATGCCATTTAACTCGATCTTACGAAACTAACGAAGAGGCGAGAATTGAGATATTTGTTAGTACAATATTGAACTTTATTCTGTAAGAAGAGTATTTATTTGTTTTGTAAAACGGATATACAAATATCGCACCGGCCATCGAGGACCCCGCACGGTCTCTCTCCGTCAAGCGAGGACTCGCGATGTATCGCGCTGGTACGCGCTTTCACGTGCCGGCTCGTTCCAACCATCGCAAGACATCGTTGCTTACTATATTCACGGCTGGCCGGCGCGCGAGACACGGCTGGCCGTGTTGCGCGTGATAGCGCGAGCTGGTCATCGTGAGACGGCGCGGTATAGAGATGGACATCTTTCGGTATTAGCGTGATTTCAATTCTCGCCCATCCCATACACGCCTCGCCTCACCGCGTAAAACCAGCTTTAGCCGCAGAGTACGAAATCGCTGCGAACTAGAGTTATCTCTAATATCTGGCTAGAGGGATGTGAAGCCTTGACGATATAATACCCAAATAAAAAAATTGTCTGTTATAGTCTGCGCGCGACTGCTAGTCACCACCTGCCTGGGGCAGGTATGTGAGCGGTGAGACGGGGTAAGGATGAAGACAAAGGCCAAGCCTAGTATTATATTATCTGTGGCCAAGCTAACTCAGTCTGCCAATTTTATCAACGGCGCCCTCCCCCGTCTTACCGCTCGCATACGTCAGATGGTGACTAGCAGTCGCGTGCAGACTATAGCAGACTATTTTTTAATTATTTTTTTATGGATGCTAGCAATCAATAGGTTTTCTGAAATGAATGTTTTTTTTCTTATATAAAATTACCTACACAAATAATGTTTCAGGCCCGCGTGGACCGTGTAAACATTGACGGACTGAAGCGTACGAAAGACGATGTAGTGAAGGGCACCGTCGACGATCTGTTCAAAGCGAAAGACTTCGAGGATGTCATCGTTCGTGCTCAAAAGGTACATTTACTTAAGTTACTCATACTTAAATACCCCCACAAAACCCACACTCATAGAGCGGAATGGAATGGTGAACAAGTGCTCACTGCTGCGGCAGCACTTTCGTGTGCAGCGTTGTTCGGAATCATGCCTTAACGCGGCAAATTGACGAAGTGCTAGTGTGTCAATTTTCTTAACGATTATTATTTCCTTGACTGTATTGTGTGCAGGTTCGACAGGCACTGGACAATCTTGGCTGTTTCCGTAACGTGTGCGTCTACATCGACGTTTCCTCTGGTCCCGATGCCACGCCCGATGGACTCGAGGTACTTACACAGATACACATACACCCCCATGCATACACAGACATACACAGACACGCACACACATACACCCCATGCACACACAGACATACACAAGAAACCACACACACATACCTATGATATTTTTTTATTTCTGTAAGTAGATTTTTAAGCAAATACTTTTTCACGTCAATAATATTTTGTAAACTAAATGAGGTTGTGGTTTCCTGTTTGACTAGGTACTCTTAGAAGGAATACCGAAACAAACTCAGAGGTCAGTCACTAGACGTGACTCACGAGATCTGACACTCACGTGAAATTCAATACTCTATATACACTCTTGAGTTTTTGAGCCAAAACATCGTAGCACACACTGATGTCCACCTTATTGTGTGTATAGGTGACGTTTCAAGTCCGCGAGATGTCGCGGGTGGTCGGCGGTGTGAACACGACGGTCGGAGAAGACGAGGGCAACGTGGTGATCGGTAACTCACACCAAATTATACAGATTTAGTATTTAATTTTACAATGTGGTAGCCCTGATGATTGGCCCTTAGTTCTGGTAGAAAAGTGATCACCAAAACTATAGTAGATTATTCACTAAGGGGATAAAGCAGTGTCTTACGTCACGTGCGCCCATGACGCAGCACCTTTATCCCCGAGAATAATTTTTCAAACCTATGAAGCAATGGGTTAGCAATATCCTTCAAAACTCTCGGATTGTGATTGACAGTGTGTTACGCAATTAAGGTGTCCAACACGTCTCATTGCACGCTTCTCTGATGAAAAGACAGCCTCGCACTCCTAACTCCCAGTAATGCATAGGACTGAAGTTACCAAACATATGGGGTCGCGGCGAGCGCGCGCAGGCGGCCTACAGCCTTGGATACAGAAACACTTGCAGCTTTAACATCACGGTGACCAAGCCACTGCCGCTTAAGCCCTTACAACCCGTGTGAGTGATATCTACTAAACACACATATCGTGAAATAGTTATAACGTAACTTTGAAATGTTTTTTACTTCTTAATTAATCGTTACAAGCTGTCAACCTAAGGTGAAGCAACAAATCATGCAGTAGTTGAATTCCGCAAGCAATTTTTATTTCGTACCGTGTAAAAAATTGCGACAAGCTCACTTCCACAAGTTTTCTAAGCTGAATTGCTTTCATAAGTCAACTTCTGTAAGTTTTGTTGCTAAATCTAAACTTTGCTATAATAGTCCGCGCGCGACTGCTAGTCACCGCTTGAAGTATGTGAGCGGTAAGACGGCACTGAGAAAATTGGCAGACTGAGTTAGCTTGGCCTTTGTTTACCTCCGCCATCTCACCGCTTTCATACCTCAGGCAGTGACAACAGTCGCGCGCCAATTATAGTGACGTTGACTTAATAGTTAATTTTAAAAGCTATGCTTTGCTGTGCTATGCGTAGCTAAGCTAACTTTGGTTTTTCTATCAACGATTCCAACTGAGCAAGATTTGCTGATTTTGCTCTCGTGAAGTCGAGAAATGAGCTGCAAGTCAGCACGTATAACTTAACGCTTACTTTGTGTTTAAAAAAAAGCGTTTCCGCACACATCGCAGCACGTTTTGTTGCTTTCCTCAGTGTATCTATGAGGAGCTAATTTTCTAAGCATAGCGCAGCGCAACATAGCTTAATGCTGAGTCACCGTATGTGCAGATTGTCGGCGTCCCTATACCAGCAAAACCAGGAGTATCCGTGGTCGGGGTACCGCCTGCTCGACCGAGGAATACAATTCAATGTAGGCTTCAAGACTTCACCAACGGTGAGACAGTACACTTCATATTATGCCAGTATTTCCTGAAGATTTAGGCAGAGGTGTACATAGCGGCGAGGTCATAAAATGAGCAAAAATCCAGAATCGACAAATATCTATACAAAAAAATGTCTGTTAAATATGTGTCTAGACAGTGCTAGCCCAACTAACAACAAATCTTGAGATCTGTCTTAAACTCATGTTTCGTGCAGTGCGCTCGCAAATTCAACGAAACGAGTTATGAGATTTGTTTCACGTGACAAGTTTCGAAACATGTTGAATGTTTTCTGGTGCAAACGTATACTTAGTAACTGCGTTTGCACTTGCGAAACATTCACAACAAAACATGTTGAAATCTTTAGTTTCTGTCAACGTTCCCTAAAATGTTTGACAGGAACCAGAGATTTCAACATGTTTTAATAGATAAGAATGTTTCGCCAGTGCAAACGCACAGTAACAGAGAGAGTACACACGGCTACACATCGAGCTATACTATTCCATATAAGCTGATCTCGTATTGTACGGAAATCCTATACAATACGAGATCAGCTTATACTCGAAATGTATAGCTTGATGTGTAGCCGTGTGTACTATCTCAATGCTTACAGATAAAACACAAGCTGCAGTGGGAGGGAATGATTCGGGACATGACGGCCGTCAACAAAACAACCTTCGCGGTTAGAGAAAGCAGCGGTGAGTGACATAACATTACAAATCATCATCTACCTGCCTTTTCCCAACTATGTTGGGGTCAGCTTCCAGTCTAACCGGCTGCAACTGAATACCAGTATTTTACATGGAGTGGCTGCCTATCTGGCGTCCACAACCTAATTATTGGGTAATACGATACCCCTTGGTAACCCTGGTAGTCAGACTTTCGGGTAAACATAACATAAGTACAGACTAGTGTGACTAATCAACATTAAGCTGTCCTGTGCTTAGCTAAGCTAACTTTAAGCAAAGTAGATATAGACACGTAACTTAACGTAAACTTACGCTCTGATCTGTCATTTATGGCAAATTAGCTATTCCTGGGACACGGATTATATGGCTTATCCATATAATGATAATGTCATTAAATCCCAATAATAGCATCTCAAAATCCTGCAGCGCAGCACATTTTATCTAGGCATCTTCAGGAGCGAATTAGCGAAATATAGCAAAGCATTGCATAGCACAGCATAGCATAGCTTAATGATGATTGATGCCTGAGCTCACTTTCAGACTTAATGGGGTTTCGACTGCTTAACCATATTTTTTTGATATTTAAAAGTCGTATATGTTAAGGTCCTCATTTAAAATCGACTCTGCGACACACGATCAACGTGGACCACCGCGACGAGGAGATCTTCCCGACTCACGGCGTGTGGATGCAGATCAGCAACGAGGTGGCCGGTGTTGGCGGCAATGTTGCCAACTTGAAGTCTGAGATGCACTTACAAGCTAACCATACGTTGTCTCAAAATTTTGGCGTCGTAAGTATACTAGTAGGTTAGAAGGAAGAAAGCAACACCACATCCTCTTTGGCATTAATATATACTGCTGCATTTAAGCACAAACCCTCAAATTGCTAATCTTTAGGGGTGCTCGAATTGTGCCGTGCCGTGTCGACCCAAACATGATTCAGAGGCTCAGTGGTAACGGCCGCAACTTACGAGTTAGGTTAGTAGGGATCGTAGGTTCTAACCCTGACAGGCGCTTTAGAATAGCATAGCATAATCAGTTTATAATGTTCCCTCTGCTGGGACACAGGCCTCCTCTCTGAGAGAGGGAGTGGGCCATAATCCACCACGCGGGCCCTGTGCGGGTTTACTTTGTGTAAATTATTTCATCACCACTGCTCTCAAAACTGTGAAGTATATCATCGTGAGGAAACTGGCATGACCTAGAACCAAAAAAGTTGAAGACTTGTGACATCTACCAACCCGCACTGGGCTGTGGATTACGGCCCTCTTGCTCTCACAGGGAGGATGCCTTTGTCACTATGTTCCAGCAGTGGGAACATTATAGGCTGATTATGCTATGCTAGAAATTAACAGTTACTTTAGGCCATCTTATATGAACCTGCTCAAAATTAACGTGTTACAAACAAACTGAACAATAAGTACCCAGAACGTCACAGCATTGGTATTTCAAAACGTCTTGAAAGTCGTGGATGATAGGCTTTTGTGCTACTGCATAGCACGTGCTTCGACTTTATGCGTGCACTGACTGGACAGATTCACTCAAATGTATGTGGTTCTTTCCTCAAAAGACCATTTCAGACGCTAATCCGTCACAAATGGTACTCAAATGATTTGACCAAGATTATGTCTGGACTTTAAAAGAAACTGTGACCTCTGAGTTTGTTTCTGCCTTTCTTCTTAGAGTCGGGATAGGAAACGCCGACCTCATCTAGTTTAAAATATGACTAACGTATAAAAGTGTTTGTAGGTACAAACCTACTTACAATAATAAAGCATTCATCACATATCTACCTATTCAAAGTAGTTAAACAACCCACAACGACTTACAATGAGACTATTGTGATCAGGTGCTGCAAGCGACAGGCGCTCTAGGCATACTGCACGATATCTACGGGTCGACGTTGCCAGACCACTTCTTCCTCGGCGGCCCCACCACACTACGCGGCTTCCAACAGCGAGGGGTCGGGCCGCACATGGACGGAAAGGCTGTTGGTGGACGGGTGAGATACACAGAATGATGAACTGCTCTAGAAAAAAAGAAAAAACGAGCGAGCTTTACAGTGGCCGCATAATTATGATGTGTAACATCTGACATCTTTGGTAATAAGCAACATTAAGGACATATAATAAACAACATTTAAAAGGGGCGGGGCCTCGTCAAGTACTTTTGGAACGGACCATACGTACCGAAATCATATGTGTATTTTATTTTATTTTATTACTTTTAGGAAAACTTACAGCTAATACATTTCTATAAAACTAGTACAATGTGTAAAAGATGGCCAATTACAAGTTTCCACAACTGATTAATGTGAGTAACATTGACAAATACACGCAAACAGCGACGTAAGAGATACGCAAATGATATAACTCACTCTCAAAAATGTACAATAATAAAGAGAAGAGAGAAAGAAAAAAAAAATACATGGTTATACATCAAAAAAACAATTGTTCAAACTGTTCTTTACTTTCTTAACGCTACTACAAAACAAATCCAAATCAATGTCGACATTCTGACACACCATATTGAAAGTAAGACAAGCTCTTATTACGTACGAGTTCTGTCTGTAAATAGTTCTGACTTGAGGCACATGAAGAAGACGTGGTCTCCGAAGAAACACACTTGGTACACGAAGCCCAATCTTGCCCACCAACTCAGGGACATCAGTAGATCCGTTCATAACGCTAAACAAGAAAGCAAGATCTGCGATTTTCCTTCGCTCGTGTAGAGGAAGAATATGATTTTTTTTACACCGACTCATATAATTCGGGAGATAGGTATTTGAGCGATATTGAGTGTACCTCAAAAATCGCCTTTGTATACCTTCAAGCCTATTAATGTATACATTATAATTAGGATTCCAAACCTGAGAAGCATATTCAAGGTGGCTACGGACAAACGCACAATAAAGAATTTTCATTGTTTTAACATTCTTAAAATCTGAAGAGACCCTAAAAATAAAACCCAAGGCTTTAGAAGCCCGGTTAACTATATTATTAATATGTGCATCAATTAGAAGCTTAGAGTCAAAAATTACTCCAAGATCCCTGATGACACTCACTCTGGCTACCAAAACATTTGAAAGCCAATAATCAAATGTAATAGGGTTTGGCTTACGCGTAAATGTACATACATAGCATTTGGATACATTTAAATCCAACCTATTCATAGCACAATATTCGTGGAACCTGTCTAGATCATCCTGCAATAGCCGTGCGTCCTCAACAATTGACACTTGACCTAAGATCTTCATATCATCCGCATACAATAAGATTTTAGAGTTAAAGAAACAAGAGGCAACGTCATTTATAAAAATATTAAATAAGAGAGGTCCCAACAAGGATCCTTGGGGAACACCCGACGGAATTTTGGAATATTGTATGCAGGTATGCAGTCTTACCAAGAGGTATCGTGTTACCCAGTAACTAGATTGTAGAGGTCAGATAGGCAGATGCTCCATGTATAATACTGGTATTCCGGTTAGACTGGAAGCCGACTTTAGCAGTTGGGACAAGGCTAGGCAAATGATGAAATCCTGTGTATCCTGTGTGTACTCTGTGCAGGTATACTGGGCAAGCGGCGTGCACCTCTACTCGCCGCTGCCGCTGCCGGGCGCTCAGGAGGGTCTCTTCAAGTTGGTGAAGACACACCTGTTCCTCAACGCCGGCTGCCTTGCCTTCCCAGGTCAGAATCTCACGTTACAACTAGGTACTCCCCTCTCTATCTCTGATGCCCGTTTTCGCTAACAATTCGCAACACTTAAGTGCAGGGGCTCCGTGGGTGCCCCAGCACCACCATGAGCATAGATACCAAAACTTATCAATCAATCGGCTTTAATTGATACTTGATATCTCTTAGCAACACTCGCCGCGCGGCAAGACGTCAACTTTGTTATTACGTTGGCTTCGTTATAAATTTGCAAAAAATTTGAAGTTCGTATTCGAGCCAACGAAATCATACTATCCTAATTCCTTCTATTCCTATCCTAGTAATATTATACTTAGGTAAATGCGAAAGTTTGTAGATATTTTTTAGATTTTTGGATGTACGAACATCCGAACATCTATCTAAACAAATAAAGTTTCTCACGCAAAAACGGCTGAACGGAGTTTGATGAAATTTAGCGCACAGATTGTTTATAACCTGGATTAACACATATGGTACTTCTAATCCCAGTAGTACGTCCACACGGGCGAAGCCAAGGGCAAAAGCTAGGAGCTATAAAAAAGAACCATGTGGGCATGAGTATGAGCTGCGTACCCACGAGGTTTTTTAAACGTCGGCGCTACTGCCTAAATGTATAATAAAGTGCACAGTTGGATTTTCCATGGGCATCACCCACTTTTAGGTGTCGCGTAGAGATAGCGAAAACGGGCATCACTCTTAAATTATGTCTTTGCTAACAGGACGGTTGTTTGCCACCCTGCAAGCCTGTTAGAACTTTTTATCGGTCGACGTCATCGACCGCGCAAGCTACATTGTGGAATGGACAATTCCTTCTGGTTGCAGACAGAAATTGGCCCGCTATAGTTTGACCGAGAGCGCTGTTCCGCACCTTAGGAATGCGCGGTGAGGCGGAGGCCAGCGTTGACGAATGAGCGGCGGGATGCCGTGAGTGTGAATGAATGAGCGGCTTGCACTCAGCGGCAGTGGTACCTTCATAAAAGCCAAAAAGCCCGGCTTGCCCTAATAAAATTATAATTCACAAGAACAAACGTAAGCCTACCAATAAAGTGCAGTGCAGTGCAGGTTGCCCTGCCCCCCGTCTCACCGCGCACATACCAAATGCTGATGTCACACGAGGGCAGAACAATTAGGCAGAACAGTAGGACAGAACAATTTGGAAGGACAGTGGCGTTCAAATATAGGGCCAAAAAATAGGACAGTCTGTGAGTGACAGCGATAGAGCGTCGACGACGACAACGGCAACATTTACGCCACTTACTTAAAATGGCAGCACAAACAGCTCTGGATGAGCTAATTGAAATTGTAAAGAGTGAAATAAATAGGAAAGAAAACTTTGGATCAGACCCTGGGTAGCAAGAAGACCAAAGCTTGATTGTTCAGTTCAAGTTTTATAGTGTCGTCGATTGATAATTGAATAAGTGCCATTGTAATATTAAAACATACAAATTTTAAGTTAAGATATGTGATGGGGGAGCAAACTGCCCCGAAAAAATAGACCGGCGAGCTATTAACTGTTCTGCCTTAGTTACTGTGAAGATAATACTGTTCTGTCTTGGCGTGTGCGTTCAAACAGTAGCAGTACTGCGCTGTCTACTGCTCTCCCTCGCTGATCTGCCTTCGTGTGACAGCAGCATAAGGCGCGGAATAGCGGTTTTAGTCAAACTATAGCACAAGATGGAGAAGATTGAAAGAAAAGGAGGCCTTTACCCTGCAATGGGATAGCTCCAGCTAAAAAAAATAATCATCATGATCACCATTCTCCTGCCTTTATCCCACTTTATTTAGGGTTGGCGCAAAACGTCTTTTTCTTCCATACTTCTTTATTAATCGTCATCTCAGTAGTCACCACCTTTCTAGCCATATCATCTTTCCCACAGTCCATCCAACACAAGCTAAAAAAAAATCTGTACTGTTTTCTAAAATTATTTGACGAATTGCCCTGAAACAGGCGCGGGGTCGAGGTAAACCACGAAGAAGATGGAGGAATGACTTAGATGTCTGAATTTGAAAGAAGTAGCGCAGAATCAAAGGAAGGATTAGAGGAAGGCCTTTGTCCAGCGGTTGGATAGCACGGGCTATAGTTTGACCGAAACCGATGAGTAACCGGGCCTTAGGTATATGACAGTGTAGGCCGCTCATTCTTTAACGCTCACGGCGGTCCGCCCCCCGCCTGACTGCGCATTCTTAAGGCGCGGTACAGTGGTTTCGGTCAAACTATAGTAGATACAGTTCTTTCAGCGAGCAACCTTCTCAACAAGCATTTAGATCAATGTGATTTTGACATTGATGCGAAATCAGAACTAAAATAACTCCGGAAGGACTGTAATAGACGTACAACGGTACAAGGATCTTTTGGTACGTGGGCGAAATCGGATATAACGCCGCCATATTGTTTTACTAATCCCACTAAGTCTGCAATGGAATTAATGGTCAACCCCAAAAAGTTTTATTAATGGTATACTTAAACATCAGTCAGATAAGTCAGTTTCAGGGTTGTATGTAGATCTAATGATTTTGATATTTTGCCTTTTCATTTTTGCATTAATAAATTATGTGTAATAGTCTATGTCCTGCCTATGCACTATGCTCTACCTCTATACGATGACAAAACTGTGTCAAATCCACACTGAATCGTGCTAAAGTAACTATTCTTTACTAGGAATAAATCAGAATAGAAACAAAATACCCTATAAAAAAAAACATAAACAAAGTATGGTGTTGCCGTCTATAGATTTTCGAATTCCATGGTTTTTTTACTTATGCAGACTTAGCGTGGCCAGACTCTACCAACAACGCCTCTGTCAATGTCATGCAGGCGTCAAAAGATCCTTGTCGCACTGTAGCCCTTTCACAGAACGATCGGACTTCACGCTGTCGTCACTGTCACCCTTGATCGACGTGAGAGTGGCATGCGGTGCGGGAGTGTGCGTGCGCATCGGGCGCGCGGCTCGACTGGAGATCAACTATGTCGTGCCGTTGAAGACGCACTCGCGAGACATACATGTTGACGGCCTGCAGTTTGGTGTTGGAGCTAACTTCTTATAGGTATGTTACCCGAGAAGTTTTTCGCCTCGTCAGACGATTGTCAGTGTAGTGCGACATGGATATAATTAACGTGGCGAAATAGAGAATTACAGTTGTAAAAGGATTCTTCCTTTGGCGCGTGGCCAAAATAGGACCTAATGCTGCCATCTTCTGTTTTCAATAAAATTTCACAAATTAATGTTTTCTAGCAACGCCCCTCTGTGAATATAATTCACGCGCTCGATTGATCCACGCAGCTCTGTCACAAGAAATGTACTGTATTTTACAGCGCCGCCATTACGCTGAAGATGTTAGTCAAACTAAAAACCGGCAGTAGAGTACGATTGAGAAGAAACTCTAGCGGCCTACAAGTGACTACATTAGAATGCGATTCCGAGAATTATTCGAAAGTGCATCACGCACGTTTGTGCATCAGTAAGCTAATGCTAGTTTGTCGAAGAATCGATAGTTCCTACAACGTGGTTATCCTGCAGTAAACCGCTCTAGCTAGCCCCATCAGCTGTCGTTATATGGCGCCCGATGTTCACCGCTGATTGGCTGACGCCGTTGACGTAAGGAATGACAGCTGAGAGGTGCCACAGACAATGTCTTCGCTTTTTAAGACTGTTAGCTTTAGTAACTTTTTAATTTTGTTTTGAAAATCAGTATTAAAATTGTATATTATTACTTTTTCTTTCATTTAAAAAATCACGATGAAGAGAATCGTAGAAATAAAAGATGTCCAAATTAACAAAAACAACAGTTTATTAATATAATAAAATTATCTATTCTAATATTTACAAAATTGACTAACTTATACGTAATTCATGATTTTCAGAGTCAAAAAAATCAGCACACTAACACCCGAATTTTAGAACGAAAATCAACGATGAGTCAAAAATAAACTGTGTGAAGTGATCTGATTAAAATACTGGCGTATTATTATTACTATCCCACTGCAGGGCAAAGGCATTTATGGGAGGCCGTCACCTCCTTCTGCGAAGCGGTAATGCTCGTGAAGGAGGAGACGGAACGCGTGAGGGAGAGGCAAATTTCGCGCCCTCACGCCCCTAACCGCCGCAGGAGGAGACGCCCAGGGCGTCGGGAATCGCGAGGCGATTTCCGGCCACCGTAGGCGCGGGCTTGCGGGCGGTGAGCAATGGGTGGCTCACCGTCCGATAAGGACCAGGCCCGGGTCGACGGCGCGTTGTGTTCCACGCGCGCCTCAAAGAGATGTCAGCAGAATTGAAGGGGTCTACTAGGGCCGATGCCTGCCGGGGTTGCGAAGAAAACCGAAAGGGAGATCGTGGCCCCCGGCGACAGGGCAACTGAAGGAACACGGGTGGGTTTTAGTCAGTAAGAGTCTGACACGCCCTCCCGCTCCGCCCAGAGCGGGAGAAGTTATTTGATGATTTCCCACCCTCAAAAAAAAAAAAAGGGCAAAGGCATTTTCTCATACAGAAAAGGCACGAAAATTGATCACCACGCTTGCTCAAGACGGATTGGCAATTTTAGACTAATATAAGTCCAGGTTTCCTCACGATGCACGATCCTGCACGATTTAAATAAAAAGCGACTCTTGCGCGACACAATAAAGTGCAATTCAGGTCGCACAGCGCTAATTACAGTTATTTTCTCCTTGAAGTTGCCTTTCTTTCTATCCCGTAACTCTGATTACGTTACGCTCATTGAATCGGCCTCACAAGTCGAGCCCGCCGCGTACTTGTAGCTTCATACCTAAATTGCGGAGTGTACTATCTGCATTCATCTGTGGTAATGTCCAAGATAAACTTAGAAAGTCAGCTAATCACAACATTTGTCGATTTTTGTTCCAGAAACTAGGTGTAAATAATAATTATGGCACATCTAGCTTAAAAAAAAGAGACACAGTTATGAGTGAGCGAAACGACGCCCAAAAATAGACTAACTTTTCGTAAAACTCGATGTAGGTATCAAATTAACAGTAACAGCCGCGTACTGTTGTGGGTGGCGGATCTCGGATAATTTACATCAGTTGCCACTTAACTATCGACTTTAGAGTTATCTAGTATAAGTTGATTTTTGAGTGAATAATATTTTGCAATGGAATTTGAACTTTGTCTTCCATGACATTGAGTTTAAGGTTGCAAAACATGTACAGCTTTCCAATGAAAAGTATGCGCTTCGGGAGTCTTCTATCTTCGGAAATACAAACGCGCGATGATGAGATCTATCTAATATAGAGCTGTTACAACTATGAAATTTCCTGCCTATTTGGTAGTTATAGATTAACAACTCTATGCAATTCATCTTTTCAAATCTTTTGAGTGACAAATGACGATCTGAAACCGGAGTAAGTAACCCGACAGAGAGACTACTTCTACAAACGCCCAATGATGGGTGAACTACTACAAAGTGCGGTAGTGCAAAAGTTAGAAGCATTGCCTCTGTAGGTGGTTACACTGTGGCGCGACGTTCCGAAACATGAAATTTACTGAAGCGCATACTTTTTCTAGTTTAGGCACCTGTCCCACGCCGGCGATTAACGCTAATAACTTAAAACGAGCAGCGAGTATGCGACGGCGACGAGCGATTACTCGCTGGTATGCGTATGAACCAAACGTGAGTCTCTCAGCGAGAGTTCTGGTCGCTGAGCGAGTAGTCTCTTGATAGCTTTCGTCGCTGCGGCAAACGAGTACTCGCTGGCCAGGTATCTTATTTATTTGCTCCGGGACGTACAATCTTTTGTACGTTTCTTGAGCGATAATATCGTTGATAGCTAGTCGCTTCCTCGTCGGCGGCGGTTGGACAGGTGCCCTGCCCTACCTGCAGTGGCGGACTAATTCTGTTGGTGGCCAGGAGCGATAAAACTAAATGAGGGCCGGCCCAGGTATGCAAAAAAGTTTAAGAAGTAGTAAATAAGAGCGAGCGGTGCGAGCTCGAAATTTTAAGCACACAGCCTCGAAAAGGTTAAGTTTTCTTATGACTATTCATACAGAAATAGGAAATACTTTGTCGATTGAAAATTTAGAGCATTAGACGAATATAGGATGCTAGAGCGAGCAAAGGGAGCTCAAAAATTTTAGTACTCCGGATAGGTAAAATCTTCTTTTGAACAACTGTACAGGAATAAGAATCACTCTGTTTGGGAATGTAGAATGCAATACCGAGCGAAGCGAGCTCGATAATTCTAGCATTCCGCCCCGGATAGGTAAGGTAGATACATAAATAGGAGTCACTTTGTAGACTTACGCAGAAAGTCTGAGAAAAAAGAGAATGTAGAATGCAAGAGCAAGCGCAGCAAGCTCGAAAATGTTAGCACCCTACGTTTATTTATATATTTAGCATACGTAGGCCCCCAACTATAAACTGCTTTTTACTTATTGAACCTTGTTTGGTCTTTACTCGAGATTTGGGGGCCTCCCAAAACCCCCGCCCGGGGCGGATCGCACCTGCCCTCCGCCAAATTACCTGGAAATTATCTAAGATTCTGAATGAATGTTCAGGTGTTTACATCAGGGGTTTGTTGAATACGTCGTGGTAATGTAACTTTGTTTGCAGCATGTCGTCTTCGTTGATATTCGGGATGAAGGACGGCGGGATCAACGCGCCTGCTACCGATCTGCGAGAAAACACAATAATTGAGCTTTACAGCGTTTTGGAAACACTTTAAATGCCAGTTTTCAATAACATTAAGCGACACCTAAAAGCGTGTTGTTGGATTTTCAACTTTCGACGCTAGGCCGAGCGTTGAAAATTCAACAGTGCCCTTTTATTTAGAATTTTAGAAACATTAATTTAGGTGTCAGATAGTGAAAATGGGCATTAAAAACATGTAGTTTTTAATGCCCATTTTCACTATTTTAGAGTTCCGTACCCAAAGGGTCCGCTATCAGAAGATTATTACTATGTTTACGCCCTCTGTCTGTCTGTCGCTATGTCACAGTGCTGTATGTTCTTACACTGCGGCGAAGCCAAAAAAGGAGGGTTATGAGTTTGACCTGTATGTGTGTATGTCTGTCCCTGTTCCCTCGTAATTAGGTAGTAAACGGCTGAGCTGATTTTGATTAATGATATGTCGTTAGATTCTTCTTTATGGCGCGAGTGTGACTGGATTTATTTAAGAAGATGCCTCCGACTCATGAGATTGTTTTTATTATTATGTGGGATTGGAGACAGAAATAAGTCATCTTGTTTCCATCTTTATTTAAGTTCACTTTTTACGCATTCGGGTTTTTTAACTTCTTCTATTCGAGTCGATGGTAAATTATTAAATATGTTGGGCCCAGTAGGTGGCCACGCCAATCGCGGCATCAGTGGCGTCTTTAGGTCCTTAGAAGTGCATCGTGTATACATGGACACTTTGGACGTGCCAACTTATGGGGCATGGTTTGGTCGGGAGCACCGGATTTGCATATATTTTTAACTCTAATAAGTGAGTTGAAAACGGACAAAAGTGTTACTGTGTGGCCTTCAAATAATAAAAAGAATCTAAACTAAAATGGTTTTGTTGGTACGTAATTACTTGAACTCACACACTGACTTATTAGTATTACTTGTAAAAGATTTAGGAATATCGTATACTTTTACAATGCTTGTAAATATATGAGCACCATGTATCAATCACATAATTAATTTATGTCATTGTTTCATTTTTAATTATTTTTACCTAATTGTGGTAATCTTATTCCAGGTCTTCACATATAAATGTATAATATGTATAAATATTGTAGAAAATTTTAAAAGAGTAACTTATGGTGGAGTTTCTTGCCCATTCTCCATACGAAAACTACCATTTGGAAGGGGCGACTAGAATTAATTATATTTTTTGTACATTTTAACGTAAACATAACTGGCGAAATGTGGGTGTGCCTGTGCTACAGGGACACCTCTGCCCAACCCTTCGGGGAAACAAGGCGTGATGTTATGTGTGTGTGTGTGTGTTTAACGTTCAAAAGTGCCTTGTAAGTGCCTAATTGGAATAAATTATTTGACTTTGACTTGACGGAACCCTTAATGCGCGAATCCGCCAACCAGACGAGTTTTGTGTCTGCTGGGCTACTGCGCCATGTAGTTATCGGGCGGCTGTATGCAAATTTAATTTGCAATGTGAATTGCAATTCTGAACATGAAAGGGAGAAGTATACTGACCTGGCCTCAGAGTTGAGGAAATTAAAGGTGGAGCAAGCATGCTCAGTGGGCAGTATCTCCACGTTGAGGCCGCACACGTGCGCCGCCTTGTGCACGCGGTCCCACATGCTGCGCTCCCGGGAGTCGAGTCCTATCACCTGCACACGGGATAAAGAACAAAAAATTAAATAAAAAAAAACAATGGCACTCGGAGTGCCGACAGAAGTGAAAACTTGTACAATTTTGATGTGCAGGAAATAATGTATCGCGAAATCAATTGTTTAGTCCCATCTCAAAAATGCCCAACGCACCTAAAGAAGTTTTCACTTCAAAAAAACAGTGGCACTCCGGGAGTGTCAACAGAAGTGAAAACTTGAACAAGATCGCCTTGGTGGAAGAAAAATAATTGTATAGAACATTGGTCTGTAACCTTACTAAATAAAGAGCACAATACCATTACAAAAAAAAAAACTTCCAAAACCTTTAAAGTAAAAATACTTGCATAGTACATTGATCCGTAACAATATGTAAATAAAGAGCACAATCGCGTTTACAAAAATGAGGTGTCAGTAACGGTGTCGCGAGTTCAATTGTTTTTTCCCCGTCTCAAAAATGCCCAACGCGCCTAAAGAAGTTTTCACTTCAAAAATCTAGCGTTTTCCTAATTATGTTGGCTGATGTAGGCTTCCGGCGTATGTTCCACGCGCGCCCCCCTCTTACACATTGCGGGGGGACAAACACCTCATTCCCCCGCTTGACTAGACCGAGTCCGCAGAGGCGGGCTGGCACCAGTTGGGGGCTGCGTTGAACAGTGCTTTAGTGCCCCTTGGCCCCCGGTGCGAGTGTGCGAGGGAACACGGGGTGGTTTTAGTTAGTAGAAGTTTGACAGAGCCCTCCTTTCGCCCCAGGACGGAGAACATCCATGAGGATTTCCACCCCGCCACAAAAAGAAGAAAAGGTTTTCTGTCTAACTGGATGCAGCTGAATACTAGTATATTACATGCGAGCGACTACCTATCTGACCTCCACAACCCAGTTACTGAGTAACACGATATCCCTTGGTAAGACTGGTTGTCAGAGTGTTGGGCTTTTGACAACCCGTAACGACTGCCAAAGATCTACGGATGATAGCCGGCACCAACGGCTTATCGTGCTTTGAGAGTCACGGGGTCTCGATATGTATTGGATGATCACCCATCCACGAACCAACCGCGGAAAGCGTAGCCTAAACTTCGATTGACCCGTTCGGCTGTTATTATTAGGCTACGAGACTCGGGATATAGAATATTACAGTACTAGTTTAAATAAATAAATATTAATGATGAAACGGATAGTTGTTTGGTCAGATACTGAATATCCGGATATTCGCTGAATATTGCCATGGCGCGTATAGTAATATCATATATCTACGTGTGAAGCTCAGAAAATCAAGCGGATTTGGCCATCGTCATTTATGAGTAACGCCTCTGACGCACTGCTCTCAAAACGGTAAAGGAAAACATCGTGAGAAAACCAGCCGATGTCCGAGACCCAAAAACTTTGAAGATATTTGAGATCTACCAACTCGCACTGGGCCCGCGTGGTGGAATAGGGCCCACTCCCTCTCACAGAGAGGAGACCTGCCTGTGCTCCAGCAGTAGGAACATTATAGACTATGTGCCTTGACTAACGCCGCAATAAATGTGGCCACCTACTGGGTCCAAACAATGTAGGAAACATGTATGTACCCTTCGAAACGTAAAAGAAAAAATTTATGAGGGAAGAGTGCAAATAGAAACTGCAAACCTTAACTTTTAAGGTTATTTTCAACAAAAACCTTAAAAGTTAAAGTTCGCAGTGATTTATTTATTCAAAAATAAACTACAAGAAAAAAATTTCGGAAGATTGGCAATTTGGGGTTAAATTTTCTTTAAATAATGATTTATTTTGTCAATATGTAAATTGTAGCATTTTTTACGAAATATTCGCAATTTTTTTAATATTCTAGCATCCGCCGGATATGCTCTGGCCGGATACTAGACACTAAAAATAAACTGGATAGTTTCTGAATATCTGTTTCATCTCCACTAACTACTACTTACCAGCAGATCAATCTTAGGCTCCAACAGTTTGAAGAGTCGCAGTGACTGCTCATTGATCTCCTCTGCCGTGCTCACCTGCCATGACATCACCGTCCTACCAACAACAACAACATATTTACATTGAACAACAACAACAACACTTCGTCAACAACATTTAAAAACCGGGTCAGTGAAAAGCGTTTTTTCTCTTTCAGTCTCCCCAGTTAGGTTTTTGGTTATCATTCACTTTTTTCATTCATACCTAGAAAGAGCAGTGGCAACCCAGTAGTAACGGCCTATCCTCATCGTAGTTGATGGTCATGGGTCTCATTCGAACCCAGTGAAGCACTTTACTTCGTGTAATTTATTTAATCACTACTGCTCTCAAAAAGGTAAAGAAAAAAAAAATGAGGCATGTTCAGATAAAAAATCTAAGATATGTGATGTCCACCAACCCACATTGGGCCTGTGTGGTGGATCAACGACCCACTCCTTCTCTCAGAGAGGAGCCCTGTGCCCCAGCAGTGGGAACATTATAGGCTGATTGTGCTTATGCTTTATGTATATCTCATCTATTTTAGGGATTTTGGGCAGTTTGTTGCGCCACTTCTTCCCAGCTAAAGCACTAGGAAGTGGTGAAATCCCTCAATAGTAATTATAGTCCACTTACTTTGGGAATATGGCCATTGGTCCGAGAACAGTGAGCCCATTGTTCAGCTTGAAGCCATACTGAAACAAGGCACAGTTAACTGATGACTATGCAGTGTGGATTTTTGAGATGGGGCAGTAAGGGAATACGTAGTTCAGGATTATGGATAAGATGATTGATCACCATGAAATGTACGGGAAACGATTTTTGCCGTTTGTGGCTTTTCTAGACGACCCATAACATCTGTCAAAGATCCACAAATGACAGCTGGGACCAACATATAAGCTAAATAAATCTGACCCTGTATTTCAAACTTCATTGTGTCTCTGTCATCTTCAAACCATTATGTGGTACCTAAACGCATTTAGTTAATTGTGATACAAGTAGGTCTGACTACCTTTCTGCAATACTGACATTCTGAATTTAAATTTAGAAAGTAACTGTTTACCGTGGCATATGTGTCGATCATGAGTCCAGCATCAGCCTCCTGGTTGATAACGCGCACCGTGGTTTTCCCCTCTCCTTCATACGCTGCCTTTCCACGCACCACACTGAAATTTATAAAAACTTAATTTGTAAGGGTCACCACAATAGCCAACTTCCCGCCCCAAAGTATGTGAGAATGTGTAATATTGTATTGTACCTACTATTTATGATATTTTAAGTATATTTATTACAAGTTAGATATCTGGATCTTCCGGGGGTGTGAAGAAAACCGAAAGGGAGATCGTGGCCCCCGGCTACAGGGCAACCGAAGGAACACGGGTGGGTTTTAGTCAGTAAGAGTCTGACACGCCCTCCCGCTCCGCCCAGAGCGGGAGAAGTTATTTGATAATTTCGCACCCAAAAAAAAGATATATATATATCTGGACAATAAACGACTTCATCTCATAATATTTATAAAATCATTGTACTATATTGAGTCCCTACTGTAATTATTCTTTTAACACATTTCCTCGCTGAAAAGGGGCCTATTTGTCTATAGAATTAGTTAAAAAAGTAGTTGAAAAATTAAGATGTTAGGTTATGTAAATGTTTTTATCTAACTAACCTTAGAAGTGGAGTTGCATTTGTAATTATTTTCGCCCGTCTGATAGAATTCGATAACATTTTGCTATGATTGGATTATCTAGGTTTAATTAGTCCTATTTTCAGTAAAAATAATCCTTTGCGCACTTTGTTTTCGTTTTGTTCTATATGTCATTAACGTCAATGTCATAGTCAATTAGCTGTCAAGCTCATGCTGTTACGAAGCATGTAATTAGTAATTACTATATTATATCGATGTGCACTACCAAAAAAATGAGGAAACTGAGATATGCCTTACCTTTTTCTGTTTGAAGAGCAGTCTTGAAAGTCATGCTTCACAAACTTTACCGGTACCCGACTACGTAGCTTTATAAAGACATGTCTGTACTCACTGTCCGCCAGCTCTGTGCGCTTATTATCACCTTACGTGTACACTCATCATTGACCCAAGGCTGCTAGAGCAAAATAAACGTTGTAAAGATCCCGTATGCCTACCTGCCACTAAAACTACGCTGGCGAGGCGAAGCTACCCGTATCTTAGCAGCCAACTTTATAACACTATAAACGAAACCTGCAACGTATACCCTTTACCTAAATTTAAATGTAAAACTGTTGTTGGTGGTTTTCTTCAAAAGTTAACGTACGATGAGACTGAACAACTCTTTGCAAAAAAAACTTACTGACCCGCTTAAAAACAAATCTGAATTGCTCCTTTATTATCTCTTTTTATACTGTGACGTATACTTACGACACACACAACTAAACCCATGAACAAATCCTCACATACACCCTCACCACCCACACCACACACACCCATACATAAACCCATACCACACACAACCATTCCTTGCTAAAATAAAAAAAAATATAAGTGATTAGTACCTACGTTAAACTAAGTTTATGCTAACAATATATAGTGCAATGAATTGGAAGAGGAAGGCGCAGTTTATACTAGCACAGACACAGACGTTCACTCTGTCTCAAATAATGCTTAGCGATGTATTAATATAGTGGCGTTTGTTTGTTTTGTTTGAGATGGACAAATTGTATTTGGCTTTTTGAATAAAAGGATTTATTTATTATTATTGTTTATAATAGAGTGACCAAACATTTTTATTACACACGCTAAAGTTCGTTTTGAAAGACAAGTTATTTGTTCCCGGTTGATAGAACTACCATGACATATACTTTGTCAATATAATTATAAATAGGCAAAAAGTACTCTTTGTTTTGCTGAAAGCTGAATAATATTTTTTTGTTCTGAATTCTGACTCGGCGTAGGCTCATATATGTATGTAATCTCATCATCATCCTCCTAACCTTATTCCATGCAACTTTTTATTATGCTGGTAACATTGTGTGTTCAAAATTATTTCTGTTACTTCATCCTACTTGAAAAAGTTACACAGAACACTCTAAGGGGATCACTGAAGGGCGCATCCAGCCTTTGAGGGGGGGGGGGGGGGTTATATAGCCGAGGTCCAGTCAGGACAGGCTCCAGGCTCAGTGGCGCACTAGTCAAATGAGTCGACAACTACTGTCACATAATTTGTGGAAATGTCACTGTACAATCAATCTGCCTATCTTTTTCTTAACTATGTTGGGGTCGGCTTCCAGTCTTACCGGATGCAGCTGATACCAGTATTTTACATGGAGTGACTGCCTATCAAACATCCACAACCCAGTAACTGAGTAATACAATAGCTCTTGGTAAAACTGGTAGACTTCTAGGGCAAAGATCTACGAAAGCTATTAACTAATGATAGGCATATGTACCAGTCACCACCCAACTTAAATAAATCAACAAATTCAGTTATACACAGGATAATTTTTTAATAGTAAAAGCGAATCTGAAACCTCCTACCTAACTATGTATATTGCATCAAAATATAGCAGGGGCACTTAGTAAAGTAGACATTCTTCAAATTTCTCTTTGCGAACTTTTAAATAAGAAAATTTACGTAGACATAATATGCCTATCTGAAACTTTTCTCAGATCAGGGGAGGAATCTAACTTATCTTTGAAAGGATTTAAGCTAGCTGATTTCTACTCCAGACCAAACCAAAGGCGAGGCGGGGTTGGTATATTGTGTAAACATTATATGGAAACTAAAAAAGTTCCTTTACTGAGTGAACTGTGCATTGAAAGATCGTTCGAATGCTGTGGAATTGAAATCCCACTTCATAAATTTATAATTATATGTATATATCGAATTCCTAGATCAAATCCGGACATTTTTCTTCGTAACCTGGAGTACCTAATTACAACACTAAGACGTAGACTAAAGATGAAAATCATCATAACTGGGGATTTCAATATTGATTCACTTAAGGAGAGTAAAGCGTTAACTGAATTTCAGAAAATAGTGCATAATTACAACTACAACATACATATTAACCAACCTACTCGAGCAAATGCCTGTCTCGATCAATTTACTAGTAATATTCCGGAAGCTTCGGGTGAGTTTCTTAAACTGGGTTTATCAGACCATGAAACTGCACAAATATTATGCATCCCCTCTTCAAAAAATACAAAACCTCTCATGGAATGGTTTGTATTTAAACGCGACTACTGTTCCATAAATTTAAAAAAGTTTTGTGATTGTCTTTCTAATATGTATTGGTCGGATGCATATTCGGAAGAGGACTTTAACACGGCATTCAACATCTTTTATGATGAATTTATACTCTTCTTCAATTTATGTTTTCCGGTAGATATGTAAACAGAAAATTACAAACAAACTAAATAAAAACTCTGACTGGATTACTAAAGGTATAAAGAAATCATGTGCAACAAAGCGAACATTGCGATTTATGTATTATAAATTCAAGACATCAGGTTATAAAATTATTTACAGAAAATTCAAAAAACAATTTAAAAAAAATATTTTTGCCGCACAAAAACTGTTCAATGCAAAATATATTAAAAAATCAAAGAACATTTGTAAAGCATCTTGGACATTAATAAAAAAATAATACAATGACATATTCAAATAATGATAAAAAAAAAAATATCACAAAAAATAAAATGTAATAATACGACTTTGACGAAAACTATTGACATTTCCAATGCGTTTAATAATTATTTCATCGATATGACCGCCGGTATAAATAAAACAATTTTGACGATGGGATATCACCATTTAATTTCACCACTCAATGCCAGTTTCTTCATTTATCCAGTTAGTGATGATGAAACATTTAAAACGATACAATCTTTAAATAATACTTCTTCTGTGGGATATGATGAGATCCCGACACGTCTTAAAATACACTGCAGATTTGATTACACCAATATTAACGTACCTTATTAATATGTCTTTCTCCGAGGGCACCTTCCCGGATAAATTAAAAACCTCCGTTATTAAACCAATTTTTAAAAAGGTGACGAAACGGATTTAAACAATTATAGGCCAATCGCCTTAATACCGGTTTTATCTAAGGTATTTGAGAAGATAATGCATTCTCGTATGTCCCATTTGTTGACTAAACATAAAATACTGAAAACCGAACAAAATGGATTCCAAAAAGGCAAATCGACAACTTTAGCAGCTTTCAAATTACTGTAAAAAATCACTGAAATGTAGATAAACATACACGTACCTGCACTGTGTTTTTCGACATGAGCAAAGCCTTCGATTTTGTTGACCACGATACTCTGCTCACAAAATGTGAACTGTACGGCTTTCGCGGCCTAGCATTGAAGTGGCTGCAAAGCTATATTCTTTCAAATAGGACTCAATATACAGCGATTTCCGAAATTAATTCAAATAAAGAAGAAGTATTATGTAAGTCTAACATTAGGAGCAACAATACAGGAGTTTCGCAAGGTAGTGTTACAGGGTCGTTATTTTTTCTGTTATATATTAACGACCTACCAAATGTGACTAGGCATTTCTACTCACTTTTTGCTAATGATATTGCGGTGGTTATCACGGAGAAGAAAATGTATAATTATAATACAGAGATTAATGAAGCGGTTAGTGCGATCATAACATGGCTTAATAATAATAATTTAAAAGTGAACTTAGATAAAACCTCCTTCGTTCAGTTCTACAATAGGAAAGCAAATTCTGATCTAATAATAACTTATTCCGATCATAGAATTAATGAAGCACACGAAGCCGTCTTTCTTGGTATAGCAGTGGACAGTGGCTGCACATGGAAACCTCACTGCTTAAAGGTTACAAAAAAGATTAATCGTTTCGCTTTTGCCTTCATGGTTACGTAGCTTCTAACATTAGATACGGCATTGTACTATGGGGGAATGTTGTTCTTATAAATAGGGTATTTATAGCCCAAAAGCAATGTATCCGTGCTCTTTGTGATGTGCCACCATTGACTTCATGTAAGCCTCTTTTTAAAGATTTAAAAATATTAACTGTTTCCGGTATGTACATATTTGAATGCTGTAAATTTGTTAAAATGCACTCCGAATTATTTCAACGTCTTGGAGACACTGTTACGTTTAATACAAGATATCCTGATAGGCTAATTATTCCTCCAATGAAAAGTCACTTATATCACAGAAGTTGCTTTCCAATGGTTATAAGCATATATAATAAATTACCAAAATCATATAGGGAACTGCCAATCAATCGTTTTAAAACAGCGTTATTCAAATGGCTCATAGAAAAATCTTTCTATTTGTGAATGTAGGTACTCATTATTACTAAATTTTAAAGATTTACACTGACATTTTACTATTATAATTTGACAAATGATTGACATTTTTATTCTTATTAAAATAACTATGATGTATGTTCCAATTTTATTAGCTTCTTATTTAATCTATGTAATTTTGCATGCTAGTTTTAGCGAATTGATTTAGAACTTGTTAAAAAACCCGACCATCTGTATGTACTACAATTCTTGCAAATAAAATTTCATTTCATTTCATTAAATTCGGAGCAAATTGGCTGTGACAGACGGACAGACAGACAGACAGACACACGAGTGATCCTATAAGGGTACCGTTTTTTCCTTTTGAGGTACGGAACCCTAAAAATAACAAGCGTGCTTACATTTTGAGCGTGCTTTTTTTTACACATAAAAACAATGTTAAAGTAAATTAACATATTATACACAAAAACATGACGCTAATAAAATAATAAGTAAATGATGATGTGGATATATTTAGTAACCTTTTCCGCTTAGCTATTTCTAAAGAGTCTTGAAAAGACCCTGGAAGAAATCGACACGTGAACACACGAAATATATCCACATCATCATTTCATTATGGATTTCCGCAAGGTCACGCCTGAATCAATTAACTAAATAATAAGTACCTATGTATACTAAAGATAGATTCTCAAAACATTAAAAAAAAACTGAACAACTAAACTTTTACGTTCATTTTATAAATTATTTTAGTGTTTAACGCGACTCCATACCTCCTGTAGTGAAATTGGAAGAAGCAAAGACAAAACGATGTATGTCGCATGGCAATAAATGGAAAAAGTACTTTATTTGTTGTGACTAAGGTTGATTTCACACAAAATAATATTTAAGTAACAGGAGTATTAATATTCCCTCTTTGAGGAGTGGCTAGAGAGGCGCTACGCCGTCCTCACCTTCCGCCTGACGCAGGTCCTCACCGGACACGGCTGTTTCGGGAGGTTCCTGCACAGGATAAGGCGGGAGGAAACGCCCGGGTGTCATCATTGTGTGGATCGCCCGGAGGACACGGTAGAGCATACGGTGGAGGTCTGCCTAGCTTGGGCGGAGCATCGCCGTGTCCTCGTGGAGGCGATCGGCGGCGGTGATCTCTCGCGTCCGGCCCTGGTTCAGGCCATGGTACGGAGCGAGAGGAAATGGGAGGCCGTCACCTCCTTCTGCGAAGCGGTAATGCTCGCGAAGGAGGAGACGGAACGCGTGAGGGAGAGGCAAATCTCGCGCCCTCACGCCCCTAACCGCCGCAGGAGACGCCCAGGGCGTCGGGAGTCGCAAGCCGATTTCCGGCCACCGTAGGCGCGGGCTTGCGGACTGTGAGCAATGGGTAGCTCACCGTCCGATAAGGACCAGGCCCGGGTCGACGGCGCGTTGTGTTCCACGCGCGCCTCAAAGAGATGTCAGCAGAATTGACGGGGTCCGCTAGGGCCGATGCCTGCCGGGGTTGCGAAGAAAACCGAAAGGGAGATCGTGGCCCCCGGCAACAGGGCAACCGAAGGAACACGGGTGGGTTTTAGTCAGTAAGAGTCTGACACACCCTCCCGCTCCGCCCAGAGCGGGAGAAGTTATTTGATGATTTCCCACCCAAAAAAAAAAAGGAGTATTAATATTGCTTTGCTCGTTTTTTGTGACAAGTGATCGTAAGTATAACATAATATTTTGATGATTTGTGACTTTATTACTAGGTGTAATTAGTTTGAACTTAAAACTGTTTTAAAACTTTTGTCTCAGTTCGTTAGTAAACAAATGAAGCTGTGTATAAGTATATATTCATTAAAACCGCATATTATAGCTTTGATTTTGTACGTGACCCGTCATCTAGCTGGTATTGTTGATCGAAGGTAATAATCACAAAACACAAAAAAAAAAACAAGGTATTTTGTTGTAACATTTAACACAGTATCCTTTAAAACATGTATGTACTTTAGATAATTTGAAAAATGGTTGATCTAGGTTATCTTTATTTCTAGTATTAAATTGATGTCTATCAGTTATTTTATTAAAAATATGTAATTTTTTCTTATATACATAATGTTTTCTTCATAGATGAATTGGAAAGGTACCGTCATAATATTAATCCTTTTAAATAGTTCCCCGAGAGATTCGTGACGACATAGATTATAAAAGGGTCAAAGCCTTTTATAAGCTCTCTTTTGTAAAATAAAGATGTATTCAATGTCAGCAGCCCGACCCCACATTAAAATACCATACGACATAATGCTGTGGAAGTAGCTAAAATATACAAAACGCGCGGTTTCTACATCTATTAACTGTCTTATCTTTCTAACAGCATAAGCGGCCGAGTTTTGCCGTCCTGCAAGAGATGTTAGGTATATGAGGTCCCCATTGTAATTTCTCGTCTAGCGTGATTCCTAAGAAAACTGTTACATTAATAAATTCCAGTTTTTCTCCATTCCATATGATGTCACATTCACTACTTCTAACATTAGGTAATTTAAATCTAATGCATTTGGTTTTTTTCTCATTTAGTACTAAATTATTTACCGTAAACCAATCTTGGACCTGAAGAATAGAATTATTCACGTCGTCAAGATTTTGTGACCGTCGGACTATTTTAAAGATCAATGATGTGTCATCTGAAAATAACACAATCTTCGGTTGATGTTTAAGTAATTGGGGTAAATCATTAATGTAAATTAAAAAGAGGAATGGACCCAATATCGAACCTTGAGGAACGCCCATTGCCATTTCAGACCCCAATGCAGTTTTAAGGGGAATATTAGCAAAAAGGATTTAAAATTTCTGAGCTATTTCTACATCTGAATTGATGGGGTCATGTGCAGTCTCTAAATTTAATTCAGTATTACGGTGTTTTTTTTTTCTATCTGTTTCAATATTTATTATTTGCTATTTTTCCCACACTTTTAAAAGTTTTTAAATATTTTGCAACATAGTGATGAAAGCTTGTATTATTCATATGTCATGTTGCTTTAGGCCATAAAGTTTTTTCCTGCTTTTACGAATACCTGGAGTCTCCCAATCACTAAATTTAATAAGAACTTTGTGTAAATAGTTTTAGTCTTTAGTGGAAAAGTGTCAATAAATTGCTTGTTTAATAGTGAAAAGAATTCGGCGTAAAGCTCATTTGGGTCAAATATATTATTAAAATCTGAACACATAATTTACTTGCCAAAAAATTATTTAATTTTTCTAAATTTTTACACGTAATTGGCCTAACCCTTATTTGAATTTTTTGTAAACACATGTAGGAGCAAAATGTTATTGTTTGTCCACTGAGATCAGATGGCAACTTATTTAAAATTTGTTTGTGTAAGTAAAATTAAAATTCGTTTATTTCAGGTAACAAAACCCATAATAGGCAACAACATTAAAATTATCAAATTATAAATACAATGTCATACATACATTATAAATTATTTTTAATTAATACAAAATATAAAAATATCAATATTATACAACACACAAATTAAATACATTAAATTAAAAATTCATAATCTTGATGTTCCATTAATTAAAATTAAAATTCAATTAAAATTAAAATCCATTCATTTCCGATGACTTCATCCATACAATTCGATTTAATATATAAAAATAAATAAAAAGGCCAAAAAGAAATATAAAAAAATAAACAATTCAAATTACCCGCTTAATAAGAGATCTCCATAGCGGGGAAGAGATCCTATCTGCGATAGTCTTTAGAATTCCGTTGCAGCTGCCACGCATTCTGTAGATCAGGGATGCAGTTTTCTTACGGATGATGGCATGAAAGCCATCAGTGCGATACAGCGCAAACATCCCCGATGCACTACAGAAGCGAGGCAGCCCCAACATCATCCGGAAGATGTTGTTATACTGGATGCGCAGGACATCCAGCGATCTTTTGGTGTGACTGACCCACAGATTTCCCGTATAAAAACTTTGACAATATGCCTTGAATAGCGAAATATGTTTGCTGGAGCCGGAGGATGCAAAAAAAAAACAATTTACTTTAGACTAATTTATTAAAATCAAGAAATTAAAATTATGTAGGTGACAATAAAATTGGTCGATGTATGTACCAAGAATGAGTTGAAAACGTGGAATCGTGGAAGGCATTGTCGATGTCCGGTCCCACGGTTACTAAATGCTGCGTACGCAGCATTGACATCGTGACATTGACATCGTGAAGCTGTCACTCGGGTTGGTTCAATAAAAACATTTGACAAATCAAATGACCTAAAAATAATTAATAATCTGACAGTGTTCGAGTTATTTTCTAATAAATTAATATTTAAAAACACCACATAATTATGATTATTGACTTACTACTAGCACTAAGTTTCTTTAGCACATCTTCCATTACAGAATTAAACATAGATAGATTCTGGCAACTTGGAGGTCTGTATACGCATAGGTACTATAACTTGCTTATCAAGCTCAACACAGGACAATGCAATGAAAAAAAATATATATATATATATATATTTTCTATCTTTCTTTCTTTTTTCTTTCAATGATTTGTTCAGCAGACAGTCCCATGATGTGAGAAATACATGCTCAGCAGTAACGCTTGTGACCACTAGACCAACGAGAAAGTATCTTAATGATAATTATATGAAATACGTTGAAACAGAATTTGAAGTAACATCATATACAATCATTCTTCGTTTACATAATAGGCTTGTTTCATAAAAAAATTTTTTTAGTCCGGAAGGTAGATTAATAAAAAATATAGAACACGTATTTTTTATATTTTAACGTAATCAAAAGATAACGGCGATACAATGAGTTAAAATGAGGCATGACGTCACTGCTTGCTAGATTTTATACTGATTTGTGACGTAGCCAGCCCCCACTCCCCAACTTTAATGCGTGTTTTCTAAGTTATTTTTTATTAATATGATTGAGCAAAAAATACGTGTCTAATATTTTTTTATTATCTGAAAGATGGACTAAATAGATTTTTTTTTTTTACCTAGGCAACTACCGTATTGGGTACTTATCAATACCTACTGATTTGGCTACCTACTAGCCGATTATTTATTCGTGTCCGTTACTCCAGCAGGAAAATCATGTAAATCATGTAAATAATAAGAGCGTAATCTGCTGTAAATGAACGCCAAAATAATTAAAAAAATTGTGCGTGTTGTTGTTTTGGAAAAAAAGCGGAAAAACTAATCCTGCTGGAGTATGTTGTTCCAGCAGGAAGAAGCTAAACATATGACTGGAGAGAGAAATAAAGTATCTATATAGGCAGATAGCTTATATTAATTGTGCGCAAATGTGCGCCGCAAAATGAAATTTATGCGTGAGATGTTTCATTTCCTGCTTTTTTTTTTTTTTTTTTTTGTGGGTGGGAAATCATCAAATAACTTCTCCCGCTCTGGGCGGAGCGGGAGAGCGTGTCAGACTCTTACTGACTAAAGCCCACCCGTGTTCCTTCCGTTGCCCTGTTGCCGGGGGCCACGATCTCCCTCTCGGTTTTCTTCGCAACCCCGGCAGGCATTGGCCCTAGCGGACCCCGTCGATTCTGCTGACATCTCTTTGAGGCGCGCGTGGAACACAACGCGCCGTCAACCCGGGCCTGGTCCTTATCGGACGGTGAGCTACCCATTGCTCACCGCCCGCAAACCCGCGCCTACGGTGGCCGGAAATCGCCTCGCGATTCCTGACGCCCTGGGCGTCTCCTCCTGCGGCGGTTAGGGGCGTGAGGGCGCGAAATTTGCCTCTCCCTCACGCGCTCCGCCTCCTCCTTCGCGAGCATTACCGCTTCGCAGAAGGAGGTGACGGCCTCCCATTTCCTCTCGCTCCGTACCATGGCCTGAACCAGGGCCGGACGCGAGAGATCACCGCCGCCGATCGCCTCCACTAGGACACGGCGATGCTCCGCCCAAGCTGGGCAGACCTCCACCGTATGCTCCACCGTGTCCTCCGGGCGATCCACACAATGATGACACCCGGGCGTGTCCTCCCGCCTTATCCTGTGCAGGAACCTCCCGAAACAGCCGTGTCCGGTGAGGACCTGCGTCAGGCGGAAGGTGAGGACGCCGTGGCGCCTCTCCAGCCACTCCTCAAAGAGGGGTCTTATCACCGCAATTGTGGCGTGCCCAGCGCTGGGTTGCGACAATCGCACTCTCCATGACGCCATGAGATCCCGCCGGAGCTCTGTCCGCTGTGCCGCGATTTCTCGCGGCAGCAGAGTTAAGCCCCGGCGTTTCGCCTCCTCGCGCCACTCCCAGATGTGCGCGAGGACCTTTGCCTCCAGATCCCATGGCGGTAATCCGGCAAGAAGGCTCGCCGCCTCGCAGGAGACCGTGCGGTATCCTCGGGCCAGCCGGATGGCCATGACCCTCTGGGACGCGTTCAACCGGCGGGCTGGCCGCAGCCTTAGTGAACGCGCCCACACCGGTGCCCCGTAAAGGGCCATGGACCGCACGACCCCCGCGTAGAGCCGCCGGCAGGAGGCGTTTGGATCCCCTAGATTGGGCAGGAGCCGCTTCACCGCAGCCCCGGCCCGCTCCAGTCTGGGAGCCAAACGTCGGAAATGTTCGACGAAATTCCACCGGCTGTCGAGGACGAGTCCCAGATACTTCATTTCCTGCTGGGGTAACGTTTTGCAGAATCTTGTTTCTCGGAAACCAATGATTGTGCGCCCGTAGAATAAACGTATATCAGTAGCTTTAATCTGTGCGTATTTGTGCATTTATTAGAGAATTTGATTTATTACAGTAGTAAGTATATACATGTATATACATACACTCACGTCTTCTTGCCATAGGGGTAGGCAGAAGCTACAGAACGCCTGCTACGATCCTTACGTACTCCTTTTGCTTTCTGCACGTTCACACACGCACACCGGCTGCGATTACTACGCACTAGTGCCTAGGTATACAGGTGATTTGTAATTTGACGTATTCCTTCCAGGACGTGATAGTGTGCCCCATTTGCAACAATTAAGCACCCCATAAAGCTTAGACGAAAATTCAGGAGATTCGAGAAAACCCAATTTTTATGTTATTTTGAAAAATTTCCAGAATTTGTCACTAAATATCACTTTTCTCTAAACTTTCAAATTGAATTGCCTTCATTGCTTTACCATGGGATACCTAATACTTTAATAAATCTTTCGATGTAACCAATTTTTTTTTAAACATCAAACCGGTAAATGTTAAAGGAAGAAGTTTACTAAAAATTTTCAAAACACATATAAATACATGAAGTTTGACACCAGTTATCTCGAAATTTTACTAAGGCATTTAGCGTACAAATAACGGAGAAGATATCTTAATTTAATCAGCTACCTAACGAGGTAAAAATGTAAAAAAAATATTTATAGGTGCCGATGGAACAGTCGATAGTGCTAGCAAAGGTCGAATTTACTCATTGTTGAAATACTTAAAAATTGTGAGATAGTCGAAGTAATTAATTAGCTTATGTCATCCCACTACTCCCTAACCTCCCAGCAATCCAAGACATGGCAAGCAATCAGGTCGTCATGACCAGATAACAAGTTGCAGAGCGGTTTTTGGGTTTTTAACATGACTCTCGGTCGGCAATGAGGGCCATTCAATTTGAGAATTTAGAGAAAAGTGGTATTTAGTGACTAATTCTGTTTTTTTTTTTTTTAAATAACAAAAATACGGGCTTTCTCGATTCCCATGAATTTTCGCCTATGCTTTATGCGGTGCTTAATTGTTGCAAATGGGTCACACTGTCACGTCCTGGAAGGAATACGACAAATTACCAGTCACCTGTATATTTTGGACTTTACACATAATACACTCGAGAGCAATGAATCCGGGTCACTTAAAGAATCCTAAAAATCTCGGAAACTAAAAATGCTAGGTTAATGCAATAAATTGTATTTAATAGACAATGTAATACTCCTTAAATGAAGGTATTAAAACTTCTTAGTTATTGTAAAGTTATATCATAAAAAAATCAAATTTGAAAAAGGGCCACTTTCGAAGATGGAACTACGAAATTACAGCATTTGGTTTTGCTTTTGTTTGTAATCTGTCATTTATGTGGGTACATAAACCATGTTGATAGTGCTCTATATTCATTATTCAAGCTGAAATTATGTCGCTTACGCCTGAAGAATGCACCAGAATACTTACAATGCTGGAAACCGGCCGGAGTCAGCGCGATACAGCCAGGACTGTCGGTGTGTCGCTGTCAACAGTACAAAGAGTTCTCCGACGTTACGAAGAAACTGGTTCTAACCTACGCAGACCAGGAACGGGCAGAACCAGGTGTACCACAGCACGAGAAGACCGATACTTGGTGAACACCATGCTTCGAAATCGCTTTCTCACAGGAACTGAACTCACAAATCAGTTTCGACGCCTCGGAGGAAGTAACCCAAGTGCATGGACAGTAAGACGTCGGCTTGCTGAATCTAACTTAAAACCCCTTAGACCTGCAAACGGCCCTAAACTGGAGCGTGGGCATCGTATTTCAAGACTAAGATATGCCCAGAGCCACGTAAATTGGAGTATTGAAGATTGGACAAAAGTTATGTTCTCCGACGAATCAAAATTTATGCTCTACAAGCACGATGGAAGACACAGAGTGTATCGAAGACCAGGGGAAAGATTCAAGCAAGCATGCATCGAAGAAAAAGTAGCCTACGGTGGTGGGTCTGTACTTGTGTGGGCCGGAATTTCTTCTGAAAGTCGCACAGAGCTGGTGATCATAGAAAACGGCTCTTTAACTAGCGTAAGATATGTGGAAGAAATCCTCAATGATCACGTTGGTCCATTTATGGTCAATTTAGGTGAGGATGCTATATTTATGCATGACAATGCCCGACCTCATACAGGTAGGATTGTGAATGAGTATCTTCAAGAGATGAACATTACTAGTATGGAGTGGCCAGCGCGCAGCCCGGATATCAACCCGATCGAGCATGCTTGTGACGAGCTAGGCAGATGCGTAAAACAACGAAACCCTCCCCCAATCACGCTTCGTGAGCTCAAAATTGCTCTCACAGAGGAATGGGAGAATATTCCCCAAAATCGTATAAGGAACTTGGTGTACAGCATGCCAAACCGCGTAAACGCAGTAATGGAAGCACGAGGAGGCAATACGAAGTATTAAAATTCAAGAAAATCGTAATAAAGTTCAAAAATTTCATGTTTCCTATTTTTGTTTTAAGGAGAGATCAGCAGTTTTTTTCTTTATGTAATTTTGTGTTAATAAAATGTATGGTATTACATTGTCTATTAAATACAATTTATTGCATTAACCTATCATTTTTAGTTTCCGAGATTTTTAACATTCTTTAAGTGACCCGGATTCATTGCTCTCGAGTGTATTAATTTATTTTACAAATTTTACATCAAATAAAACAAAAAACATATAATAAGTGTAGTGTAGGTGTGTGTGTGTGGGTGAGTGTGTATGTTAATATAATGTAACTAAAGGACTCTCGCCCGACCAGAGTGACCAGACCCGATCCAAATTGCGAGGAATCTTCCTCGCCGCTCGCACCTGCTCACCACCGCGGCGACTGTAGTAGTTGAACCCATAGGAGTCAACATTTATTGAGAAACATTACGAATTGTTTCAGACAATCAAACAAACATAGACAGCAATAATATGTCATATGTTAGGGGAACGGCCGTTGCACTGAAACAACTGATCGCCAACTCGACTCAAAGTACAACATTGGAAAGTGAACTTAATATCAAGTCACGTACAGTCACATTCCAGGTGGATATTATTTGGTGGAATTCGTGGCTAAGTAATAACAGCCGAACGGGTCGATACATCAGGTTAAGCTACGCTTGCCGGGGTTGGTCCGTGGATGGCCATCATTACATACCGAGGACTCCTCCGCCGTTGGTCCCGGCTGTCATTCGTGAATCTTTAACAGTCGTTACGGGACGTCAGAAGCCCGAAAGTCAACCAACAACCAGTCTTCAAGAGGTATCGTATTACCGAATTAGTAGGTTGTGGAGTCGCTCCATGTAAAATACTGGTGTTTAGCTGCATCCGATTAGACTGGAAGCTGACTCCAACATAGATGGGAAAAGGCTAGGCAGATTAATTGTATGGTGACATTTCCAAAATTATGTGACAGTGCCTAGTTGTCGACGCGTCGTTGTTCACTAGAGATATTGTTGTACGTGACGCAATACAAAGCTCACATATCAGTGTTGAGTTGATGTCGAGTTGTTAAGGTGTGCAACGACCATCACTTGACCTACTGGACTTCTTCATAAACGTTCTCCATCTCCATCTCTGCCGCTTCCCTTTCGTTAAAGGGTCGGAAGACGGACAGGAGGTTCTCGTAAAAAACGCTGGCTGGCTGAAAGTAAAAACAGACATTCAATCAACTGATTTATATTATATGCAATCATTATTATATCATTTATATTAATTTAATCTCGTTGTTGTGTCTTTAAAAGTATACAGACAGGGTCAATGTAAATTAGCTAGCGAAACGTGATTGGGATCTTTAACTAAACAAGATAAAACAAAAAAAAAGTTTTGATAGTCTTTTCTTTACGGTCAACGACCGCCTGGTAGTTTAGTTACGTGAAGTATGCGTTGATAGAATCGCTTTTTTATCGTACATATTTAGATATTGATACCGATCACGTCTGTGAAAAAAAGACGAGGAAAAAAAAGATTTTCGAAAGATATTTTGAGTAGTTACTACCGTTGACCCCAAAAAACACCATCGTACCTGTTTTTGGTTTAAGTATGATGTTTAGATATCGATATCAATCACATCTGCGGAGTTTCGCTAGCTAATTTAATTTGACCTAATTTAAAGAAAACAGTAAGTATCTACTAAAAAAGATCAAAACCTACATCGGGTCTAGTCGTTGATATTGATGGCAGTTCTTGCGAAGATCTTACACAGCAACACCGCTTCTTGACAGTCCAATAGCCACCAACGAGCAATATTACAATGACTGCGCCGCCGGCAGCTGACCCACAGTATAATAGAGTGTTGCTAGTAGACGTTGCACCTGAAAAACAAAACATGTAGGTATTGATTTATTTACACAACACTCTGTTGTCTTCCGCATCCAGTCTCTCCAGCCATCTTTTTATTGTTTTGCCGTTTGCTCTACTGGCCATCGGTCCTTCGAGAAACATGGCCAGCGCACTGCCACTTTTATGCCTGCAAGCTATGTCGGTAACTCCGTTTTTTTTTCACATAACTTTATTTCTGATTTTATCCTTCAAAGAAACTCCGAGCATAGTCCGCTTCATAGCGCGCTAAACGATGTTGAATTAGTGGACCAGTTCGACTGTCAGTGTCGACGTTTCGGCACCATACGTCATAACGGGCAGGATGCACTGGTCGAAGAGAAGAGTCTTCAAACATTTCGGGATAGGCAGTGAGAAGACTTAACGAAATTTTCCAAACGCTGGCTGCCTAAGCCAACTGGATCCTAATTTAACCCTTAATTTGGCAGAGATCAGAGTTGTTTTATTTTATGAAATAATATGTATTTCTGAAGTCCTAGGGTTAAATACAACTTAGGAAAAATGGACAAATAAATATTTTATTTACAGGTTTTCAGGAAATCAATATTATCACAGTCAAAACGGCGAAATACGTTGAGAACAACAAATAATTTGTAATGTTCACTGTGGTAAACATTGTCAAATTAGTGTCATTTAAACAGGTAAAAGGGTCATACTCTGAAAAAGTGTACATTTGGTATCTTTTCTTGTCCCGCTACTTCATATTAAAGTAAATATCTAATATTATGATATGTTTTCTTTTTTCCCCCCTTGTTGTTATATTAGGCTATTATTGTGAAGATTTGTCTGGTATTTTAACTTTAGTTGTCATTAAAAGAGTATATTTTTTGAGTGTCAAAACAATGTTATAAATATCATCATACATTTTTTAGTGTCCCAATGACCATTATACACCATTGTACATTTTCTGAGATGAATTGTTACGAACATTCATCGCTTTACTTAAAATTTACTGTGGCTATATTATTCTTGATGAATCAAGTAACTAAATAGGACCTATTCTATTCGTCAATCATTTATAGAAGAATTTATTTTAATTAAACTAATTTTGTTTCAAAATTATGAAGTTTCGTTACTCACACATGGCTCCTGTGTCAAATGCCGAAAGACAAAAAAGATACAGAGAGCGTCTTAAACAAAATCCAGTTAAGTATGAGGAAATGCGAAAAAAACATTTAGAGAGGGTTAATTAAATAAATTAAAAATTAAGGAGCAGAACCAAAACAAAAAAGAAAAAACAAGACAAAAGTGGAGAGAATACTCTGATCGTTACTATAATAAGAAGAAAAATAAATCTATTAGTGACCCGATTACAGCAACAATTCCAAACGAGCATATCATAAAGAGGTGGAAACTTAAGTCAATCAAACTTCGAAAAGAATTAACACGTTGCCAAGGTGCATTAAATATGTCGTTAAAAAAACAAGAAACCATGAGAAAGCAAATCTACCGGTTAAAACAAGAAAGGATTATTAACAAAAACCAGTTAAGACGACAAACAATTGAAGAAGAGCAGCCATCGACACCTACTGAATTTGAAATTCTATCCGAGTCTCTCAGTTCAGTATACAAAGAGTCTACACATAAAGAAAAAGCAGTTATTAAAAAGATTGTTAATAATTCTTTAACTAAGAAGTATCGTATGGCTACAAAAATGGGACTAGCTATTGGAATAAAAGGGAGAATTCGCACTAAAACGTCTTTTTCAACAAAAAGGAAGTTACTTATTCAACAGGTTCACAACTTTTATATGCGAGATGATATAAGTCGTGCTACAGCGGGCAAGAAAGAATGCAAAACTAAAGGAAAAACTAAAATGCAAATACGTTTTTTAATTGACTCTATATTAAACTTATATACTGTATATAAAAAAGAAGGAGGCAAAGCATCTTATTCTACGTTAGTTAGACACCGTCCGTTTTTTTCAAAATTCAAAATAAAATTGAAGAACTTCTGAGAGATATTGCTTGTAATCTAAATTCTAAAGAGTGCATGTACGGAGATTGCCAATTATGTGTTACTAAGAAGATTGAAGTTACGGATTCGTCTACTGAAAAAAGCGTGTGTTGGCTACAGTGGTGCGTCAAAACGGTTCCTTACAGAAAGAAAAATGAACAAGGCGTACAGATTGAGGCATTAACTAAAAGAAGTACAAGAGAAGTGGTGACTGATGATTTGAGAATTTTAATTCAAAAATTTCAAGAAGAGGCTAAATTGTTTAAAAGACATTATTACAATATGATACACCAACAAAAATCATTTCGAGAATGTGTTGACAACATTAAAGAAAATGAAGCTGTTATTATAGTCGATTTTTCAGAAAATTACCAATGTAAGTATAATATAGAGATACAGCAGATAACAGTATGCATTTTTCATCTTCACGTAATCAAATAACTTTGCATACTGGTGTAGCATACCTTAAAAATGAAAATCCAGCAGGATTTTTTTCAATATCTCCGAATACCGAGCATAGCCCGCTAACCATTTGGGCTCATCTTTTGCCAGTTCTTCATTCAATAAAATATCAATACCCTGAGATAGATACTTTACATATGCATTTTGACGGCCCAACAACACAATACCGGCAAAAGACAAACTTCGCACTTTTTAATAAATTAACTAAACAATTGGGGTTTAAACATGCTACATGGTCTTATTTTGAGGCTGCTCACGGTAAAAATGCAGCAGACGGTATAGGTGGAGTACTAAAGAGAACGTTAGATATGCACGTAGGATACGGGAAAGATGTTCCTAATGCCATAGAGGCTTTTAAACTGCTTAAACAAGAGACAAACGTAACACTGTATTATGTGTCGTTATAAAGGAAAAATGTCCTGTACCTAATTTGTATTCTTTAATAATTTGATGGACAGCCATAGTTCCGGCTGTCCATCAAATTATAACCACCGATAAGCCTGGAATAATAAAACATAGACATGTGAGCTGTTTTTGTGGCGATGATAGAGGTAACTGTTCTTGTTTTGACGTTAAAATGCATGATTTGTTTAAGAAAGCCCAAAAAAATACCGAGACTCTAGCTAATGTTGAAGAAAAAATAAGTATTGCAACGCCAAAGTTTTCTAATAGGAAGAAAGAAGATAATGATAGAAAAAGTGTTAAAGTACAAGAAAATAAATCAGATAATTTTCAGAAAATAATTGAGCCTAGTACCTCTGGTATAATAAAAACCAGTAAAGTTAATACAACACCGGTGTCTCTAGGAAAAAATACTCATCAGATACAAAAATTGACGTCCGATAAATATAAAAAAGTCCTAAAAGAAAAAGAGAATTAGCCACCAAAGAAAAGTAAGAAGTGTATGCGATTTGATTGCGACTCTTCTGATAGTGAAAGTGATAAAGAAGTCGTCTATGCTGAGAGTAACGATAGTCCCTATGTTAACGAAGAAAGTAACTCAGTATCACCGGATATTACAATGAAACCAAAAATAAAGTAACGATTTTGTCGGATATCCGATTGCATCCAGACAATCAACGATACTTTAATTATGCTTCACCAGGACTTTCGTCCATGCATACAATTGATCCAAACCATGACATATCTCTGTTAAATTTTTTAGATTCCAGTGACGATGACTCAAATTTTGACATTTTTTTATAATTGTATTCTACTTTTTGCATTAATTTTGGTTCATTCCCACTATTTCTACTGCTTAATTCAAACCTAGTTTTAACTAGCCACTAGTCCTATCTATATTTTTTCCAAATACATAGTTATGATAACTATGTAAAGTAGATGACTACGATTTAAATTTAGATAATGTCATGGTGACTATAGACCTGTTGGGTCTTACTATTCTCATTAGTAATGAGAATAATCCTACTATTTGAAATCCATTAAATAGAAGAGAACAAAAATTCCCAGTACTAAACCAATAAAGTAGGGGGAATGATCCTCAATTTTATACTCATGAATAATGTTCCTTCCACATTATTAATATTCATGATTTTTTTATATTGAGATTTTATTTTGCGAAGAAATAAAAATTTGTTACGAGTGTTATCAATCAGGGCATCTAATGTGGCTTCTAAATTAAGTCGTTCTAATTTAGCCTTCATATTATTTCTAAGTTATTAGATTTGATATTATGTATCGATTTAGTTTACTCACGTAAGTTTCCATAAAACGGAAAAAATTGGGTTGGGAAAATATATGGGAAACCATATATTTTCCCAACCCAATTTTTTCCGTTTTAAAGAAACTGTGATTGATAAATACTCTTAATATACGATTAAGAAACATTATGTTCTCGTAATAATAATATTGAAAACTCGTTTTGATATTTTTAAAAGCTACTTAATTTTATACAGGGTGACTATGTCTAAACGCAAAAACTGTTACCATGGATTCAGTACATGATTCTGAACCCCACTGCGTTGAAATTTTTCGCCGCGTATTTATAAAAAAAAAAAACAACTATTTCATAGAAAAGTGCACCTACGTGCACCTACGTGGTCAAAATGTATGGAGCAGCAGTTTTTTTCATTCGTCGGTTATCAGAAAATAAAAATCTGGTGCTCCATACATTTTGACCACGTAGGTATTACACTTTTCTATGAAACGGTCCAATTTTTTTTTAATCCCCTACGATAAATTTCTACACAGGGGGTTCAGAATCATGTACTGAAGTAACAATTTTCGCGACGATGTCCCTGCCACCCTTTATAAATAATTTTGAATTTCTTAATTTTTAAATTAGTCTAAATATGACTGATAAGCCAAATATAATCACGTGTTTTATTCGCCTAGTCCATGTGTACTATACCTTATGACATTAGTTTCGTGACGGAGATTCTCAGTATCAGTTACCTATCAGTTTAGTTACAAATTTAAAATGTACACTTTTTCTGAGTATGACCCAAAATAAAAACACTATGTAGGTTTATCAATTAATCAAATTATTTATTATGGAAATGTAAAACCAATTGCTAGGATTTTTTCCCGTAAAAAAGCAGTCTCATTTATTGCATTTTATACAATATACAGTTGTATTTTTTTGACAAAACTTGCATTGCCCCATGTCTTCTTTTGTGCTGGGATAATGTCCTGTATTATCGAATCTGATGGGGTTTGTAGGCTTGGCTGATGTTGAGACTCATTATCTGGAAAATCTACATAGATTTCGGTTGTTTCTTCGATTACGGCACGGTGACGAAAAATACCTTTCTTCCAATTGTAAGAAAGAGGAAATTTTGGAATTTTCTTCGATTTCATGCCAGCTAGAGCTATCTGCTTTTTTGCTCTAGTTTTTCTAGTATAAGACGTACCAGGTGTTGGTGATCGTATCTCAGATGAAAGCGATATTAAGGCAAGGTCTTACAGCACAAATAAAGGGAAAATTCCGAAAAAGAAAAAGAAAATTAAGGTAAAATTTGGTACTTACAAGTTTTCGCGAAAATCTAAATTTGCCCATACCTTTTTACCAATAAAAATGATACTAATTTTATTATGGCGGTGTAATGGGTAGGTACGGAACCCTCAGTGCGCGAGTCCGACTCGCTCTTGACCGGTTTTTTATTTATGCTTGAGTATAGTTCTCGATATTTTTGGTTGGTATATTGGCGTCTGCTAGCTGACATATGGCCAATAATTTATCATTTAAATTATGTCTTTGTGTTGCGTAATGTAAATTATTTTGCATACTGTTGTATAGAATCAATTTTATTTATTTTTCTTTTCAGACAGCTGTGTCACTGGGGAGTTTGTTGCGCCACTTCTTCTTCCCAGCTAAATAAAGCACTAGGAAGTGTAGGGCGGGTGTTTTGGGGGACTGTCTAATGTAATTTAGACGTTCGAAAAGTGCTGATTCTCAGCCTTGTTTGTATAAATGACTTCTGAATTTGAATTTTAAAAGTACTAGGCTTGCATGAATGCAAGATCGTATTTAATTAGCATCTTGTACTTCTTTTTTGTCTATTTGGAATAATGTACCTGTCAAATGATGAGATTTTTTCAAAAACGAACTGCGGTTGTGGAAATTACACTTCACTTAAATACAAACTCATAGAATTCGCCCCGCATCTAAAATTTCTTTGAAGCGGGGAAAACTGCCGTCGCAGCCAATCCTCCACGTAAGAGCGTAACGTGATTTGAAAAAAAAAAGTGTTGGCACTCCGGGAGTGCCGCCAGAAGTGAAAACTTGAACAAGATCGCCTTGTTGGAAGAAAAATACTTGTATAGAACATTGCTCCGTAACCTTATTTTTTATTTAATTAATACATGTAGGATATTTATTTTAGATAGGATAGGGCTTACACAATGACGGGTGTCATTGTCTAAGCCAAGCCAGGGTTAGATTTTTTTTTCAAAATCGTAAATTTATTGCATTATAATCACATATAGAAGCAACAAGAATGATGTACCCAGGATTTTGTAATATCTATATTTAAAAGAGTGTCCTTGGAGTTTCTTGCCCGTTCTTCTCCATAGAGATCTACGTTTTGGAATGGGCAATTAGCTTCAACTTTCTGACTAACTGACCGACTCTTTGATAGTTCAAAAGTGCCTGTAAATGGTTCAATCGAAATAAATGCTTTGAGTTTGAGTTTTTAGAATTTTGGTGTCGCAGGCGGGACAATACGGGCAAACTGGACAAACGGGCAGGAGGTTTGTTCCACAAATGAAAAGTGGGTTTACGATTTACGCTGTATATACCTAATTAGTATTTAATTTGTGGGTCAAAATGTCAGAGTAGAGGCGCATCATTCAAGTGCTCGACGTGCTCGCACGATGTATGCACTCCTAGTGCCATGCCAGCCATGCTGGTGATTAGTGCCCGTAGATGTTCGCCTAAACCTAGGAAGGCTGAAAGACTGCCACTACTATGCAATCCCTTCAGTGAGTGCTGAGCTTGAGAAGACATGCAAGTAATCCGACCGAGATAAAAAAAATTTTTTGCTTATCTTGGTGGGGCTGCTTACTAAAGACAGTCTACCATCACAGCCTGTCACAGATCTCTTTGTGGACAAACAATCGCCATCAACGGGTCGTCACGTTCACCTCGAATAATCTCGTTTCTTGGTGACGTCCCGGTGACGGCTGCGGTGGACAGACCCCTTACTCAAATGGCAGCACAAGTGACAACTGAAACTCGGTTTTCTGCTCTTCTTCTCTAAAAACAATATCGATTCATATTTTGTTGCTATGTTTCTTCCTTACGCATTACAAATCTATATATATAAAACAAAGTCGTGTTAATTACACCAATTATAACTCAAGAACGGCTGGACCATTTTTTATGATTTTTGTGTTTTTGGACTTGTCTTCTTCCGGAATAGGATAATAACTATTAAAACATTGGAAACATTCACGAAAAAAAAATACGAAGAAAAATGTTTTTATAAATTTTGCATTTATGATATCCCGGTATATATGCCATAAATCCTAACAAAAAGTACTAGACTTGCATGAATTTTGATGATATCTCGGGAGATAGGTATGTAGGTTGGTTGGTAGGAGAGTAGATAAGGTAGGTAGGGTAGGTAGGTAGGTAGGGTAGGTAGGTAGGGAGGGTAGATAGGTAGGGTAGATAGGTAGGGTAGGTTAGGTAAGGTACGCCGTAGATAAGTTCTTAATGCTACCCGTGCGAAGCCGGGCCGGGTGAGCTAGTAAAATAAATACAACTTACTTGATGCTGGGTCTGCTGCAGTGCTGGTGGTAGTAAGGGCAGTCACAGAAGAAGTAGTGGTAGTGGAGGTGGTAGTCAGTACTCTCGTGCGGAGGATCACCCTGGCCTCGCTTAGCACTGGTTTGTTACCAATCCAATATAGTCCAAGTGAATCGGAGTACGATTTAACCTTACATACTATTCTAGTGTTATCATTTTGATGAGATACTTTAAATGTTTTAGAAAGAACGCAGCCAAATGTACTGCATTCATCTGAAAGGAAAAAAAAAACTAAATTAATGTAAAACGACCCATCAATAAAGGTTTTTTTGTTGTTTTTATGTTGTGACGTTGGTCTCGTAGCTCGAGGGGCTCGTGGCTAAATGATAACAGCCGCATGAGTCGATCGAACGCTATGATCGAAGGTTAAGCTAGGTACGCTTGCTGCAGTCGATCCGTGGATGGGTGACCAACCATTACATATCGAGATATCGAGACCCCTTCGTGCCTCTGAAACTACGTAAAGCCGTTGGTTCCGGCTGTCATTTGTAGATCTTTGACAGTCATTCTGACTACAGAAGTCCAAAAGCCTGACAACCAGTCTTACCAAAGAGTATCGTGTTACCCAGTGCCTGAGTTGTGGAGGTCAGATAGGCCGTCGCTCCATTTAAAATACTGGTATTCAGCTGCGTCCGGTTAGACTGGAAGCCGACCCCAACATAGTTGGGAAATGGCAGCCAGATTGATTGATGTTGTGACGTTTTCTTTACAATAAGGCCAGGTCTACATGGGCAATTTTTTCCTGCGGTTTTTTTTTTTCGAACATTGGATTTTAAACGCTCAGCTTAGCACCACGAGTTGAAAATCCAACAGCGTGTTTTTTCGACGCGCTGGATATATGTAGTCTGTTGGATTCTTAACGCTTGGCTCAACATCGAGAGTTGAAAATCCAGTGCGCGATAAAATCCCTCGGGATATTTTTACTCCGTGCGTTCGTAGGCTTACACTGCGTGAGTGTGACACGGTCCGTAAACCATGTGAATAAAAGTTACATCCTAAACCATGTGGGGTTGGTTTGGGTCTCGGAGATGTTGTTCTCAAATACTTGATATTTGAGACAAACTCTGTGACAGACAGACGGACAAAACAGTGAGGTACGCACGAACGATCACGAACATCTCGAATACGAACATTCGGTTGTTTGTGGACGCTGTTCGGTGTTCTTAGAAAACGCAGATGTTGTGTATCATGCAATGCAACAAAGTTCGTTAGTGAGTACGCGGCTTAGGCTGCCTGTCCACTGGAGCGGAGCGAGGCAGCAGAGCGGAGAAATGTGTCAATATTAACCAATAGAATCTAAACTCCGCTTCAGAGCTCCGATTATTGACACTTTTCTCCGCTCCGCTGCCTCGCTTCGCTCCAGTGGACAAGCAGCCTTAAGCTTCCATTTTACTTTTTCAGAGACTCTAAAAATATATCTTTACGTATAATAAAGCTAATGAGTTTGTTTGTTTTTTTTGTTTGAATGCGCAAATCTCTGGAAGTATCAGTCGAAGTTGAAAAAATATCCTTGCATTTGATAGCCCAATTCTTGAGGATGGTTCATCGTCATCTGCCTGCCTCTTCCTAACTAGGTTGCGGTCGTCGGCATCCACTCTAACCGGATGTAGCTGAATACCAGTTTTTTACATGGAGCGACTGGCTATCTGACCTGCACAACCCACCTTCTTTCTTTTCTTTCTTTCTTTACGGTATAAGGAAGAAGGAAGGAGGGAAGGACGAAGGCTATAGGATATTTAAGATCATGCTGCTACCCTTAGGAAAAGAAAATAAAGAAAAGAAAAAAATAAAACAGAAAAAAAACGCTAAGAAAAAATGAAATATAGCGCGGGCGAGCGATGCGATGCATCGCGGAGGGTCGGGGACCAAGAAATATCACGCGGACGAAATCGCTGACTGAAGCTGGTAAATGATAAATGTAATTTTCTTAAATTATCGAACAAAGACAATATAAGACTTACCAGAATCTCCAAAATGTAGAGATGTAATATAATATGGAGCTGTATTATAAGGTATGAGGAGAGGACCACATTTTAACTGCAGTATCTCGCCATCATTAGACTCATAGTAAATAACCTTGAGTTCGCCATCACTAATATAACTATCCATCGCTGTGCCGTTTGATGATTTGATGTGCAATGAATATTGTTCTGAAAAGACATTCTGTACTATTAAACGAGCAATATTTGTATACAGGGTTATTTGTTATTCGTCGGCAATCCGTTAAAGGGATGTAGGCAATATGTTTTGCAAATGACCTCATTTGCAACCAAATTACCGCTGATGACCCCTATGCCAATTTCAACCATTTTCGAGTAATTTGACATTTTCTTTTTTTTAATGTATGAAGTAAAAATATATAAAAAGTGCCCAATAACCCTGGTATACAGGGTTAATGGTTATAAGTAACCATTTCAAGTAATTAAACATTTTATATTTGAAAATGTATGAAATAAAAATGTAATACAACACATTAAGGGGATGTAGGAGGCGTCATTTACAACCAAACGACGCCGATTGACTCTTATGCAAATGTCAACAATATTCGCGTAATTTGACATTTTATATTATTACTTCATACATTTTAAAATATAAAATGTCAAATTACTCGAAAATGGTTGACATTGGCATAGGGGTCATCAAGGGTAATTTGGTTGCAAATGACCTCTCCTTCATCCCCTTAACAGATTGCCCAACGAATAAAGGCTCCTACAAACAGGCGCGACACGCGACGCGACACAAAGACACCGCTCGTCGCGCGACGCGATGTACCTGTGTCGCGTCGCGTGTCGCGCCTGTTTGTAGGAGCCTTTACTAATAAAGCTGTATAATACAATACCTATATAAATATTTGTACTCACGTTCTCGAAAACGGCTCTAACGATTTCGATGAAAGTTGAAATATAGGGATAGGAATACCGATTTTTCTCCTCGTAAGGGACAGGCGCGGTCGCAGCCTAAGATTTTGGGGGGGTCACCATGGGTGCCGAGGAATATTTTTAGGGAGGTACATCCCGTTGGTGTAGTGGTCGCAAGCGCCACTGCCGGGCAAAGTGTTATTGGATTTTTCCATAAAGAATGATATGAGCTTAATTTTATTTATTTATTTCAGATATAATTCTAGTCCATAGTTATCACTCTTAAATTTAAATTATAAACTCACAGATAAAAACCCAAAATACAATAATTTTTAAATATTCAACTCATTAAAAAACAAAAACATTCAAATAAAATTGACAAAAAATATGATATGATATGTGCATATATCTCCAGCTCCACATTACTTATGATATTCAGGGACGCAGCTTAAATTTTAACAACCAGCCTTGGAGAGGTTAGGTTTTATTAGATATTTTCAATTCTAAGAACTCTTTTGAACTGAATGCAGAATACAAGAGCGAGCGAAGCGAGCTCGAAAATTTTGCACACACTCGGATAGGTTTGATTTTCTTTTGATCATTCCAAAAGAACTAGGAATTAGTTGCTTTGTCGACTTATGAAGAAAAGCTTAAGAATTAAGGGAATATAGAAGGCAAGAGCGAGCGAAGCGAGCCTGAAAATTTTAGCACTCCACCCTGAAAAGCTTCTGTTTTCTTTTGCCGTTATACAGAAATAGAACTTACTGTTATGAAGAAAAGCTTATTAAACTCAACAGTTTTGACAGTAGGTAGTTTAGGTTTTGGAATCTGGCTTTCAAACCTTACGTTCGAGCGGGGTGCCCAAATTTCGGAGTTAGAGCCAAGATACTCTATTTTTATTAAAGTGAAAACTTCTTCACGCGCGTTGAACGTTTTTTGGTAGGGGAAAATCACAGGGGTCCGCGTCACCGGCATGCTAATGTTAGCAGCACAGCACCTATGAGTATGACGTGTTGCGCTTGTTGTTGCTCGGGAGTGCCGATATATGTGAAAACCAGATAATTGGGAAATTAAAAAAAAAAACACTGTTATTTCATAGTTTTAAGTTTCCCTTTTGTCGGCAGTCCCCATGACTGCCTATTCTCTTAATGTTTTTGGATAATATGCCCATCGTAACTGCATACTTGAGTCACGGTAACCCGTGGCTGTAGTACAGTTTTAGAAGTAAACCATTCAGGCATATTGGGGGGGTCATGACCCCCCGGACACCCCCCCTCGGATCGCGCCTGTTAAGGGGGCGAGAAATCAATTTAACTAGGTCTCATATGTAGACAAATTCGTTTTCTGCGTATTTTCACCCGAGCAGAGCTCGGTCGCCCAAAGTTTAGAACAAGATAATGAATAATGACATGGCATGGAATAAGTATGTACTGTACATGGGATTGGAATGAACTATCCTATACTATTAAATGAACTATTTTCACTAGAGTAGAGCTCGTGTGAGCATGGCGCAACGTAAACGTTGAAAAGGCTGTCGAAAAAGCTTGTAGGTGGATATTTTTCAGGAGTTTACATCAAAACCAACACCAATACTGCAAATACCTGTGTTCCCCGAAGGGTTACGCAGAGTTGTATCTATACACTTCACCCATATTTTACCAATTATTTTTAAGTCCGTGTAATAGGAGGGCGAGCCTATTGCCCTCAACGGGGCACAAATCCAGAATCCGGGCTGTTACTGAGAAATACCTGATGGAAAAACCCAACAACACTTTGCTGGACCTGGGAATCGAACCCAGGACTGCTCTACTTCTCTATTCAGACTTATTGTTTGGTGATTATAGGCTGATTAAGTTTGAAAATGAGCATGACAATTTGCATAATTTTATACAATTTGTTTCCAAAACTTGAGAGGAAAACGCATATCTTAATCAAAAATGCTAGAGCACAAATATTATGAAATAGAAATATAGAAATAAAAGATGGTAATATTAATAATGTGAACAGACATGTTTTGCTTGATAAGATATAAGCATGCAAATTTTACATCCATAACGAAACAATCAGTCATCGTGCGATTTTATGATCCAGGAACTCCCTAACACTGTGAAAACTATTGGCAGATAGCTATTTGTATAATTGAATTTTGAATAATCTTGTATTTAATGTTTTCAGTTCGTTTGGTATTTTATTGTATACCTGGACACACATAAACATGCAGCTTTTATTATATTTCGCAAGCCTTAGGAGGACATCTAACACGAGCCTGTAGGGGTCGCGCCTGCTGCGAGAATTTATATCGCTTGCTTTCGCAAACAATAGGCATGTCTCCAAAGAAATTCTATTCAGTGCGTCTTTCAGATAACAAAAAAATATTAGACACGAATTTTTTGCTTTATCATATTAATAAAAAATAACTTAGAAAACACGCATTAAAGTTGGGGCTCGCTACGTCACAACTCAGTATAAAATCTAGCAAGACGTGACGTCATGCCACATTTTAACTCAATGTATTGCCGTAATCTTTTGATTACGTCAAAAAAGAAAAAATACGTGTCCAATATTTTTTTATAACCAACAAGACTGACAAAAAAAAAATTTGGATGCAAGCCTATTCTCTGTTCTTAACTTATTACTTACCCCTCCTATACAATTTGCTGGTAATAAAGGTAAAATCGATTTTTTCTGCAATTGCACCAGTACTATAATTAGATGATTCACAAAAACTGTTGAAAGTCCGATTGGGATAAAACGTCATCTCAGCCTTCTTTCTTGGTATTAGTTCTGTAATTTGAAAAAGATGTATTTTGTGCCTACACATTAACAGTTGTATTAACTCTCTATCAACTCCTTATTCATCATCACCATTTCAGCCGAAAGACATCCACTGCTGGACATAGGCCTCCTCAAGCACCGCCACTTCGACCAGTTCTGTGCTTCCCGCATCCAGTAGATTCCTGCGGCCTTCACAAGGTCATCGGTCCACCTTGTGGAAGGCCTTCCACCGCTACGTCTTCCAGTACGCTGTCGCCACTCCAGAACTTTTCCGTCTCATCTGCCATCTGTTCTTCGAGCAATGTGCTGCCCATTGCAACTTAAGTTTGGCAATTCTTCGGCCTATGTCGGTTACCTTGGTTCTTCTGCGGATCTCTTAATTTCTAATTCGATCACCTAGGGAAACTGCAAGCATAGCCTTGTCTATTGCCCTTTGAGTGACTTTTAGCCTTCTAATAAGGCCCATTGTGAGCGACTACATTTCAGTGTCACTGGCAACACGCACTGAGAGAAAGTCTCAAAAACTTTCGTCTTAAGACACTATAGTAGGTGAGACGAGAAGATATTGCGTAGCTTTCCGAAAGCTGCCCAGCCGAGTCGAATTCGACGATTGCCCTGTTTCTCGAAGTTCTACCTACCTAACTGGACAGTTTGTCCTAGGTAAACATACTCATCCACAACTTCGAGTGTATCATCTCCGATCTTCATTAGAGTGGGTGTTACATGGGCATTTGACATGACCTTTGTCTTGTCCATGTTCATTTTAAGACCCACTCTTTCGGAAGCTCTACTGAGGCTATCGAGCATTGTACTGAGGTCCTCCATAGTCTCAGCCATGACAACTATGTCGCCGGCAAACCGAAGGTGAGTTATGTACATGCCCTTGATGTTGATGCCTAGCCCTTTCCAGTCCAGAACCTTGAATACATCCTCCTGTGCAGCGGTGAATATTTTCGGAGAGATAACGTCTCCCTGTCTCACACCTCGCTGCAGAAGGATGGATTTCGAGGTCTGGTCCTAGATTCGGACTGACATAGTAACGTTTTCATAGAAACACTTTAACACTTCGATGTACTGGCACCGGTGAAGAGACTGCAGTACATACGAGGCTTCCAATTACAGTAATTATTTTTTACCGGTAAAATATTTTTTTTATCGGTAAAACCGGTAAAGTATGTATTTTTTTTTTCATACGATTTTATAATAAAGTAAATAAACTGACTCAGTAGCCAAAAATGAGAAAAGGAAAAAACAAACATTGATGTAAACGTTATTATTTATTTTAAATGAAGTTTAATACAGTTGTGATTCATGTTAAGGCGAATGCGTCAGGGTAGCCCGCGAAATCCGAATTTTCTTACGTTTTTTGCAATTTGCAAGTCAGTATCAGGTTGTATGTAGTCTGGTCATAAGTTTTGTCACATATGGAAAGTTAAATAAATGACACAATGAGTTAAGCACTTCAACCATTTATATATCAAATGAAAGGATATAAAATACAGATTTAAACCACATTAAAATTATTCGAGATGTCCTCGTCTTGCTTCGATTTGCAAGGCCAGTCATCAATCGAAGCACGCACGACGTTCATGTCAATATCGGCGACTGCTTTAATCAGGGATGATTTATGTGACTCCAAGTTGCGATGGGGTTTAGCGCAGACCTTCTCCTCTAAGTGCTGCCATATTTTGTAATCCAAGGCATTCAAGTCTGGACTGGACGAGGACTAATTCTCATGCCTGATAAAGTCGATTCCACGGGATGAAATGAAATTGTTTATTCTGTAAATAGGATATCGGAATCACTTTTTCACGTCATATAAAAAAAATATTAAAAATAAGCTAGTTGATTTCGGCATTTCCTATCTGAGTACTCTCAGAAGAAAGGCCAAAACAAACTCAGAGGTCACAGTCTCTTTTAAAGTCCAGACATAATCTTGGTCAGGCCATATGAGGACCATGAAGATTAGTGTCTGAAATGGTCTGTTGAGGAAAGAACCACACAAATTTGAGTGGACCTGTCCAGTCAGTGCAAGCATTTGTCAGTAATCGTGGAGCTTAACTCAGTACTTAAGGAGTTCAACTGGACAAACAATACCAAAGAAAGGACATTTGGGTAGGCATAATAATGATATCCACATAGTTTTCACATTCACAATAATTAAAATAATATAATACTTTACAAAGTAATCATGTCATTTTGAATATAATTTTCAAAATGTCAATGTGTATATAAAACTGGTATATTTGATGATTTTACATAATAATTAAAATGCCAAGTTTTATGGTTTTATCACAAGGTTTAGCAGAGCGAGCAGCTCAATCCCCAAGCCTTTTTATCTTCTAAATAATCTGAAATTGTATAGTAACCTTTTTTACAAAGTTTTGTTTTAATACAAATTTTAAATCTAATAATGAGTAAGTTTCGTATGTCAATGGGAAGTTTGTTGTAAAAGCGTATACATTGACCCATGAAGGAGTTGCCTACTTTGTGGAGACGTGTGCGATGTACAGCAAGGTTGTGTTTATTCTTGGTATTTAAACTATGAATATCAGACATTTTCTTAAAATTTTATATATTTTTGTGTACATACAATAATAGGTTTTCAAAAATATATTGTAAGGCTAAAGTCAAAATATTTATTTCTTTGATTTTTTTTATAAGGGAATCTCTTGGACCTAGGTTGCAAATGGCTCGAACAGCCCTTTTCTGTAAAACAAAGATAGTATCAATGTCCGCACAGGTTCCCCAGAGAAGAATCCCATATGACATAAGCCTATGAAAATAACTAAAATAAACAATTCTGGCTGTATCTACGTCAGTTATCTGTCTATTTTTTTTTAACCGTATAGGCGGCCGAACTTAGCCTTCCTGACAATTTTTCTATGTGTGGGCCCCATTGTAATTTACCATCAATAGTGATTCCAAAAAAAACTGTCGACTCAACAGGGTCCAACTCTGTTCCATTAACTTGAACACTGGTAGATAGCTGCCTGACATTTGGCATTGAAAATTTAATGAGTTTAGTCTTTTTTTCGTTCAGGAGAAGATTATTTACATTAAACCAATGCACGACTTTAGAGAGTGCATCATTAATTTGTTCAAAGTTGACTAACTGAGGTTTGATTTAAGAATTGAGGGAAGTGTCATCTGTGAATAATACGATCTTGTGATTATCTCTTATGTGATAAGGTAAATCTTACATAAATTAGAAATAACAAAGGCCCAAGAATTGAACCCTGTGGAACGCCCAAGGTGAGCCCGCCAGCAGATCCTGCAGATCTCTTGCCATTAACATCGACCCTCTGAATTCTGTTGTTCAGATAAGAAGGCAGAAGGACAAGAGCCTTGTCCTTCATACCATAGTGGTACAGTTTCCTGATGAGTGTATCATGATGTACGCAATCGAAAGCCTTGGACAAGTCGCAGAAAATGCCAAGAGCATCTTGCGTCTCCTCCCAGGCCTGGAATATGCTCTTCAGTAATTCCACACCCGCGTCTATAGTTGAACGACCCTTTGAAAAACCAAACTATTTCCAAAAGTCAATTATGTGCATTGAAATGTCCTATCATTTGTTTTAAAATTAATTTTTCAAAGATTTTGCTCAATGTAGGTAATATCGAAATAGGGCGAAAATTTGATCAGCTGTGCTGCCAGTTTTGAACAGTGGAATCACTTTGCTAAGTTTCATCAGATCAGGAAATACACTAGATGCAATACAAGAGTTAAAATCGATTGCTTAAAAGGGTGAAATAACATCAATTATTGAGGACACGGTATGTACTGATAATCCCCAAAGGTCAGCAGTTTTTTTTACATTAAGATTTTTAAAAAATTCTATAATGTCTTTAGCAGTAATGATTGTGAATTCAAAAAGTTTGTCACATTTTGGTACACATTCTTTAAGTATTGAGTAAGCAGAAGTGGAGTACGACGATGACAAAGTTTTGGTTGTTAAAATAGAAATTTATTTATTAAAATATAGAAAGTCGTGAACTCGAACACGGCGTGTTGCCACACCAAGCACCGAGCGCTTGGTGTGGCAACACGCCATGTTCGAGTTCACGACAAGTTAATCGTCATCCTGAGGATGAAACACGTGTCGATTTCTTCCAGGGTCTTTTCAAGACTCTTTAGAAATAGCTAAGCGGAAAAGGTTACTAAATATATCCACATCATCATTTTATTATGGATTTCCGCAAGGTCACGCCTGAATCAATTAACTATCTAAAACCCGGCTTAACAAAACCCGGCTTCTTTTGAGTCCAATTTTCTCAAGATGTGCTGTTTTTTTCTATAAGCACGCAGTCCTAGGTATTCATTTAACACCCTTTTAACAGTAGTTCTGCTTAGTCCCATCTGCAGAGCCAACATTTTTTTGCTTGTGAACAGGATTTCGTTGGATTCGCGCCTTCACTGCTTTGATGACCGCTGGAGTCCGAACAATACGCGGACGACCGCTCTTTTGTTTATCTTCTAATCTTGAATCTTCCCTGAATCGTTCGATAGTACAATAAATAAATCTCAGTGGAATTTTCAAATTTTTCAGCAGTTTGAAAATCTCAGTTGGCGCGTGCCCGCAACGATGCAATACAATTACTACGTCTTCTTTGCGCGTCCACTCTATTTTAGAAAATGAACAACATTCCAGAAACTCTTTGTTTTTACTTTTTTTAATATTTAAATTTCGAATGCCCATAATATTTTCCTCGGCTTGCATTCTAAATTCGAAATTTTACCTATGTGACAGAACTTATGGCCCGACTACGTATGTTGATCTTAATATCTATGATCCGCGACCGTATCAAATGTTTATTTATAGAATTATATAATCATAAAAATTGTCAATACAACTCTCTAAGTTCATGTAATCCTATTGAATGACTATTTCATGAAATCATGACATTTGAGGATTATGCTAAATTATGGAGTTGTATTGCTGATTCTCAGGAATATAATTCTATAAAGCTATATTTGTTACGGTCGTGATTCATATTTTAATCAATATTACGGGTCAATCCGGATTAATACGGGTCGTTCAAAATGTATGAACTTGTTAAGAAAATAAAATAAAATACAGTTAGAAATGTAAACATATAAATCGACATTCAGACTAATTAGAAATAAAATTACAAGTAGGAACAGTTTTTTTTAAAAATTTAAATTGGTCCTATTGCTTTAAAAAAACTAAATTTAATTCCTGTCATAATTTGTTTTTTTTTTTTTTTACAAAATTGCTATTTCCACAGTCGTGCGTATTACAAAAATGCAACAAATAATAAATAATGCACGCACTTTGTAACCAGATTCAAAAATATTTTGTCAGATGAAGGGGTAAGTTATTAAAAAATATACTATAAAACAATAATTTTAATAAACCATTTATTTATTACTCATAAACACGTGTCTCATATTCCATTCCATTGTGTGATTCTTTTTTGTAACTTTGATATTTTATGATAATGAATGAATGAATGAATGAATGAAATGCACCGATCCTAGCGTGGTTTAACCAGACTCGATAAATTGAATTAACGCCAAGATTTGCACTAGCCGCTGGAGCCTCTTCTTAATCTTCAGCCGTCTTCAACTTCGCAAATATTTAAATATGTAAACTTTAATACTTCTTCACAAAAATAATTTTACCACCCAACTAAACACAAAACTACACTTGGCTACGAAGTAATAGGCTTCAAAATCCAATGTCAGAGTCAACAGCAATAAAATCTAAAAGGAATGCTTTATTGGTCAACGACTACCTGCGAGTCCTGCGACCGTCGACGACTCCCTCTAAATGTCTAACAAAAGAATGCGCACTCGCAAAAAACAAACCATTTTGGAACACTGCACTACACAAATAATCACACACGTATTATAGTTTAAAGTTAGTCGAACAAATAATTGTAAATACAGTATAAAAAATGTATGGATTTATAATGAGATCCACTCATGACTTTAGGCGGACCTCTTCAGCAGATCCCTGAAAGATATGGAAAGATCTCTCAGATAAACTTGCAACTGGATCCTGCGGCAGTTATTCCCTCGTACTTAATCACTAGACCGCTCGCCTAAGATCAGGAACGCTTGGTCCACCTACTTTTGTACTGTTTAAATGTATTTTTGGCGACATAAAGTTACAACAAAGCCAAAACAAACAAAAAAAAAACACTTCCGATTTTGATGCCCGGCTGGAAACTCAAACTTGCAACATCCGGTGTGCACATTTCACTAAACGTATAATAAAAAAAAACTTTGGCGCAGTACAATTAGGAGCGTCAGTGCTATTCAACGTCCGACGACCGAATCGTAACTTTGATATTTTATGATAATAGAAGTAAATTCTAAATTTAGTATGGGAAATCTATGCGTCAAAATAGTTACAACGAAACGGTGCTAGTTTCTTTCGGCTCCGCCGCCGCCGTTTTGTTTAGTAACTGTGGGTTTCGTTTCGTGCGCGTCGTAAAAAGGACTTTAAGAAATTGTGTTAAAAATGCCAAATTACGTGAATTCGCTCGGTAAGTACTATAATACTTTACAATGCAGCATGTCAGTGTAGTTAATGCTATAATAAAGTCATGCATGTTTCACGAGTAACTCGAGGGTGAAATAACAAAAATATAATTTTTTGAAGGCTTGGGAAACGTGAATTTTGTTCAATTGTGCGACCATTGTGTTACTATTTTTGTGTCATGTGACACTTAGGGCTTGTCACAGTATATTCACTTAAATTTGAATAGTCATTCCAGTTCTGTTTTAGGAAATGCCGTTAACGCCCGCTGAACGACAAAGACGTTACCGAGAGGCTGAAATCAAAACATCCTCAAAAATGGAAGAAAGTTCAAGAAAAAAAAAAAGATTAGATTCATCGACTTCGTTGTGACTCTGCCCTTATTCTTCAATTGTGTTACTTTTGTGTCACAATAACACAAAACCGCGTCTGTCTGTCTGTTTGAACGCGATAAACTAAAAACTACTGATTTTCAAACGGTTTTCACCAACGGATGGAGTGATTCATGAGAAAGGTTTAGGTGTGTAAATAACCGACGATTATCCTTGTATGCATTATACAAGTGCACCCAAGGACAACCCCCAGATAAAATCAGTAGCGGATCCAGAGGGGGGGGGGGGGGGCAAAGGGGCTCAAACCCCCCCCCCCAAAAGCATCTGATTCAATAATGGGCCCCCGGATACTGTGGCTAGCACATAGTGACGTAGCGACAAGGGGGCAACATTATCCTGAGGTGCTTGCTCATCTCTTATAATTATGTAGATATACGACAATTACCTGTCTTCCAATAACTGTTAAAAAAATTAAGGACATCATCATCCGGCACCAATCTCACGTTTGTTTGCTGAACTTCACACGCCACGTTAATAGGATGAATTCTTTCATATCTGTAGTTAATGTAATAGTTGTTTTCAACAATCTTGAGTGGTCGTATAGTCAACCCATTAATTCTGACACTTATTATATCTACAAAAAAATAATTAATTAATTTCATAAAGCGTTTCCTAAGGCGCCTAAACGATCAAGTATATTGCACAATACCACGAATTGCGCAATGTTTTTGACCGTTTAGGGTTAATATTAAAGATTGTCGAATGTTTTATTTTTTTAAATTCTGCCCACTATATCGTCGCTCGGCATCCAATACCGCGAATGTGACATTTTTTACATGTACAGTATCGACCAAAAGTCCATAGGCAAACTCACAAACCAATAGACTGACGCTGCGGTTTGACTTACGACCTTCTTCTATAAGTTGTTACACACACACATACTTACTTTGTCTGCAACTCATACTAGTTCATAATTTCGAGCAATACTGTATATAGCATGCTAGCTCAGTGGATAACCCGCTTTGGTATGTGCGATTATAGCGAGCCGAGAGGGTTCGAATCTCACGTGCGGTTAGCTCGTCATTTTTTAATAATTACTATTCGTAGTTTTTGTTATTTTTTAAATAAAGACTAGTTCAATAATCATTTATTTTTTGGTTCATTCGTCTTGTTCACATAAATATTAAAGTTTAGCAGGTAGACCTCAGAAAACTAAGTAAATTATTTCGATTTCTGTAGGGTAGACAGATGCAGTTCGTTACGAGTATTCATTTAATAGAACTTTGTTGGTTCGTGATTATTGTTGGTGACAAGTAAAAGCGGTGTTGTGGTTATTATTTTCAAAATGCAGTCAAATATAAATATTGAACGGAGATCAAATATTATTGCACTGCGTAAAAGTGAATGTAATTTACACAAATATCGTATGAAACCAGACTAAGTGTGAGTGTTATCATTTATATATTTCATATTTGACTAAACATAAATCTTAATCAAAGGTATTGTTGATCGAACAGAGGTATTGTTGAGACAGAAGATGCCTTTAAAGTTTTTATATTTATTATGAGGTTTAATTCGATTAGTGAATGATAAATAATTAGTATGTGTAATAAATACGATGTTATTCTTTGTTCTAGAGAAATACTGTGAAGGTTAAGAGATATTTGGAAGAGGCTTGTTATCGAGAAGCAGCGACGTCAAATGGTGAATAAATATGAAATAAATGGTTGCATATCAACGAGATATTTTGCTGAATTATTAAACACGGTATTATGAACCGTTCTCCGTGCACTCTGAAGGCTTGCATCACTGAAGACCAGCTAGGAAACCATTTTTGACAGAAAGGCATAAACAAGAACGTTTAAGTTTCGCACGATAATATTAAGACTTCAAGAGGGACACTGCTATATTTTAACCTTAAAATATTTACCGTTCTAACTTAATAAACAACACATTCGTTATTGCATGAATTTGTGGTAACGATTTTTTTAAGTATGTAAGAAATACGACAAAAACCATATTGAAATATGGTGTTTGTCGTATTTCTTGCAATTTGACCGAAAATGTTTAAGATTATTTTAGTAATATTATTATTTTAGAATTAAAATCTGTGGTTTAGTTTCAATCTTCTTTTCGTAAAGAAAATGAATACTTAAGCTATAACCTCAATACCAACCAATATTTATTAAAGCCAAATAAAATGTAAAATAATTAATGTAAACAAACTGCCCATATTTAACCTTAAAATCACCTATTTTGTAAGTAGTTTTTTTTTTTACATTTTGAGTAGTCTAATATTCTTATTTATTGCTTAATTACTTCGACCATGATCAAAGCTTAATATTTATGGCGAAAAAATCCATTTAAAATTTAAAACATTTCATAATTTAAATATGTCAAAATAATACAAATTGCTTCTAAGTTTCTTGAGATCTATATCTAATAAATATTGTTTAATTTTGTTATCACATATCTTTTATTCTAAACCCTTTATTGCAATATCAAAATTAATAAAAAAGGCAGCAATATTAAAAAAATATTATTTTTGAAAACAAAAATAATAAATTTCGAAAAGAAAAAAACCGCGCTGTTCTTTACGAGATCAGAACCTAAGCCAGCTCGAATCTCAGACCAACTCTTTAAAGCCTTCTGCTATCTGCACACATAAGATTAATTTGAATTTTAGCAATGACATAAACTGGCCAATGTCACGCGCATGATGCGTGTGTGTTATCGTGTCTAACAAAAGCGACGGAGATATATTTTTGTTTCGCGAGTACGTGACGACAGTGTGTAAAGCGTTCTCTGTGGTGTTTGTGCCGTGTTATTTACACATACAGATATACGGACTATATCGCGTGTTCACAGCAAAACGACTCTTAACGTGCCTATCCACTTTTGAGCGCTTACTGTACGTGTCCTGTGGTAGCATGTTCTTTCCGAAATCCGAATTTGTGATCTGGGACAATGGACTCATTGAGGACAATTAACATTCTATGTAGTAAGCACTTTTTGCAAAGCTTAGACTTACAAAAGAGATCATGCATGTTTTGCTTAAAAACTAAAGCATGCATTTTTAGAAGTTATAATTTATGACCAAGAAACTTCTCAATGGAGTAGACATTATTTTTATTCAGCCATTCATACAATTTATTTTTAAATAGCTTACAATTTAGTGATTTTAATTTTTTTGGTAATTTATTAAAGATAGACAGACAGCTTTTACTCCTTTTTTTTAACCTAGGAAACACATCTAGTGCAAGTCTGTGTTTGTCACGCCGATTTCGAGATCATTTTATACATTATACATTAATTTACATGGTGGAGGTACAATTAATTGTTGGGTGAATCGCTACTCTCGTAGCTAGATCACTGAGTAATCTGTATTTAGGAGAGACAGTTTCGACTCCCAATTTAAGTAGGTATCACAAAAAATCATGTTTTTATACTTTTTGGTGATTTCAGTATCAAAACACAAAATATAAAATCTTACAATTAAAATTAAATAAAACAAACAAACAAACTAGAATAAGGAGTGTAGATGTGCTGAGTCGAGTGAGTGCGTGTATGTGTGTGTATGAGTGTGTGAGAGCGAGTGTGGGTTATCTTTATGTAAGTGGCAATAAATACTTTTCAGTCTCGTCGTAGGTTTCATTCAGGAGAAATGCACGGAGGGTGAGTTTGCATTTGCTGTGTGGTAAATTATGGATATATACGGACGCGTTAATTTTATTATACAACTAGCTGCCCGGCCCGGCTTCGCACGGGTAGCATTAAGAACTTATCTACGGCGCACCTAACTACCCCACCTATCTACCCTGCCTACCTACCCTACCTACCTACCTACCTACGCTCCTATCTACCCTACCTACCTACCCTACCTACCTATCCTACCTACCTATCCTACCGACCTACCCTACCTACCTGCCCTACTTACCTACCCTACTCACCTACCCTACCTTCCTACCCCTTCCTACCTACCCCTACCTACCTATCCTACCTACCCTACTTACCCTACCTACCCTACCTACCCTACCTACCCTACCTACCCTACCTACCCCCTACCCTACCTATCCTATCTACCTACCTACCCTACCTACCAACCAACATACTTACCTACCATCTCCCGAGATATAAAAATTCATGCAAGCCTAGTACTTTGTGTTAGGATTTATAGCATACTATGATTAACAGATAATTGTGACTGTCAAATAATAACAGACAAATAATTAGCTGAATTATACGGTATTTCGTTCACTACAAAATAAATTTAATTAATTTTATAGCGTCAACAACACGTGGTAATTATGCTGTTAAAATGTAGCTTATATTACACGTTCGTAGATTTACCAAAGCAGCGCCATCTATTGATTACTTACTCAACCCAGTCGAAAGGTATCGACATCTGTTAGAATCATTTGGAGTTAACAGATAATTGTGACTGTCAAATAATAACAGACAAATAATTAGCAATAAATTAAAATTGCGACTATAATTTGAGATTTAAACTATCCTATCTCTCAAGTTGGATCGAACTGCACATGGTGTGCGAATTTTATTATAATCGGTTAAGTGGTTTAGGAGTCCATTGAGGACAAACATTGTGACACGAGATTTATATATATATATACGAGACGAGATTAAGGGCCAAGATAGTAGAAAAATCTCTTAGTGTATTTAAACTGAGTTTGTGGAACAGTACAAATCATGTCTTTGCGTCGTTTCGTAATAGTAGTAAGAGGGGTTTTTAAGTGTTGGAGAAAAATGGTTTGTAGAATGAAATGGTGTCTTACGTTGAGGACACCACAATTTTTGTAAAGTTTTGAGGTTGGAAACATAATAGGTCGAAATCTTGCAATTTTCAGTATAGCTCTGTGGGACACTTCCAAAGGTTTAAGAGTACTTTTTGTGGCGCCGCCCTAGCAGCTAATACAATAAGTAATAATAGATTGACATAAGGCGTAGTATACATTGCGAATAACAGACTGCTTAGCGACGTGTCGAAGAGTTTAAAAAATATAAATTAGTTTTCTGACCCTGCTTGTTACGAAATTAATATGAGTTTTATAATTCAAGTATCCGTCTAAAGTTATACCTAGGTACTTAATATTATCAACTGTGTCAATGAGTGAACATTGACATGTGTGTGAATGTATGCTGCTACAGGAGTGAGCCTTTAAAGTGATAGGAATAGCAGGTTATGAGGTTGGTGAGATAGAGAACGTCATTAATTTCGTCTTGGATGTGTTAAGTGTTAAAGCATGGGATCGAAGCCAGTTAAAGGCAGAATTAAAACCATTTTAAGCAGTAATTTGAAGTACAGACCACGAGTTAGCGAAAAAGGTAAAAGCTGTATCATCAGCAAACGACACATTTTTTGCATTTGTGATGTTAAGATGGTAGAGGTCATTTAAAAAGATGAGAAACAGCGTAGGACCGAGTATACTGCCCTGTGGCACACCGTAACATATCGGGAGCTCGTCACTGAAATGGTCACAAATTTTCACAATTTGCAGTCTATTTGTCAGATAACTTTAAAAAAAATCAAGCTGCAGTCCTCTGACGCCTGCTCTCTCAAGTTTAAGTAAAAGGTTAGAAATAGGAACGGTGTCGAAGGTCTTAGCGAGATCAAGAAACACTGTAAGCACCTTTTTGCGACTGTTGATTTTCTCTACTATGAAATTAGTTACTTCATGAACTGCATCACATGTTGACTTTCCCTTACGGAACCCGAATTTCTGAGAAGAAAACAATTTTTTTTTTGAAAAAAACCTACCAATCTCTTGTTGATTAAGCGCTCAAGAACTTTCGAAAGGGCGGGTAGTACCGCTATAGGGCGATAGTTATTAAAAGAGTTTCCATCGCCACCCTTAAACAGAGGGTGTATAATAGCCCTTTTAAAAGCTGACGGAAAGACAGCAGTCTCAAAACAGAGATTAAATATATGGTTTAAAACTGGCGCTATAATATCACAGTATCTTTTAAGTACCGCAGGAGAGATACCATCTCAACCAGTGGCTGCAGTTGATCTAAGGGACTCAATTACACATTTGACCTCATCGACATCCGTATGATCAAATACAAATGAAGATGAAGAAAAGGTAGTGTAGAAGGAGCAAGATGAAGTGGGTGAAGTGTGGTCTTGGATAATATTATCTGCAAGTTTTTTACCTATGTCAGCTAAGAATTTATTAAGATTACTGCAAGACTGAAAACGCAACTGACGCAACTACTGACGCAACTACTTTCACACTCTAACACTCCGTTAGCGTGTGAAAGTAGTTGCGTAGATGCATGTTATTGTTTTTATGTTTGTGATTCGTTTTATAGGTTCCCAAAGAACCTTTGAGTTATTTCCAGCTTTATCGAGCTCTTGGGTGTCGAATTGTCTTTTGACTTTTTTAAATTTTTTATTGAAGAAGTTTCTGTATCGCTTATAGGAAATTTTGAGTGTGACATTATTAGGTGATCGTTTCAATCTTCTATGTAGAAGGTCTTTGTGTCTCATACACCGCAGCAAGCCCGGAGTGATCCAAGGTTTGAGGATCTTTTTGTTAGATTGTAGTTTCTTGGTGGAAGAGTTTTCAGATATTGCGTTCACCATGAGACCAACCAGAGCATCAGTAGCAACATTACAGTCTGACATAGATCGGTGCAAAGTCTAGTGTCGCCATAGTCTTATCCATGGCGTCAAAGTCAATTTTGTTGATGGATCTAATAATACTACCATGTGTATTTTTACTGGAAATGCAAAGCAAGGAAGAACAATGATCAGTAACAGTCGTATCGAAGACTAGTGGGACAGATGTCCTTGCAGATTTTAATAATAAATAGTCCAGGCAGTTATTTCCTCTGGTCGGAAAAATATGGGTGGGAAGAAATCCGTTGAAAGCAAGGGTGTTGAGGTAATCATGGGAGCGAGCGTCAAGTGACATCGGTTTTATATCAATATTAATATCATCAGTTACAGCTACAGTTTTAACATTCGAGAATGTGGGAATTTATGTTGTTGAGTTGTATAAATGCAAAGAATGGCAATGTCCGACTCTACCTTGATTGATAATCCGGTGGCGGAACCATCAAAGCAAAGTTCTTCACAGGTGACAGTAAGGTTGGATTTGACATAGACCACAATATCATCACTTTGATTTTGGTTTTTGGCAGTGCTGTACGTAATAACATTTTGAATGTTAGGGATGTGGTGGTTACTCGAGCACAATAACCAGCATTCCGTCAAGACCAAAATGTCACAATCCATCGAGAGGCGTTGTAGTAGTGTCTGTAGACTAAGAAAATTACAATTGATTGATCTAATGTTCTTTGTAAAGATTTTGAGATAATGTTTTGGATGTTTGATAAACATTTTTACTTGTTCCGGGGTACAAGCGTGTGAATCAGATACAGAAAAATCGTCAACAGTGTCCATAAGTGCATTTGTGTTATCAAGCATTTTTTAAGGTAAGAACAAGGGTCGTCTGTTGCCTATAATAAAGCTTGGAAAACAGGTTCGAATAAATCACATAAGAAGCATGTTGTATGAAATGTGAGCGTGTAGTGAAGAGTATGTACTGACGTGTAAAGTTAGTGTTGTGTGCGAATGTTTGTGTAAACCACAAGTTAATATTCACCATAAAAAAGTGAAACAATCTAAAGCTACTATTTCTAAAATCTGTAGTGAGAAACTTAAAAGGGACACAAAAAGTAGATAACATTTTGAACTAAACTAATAAGTCATGCATTAATGGGTTGCGACAACAGATCATACATCTTTTGCTGTTTTTAATAGTTATTTATGTTTCCGTTCAAACATACACACTTCATATATATATAATGAAGGTAGCGGTAGCAAACCAAGCTTTTTAAATATTGGCTGACATGATTCGTCAGATGGAATCCCGTCTATGGCTCGTATACATTTTTTTTTACGATAACTGCTCTATGTCGATCAGTACTATTTCCTCACATAATTAATCCATACCGTAGCGACGACTCAACATATGCTAGATATGTAATCACAGCCATTTTTATATTTGTTATATTCTTGATCTGTCTAAGGGCGTATACAAATTTATTTATTTTATTACATACATTCTCGACCTGGGCTTTCCAATTCAAATGTTCATCTATGTTTACTCCTAAAAACTTAGTTTATGTCACTTTTGTAATTTTTTGTATATCCATTTTAAAATTTAAAATTTTTAAAATTTAAATTATTATTATAGGATTAATTAAAATGAATGTATACAGATTTATTAAGATAAATAGATAAATTATTATTATTTAACCAGTTAATTCAATTGTCTATTGTATTATTTATGTCCATTTCATGATCAGTAATTGAATTATATTTTTTGTCAGTAGTAACTCCCCCAGTTGTAATTATTAGTGCTTTTAGTTTAAAATTATTTTACTTTCGTATTTTAGATATTTATATTATTTTTATATTTATATTATAATTAAGGTATACTCATGGATGATGTAGCTGATCTTAACGACAGCTTGTTCTCATGCTCTTCTTCTACTAGTTTTGTTAGTGCGGATAGTGACTCTTCCATACCACTTACTTCACATGATAAAATCTCTTCTCTTTTCTCCAATGACCCTAAGAATCTGCATATAGCTCATATTAATGCTCAGAGAGTTCCTGGTCATTATTTTGACCGTCTGGCATCTTTAGCAGTGCTCACCTGGATGCTCTGTTGATATCGGAACCCTTTTTGAAGCCATCTCTTCTCTCTACTCCATACTCACTCCCCGGTTTCGTCTTGATCCGCAACGATAGGACCGGCAAAGGTAGAGGAGTTGTTGCTATGTACTTGCGTGCTGATTTATCCTACAGGGTGGTCAGTTCATCTCCTTCTCGGTATTCTGAGTCGGCTGAATACTTGTTTCTTGAAATTAATGTTCATCACACAAAAGTTTTGCTTGCAGTGCTTTACAGTCCTAATCTTCACATTGATAACTTTAATTCTCTTGACTCCACCCTCAGCGAACTTTGCCCCATATATGAGCACGTTATCTTAACTTTCAAAGGACTGATGTCGCCCGGAGGGAAGGATAAATTTTGGATGAATTTAATACGTGCTTGATTAAAAATGACTCTCGCTCCCTTAAACTCCTTTCACTCTTGTCCTCTTTCAATCTTCAAGTTTTGCCGCTCACTGTAACTCATTATTTCCTAATTTTTCACCCTCCTTTCTAGATCTTATGATTGTTTCCTCTACTAATAATTTTTCTTACCATGGTCAACTTACGGCTTCTTTTTCTTACCACGATCTCATTTACCTTTCCTATAGTATCAGTGTTCCCAAGCATAAGTCTGAGTTTTTATATCTCCGTAACTACAAAGGCATGGAGGCTTTGAAGCGTGATGCTGGCGATCTCGACTGGATCCATCTGGTTGAGAACGATGACATCGATAGTAAGATGAATTGTTTTAACACAACCGTTCTCGACTTATATGATCAGCATGCTCCTATACGACGTGTCAAAGTTCGACATAACCCTGCACCATGGATAACGCTACAAATTTAAGAGCTCATGGCTCGCAGGGATAAAGCTAAACCAAGATATAAGCGCAGACCTTCAGAGCAGAATCTCTCTTCGTACAAATCCTTAAGTAACCGCTGTAGTCATCTGTGTCAAGATGCTGAGAGACGCTATTTTCACGATCAACTCAATAACCGCAGTTCTTCCGATGTATGGGAATTTCTCAAATCTGTAGGCATAGGCAAGTCACCTACCAACCAATGTAAGGATGCGAACCTCAATGATCTCAATAAACATTTCTCTCTACTCCCTTTTTATCTTGATCCGTCTGTTAAAGCTGCGACACTAGAGAGTCTAGCTAGTTTGCCATTACCACAATGTTCTAACTTTAAGCTTAGCGATGTTACTGAGGATGACGTTAAGAAATCTATACTGGCTATTACTTCTTCAGCAGTCGGTAATGATAAGTTGTGTTCGAGAATGATAACTCTAATCCTTCCTCTTTCAACCACTCTTTTTCCTCTTGTTCATTTTTGTCAGTCTGGAAACAGGCTCAAATTACCCAAAACTAACAACCCTACTTTATTAACCCACTTTAGACCAATTTCCATTCTACCATTTCTCTCTAAAGTTTTTGAGTACACAGTTTATAGACAATTATTATTTTTCTTGGCGTCAAACTCAATAATTTCCCCAATTCAATCCGGTTTTCGCTCAGGTCACAGTACTGTAAGCGCGCTTTTGAAAGTAACTGACGATATCCGCTGGACAATGGAGAATAAGTAAGTCCCTTACTGTTCTTGTATACTTGACTTTAGAAGCGCTTTCAACTCAGTGGATTTCGAAATTTTACTAGGTATCCTCAAATCTATCAATTTCTCTTCTTTCGCTTTAGCTTGGTTCAGTTCTTATCTTCGGGGAAGCTCTCAGTATGTTCACCTGGACGAGTCCTTCTCTTATTGGTGTAGTCACTGAAGGTGTTCAGGGTAGCGTTCTCTCTCATCTCCTTTATTCAATTTTCATTAACTTTATTACCAGAGTAATCTCTTCTGGTTTTTTTCTCTACGCAGATGACTTATGCAGCTCTATCGACATTTTATTGTAGCTGACGCTGGTTCTAAAAGCCTCTAAAGTCTCCTGCCCATGAAGACTAAAATTTCTTTGACACAAACACTTATTCAGCCGATTATAGATTATGTCGACGCCTGCTACTTGGATGCTACTGAGGAGCTATTAAACAAGCTTGAGCGCTTGCAAAACTCTTGGTTTTCGGTTTTCAAAAGAATGACCATGTTTTTCACCTAAGCAAGGAACTCAAATGGCTCCCAACCGCCTTCGCAGGAACACTCGAATTTTATGTCTCCTCTTCAACATCTTACACAACCCGTCTTATCATTCCTACCTGCGTGAGCGTTTTATTTACGCCCGCTCTAGCGACGCACCGTGAGGATCACACTTTAGATCCCTCCTTAAATCTCATCCTCATAAAATAAGCTACTATTCTTATTCCTTCTCTGTCCATGCAGTAAGATTGTGGAAACTCACTTCCACCTAGCATTCGTGATTTAAGAACTGTTCCTCAATTCAAATATCGAGTAAAAGAGCATTACTTCTCCTCTCAACTGTGAGTATTTATATACCTATAGTATGTTTGTTTGTATATTTAAGCTTTATGTATTTATTGAAGTATATTTAACTCTGTCAATAGGGACACTTTGTTGGCTGAAGTAAAAAAGGAACTACTCGAAATTTATGGTTTTATGTGGCAGTGTTACAGGTATCCCTCTAAATTATATTAATTTATTACGTTTATACGTGTAGGTTTATTTTAGTTCAAGACTTCGCATATTCATATTTTCTCTTCTTGTTCTCACGCACTATTGTCTACATTTCTTTCTCATTCTCCTTTCACAGGTCTGCTGGAAGAAATTTCTTAAGAAATAAGCAGTACCTTTGTACTCTAAATTATAATTATGTCGTTTCGTTTCGTCCTAGACGTTAATGAGGTCAGAAGTAAGTTTGACCTTCATCTATGTATTTACCGGATGAAAATTGTTTCTTTTTTATCAAATATGATTATGTTTACAAATACTGTTAGTATTTTTTCTTTATCACTGACTTAGTTACCAAAAAAGTTAGATTCCAATTGAAACTATAAAGCAGACAGAACATGCAATTGGTACTTTAAGTTGCCTACCTTTTCTGGTCCCTGTGTTGCCAGGTAATTTATTTTATTTCGTAAGGGAAAACAAACAGTTAAGTCTATTGAAAGCTCTGAGAGTGAAAAAGAGTGGAAAATATAAAAAAGTTACGTCAGGTATCCCCGGATCAACTAAGGAAAAACGTATTTGATACTTGAATATTTTTATGCAGACTATTTATTTTTGTTTTTACAGATTAATAGGAAAACAAAACGTATAAAATTACGTAGATAAGCTTTTATGACCATAAGGTAGTAGTCACATAGAAATTAATATTACAAGATAATTTATGTTAAATTCAAGCTGTTAAATCAGGTAGTTATCCTGATTCTATGAAGGTTTCCATAGCAGAAAACCTAGAATGTTAAACTGAATTACATTAATATTAATACAGATTTTCTTATTGATGTCACGCGATTTCTCATAGCTCTATTCAATTATGATTCCTCATTTAAAACTGTTAGGTATATTGATGGGCCAGGTCTAAAATATAAATCCTGTTTAATTAGTATCAAAACTAATTCAATAGTTTACCAGTAATTTTCGAAATTATTGTAAACAATTGTACTTTTTCGTGAAATGCATCCTCGCGTTCGCTTTTCACTCGGTTATAATTTTTTATCATAGTGTATAACAACTTTCTCGCACTGTTTCTTAAAGTTTTAGGCATTGTTTTACTTGAAATACGACAAAATATACACAAATTAGTATTTGTAAGAGGTTAAAAAAAACGACCAAGTGCGTGTCGGACTACGCACTATGATTTTATCCCAAATACAAACTTAACATTGTAGTTTAAACTTGAAATACATGTTCTCCCATACATTCCAACTGCAAATGTAAGTTTATACGCACATGATTGAGAGATTTACCATGTTATTTTAAGACCATAGACTTGTTACAGATTTGCCTTTAATCTATTAATAAAGAGCCATACAATGTATAATTTTCAAAATTGTAGGGCCAATAATTTCGGAGATAACAGGGAATGGTCAATTTTCATTGAATTTCTTAAATATCTTTAAAAGTATTTATTTTAATTTTCTATAAAAAATATATTTAAGATCCTCGCAACAAGCCCTTTCATTTCATATGTCACACGGTACTGTAAGCAAAACTTTTTTTTTTAATTTTCTTGTGTTGTCCCCTAAAAGTGACCCCTATATTTAAAAATCATTTATTTACGATTAACGTTCGTATTTGGGTCACAGAAATACATATGTGTACCAAATGTAAACTTAATCGGTGGATTGAATTCGTAGCAAATTGGCTGTGACAGACGGACAGACAGACAGACAGACACACGAGTGATCCTATAAGGGTTCTGTTTTGTCTTTTGAGGTACGGAACCCTAAAAACAACAGCTGACAATAAGTGAAATTTGCAGCAGTGTTGTCAATTTATGAAAACGTGAAAAAATCACTCTCAGCTTTCATTGGACAGGCTCTAGTAATACCTATATTGAAATTAAACGAAAATAAATTAACAAACAGGTATAAACAAGTGATTTAGTTAGGTGGTAAGTGATTTAGACACGCGGACTACTTCTATTTAATTTTTAAAGTATTTCACACATATATTTTATTTAATATTTATTTACATCTATTTTATATTTTATTTAATATTTATTTCTGTATCTATCTATCCGTGAAATCACTGCGGGCCCTATCAGAATACCAGCGCTGCGACATTTTTTTTAAATGTCGCAACATATGCTGAGATAGGAGCATATGTTGCGACATTTAAAAGCCTCTTACAGGATTTTGGCCTCGTACAGGACTTTCTGTTATATATTTTTTATTTTTTTTTGTTTGTTTTTTTTAATTTTTTATAATGTTTTAATGAGTGTGTTTTAGTTTAATTTGTAATGTCCTGTGCGAGTCCCAATAAATACATTTTCTTTCTTTTCTTTCTTTCATTTAGGTTAGGACCTGAGAAAAGTAGGCAACCTTTATGTTAAATGTTCCCCCTTGATGATACCCCTTGGTAAACTCAATCCAAGGAATGGTTATTACAAAAGCAAACATACTATGAAACAAACTTACTGAATTCTGTCCGCATTACAAATCTCACCATAACCGTGGTCGGGTTAGTGAGATCCTTAGTACACAACATATAACTATTGTTATGACCAGAATCCAAGTTTGCAATAAAACCGACCAATCTATACTCTGTACCACCAATGGGAAGTTTATCTGAAATAATACAATAATATTACATTTATTTACATTTATATATATATTACAGTTATGGGTCAATTTCAACAGGTCATGATTTTTTTCTCATTTCGGTGTTTTATTTTTTTATTTCAATTATCTATTATTTGTTTTTAACTTTAAATTGTCTTTCAGTCTATTTTAATAAATGAATTTTAGATGAAATTGAAATATCGTAAGAAATATACGAGATATTTGAGATTCATTTTAAATGCCACCGAAATGATAAAGCGGTCCACCGAAATTATCTATCTTACCACAGAAATTAGATTTACGTCACAAATCAAAAGGGACCATATTGCGAATGGGATATTGTGCGAAGAGACCATTTGCAAATAGTCCACGTCCACATCCTACGCTACGATTGCTGGTACTTGCTGGTCGAGAACTCTTTTCGAAAGACTTCGTTGGGGTCAGGGCATAGCCCCTCGCCCGCGGAGGCTTTACAGTGATCCGCCAATGCGGACCCCTCTATGTGTTGCTCACCGGTGGGCGATGGTAGTGTGTGGGGTTTAGGTCGCACTCGGGTGTGCTGGTTGCATTGAACCCTCTTCTTGCCTATCGGCCATCAGTTATACGCGCTATGTGCCCTACCACTGCCACTTAAACGTTGGGCTATATCGTAACCTTCGTTCGTCTGCATATCTCCTAGTTTCTAAATGGATCTCGCAAACATAGCCCTTTTGAAAAGCGTACGGTATCGGTTAATAGTCGATGAATAACAGATTTTACAAAAAAAAAAAAACATAATAAATGTGTCTCAGTTTTTTTTTTTTAATTAGCACCGAGGTTACAAAACCATGCACCGAAGTGAGCTAAATAACCACCGAATTCACATTTATGCCACCAAAATGAGATTTTTGGTCATTTCGGTGAATTTTCTCATATCGGTGGTGGTTTCAGCCTACTGAATCCACCGTTATGAGAACACCGAATGGAGAAAAAATACAAAAAAACTAAAATGACAAAATAATGAAAATGTTTAGGGCACAATGAGCACTACTCAAATAAATATATACCTACATTAGGTGCATGTGTGACACACAAAATTAAGAGTAATAAACACTCGGTAAACAAGTTAAAAGCGCCGCCGAAACGATATATTTTTTTGTCCTCATTCACCTATTTCAAATTCAAATTATTTTATTTCACAAGGGCACTTATGAAACGTCAGAAGCGTCAGGAGCACGGTTTCAATTGGTCATTTTCTATGGAGAAGATCCGGTAAGAAACTCCACGGTTACTCTTTTAAAAATAATTTGCTTTTACAATTCTTTCAAATAACAGTGTTACTAGGTATGGGAGGACAGTGTAGGTCTTTCAATAAGCACCAGGTACTTAACAAAATAGAAAATGGTCAACAGATCTGCAGTCCACTAAGCCTACAGCGTTCTCACATTCACAAAATAGAAAAGAATCTATACAAAAATAAATTAATTAATAAAAACAAAAAGCTATTAATTAAACGCAATTACATGATTGGTATTACAAATGTAATAAATCTGAATAATTATCATGTCCATGTGAAGTCGGTGGCAAAAAACGAAAATTCAAAACCAAACACACCGACTTCCGAAATTAAAGTTATTTTTCACTTTGTAGTGTTTTTTGGAAGTAGGTGGTTTTTTTTTAAAAGTTATTTTTAGAAAAGTAACATACTTAAGTACAATATATATGTATATAAAACTCACCGTTTATTGTACCAGAAACTGCCATCGAATATCGCATCGAGAGCAGAGCGTCATCGGGGTTCAAGATGTCGACGCAAGTGACTTTGGCTATATCGCCGTCGGCGTAATGGTACTTGGCAGTGAAGTCGACGTACTTCTCCGACAGATCTGTGCGAACTGTTGGCAGTACCATGTTGTTCACGAGGATCGTCTGAGGTGCCTCTGTGGAGTTACTTGTTCTAATTTAGACCCAAATGTGTGTTATGTTCTACTAATTGTTGCTCGCGGTTTCACTCTCAACCTAAGAAAACTACTTCATGTAAAAGTACCAATACTTATTGTTTTAATCTACACTAATTTCGTAATACAACACAATCACAATCTGTTTCGATTTTAAACAGATTGCTAATCCATTGCTTCATAAGTTGGAAAAAAATATTTTATCTGCTCAACAACGTAAATAACGCAATGAATGTTGTTGAACTGTCAAATTAAGCAAAATTGTTTACGAAAATAAGTTACGCAATTAGGGTACTGGGCTCGATCAATCTGTGAGCCAAACATCCAAATTCGTTGACTACCTACCTAACAAATATCTTGACTAACAATCATACAATTATTTACATTTATAACAATGAGGCCCGACCACACGTATCACAACCACACCACATCACAGCGACAAAATGTGAGCAAACAGTGGTTACGCTGCAGCTTATTGCAGTTGCGTTGTGGTAACCACAAAGTTTCGATGTGGTTACGTTGTCGCCAGAGTTGCGATGTGGTCGGCCGCTAGTGCGCGGTCTCGCTGGTGGTTGCGTCGTGGCTGCGACGCGGCCTTGGTGTGGTCGGTATCGCCCACACAGTTGATTTTAACGGCCAATGTTGTCCGTGTAATAAACTATTCATTTTCTTACAAATTGTCGCCTATCTACGTGTTGTCGTTGTGTTGTGGTGTGTCGTTGCGGGCCCTAGCGAGAAGAATAAAAGTTTGTACATACCCCTTAGTCTCACGTGAATCCCCATGTAACAATAGGCCGCTGTGTAGTGAGCGTTTTTGTACTGGACTTTGGGAAATATTGATGGGTGATCTCGATGAAGCAACACCGTACAGTTCCATGTAGTAGTCATTCTTCTTTCGGCCTTAAACTGTTAAAACATATCTACTTTATTATAATAGCATAAGCATAATCAGCGTATATTGTTCCCACTGCTGGGACTGCGGCCTCCTCTCTGTGAGAGGGAGTGGGCCGTACTCCACCACGCGGGCACAGCCGGGTTGGTGGACGTCACATGTCTCCGAAGTTTTGTTTCTAGGACTTGCCGGTTTCGTTTGTTTAAGGCTATATTTATAGATACATATATGTACGTATATCCTTACATATTATAAAACTAAGTCCCTCTCCGCGTCTGTCTGTCTGTCGGTCTGTCTGAACGCGATAAACTCAAAAACTATCTAACGGATTTTCAAACGGTTTTCACCAATGAACGGATTGATTCATGCGGAAGGTTTTAGTGTATAATTCATTAGAGTTTTGTGTAAATTGGCTGAAATTTGACGATTATTGTTGAAGATGTCGAAAAAAAATAATGCCGACTGGGAGCTTTATTGGCGTGCGCCGCGAAAATCGTAAAAGTTATTTGAAATTTATTTTTTACAGTATTGTTCATCTTAAAAAGATCAACAAAAAAGTCCGCGATGCTATATGTCAATCTTCTAAGGATGACCCACAATAACAATTATTATCTTTCAAAATTTGATAAAAATTTCATTGTTATTTTCTAAGCTATTTTGACCGGTATTATATTAATCCTTATCCAATACTTAAATTGAGCATTTAATTTAGATTAAAATATGCCTTGACATCATTTCATTTTTTTTTTTTTTAATTTTTTGGGAACAAGGCGTGAGTTATGTATGTATGTATGAATGTCTCATTTCATTTAAATGAATGGTTTAAAAGATATCACAGATTCAAAATTACGCGTAACAAAATAATTTTGGTAGACGGCGACGACGCGGGCGTAGCGGTAGGAGTCAATGACCTTTTGACATCCACGCGGGCGAAGCCGCGCGTAAAAGCTAGTTACTATTTAACCGCACATCAAACCCGTATTCCACGAAGGGATAGGCAGCGCATTGCGTAATTAAACGGTTAATATACTCACAGTTATTATATCTTTCGAATCTGATACCATATAAGAATTGAACACATCGTCATTATAGTAGTCCATACACCTGTAAAAGATTTGATACCATTAATATCTTAATAAATAAATAAATTCATTAATAATAATAGGTAATTTAGGTGACTATCCATAGCCAAACAAAATAACATACAATTAATTTAATTAAATCAAATTAAATTAAAAAGAAACAAATTAAATTAAATCTGAATAAATAAAACTGTGAAAATGTACGTAAGGAAAAATCTACATCTTTTTAGTAAAATAGGTGCAAGACACAATTATATCACTAGAAATAGGGACCAATTAGTTCAACCAGGTTTCAGATTGGCTAAAGTGGACTCATCTCTCATGGGGTACTGTTTAAAATCCTACTAATATTACCTATAAATGCGAAAGTTTGTGAGGATGGATGTATGTGTATGTGTATGTTTGTTACCCTTTCACGAAAAAACTACTGGACGGATTTGGATGAAACTTTACAGTAATATAGGTTATTCATCAGAATAACACATAGGCTACAATTTACAATGATTTTATGTAATTTTGGTCACAATATAACGATACGTGTCAATTAAGTCGGAAAAAAATCTTCCATCTGAGAGCTATCTTGGCGTGCGCTGCCTAAACCAATGGAGTTACATTAAAGATGATGTACCGCAGGATTGTTTGTCTTAAGTACTTAGATCTAAATAAAAGTCCGCGACAGCATATGTCTACCTTTTATGTGCAAGCCACTACGACCAAAATTGTGAACCATAAATTTAATTAAATTTGGTACTATTTTACAATGCACATATTAGTATACTAGCTTTTGCCCGCGGCTTCGCTCGCGTAGAATTTGGTCTGCCACATTAAGTTACGTGACATTTTTTTTTAAATACTTATATTTTTTTAATGTAACTTCACATCGTACATCCCAGATTTCTAATTTCAAAATTAGTTTCCATACAATCTTTGAACTCCTATACCTAATATTTAGAGGGAATCTCTTGAGGGTGGAATTATCTGAATTCCTTTCTAAGTGCTCATTATTTTAAGCTATAATAGAACTCTGCAAATTTCAAAATGCTAAGTCCAGTGGTTCCTTCATCAATCTTTACCTGTATGGTGTGTTTATAAAAGGTAGCCCTATGTCCTTCCCCGGGCTTGAGATTATCCTATCCAGCACAAACGGATTACTAAACACTGACTAATAAACAGGTCGGACCAATGTTACTTGAATTTAATCACTACATAGTATAAAACAAAGTAGCTTTCTTTGTCCCTATGTATGCTTACATTTTTAAAACTACGCAACGGATTTTGATGCGGTTTTATTAATAGATTTTGTAATAAGTAAAGAATTATGTGGTATATAACTCGAATAGGTGAACATCTGTGTTAATTTATCTGTTTTTTACTGCAATATACTCCTGTATACTATGTTATTTGATTTTTTTTTGTTCAGCGTAAATATGTAGATTTTGGGATTTAGATACACGTGAGCAAGCTACGTATAGCTGCCCATGGGACAAACAGGGCGTGCCTAAATGTATCCCCGCTACCTTCAAAGTTTGCCCTTGCGATTTATTAATGTCATAGAAAATGCAACTTTAAGTGGGAACTGTAAACGTTTGAAATTGAAGGGTCTAAAGTTCAAACAAAATACCTACTCAAACAATTCCAATAACTAACCTATAAATACAACTAACCGTTATTCTTAATCTAACAAAATTATAATGACACCTTTAATTAAAATAAACTAATAACGAATATTTTAGGCACTCAAATAACTAAAAACAGAATTCTATAATCAATTAAACAAAAAAAAATAAAAATTCTCATACGAATGAAATTTAAATAAAAGTAATCTATACTTTTATTTAAAAATACCTACAGTATGTAGGTATGTAACGAATTGAATAATCAAGAAGCGAATTAGTTAGGTAGGTACCTATACGTTAAACTAACCGTAATTCTTAATTTAACAAAATTATAAGTAGTAATGTAACGAAAATTAAAAGTAGGTAAGTAAGTACCTACCTAATCTATTTTTATTTGCTACTTATAAAAACTATATACCTAAATAACGAAATCTACGATCCTATATTTAAACAAACAATAAAGATTCTTATAGGACTGAATTCAAAATAAAAAGTAATTAATCGCTATCTAGGATAAATGACGAAGAATAAATGACATTACAATAAAAATGTATAGGTACAGAACAACCATCAATGACGTCTGCCCTCACGCGCGCGACGCCGCATCGCGCTCCGCCTGTGCTGCAGCCGCCCGTTAGGCGCTCCGTTCAATTCAATCATATTATCGTGATAACTTTTAAACTATTCGGCCAAATTACTTAGTGTGAAAGACAAAGTTTATCTACATTAAATACTTAATGCGAGAAATGTATTCATTTTGATAAGAGTTTGATAAGTATTTACTAATATGTGCATTGTAAAATAGTACCAAATTTAATTAAATTTATGGTTCACAATTTTGGTCGTAGTGGCTTGCACATAAAAGGTAGACATATGCTGTCGCGGACTTTTATTTAGATCTAAGTACTTAAGACAAACAATCCTGCGGTACATCATCTTTATGTAACTCCATTGGTTTAGGCAGCGCACGCCAAGATAGCTCTCAGATGGAAGATTTTTTTCCGACTTAATTGACACGTATCGTTATATTGTGACCAAAATTACATAAAATCATTGTAAATTGTACCCTATGTGTTATTCTGATGAATAACCTATATTACTGTAAAGTTTCATCCAAATCCGTCCAGTAGTTTTTTCGTGAAAGGGTAACAAACATACACATACACATACATCCATCCTCACAAACTTTCGCATTTATAATATTAGTAGGATTTTGTAGTACGTTCTGATTTATGAATTGCAAGTGTGAGCGCGTATCTATTAGGTTTACTGATCTGCATATGTAGGTAGTTGTGGCGACGCGGTGGGGACAAATTGGAGACATTGGGTTTCGATACATTTTCAACTACCGGGCATCGTTCTTTCTTATATCTATGGTTTGAACACTAATCTCTGGAACTAGTAGTCGGATTTGAACAATTCTTTTTGCATTTGATAGCATCATTCTTATGGAAGCTATATACAACATCACGCTACGACCCTTAGAAGCCTAGCAAAAAAAAAGTCAGAAAGAGTAAAAGTCAAAAACGCGAGTGGGCGATGCGATGCGACGCAGTGGGTCGGGGGCCGAGTGAATTTTATAAAAAATTGTCTGTTATTTTAGTATATCGTGTTTCTTACGAATACCACGCGAACAAAGTCGCGGGCAAAAGCTAGTTAAGGCTCCGTGCACGAAAAAAACCCTTTTTCGTCAATAACTTATCTAATTGTAAGAAAGCTTGAAATAATTGAGACATTAAATCTGTGTAAGTATAATAGTACAGTTTTCGTGGTGTTAAACCGTTCGTGTTAGTCAAAGCACCTGTTAATAGTTGCATCACTTTTGCGCTTTCGAAAATGTGGTATATTTCGCCTTTGATTTACTTAATGAAGATATAGTATAATCATAAAATAAAATTTTATTTTATTTTAAGCATAGCTGAAGACTAATGTGTGATTTATATTTCTTGATATGGTTTGCTAAATACCTAATAGAAAAAATACATTACAGACGGGGCTTTCTTTTTTTAAAAAAAAGGTTATTTTAAAAAAAATCTGCTATATTTTTAGACCACATAATGATGTTAATGATATTTTTAATTTTCAAAATCAAAAGTAGTGTCTTCTATAGAAACGATCAAACGTCAGTCTCGCGTTAATTTTTGGAAAACTTGTTGCGAATTTTATTGATTTTATACGAATCCTTAATTTATTTGAAAAATCCCTTTCCGCTATGTACAAGAAAAAGAATGCGACTTCTTTTCAAATCACAAATAATTTTGTTTAAATTCTGTTTCCCTTTCTCACAACTAATGAACAAAATTGATCAAAATCAGTCGATTTCGTGCACAGCCCATTAAAATATACAAATAAATAAAGTGTTATTAATTTACTTACAGCACATGATTGATATCGGAATTATATTTCGTATGAATATCGAATTCTTCTCCTTCGAGAACCGTGTAGAAATCGTAGTACATCTTGTGGTCACAAATTATATTTACGGCACTTTCATTGAATACCTCGGCTTGGATTTTAAATGTGATTTCCACGGGATCTGCAAAAAAATTGAAGTTAACTGTCTGCACAATGTACAAGTGACTTAGTGTCAACTATGCAGGTTACAGCTTACTACAAAAAAGTCCTAGGTGTACCTACCTAGTATTAATTAATTCGGTTACGATGGCTAATTCCATGAGCTAAGAGCTACAGAAGGTACTGCTGAGCTATGAATGCCAAAAATGAATCTGCGAACTAAGCGGCTTCACTCCTGAGCAGAATAAGAGGCAGTCGCAATAGTATCTTGATGGCTGTGGCGGCAGATACTTCCTCCGCCATAATAAGGCAATTTATGCGAAGACTTTTACCATAGTTAGACCATTACCATTTCTCATTGTGATTCTAGTGAATGTGAGTGATGTCGAGTGATTCTAGTGAGTGATGTTGGGTGGTCTTCTCACAAATTCGTCTTTAGTTTTAAGTTACTTACAATAGTGGTTTAAGTGCAAACATGTTACTAACAATTTATGGATCTTTTTGTTAAACGAAATAAAATGTTTTTTTTTTTTACTATAAAAAAAAAAATGTGTACGGTCGGGGAGGAGGTTCTTTCTCATGTATGATTTAAAAAAACAAAATTTTTGCAGCCGCCATCTTGTATTTACATTTACTCAATACTTTATTTGCATTTAACTACGTGTACTTAGGTGGTAAGTTAAAATTATATGTGATCATTAGCTTTTGCCCCTGGCTTCGCCCGCGTAACTGTCGGAAATTATCCCACAGGAATGTACTACCTGGATTCATATATCCTATGTCCTAGCCCAGGTCATGGTCTATCCGCATGCCTTTCATCTAAATCTGTTTAGTCGATACGGCATGAAACGGTTAAATACAGACAGACAAGTAGATAATAAATTCAAATATCTTAATAATCTTTTTTAGGGTTTCGTAACCTCAAAATGAAAAATTGCAACCCTTATAGGATGACTTCGTTGTTTGTCAAGACACTTTTTCTCAGGAACGCGCGGAGATATCAAGGTGAAATAGATATCAAAAACTTAGATCTACGGTCCCTTGGAGCAGTAAAGAAAATCAAACTACCAAGTCAACGCATTAAAAAAATACGGCCATTTAATTATACCGCGTATTCATGTTGACACTCACAAATAAAACAAAGCCTGTATGGTACTTCCCGTTGACCTAGCAGCATGAAGTTTGGCGAGAAGTAAGGTTTATAGTTAAAGTTAAGAGAAAAATCAGTCAATTCATTTATTTTTTATTTATTTATTTATAGTTAATTAAAATGGTACAACACCAATAACATTAATTAACATAGAAACAATTACAATCTTGATATTAATTTAATTTAAAACTAACATGGAACAGTGGACTGGTAGTGGGTAGCATACTTTCTCTCACAGAACACCAGATATATACGCATGCGATTGAATGCTTAGCTTAATAAAAGTATAGCGGGATGATAATCATTTAAAAGGTTAAATCTGTAACTATTTGCTACATTCGTTCCCTATTCAGCCCAGTGAAGTATTGGAATAATTCAACTGTTGTATAGTGGTAAATTATGTATCTGACTTTTCTCGTACTCAAACCTCAGTTGGCCCCTCATAGTTTTTTGACCCTACTAATAAGAAATAGGATCGACTGGCATCAAAAAAGTTTTTGTGAAAATTGCCCATTTTCTTGCTGACTGTACAATTTTTCGAAATCTGTGAATGCGGATTAAAATATTTCAAAAAGTTAAGGACAGTCTCCTAAGACCGTTTTCTTGTAGCAACAACAGTTAAGAAACCTGCCCTTATTGCCCTATCTCAAAATCTACCCAATAAATGTTATGATTGACTGCTCAGCTCCATAGAGGTATAGCGTCATGATAACTTTTAAAAGGTTAAATCCATAACTAACTGCAATGTTCTCTAACCTTTTGGCTAGTCTTTTACCATTTGCGGTAAACTATAGCAGAATACGAACATAATACAATATTGCTCACCCCCATAGCAAATAGCGTGAACATAGTTTTTGAAAAATCTATTGTGACGTTTAAATTATTTTACTTATAGATTATTTATATCAATTTTCAAGTTAATCAAGCCACACAGTAAAATCCTCCCCTGTAAAAATGAATACGCTTTTCACTCGGTTAGGGGTAGATTTTCAAAAAACCCTGATATACGTTTTTATTTATTTTCAGTCTTAAGTATAAATACTGTGTTTCGAGTTAATCAGACCGCGTGTTAAAATTCTTCCATACAAACTTTGACACCCCCCAATCGTCCTTGGGGGGGTAGTTTAGAAAAACGAAAAACGGGTATCTTTATAATTTACATAGATAAGTATTCGTGCCAAGTTTCAAGTTTATTAACTCAAGGATTAAGATTTTTCATACAAACAAAATCCCCCTTTTCGCCCCCTTAAAGGCCGAATTTCTAAAAACCCTTTCTAAAGAAAGAAAAGAAAGAAAGAAAATAAATTTATTTGACCCAGGTTAAGGCACACAAATAAAAAACAAAAAACACAGAAAGCTTGAAACAGTATTGTGTGCCTCACGGCTGCGACAAATAGGCCCAGTTCAGCATAAATGCCAGACAACTAGTGCCTGACGCTGGTTTTCAACTGAACCTTATGTTACGAGTACGTCTTACGGATGTAAATCAGTTTTATAATGTGTGTAAAGATTTAAATAAAATAAAAAATATTAATAGATGAGAGTAGCAATTAATAATAAAATCAACATAGTACAATTAAGTTTAAAAAATAATTAAAGATTTATACAAAGGTGTTTTATAAAATAAATAAAATGGTATGGTTGCACAATAAACAAAGGGCTGTCCGTCAATAAATAATATAATATATAACTTTATCATAATACAATTTATATCAATGAAACATTAAGGTGGATGCCTGTGTAATAATAACTACATAACTGTGTGCCAAATTTCAGCTCAATCCGTTCAGTGGTTTGAGCTGTGCGTTGATAGATCAGTCAGTCAGTCACCCTTTCCTTTTATGTAGTTCCCCTATCTTGGGCAGATAATATATTATCAGTCACATCCAGTAAAGTAGTAGATGTACTGCGCTCTTTTCTGAAACCAGCGGGCCTAAAACGGCCACACAAGCAATTCCTCGAAAAGCAATTTATTTTCTGAATTCCCAGTAGATCATAAGCAATTCCTCTCTGGTGACACATATTAGCTGAATCATATTCAATTCAATTCATATCGGAATCATAATTGGTGTAAATAATGTCGTATGAAAAAAATTAAGACCGTAATTTTACCGGAATTTTTTTCTTTACAGTTTTTATTAATCATATTAAAATTTTATTTTTTATTTCTACAGTTTAAATGTTATTTAATTATAATACAAAACTATCATACAGATGAATTGTGTAATGTGAATGGGATGCAGATAATATTATGAATTGTCAGTTTGTAACTTTAAATATAATTAATAATATTATCATATTATGACTCTGCCAAAGCGGCTGTTTTAGGCCCCGGATTGTAAATCAGGTAGAACGTTATTTTGTTCCAAAAAATCGTTAATCGGCGGCTAATGAATTTTTCCAATACTTTGGAGAGACATCGTAATATATTTATAGGGCGTAGGTCTTTTAAATTAGTTGGATTTGATTTTTTTGGCAAGGGCCTATCGGAGGTAATATTCCATAGGTCGGGGAACGTAGACGTCACTATAGAGCGGTTTATTATGTCCGTTACAACATTTAACGTGTGTGGCAGAGTCATGTTAATCATATCCAGGGTAATGTTGTCGTAACCTTCAGCGTTACTTTTAAGATAATGCGAAAGATGTCGTTTCTTCCACTGGAGTGATTGCGAAAATTTCTTCACCATGTCTATGATTTTCATAATATTGCATAAGTGATATGCTTGCCACGGGGTTACCGGGAACAATTAAAAAGTTATTATTAATTAGGTCAGGATCTGTAAAGTGCGACGGTAAGTCTTGTCTGGGCGATAAGGTAGATTTGAGATTTTTCCATAACAGTTTTGGGCTTTTTATTTTATTATTTATGTTCTGCTTAAGGGTAGTTCTTCGAAATTTGATTATTCAACTGATTCATATGGCCAACATTTTATTTCACTTTCAGCTTTGTAACACATGTTCATATGAAAATAGGTATACCAAATAACATATATTTGAATGAGGGACTCCTTTTTATAAAGTAGTTTTCAAGACATCGACGTTCAAATATTTTGTGCCCAGATGAATCAGAATTTGTTACAGATGAATCAGAAACCAAAATAAAAATGAAAAAGTTTATATAGGTGGGCTCTGTAAAAAATCTTGTATTATATGGGAAAGCGAGAATATTGTTATATAACAGAAATTTTAACTATTGCTAATATTTGTACTTAATACACTAAATTCTGTTAGGTACTAGAATGTTAAAATGATGATGTGATATATTTAGTAACCTTTTCCGCTTATATTTACTAAATATATTCATTTTATAATGGATTTCCGCAAGGTCACGCCTGAATCAATTAATTACTAGAATGTTATTATAATATTATTCTCTCTGTTTAATTTTTTCCGTGTACAACTCATTAGTCCTATTTATTATTCTTATTGATTTAGCTATAACCTTTCTTAATTATAAAATCACAGGAGTACAAACTTATTCTAATAATGGCACTTTTGTCATCAGTCTTAAGCAGTCTTAATTATTAATTGAAATTACCAATCACATTTGTGTATTTATTACTGACAATAAAGTAACAAAAATGAGATCAACTTTAATTAAATGACATTTTTGAACATTATCTTCCTTATTAACTTTCAAAGAAATATACCTACTTATTCTAAGTATGGTTAACTAATAAGTAATACAGTTCAAGCTAAGTAGGTACTAAAATAAATATTTCCTTGGCATTAGGCTAGGGACCGAGCTGCTTTCAATATCATCCTTAGAGCCTTATCCTTGTTGACGAGATCTTGAATTTTTGGAGGAAGATGGAATAATCATATCTTCACCAATGGCGCGACTCTTTTGTCCGTGTATCATATTGAGGCCTTTTAAACTCTCTCGACTCTTTTAATTTCCAGAATTTTTTGGTCTTTCAATTATAGTTCTTTAATGTATCTGTATTGAACCTTGCGTAAAATATGTTTCCAAGGCGATTTCTTTTTAAAAGACGTTTCCCGTGCAGCTTTTTTATAAACTTTTGGGCTGACGACACGACGTGGAGATGATGCGATGCTTCTTTGTGGGCTGGGAGTCCTCGGTGAATCTGATATCGAAGTATTTGGTGAAGGCGATTTTATTATTCTCGAAGGATCGTCAGCGTTGTATGAGACATCGGTTTCATTTTCTGTTAGGTTCAAATCAATTCCAAATATTCTCTTTTGTCTTATTGTGGATCTTGTTATACGTGCAGAAAGTGGTGAAAACTGAGTTAATACCTGTGATGAGCTGGGAATTTCCGGAGATCTTGGTATAATCGAAACTTCTGGAGATGGATAAATAAGACTAGAACTAGTGACTTGTACACAGTCAAAAATTAGACAAGAAGAATTATGCAACAAAAGCGCTCCTTTCGTGCTCGAGAGGCGAAAAACTAATTTATTTTATTATTCACTAGCTGCGCCCCGCGGTTTCACTCGCATTGTCTCGATACTTTGGAAATATCGGGATAAAAAGTATCCTATGTCCTTCTCCGGGTCATGGTTTACCCATACGCCAAGTTTCATCCAAATCCGTTCAGCCGTTTTAGCTTGATGCCGTGACCAAGGGATTCATTTATATATATATAGATATGGGGTTTTGACCATATGAATCAGGGACAGATAAATCAGGATTTTGCCTACAATCATGCATAACTCATCATACATACAGACTTCAGTATTGTCATGTTTCTACACGAATCTATAACCCAAGAGCATCACACGAAACTCAGATTGAAGTTTTAAAACAATAAAATAAATTTTATGTAGTAGGCAGTGTAATCAGAATGCCACCTGAATCAAGCACTGATGAATCAGATATTTACCTTCGTAACACCTGGATCTAAGCCAACCAGCCGCACGTCCACCTTCTAGGTGGTCCGTTGCACGACTGGCGTCCCCCCGCGCGAGAAGCCAGACTCTCATTATTATTACCTGACCAGGTACGGTCAAGCGCAGCTTACGCCACATTAATCAGTATTATACGCCGGACACTTCTTATTTACTTATTTATAAAAATACTAACGTAGTTATAACTAATTCTCATTTTTTTTGTAAGAGGATTTTTTTTTTTTGTAATTCTCATTTCCTTTCGATATCATTATAATTTATATTGATTTATCAAAGGGAAAATGCGACATCGACCATTTTGTTCCGGAAAATGGCGAACGGACGCGTTATATGAATCAGAACAAACTTCAAATATTTTTATTTACAAAATATATAGGCAAAAATAATTGAAATATATAATTTTTCCCAGTTAGGGATATAGATAAACTGTACAAGAAAAAAATTACTTGCCGTTTTGTTAGTTGGTTACAGAAAATATACCCATAGAAACCGAAAATTTTGTCTCTGAAGAACTACCCTGAAAATACGCAACGTTTTCATTATACAATGAACTTAATCACTAAGTGTTTTTAGCTCCTTGTAATATTTTTTTTTAATCGGCTTTCGTTTTCCTATGCGACTACTAAGCGCGTCGTCACGTAAGCGCATTATAACTTTGATTGTATCTGTAATCCACGGATACGACTTTTCATTAACAGTTCACGTGCGTGAACATCAAATAGGGAAAATATATGGGTGTTAAGACATACACCATATCATTAACGTTGGGCAGCGACAAAATAGTTCTAAGGTTTAGAAATGATAAGTCTAAATTAAAGCTGTCAGTGCACACATTTTTAAGAGGCCGCCAAGTATGGTTTGAAATTGTCTCGTTTAATGTGAAATTCACCAACTATAATATAATGGCCGTTGATTAAACCGAAAGGTTCTACCACTGTATGTCTTGATCTCAGATTAGTATATAGGAGATCGATCTTGATATATGCTGCGACATTATCGTTCTAACAGAATGTTGGTTATCTAAGCAAATGGCCAATATACCATCTCTCGATGACTTTAATCTTCACAAAAGCAATAGAACATTCAACCAGAATGGTGGTATGGTGGTTTATATTAAAAATAATTTAAGGACAGTAGAAGATGAACCCCATTTTCTAGACTGCAACTTCTTAGTAATTAAATTTATTCCCGATACAGTAATTATGGCTATTTATAGGCCTCCATCCCAAAGTATTGATAGATTTTTGGATTCGCTTAGCAGTAACTTAGAAAAGCTATCTTCGTTTAAAAATATCGTACTGGTATGTGATATCAACATAAACATAGCTGCTGAAAAAACCGATACTCATTCACATAATTACCTCAATATTTGCTCATTTCATGGACTATTACTAGCTTATTATCATCCAACCCACCAGAGCAGCTCTTGTCTAGACCATATCCTTATAAAATCGAAAAGTTCATCCAAAACATTGGTTACTAATTCGTCACTTACCGATCATCAAGCTGTTTTACTAACATTACAAATATCTTCACCTAGAAATAACTGCATGCGCAGCGTTACTAAACTCAATATGACGAGTCTTGAAACTTACTTTCACGGTATTAATTTTGACCCAGTTTACAATTCACATGATCCAAATATGTCTCTACAACATTTTCTCGATTTGTTACAATCTACGATAAGGAAAAATACATTTACTAAAGTGATACCTAGAAAGTATAGTAATATTAAACCATGGATTACGCCCGGACTTGTGCGCTGTATCAGACATAGAGATAAACTTCACCGAAAATCGAAAAATGCACCGGATAACAAATTACTATAAAATTTACAAAATATATACGAATTTATGCAATAATCGATTAAAACAGCTAAAAAAATCAATATGATCAAAGTCAACTATAGAAAGCAGGTAAAAACAATAAACTTATATAGAAATTCTTAAAAGCTAACACTATTAGGTCAAAAAATCTCGAACCTGCGCTTGATCTTTTTACTTTTGAGCAGCAAGTAAAGCTAACAACTTGTTCATTAATGTGGAAAAAAACTTGGCAAAAAAAAACCTTATTATTTAAAATAGAGAAAACTAATTTTCCCACATATATTTTAGTAGCTAGATCGATTTTTCGCCCCCATAAACCCCTATTGCAACTTTCATCGAAAACGTTAGAGCCGATTTCGAAAGATATTCGATTATTTAATATATGTTTTTCCATTCAAACTAACACATATGCAACACGAAACTCTATGGTCTTATTTGTATACGGATGTTAATGAGGCGGTAAGTATAACAGATGGATTAAAGGAAATTTGTGCCGTAGGATCAAAAGATTTAAATACGTCATTTCCCCTCCCTTGACTCATATTTTTCATTTATGTTTAACAAAAGGAATATTTCATAAATTGCTAAAAAAAGCCATAGTCACCTCCGTGTTTAAAGCTGGAGACAAAACTGTGTAAATAATTACAGGCCAATTTCAGTTTTAACAGGCCTCTCAAAGATTTTGGAAAAAATTATAAACAGTAGATTTGGAAAATATCTTGAAGGTAATAAATTACTCTCTGATCATCAATTTGGTTTTAGGCCCAAAAAATCAACAAGCCAAGCCGTTCACCATCTGACAAATTTTATAAGCACAAACCTGGATAATGGCATGCACACCATAGGAATATTTTTAGATCTTGCCAAGGCTTTTGACACAATTTCTTGTACTTTGCTTTTGTACAAGCTGGAAATGCTGGGAATACGGGGAATTACCTTAGCGACCGCCAACGGTGTATAAAAATAGGTCAATACATGCGTTCTGAACTTAAGAATAGCTGTTATGGAGTCCCACAAGGCAGTATTTTAAGTCCTACTTTGTTTTTAATTTATATACATGACCTGTGCAATTTGACACTCCAAAAGGGCGTAATTATGTCATATACGGATGACAAAGCTCTACTGGTATTAGCTAAATCAAAGGCAGGTCTATCAGGTAGCACAGAATGGTTTTAATACTGTATCTAATTGGCTTCCTAAAAATCTCTTAACATTAAATACAGATAAAACAAAGTACCTATAATTTACAATGAAAAACACTAATCCAACGCTTACTAATCTAAACATTCAAGCGCATAACAAGTGTTTACATTATGTTGACATTGCATGCACTTGCCCTACTTTAGCCAAAACCGACCTTATCAAATATCTTGGAGTCACAATAGACACAAACCTGAATTTCCGCAAACATATCGATTTATTATGCACCAGAGTGCGTAAACTAATATACCTACCTTTTTAAAAATTTACGTAGCATTGCCGACTTAAAATTAATTAGACAGGTTTATTTGGCTTTGTGTAGATCTATTATTACCTACTGCATAACGTCCTGGGGTGGTGCCGCTAAATCAATTTTACTGCACCTAGAACGCGCCCCAAGGACAGTTTTAAAGGTTTCGTCCATTTAGATTTCCTACACACCAGCTTTATATGGTATGTAAGGTGCTAACAGTGTGTCAATTATTTGTTTTGAATGTAGTTTTATTACAACATACATACTGAACTTTATTTTAACCTAGTACCTTCAGATAGGAGAAGAAAAGATTTGGTTTGTGCTAACTCTCAGACTAAACATGCTTTTACTAATCCATTTTATTTTTTTTAGGACCCTAAGCTAAGCAATTTAACAAGTGCTAAAGATTTATAATAAAAGTTATAATAGGTGTAACTTCAAGAATATTTGGCAAAACTAAATTATGCAGACACGGAAAAACTACTAGAAATTTTTAAATAAAATTTCTATCTACCTACTCTAAGTCTCTTCCTTTACTAAATTAATAATACTTTATCTACTTTAATATTTATTCGTTAATTTATTTAAACAATATATCTTACATAATTTAGTTTTATAATAATATACCTAAATAGTTACTGTTTAAGTCATTGAAAATATTATATCTTATTTTTAATTTAGCTTTTAATAAATGTATTGTAGTCTTCTTTTTAAATGTTTGATGTAAATTGATGGCCTGAAACACGGGTTTTCATAAACCTTGATCAGGCAGGTCTACATTGCAGTTCGAATTAAATTTTTCCATATTGTAATTAATGTAAATCATAATTTGACTTTAATTTATACTTGAATAAATTTTACTTTTTTACTATCGGCTTTAGCTTCCTCAAAAATTATGAAAACGACACCGATGACAAAAAAAAAATTTATTTTTATTTTGACCTCACTATTGGTTTTAGCACCCTCGAAAAAGATGAAAACGACACCAATGACTAAAAGTTTGATAATTTTCGCAGCCACCATCTTGGATGTTCGGACCAAATTCACACTTTCTCTCTCCGGCATGCAGTGTTCTCGGACCGATTTGTACAATTTTATCCCAAGACACTATAAGCACTTTACTCTTTTCTGCCGGCGTTCTCTCTCTCTCTCTCACTCTTTCTTTCTCTTTGAATTAGAAGAAGATAGTTGCAAATATTAAAACTTTTTAGCGTGACGATTTCTGAAAGTTTACAAGCCGCGTTAAAGAACTTTGTTCCAATACTAAAACATTATCTACGGGAGTATTATAAATGCTTTTTTTTTAATGGTAAATTATCAAATAACTTCTCCCGCTCTGGACGGAGCGGGAGGGCGTGTCTGACTCTAACTGACTAAAACCCACCCGTGTTCCTTCAGTTAGTTGCTATGTTGCCGGGGCCTACAATCTCCAGTTATGTCTGCGGCAGCTTTTCTTCGGCTCTACCTTCTAGCAGCACAGTATATTTCCTGGGTTCAATTTCCAGGTCGGGCAAAGTAATGTTCTGTTTTCCACTGGGAATTTCTCAGTCTAAATCTGTGCCCCCTTGATGGTAATGGGCTGGCCACCTATACACATACATAACTGGCGAAATGTGGCTGTACTATATGGACACCTGTGCCCAACCCTTCGTGAACATAGACGTAATGTTATATAATAATTAATTCCAATTGGGCTGTTTGAGTTCATAAGCAGTTAGCTAAATAGTTCTTACCATTGTCTGGGTCCCGAGCTTCAGCTTTAAATATTATAATTATGAAAATAATAAATAAACTCAACATTTTAGTTAGTATAAAATAACAATATTTTATTAAACAGTCGATACGTACTAATTGTTATAATTCCGTTATTGTAATGAGGACAAATGGTTGTGCATAATATTGATTTATTTGTGAAATACCTACGGTGACCATCACTTTGTTATTTTTAAGGAAAACTTTATGTTATACTAGCTTTTTCCCGCGGCTCCGCTCGCGTGAAGGTCGGAAATTATCCCATGGATACGTACTACCGGGATCAAAAGTATCCTGTGTGTAAATCCAGGCTATAAACTATCTATATATCCAGGCTATAAATGTCATCCAAATCCTATTAGTAGCATAATACTAATGATTGAAATATCATATCGTAAATTCATGCAAGCCTACTTTCTTGTTAGGTTGGGTACTGCTCAGAAATTGTGCACAGCGTGTCGTAAACAGAATATCGTCTTGAACCTCGATTGCTGCGCCAACTACCGGGCCCAATTGTGAACTGTAAATTCCAAAAATGACGATTGCTTTTTTTTTCAACATCCGATTTTGATTAAACAAAACCTATACTCTGCTCCAAATTAATCTCTGTCTACCTGTGAAAACTACATGAACATCGGTTCAGCAGTTCCGGAGATGTGTGCGAACAAAATAATTAAAATTAAAATCGCTGGTTTATGTTATCTTACTGTTTTTAGGGTTCCGTACCTCAAAAGGAAAAAACTGAACCCTTATTTATAGGATCACTCTTGTGTCTGTCTGTCTGTTGGTCTGTCTGTCTGTCTGTCTATCCATCTGTCACAGCTAAATTACTCCGAATTCAATTAACCGATTAAATTGAAATTTGGTACACATATGTATTTCTGTGACTCAAACACGAACATGTAACTTTAATAAATGAATTTTGAAAATGAGGGTCACTTTTCAGGGGCAAAGTGAGAAATTACAAAAAAAAAGTTTTGTAAACTGTACTGTGTGACATATCAAATGAAAGGGCTTTTTGTGAGGATCTCAAGTACATATTTTTTATAATTTAAAAATAAATAATTTTACAGATATTTAAGAAAATAGATGAAAATTTACCATTCCCCTTATCTCCCTTATCTCCGAAACTACTGAGCCTAAAATTTTGAAAAAAAAAATACAGAGAATTGTTCTTCAATCATAGACTACAGGAAACTCTATAAGAAGTCTATGGTCTTAAAATAACATGGTAAATCTCTCAATATTTTACGTACAAATTTACATTTACAGTTGGAATGTATGGGAGAACATGTTTACCAATTACAACGTTAAGTTTGTTATTGTGCGTCGTCCGACACGCACTTAGTCGGTTTTTTAGTTACCCCTTTTCTATTTATTATTTTTCTTCTACGGACTACTGTTTTTAACCAATTTTAAAAAAAGGAGGAGGTTCTCAGTTCGTCGAAATGTTTTTTGTGTTTTTTTCTTATTACTCGAAGACGGCTGGACCGATTTGAAAATGTATTTTGATGTTTGAAAGGGAATAGTTTCTTGTTGGTCCCATTGTCAATTAGTCACGATCCGATGATGGGATCTTGGAGAAATCGAGGGAACTCTTCAAATATTATAGGCAGACCTATAGATGGTGGTGAGGCGAGTGCGGAGGAGCGCCAATAGCATGCTGGCAGCGCTCGCGGGAAGGCTTGACTGTGCCATCATGACTCACTGTTGTGAGCGGCACGTGGCGCGCTTGGGAGTATATAAAATTTATATTTCCAAGCGTGTTACGTGTCGTTTTCTTGTTAAATTGAAATAACATTTTAAATGACAATTTATGACGAATAATTTACTGTAATCTTATATGAATATAAAAATGTTACTACCTCAATTTTTTTTTTATTTGAGTTTAAATTTTGATTGTATTTTTAATTTTGATTTTAATCTTATTTATATTTAATTTTCATTATTTTATTTCAATTCTATTTTAATTTTATCTTTAAATGTGTATGCCTATTCTAATAACGATATGAGTCTATGTTACTCGAATTAAATGATTTGAATTTGAATTGGAATATAGCGATTTGGTTATTTTTTTATAATAACTCGTGCATTTGCTCTTGGAAAGCACCATTTGGTAAAGTGGAACTCATGATAAAGGACATAGGTAGTCACCGGAACTACTCAATAATTATGTATTTCATGGGTTGCGATTCGATTACTTTAATATGGTTGGTAAGCAGTTGATGCTTGTCAAAATTCTTATGGTGCAGTGGAGCTGATGGTGAAGTACCTGGAGAACTAGACAAATAAGTACCTGTATCGGGAAAAGCAATATTTTGTAAAAGGTGATGAGCAGTTGACATTAGGCTATTGTAACTTAGATAAATTACAAACCGACCCACTAAAAAGAGAAAAAGAAAAAACTTTTTTACAAAAAATACAACCGACTTCGAAACCAAATTCGGTGGCAAAAAACTAAAATACTGAACTAAAAAACTAAAGACACCGACTTCCGAAATTAAAGTTATTTTTCACTTTTTAGTTTGAAAGTCGGTTGTATTTTTTTGTAAAAAAGTTTTTTTTTGTATGTTTTGTTTTATAAGATTATTTGACTTCCTGTGCAAACGATTCCACCTGCGTGGATCGTGTTCGGATGTTCTCATACAGACACCTTTAAGTTTGCATATTTCCTTGCTCAGAGTGCAAGTTATCTGGATACTTAGCCATTATTATATTGATGTTTTGAGACGATTAAGACGACAAACACCCGATTGTGGATTTAGGTACAATTTTATTAGGATAGATTCATCAGATAGATTAGGATTAGGATTTTAGTAGCAGTGCTGGAAGCAAGTTCGTCATGCTCCCTTAGATGTCACTGCTTGCGGTAGCGTCGGGGATCGAGTTGCCTCCTTCCCTCAAATATGGCGAGAGGGGTAGTGGCTGATTTTTGCGTTATGCTCTTGAACGGATGCTGCTTGTGAAGACTGCTCGATTTTTCCCATACATTTCGTAGGAAAGGAGACTCTCAACTTACTTTTTATTTGCGCGAGACACTTCGCTCGACAAACAGAGCAACAAACGTTTCTATATTTTTTTGCTAATAGCAGATAAGACAAAAATGTAAAGTACTAGTTACTCTATCTATTAAATAATTAAAAAGCCTGAGAAAGTACATAGCATAATCAGCCTATAATGTTCCCACTGCTGGGACACAGGCATCCTCTGTGAGAGGGAGTGGGCCGTAATCCACCACTCGGGCCCAGTGCGGGCTGGTAGATGTCACAGGTCTTCGAATTTTTGGTTCTAGAATATGCCGGTTCCCTCACGATGTTTTCCTTCACCATTTTGTGAGCAGTGGTGATAAAATAAATTACACAAAGTAATGCGCCTGCCCGGGTTCGAACCCATGAGTCGTAAGTCGGGATCATTCCCGCTGGACTACCAATGCTCTTAATAGTGGGTTGAAAAAAATCGGTTGCTAATTTAACTGCGCATTATCTTGAACACAAAGAATTGCTTCAAAGTTAGGATAAACAGGTAAACCGCAAACCCTGTTTCAGTTTTCAAAAAACAATGTTCTAATAATAAACTTGACTTGGTCTTCAACTCAAGGATAGTTACCTAATTTTCCTGATGTCCTGATGTGATTGGTTATACAGCTTGGCAGGGAAACCAACACGAAAACTGTTACCATGGATTAACCACCTTATGTTGAAATTTCTGCCGTCTCGTCGTCCTCGCTCATGTGCTGTTAAACTGCCCGGTGGTCGCCACATACAGGGCAAATTACTTCGGTAACCCAGGTACCCTACGTGAGAATGTCAGTGACACCAAGGCGTTGCTAACCTTCTTTGAGGAGCTGGGGTGGATCGAATAACCGATTTTCCCACCCGTACGCAAAATACGCGCTTTGACGTGGAGTTGCGGATACCAGCCCGTATTACCTATTACTTATCTTCTAAACTAAGACCAGACTAAATCTATGATTTGGTAAAAAATTGCGACTAATTAGCGACAACATTTTGGAGAAAACAGATCTTTGCTAGGTGTCCCAGCTTTTGAGATTCAACTAGGCCAAGCTGGGTAGGCGCTCCCCAGATCGGCTACCTATAAACCCTTATAACTTTTGAACCAGTAACCGCCAAATTTCGCCTAATTAGCGACACATTTTTGTGTTATCAAAACTAAAATCACTGATGGAGGGCATGCCAGTGTCAGTCAAACGCCTCTGGCTGCGTCTTCGAGGTATACAGGCGCATTGTTATGTAAGTTTGTGAATAAATAAATAAAACACACAAACAAGGACAATTACCTTTTATTAAAGTTCATTGTGCATTCGGTAGATATAAAATAAATGGCAAATTAACATTATAATTAGGCGTGCGAGTGGCATCGGGCCTATTAGATACATGTATGATTTAGTTTATATATATTTACGTTCGATCTGAGACGGCAGCGTGTCTGCGAATCGAGAGGCAAGGCTACACTTGTCACACCCGACGATACTGTTAAGGATAATGCGCTATTGCAGCCCGCGAAATTCAAATTTTCTTAAGTTTTTTTTTTAAATTGCACGGCAGTGTAAGGTTATTAGTTGATTAAAATATGATTTTCGCGACAGCAACAAATATGTTTTTAATAGAATTATGATCATAAGAAAGAACGATACTTACAACACGACACATGATTTTATGAAATAGTCATACAATAGAGTAATTTCAACTTAGAGAGTTGGATTGATGATTTCAATTACTATTATTCTGTAAATACATATATATTACAGTCGCATATCATATTTCGATCCACATACAACCTGATACTGACCTGCAAATTGCAAGAAACGAAACAAAATTTAAATTTCGCCGGCTACCCTAGAGCTTTCGCCTTAACGTGTCACAAGTGTGTTCTTTAACAAGTCAGGCTACACTTCTGACACCCGAGGGCAGTGTAAGCGTGTTACAAGTGTGTTTCACGCTTAAGACAAGAGCGAAGCTGAGCCCAGCTTCAGATATTCTTTTTTTAATATTTAATAATATCGTAATACTTATCTCTATTAATATTTTAATAATAATCATTACATAGCAGTAACTAAGCAGCAAGACTAGAATTGAATGGCGATGGCGTCTACTTAATATATATATATACGTTTATACAGTATCGTGTGGGAGTTGTGTGCGTGTGAGTACCTACTTATGTATAACGAAAGAGTTCAATATACACCTGTGCCCACCCTCTCGAGGAATATTGGCGTTAAATTATATAATTGTATATATTACACACGCACACAAACCACATTATATTGATATTATTATAATATTCAATGGATAACTGGCAACACATGTCATAACATTTTAACCGCCTCTGTGGTCTAGTAGTTAGACCACCTCTTCAGACCCAGAGATTCGATTCCCAGTGGGAGAAATTTTTTCCGCTCTGTTTGGTTGGTCGTAACACTTGTTCTAAGTCCACCTGGCTAGCTTACACCGTCTTAAGTCTATCGCCATAACAACAATGTTAACAGCATTGTTGTGTTTCGGCAGTTAGAGGTAAGATAGCCAGTTCCTCTGTGGTTGAGGATTCCAGGTGAAGCTCGCTTCCGCCTTCGGTCTGATCATTACTTACCTCTGCCTAACTCTTCGGAGACTACAGTAGTATCGTTATGTTCCTCTCTTTTATTGGTTAAATCATAGTTTAACTGTTTAAACGTTCTATGTTGTCTGTGAAGCTTGTGTTGCCAGTTACCTGAACAATATTACAATGACAACACTTAAAAAGTTGTGCCGAGATCATCAAACTAAACATACGCCTGATAGAGTCGTTTTAAACTCGTCCATACTATTAATAATTAATAGTGTAGTACTATTAAATAAAAATTACAAATGTGGGCGTGCTATACACGTCTGCCTGACCCTTCGGAGAACGCGAGCGTGATGTTATGTGTAGTATCACAGATTAATCCAGAGGGTTCACTCCGCAAAATCATTTAAATAAAAAGAGACTCTTGCTGCGACACAATAAAGTGCAATTCGGGTCGCACAGCGCTAATACCAATATTCCGTACTTGCAGCTTCATACCTAACATGCGGAGTGCGCCTTTTGTTCTATTCTGTGGTACCTAGTACTTATGTAATAGTATTAACCCCACTGAGTTGGATTTTAAACTAATATTTTCAACTTCTGAGCGATGTATACAGGGAAGTTTGTACTGTGATGTCAATTTTTAGTGGAAGTATACAGGGTGGTTTTGTCTGGGGGTTAAAATTACCCTTTAAAGTTTAACATCGCTGCAAAATGTATAACTATTACAACATAAACTTGTGACAATCATTTATAAATCTATTACATTTTGTTCTCTGTTTTATAAATGTTTTTAATGGCGATATATTTTGTGTTTTAACCTAATTATTATTTTTATTTATTTTTTTGATGTCACGGCATTAGGGAGCGCCTATGTCCAGCATCGGACTGCTACAGGCTGAGTTTTTTTGGGATATGTAAGAGTGTTGAATAGGTTGATATGATAGTATTGTAGATTATCTGAGAATCCTTTGAAATATGTAATTAATGTTATTTTAACTCCACACTATCAACTTGAGAATAGATTTTAAAATAAATGAAAACACAAAATACATCGATCATCGGAAACATAATAACAATATAGCGCAGTCGATACGTTCAAAAGCATAAACATTGTTATACCCTAACCATATCTAAGTATTTTAAAAATTACGCTATCCCACCGTTTCATCGATATATCGATACTCTTCAAACTATCGATATATCGACGGAAAGGATAGAGAAGTATTAAAATATTATTTTCCAATCAGCCGATACATACATATATTAACAAATTTTGAACTATTTTGCACCCATTTTGTAAAATATTGTAACTTTTTTTTGTTAAGGGTTAGAAACGAATTTTGTACATGACATGCTCGTTTTTAATTGTATGTAACAATTATACAGATTGGTTTCGTAATGTCAATTCTTAACTGAAATAAATGCTTTGACTATAAAATGCAGATTTGGTGCAAAAGTACCTCTGGGTAAAAATTACCCGGTTTAATCTACTCCATTTATCCTTTAAGAATTAACATTAGCCGACCAAACAACTTTTATTTCTTAAATATGTGTTTTTAACTAAAACTATATCACTTATGCTTTAGTAGTCAATATATTAAATTGAGATATGAAAGGTCTTCGATTTAAATCTTAGTTTGACAACATTTTATACAAACATAGCATGCAGTTGTTTCTAAAATCGTTTAAACAGCCAGCTGTTAGAACATCTTGTCACTAAAACTAACTAACACGCATTGGTAACGTATAAATGCATCTTTCAAGTGACATTTTAGTTAATAACACATATCTAAGCCGAGTTTCTGAATAAGTTCAAGTAAATCTGCTGTCTGCGTTTCATTTTACCTATTCTAATTATTGGACAACAACAATCAATGATATAAGTTCACTTGACATTCGACAACAGATTATATTGACTAATATTTCAGAAACAGGATGTGTCCTTATGTTATTGATAAAATACATATTATAGCACATTTTATCCCAAGCAATTAGTTTCAGCTTGAAATTATTACTATAATGAGAATCACCATCCTTAGATCACCATTTTTTTTGCCAAGAGAGATACTATAATCTCACAATCGCATAGATAATATCACTTTTAACTACCGGTATTGCTTAGAAAAGCCATTAAAATGTTATCTTATACTTACCACAGAGCACGGAAACGCCGCACCAGCAGTACTAATAAAATTCGTGGCGCCGTAAGTGCGTTGAGCGCACAATATGTCACGAACTGCCTTCAAAGCCGTCAGTTTCTATACGTCATAAGTGTCATAGCGACACGTTCTGTTTGTATGGAAGTGTTGACTATGCCGCCTCTAACAGCGGCCACCGAGGCGTCTCTGTGCTCTGTGATGTACGTAAGCTGCCTTTTGAGATCACCAATCTTGTGATTAAAGTCGAAATCACCAATAAGTTTGCAAGTCGTAGTGATTATCACAGCATTCTAAGTTCATTGATATGTGAACACCAATCCTATAACAGAGTGTGATGTTAGTTGCAGTTTCGTTGTGTAGCTGTGTTTTAGGATGCCCTTATGTAACAGTCAACGTTTTGCGATGAAAATATACCTACATATTTTTTATAACCTGACATTTTATTGGGTGCTAATGCCTCCACGAGTGGCGTACATATCCGTGGGGCACACCCTGGACAGTCAGATCCGCTACCACCTTGCTAACTGATTAATATTTATACCGCGAGAGAAGAAGATACATTTTATTCACTTTTCTAAGCATTATCGATTGAAGAAAAGTGACTTTTATACATTTTCCCTTTTTTTATATGTCCATATTCAAGGAAACTTTATTTATCTACATCATACCATCGTATTTATATAGCGCTGTCCCTGTCGCTGTCATAATTTAGTCGTTGTCCCCTCAAATAACTTAAGAATAAAATAATATAAGTAGAGAGCTTTTTAAACCACATAATTAATAAATAAAACTAAACGACTATTTTAGTACAAGCCTTTTCTCAACTACGTTGAGGTCGCATTCCTGTCTAACCGGATGCAGCAGAATATTCGTATTTTACTTGGAGCGACTGCCTATCTGACCTCCACAACCCAGTTATTGAGTAAGTAACACAAATTGTATTATAAAAGATTAATTTTAAAGAAAGAGATAGCGCTCTACAAATCCGAGGTTTACCGATTATCTCTTTCTACCAGCCGAAGTTGTGTACGGCATAATGTATACCTACTCAATGTCACTTTGTAAGCACGCGGACGCTTTTAGTGTCAACGTGGCATTTTAAATGTAACTAATAAATAATTAAGAGATACAACACTATATTAAGCATTTTATAGCAAATTAATGTTCTAGTGATGTCTTTTAGGTGCCCGATGTGGTACTTACATAAAGTTGTTATGATCCGGCCGTTTGGCAGTATTTCCATGTATCGGTGTCCTAAATGACCCAATTTAGTTTATGGCTAAAAGTACCAAATCGACACATAAAAACACACACACGATAAAATAAATAACGCACCGCTTTTTTAAAATTAACTCAATATTTACAAAACAAAATATAATTTAAAACACAATATACAGGGTGACTCGTTTAAGGCGTGATAGTGGAGAAGAAATGCAATTGCGACCCCGTATAGGTCCGAGTTTAACCTTTTCAATAAACTCAAAATATGTGGTACGGTCGTGTATGCACGTATCCAGCTAGTGTGGTCACATGGCATGCGTGTGTTAGGGCGCGATGGACAGCGGCCGGAAGCGCCGCGCGCGCGCCGCGTTGTGCTGCGGCGCGGGGGCCGGCGGCGCGGGCGGCGCGCCCGGCGGCGGCGAGCCCGACGGCGACGAGCCGCCCGACGCCGGCGGCGACGACAGCAGCAGCGCCGGCACGCCGCGCGACGTGCTGCGGCTGGGATTAAACAAATACCCCAATTAGACCCGGGACAGAAAATTACCCGAGTTACACGTTTTATAAAAACCTACCACAGCTGTTGTACCCTGTATAAAATATACCTTAATTACATTCTGTAAACCAAATAATATAAAAAATTAACCAAGGACAACCCTGTTTAAATAATTACCCAAGTATAACCCTGTATAAAAAAATACGCATGGTTAACTCAGTTTAAAAAATTACCCTTGTATAAACCTTCATATAAAATTACCCCTGTATAACCCTGTATAAAAAGTTACCCAAGTATAACCCTGTATAAAGAATTACCCAAGTGTCACCATGTATAAAGAATTACTTCAGTATAACCCTGTATAAAAAATTACCCCAATATAACCGTGTATAAAAATTACCGAAGTATAACCCTGTATAAAAAATTACCCAAAAAAATTAAATATTTAATTTACACGCTGTAGAACAAATTAAAAACTGCATTCTAAATAAAAAATTCATCCGTAATGTGCACTCTTATAATTTTTTCTTGTTGCGATATGATCGTGGACGTCCACGTCCACTGTGCAACGTGCACGGCACACAGTGGACTGAAATCACGAAGTACGGACGACTTCGTAGATTTCTCTGCAGCTGACTATACATTTTTGAAATCTACAGAATAATACAATACTTTTATTGCTGGCGACGACAAGAAAAAAGACTGATTAGTAATTAAGAGTTTTGACTAAACCAAATAAAGACCATTTCACGTAGTCATTAGATATAAACAAATCACTTGTATTCTAATAGCGTAGGGTTAGTTTTGATTTCCTATAGTAATAAGTCTGATTGATATGCCTTTTCATTGAATTGATTAGTTGTAAGTCCTATTGTAAACTGATTAAATGATTTAATTAAAACGTAGTTAGCGCCCTAACACATCCCTACACTAAAGGTAAACAAGCAAATCTGCTTACAAATCACATGAGTAAATAATGGTATCGCCCGAAAACAGGTCTCAACTTGTCAAGAACACACAGGTAAATCACTAACAAACACCTACGAGTATACTCACATACACAGAATATGGTATCGCCCACAAACAAGTTCGAACTTGTCGGTAGAATCAAGGCAAAAATGGTATCATTCAGAGAACAGGTTTACAACCTGTCGAGAAACAAGTTCATGCTTGACTAGAAAATCCAAGTCTCAAATATCTATCTGTACGGTCCACTTACATGGGTTTTAAAATATATTAATTACAATAAGTTAGCCAGTAGGTTCGCGTATTTGCACTTTGGACGCAACCTACATTTGGCAGTGCATTAACACTGCATATTGCAGTGTTCTATGCATTTTATGTATATTACATTTTAGTGTTCAATTAGACGTGGTTTGAGTCTGACAACTTGCATTTTCATTTAGATTCATCCCGTTGAGCATTCACTGACATTTTCTGCATTTAAGTTTAAATTTGACATTTACATCTACAGTGACATTACTTGTGTTAGGGAAGCACCCACACTATCATTAGTTAGAAAATATAAAATGTATAAATTTAAACTAAGAACCACCCGCTACTTGTACCATAATAAAAAAAACTACTTAAGCAAAAGTGAAATGTAAAACCATGAATCCCAGACATCGCAACCCTCTGGTTGTCGAAGCAGCCAACTATGTCCCGTCTAGAATCAGTCAGATCCGCCGTCCGAGGCATGTTCTTTCCGACCCTGATGACCCCATTACACTCCTCCAGGAGAAGAATAGGGCCACCAGCACAGTACACAAAAACAGACGCCTCCCGTCATTCTGTCCTCGCCGCCGAGGTCCTTCGCAATCGCGACCGCGTCCCCGAGTAAATGACTCTCCCCCCCGACTCTTGCTCCAAAACGAGGAGCCAGCAGTTGCAGCTGAGCACGTAGCTTTAAATACCCCGCATAAAAATCATGATGAAAATCTAGATTTGATCCAGGCAGTCCTTTCTTGCTGTCCTCCCCTCAGCGACGCCCTAAGCCGAGGTTCGTACCCCACGGGGGTGCCCTTAGCGAGCGTTCGCCTAGCTTTAATTTAGAATAGTTTACTTGCTCCTGGCTGGAGGCTCTAAGTGTAACAGCTTAAGGCACCCACAGGAAAGTCCGATTAAGCAGCCAAGACCTTAGTGGTCAAAACTGCGACATGCCATGTTAAAAAAAATATTTAAAAAAAAGTAAAACCCTAGTTTTTTGAGTGCGCGACTCAATATACCTCGATAGTGTTAATCAAAGTGGAGTTTCATTGCGAATCCCTTACATTTATGATAAGTGAATTTTCATAAACCCATTACTTTCAAAGTTATGGGTAGTTTTATTATTGTATGAAAAAAAAAAAATGATGCATTAGAATTATATTGCAAAATATAGTCAAATTAGACTTAGTTGTAAGTACGTGCAACGATATTTACTGACTATACTTCCACAAAGTCAAAGTCAAATCATTTATTTCAAATTCAAAATTACTTATCATAATTTATTTGAACGTCAAAATTTACAAAATAATATAATTGATTCTAGTCACCTCTTCTAAAAGGTAGTTTTCGTATGGAGAACAATGGGCAAGAAACTCCACCGTTACTCTTTTAAAGTGTTTTACAATAGTTTGTATTAGTACGTACATTAGATAACAGTAACATTAGTTAAGTTAGTTGAGTTTGTTCTCATCTTTGTAAATTTTCGTACACCTAAAAATCAATTGAGATCATAGACGTGATAAAAGATGAGAACTTCAAAACACGATATCTCAGCGAAAAAAAAATATTTGAGCAAACTCAACGGCATTTGAAAGAGAAAGACTTGTTCTTTTATATGGTAACATTTATTTTTTTAGAAAAAATAATTCGTGAGTCTACATAACCTCAAAATCGGGCAAAAACGGTACTTTTTGCAATTTTAGGTTAGGATATCTCAGAAATCTGACGCGATAGAGCGATTCTGAGGCCAGATTTGGATTCAGCGCATCGAAAACCTTCGGAAATATATAGTCTGGATTCTGGTTAAAAATTTTGTCGGCCTGTGTAATTTATTACTTAAATTATTTTTTGTGCTGCTTAGGCGATTCACACACGGCACCGCGCACCGCCGCGGCAGGCGGTGAAGCGGATCTCATGTCGCATTGGTCCCTACTAACTCGGTAGATGCCTAACACACGTGCTGTCACCGCCACCGCCCCTCCCGCTGCCGCCCGCGCGGATCATCATGGGTGCAGGACGTGTTGAATGTCCCATTTAGAGTTCTGCTTCTTAAAAATGGATGAACCCAATATCTTCTTATTTTTTTCTTTCTACGCCATAAAAGCCAGATTGTTGCCACCACTTCAGTGTCCATTTTTGCCAGTGTCTGTGATCAAACTGGTCAATGCCGTGATAAATCCATCCGCGCGGACAGGCGCGTAAACCGCGCGGGGAACCGCTACGAAATCCGCTTTACCGCCACCGCCTACCGCGGCGGTGCGCGGTGCCGTGTGTGAATCGCCTTATGTAAATTATTCTGCATACTATTGTATACAATCATTTTTTTTTAACTTGAACAGACAGCAGTGCTGCCGGACAGTTTGTTGCGTCTTCCCAGCTACAGGCACTAGGAAGTGGTGAAGGGCGGGCGTTTTGGGGGACTGTGTTATGTAATTTTGACGTTCGAAAAGTGCTAATTCTCAGCCTAGTTCGAATAAATGACTTTTGAATTTTTACCTTCTCCGTCATATTTAGACTACTTACCTAGAGTGATGGTGCGGCGGCTGTCGGTGCCTGGGGCGCGCGAACCGCAGGTTCAGTTCCCGCGCGGGGTCTACGGCGTACTTGTCGGCCGCGTTCTGTCGGCGCCGGCGCAGTGCTGCGGGCGGACGACTACTGCTCTTTATTATGTTACGGGTATATTTAGGGGAAAGGGGGGGAGGGGGGAGTAATTTGGAAAAAAGAAAGGCGGAGACTGAATTACGTTTGTTTGTAATGTATCATTCGAGGCGAGCTTTGTTACAAAACGGCGATACACTAAACGTGGCGAACGTTCACTTCGAGCACTTGACTCAAGCGTGCTCAATTTTTTGGTTTTCCTCCATTGTAAGGCTGTCTGTCCACTGGAGCGGACCGCTCGAAGTCTCAGTTTATTGTTTTGTTTGTGGATGTTATCGCTAATATTTCACTAATTAAAAAGACTAATGAAGATAATGATTAAAGAAACTGAACTATATTCCTATTGTTTCATTAAGGCTTCCCTTCTTGCCGGGGTTGCGAAGAAAACCGAGAGGGAGATCGTGCCCCCCGGCAACAGGGCAACCGTCTGAGGCAAGAGTCTGACACGCCCTCCCGCTCCGCCCAGAGCGGGAGAAGTTATTTGATAATTTCCCACCCAAAAAAAAAGCCTTCCCTTAACACATCTTTCTTCTACTTCCACCTTCGACTCTGGTTCCGATTTCGATTCCGATCGATCAAATTTAAAACCTCCGGTTCCGGTAAAACGACTTCCGTAACATCCCTGATATAGAGTGCCTTTTGTCCTGCAAAATGCACGGATGCTGTACTAACCGGGCGTAAGATCCGCCACGTCGGGAGACAAGGGCCCGTCCCCGCTCCAGCTGGCGCACTTGGCAAGTCTCTGCTCAGCTCCGCAAGCTACTGGGATACGGGATGTACTGGCGCTGCCTGTCGATCTCTGGGGATGAAGAAAATTATCATAATTAATGAAAAATCTAACTAATATTATAAATGTGAAAATGAGTTGGAGATTTTTTTAGTTCTAGGACATGACACGGTTTCCTCACGATGTTTTCCTTCACCGTTTTGAGAGCAGTGGTGATGAAATACTTTACACAAAGTGCTTGTTTGGGTTCGAACCTATGGCCTACAACTCGTAAGTCGGGCCACTGGGCCACCACTGCTCTGATTGAAGGTAGAACACTATAAAATGTAAAACTTACATCTCGCAAGCTCTGTGATCCATCGCCGCCAGCACTTGTGATTTCTCTCTTACTAATTGCTATGACGCTTCTGCAAAAAAAGAAAAACAACATAGTGCAAATTCCTTTTCGAAAAAGTAATATTTTAATCATGAAATATCGATATCATCGTTGTTCCTGAACAACTATCCCAAAAAAACTTTTAATGTTTTGGTTGTGGTACCTACGCCATACAAATTCGAATATCACGCCCTGCTATGTAAATAACAGTGACAGAAACTTATCGAGCACTGTTTAACACTGTTTATTTTATTTTGCTACCTGCCTATTTAATAAACAAATCATTGAACCCGACTTGATTTCCGTACATCTTTTTCGGGTGACCACTGAAAATCAGCGCAGTGCTGTGGGTACCCACAGCACAGCGTCACGCTGAGTGGAAGCCGGAGTGTCACCGTCATGTCGTGCAGCTGCCGACTCATTTTAGTTTTATGCTCGTGATTTATTATGTACTTTTTGTTGTTTTCTAATTACTCTTGTCTTTTATGTATGCACGTTTTTCTGTGACAAATAAACCTATTTTTCTTTATTTCTTTCTATCAAAACATCATCCCTAAAGACTAAGCGGGAAAAATATGTATTACTAGCTGCGCCCCGCGGTTTCACCCGCATAAGTCTCGATCCCGTAAAAATATCGGGATAAAAAGTATCCTATGTCCTTCTCCGGGTCAAGGTCTATCCATAACCCAAATTTCATCCAAATCCGTTCAGCCGTTTTAGCGTGATGTCGTGACCAAGGGAAATAGGGATTCATTTTTATATATATAGATAGATTGAAGCTAACTTAAAATCTTCCGAAGCAAAGTCACTAAAATTGATGTGGGACCACCACGCAAGCTTCCTCTACCAAATGAAAAAATATTTTTCAAAATCTGTTCATAATTTACGAAAATATCGAGAGACATATAAAAAAAAACAGTGGCACTCCGGGAGTGCCGATAGAAGTGAAAACTTGAAACAAAATCGGCATCGCGGTAATCAACGCGTTGATGTCTTTTACTCCACGCACAGCGGTAATCAACGCGTTGATTTCTTTGAATGGTTTAAAGCTGGTGTCATCACGGTGTCGCGAAATCAATGGTTTAGTCCCATCCCAAAAAAGCCCAACGCGCCTAAAGAAGTTTTCACTTAAAAAAATAATACATACGCTACGAACATATAACCTCCTCCATTTTGGAAGTCGGTAAATAATTAAATGCTGCTCGGTGGTAAGCGCATGACTTAAGAACGGCTGGACCGACTTGGTTATACCTTGTTTAAAATGTTCATAATAGTCTGAATTAGGTTTTTAGGTCCTTTTTTCTATGGGATTTTTGTATGAACTATTGAAATCTGGACAAGGCAAGATATTTAAAAAAAAAAATAACCATCTGTTATATTTTGTATATATTAAGTAGGCTGTGAAAGCCCATATCCGGCATACATAAAGACACCGTTTAAATCAAGTGCCGATATTAGGGACAGCTTGAACTGCATAATATAATCTGCTATAATGTACAAGGTGACGAAATTAGACGCTGTCCAGCCCAATGTTTGTCAGTACAACAGTGCCAATATTTGGCAGTACATGAAAATACGCAGTATTTAGGCTAATGGTCGATATTAATCGTTGCCTACCTGTCCGGAATAGCGTCTAACCGTGTCCTCTCCACCGCTGGACTCTGACTCTTCTCCCCGCTGCGGGTAGATGACCTGAAACCAAAGACAATGTATTTTAAGTTTTGGAAAGAGGTTTTATTGTTTACTAGCAGCTGACCGCGGCTTCGCCCGCGCCCCTAATTCTTTTTCTAAAATTAAAGTAGCCTTTGTTTTTTAGGTGGGAAATTATCAAATAACTTCTCCCGCTCTGGGCGGCGCGGGAGGGTGTGTCAGACTCTTAGGCCCGTATTAACAAACGTTCCTCAATGACGTACTCAAGTACGTAATCATTTGATACGCCATTATTACAATATCAGCATCTCAAGATCATTGCTAATTAATAAACACATGAATACAGTATCTCAGTTACCAAGATCAGCTCCTCAATGCGCTGTACTTGATGGCTTGATTTCGTGAACGATTACGTCACATTGACCACACACTATAATTATATATAGGACATTGACCGAAGTTTAGAATAACATTCATCACGTTTCGTTATTGTAATGTCGTAAGATTTATTGAAATACTTTTATTTTGTTAAACTTTAATGTATAGCGCTGTATCACGTTATAAAGTTGTTTTCTACCCAATAAATCCTGAAATTGTCAAAAATATCGTGTAATAATTTCCCAATATGACAGAAATCTTTACTAATCAACTCAATAGGTACAAATAACACAACGCAATAAAGAGTCCTGCAACGAGTGCCGAAAAAAAAAAGCCAAACAACAATCAACATCATTCTGTTTGTTTAAACTTTATTTATTAAACATTATGCAACTAAATAAGTAGGTATATAAGTGGATTAATGCCTTTATGTGTTATAAGTACCTATATATATAAATAGTAATTAAATAAATTACACTTATATAAATGTACTTACAATATTTACATAAGTAGGTACCTACCTGAAATGATGCTGTAGCATAAAACCTTAAAATTAATAGGATGGCTATTTCTGGGGAAATTGGAAGACCTCTGTTACTGTATTTCACAAATTAATCTTTTATTAATATGTAGGTACAATACTGACTCTTGATAAAATGTGAATATTTTTTTTTCAATTTTCACCTGGTATCTCAAAAGGATTTGAGGCATCCTTTACTTTGTAAACGATTTCGCAAAAGCCATAAAATATCGTCTATTTGATCGTAATAACTATCTTCACCCAAAATATTTTCAAACTCCATGTTTCGCGCTACTAATCACGACCTCAAGTCATGTACGGCCTACACTCAGGTTTAGCATGATGAGTACACTCACTCATTGTATACTTAAGTGGTGAGTTTCGTTTATTAATCAGTCCATCACTCGACTGATAACGTAAACCCAAGCCGTAACTTGAGCACATCAATTCTTATGTTTATTAATACGCTCGAGACCTCAAGGTTGTTATCAAGTGCGAACTCTTGGGCTGAGTAACGTTTATTAATACGGGCCTTACTGACTAAAGCCCACCCGTGTTCCTTCGGTTGCCCTGTTGCCGGGGGGCACGATCTCCCTTTTCACGGTTTTCTTCGCAACCCCGGCAGGCATCGGTGTGTGATGTGCTATCCCTTAAGCCTTTTATGGGAGAAAGTGGTTTATAGGTGATGCTCCCAAGAGAACTAAGTCTGGTTTCATTACATACAGGCACTTGTGATGTGATATTATGTAAATTATAGTAAAGTATGTGTGTGTTTATATTATCATATTAGATCAGTGCTAGAAGTGCTATCTCTGAGGTTTTTCAGTCAGGAAGATAATGCCCGAGTTGGTTTTCAGCTCTGATCAGGTTATTTCTACCGTACGCCTCCAGTCTTTAACAAAAAACGAACTTAAAGTCAACAAACACAAAATAACCTATAAATTATAAAACGTTAATATTTTATTGACATTTCCACTAAAGCTGCTTTTTTACCAGTGGTAGACGCTTCCCCTGTCCTTAGCTCGTCTTTTAATAGTGCCACACTCCAAGTCTCATACATATTTATCTAGTTTTCGAATAATTTGTGATCGACATAAAAGTAAACATAAACACAACAATGGCGGTTTCAAGACGTACAACTGTGCTGCCACCTGTTATGAGCTTTCAGTTTTTAACCTCATTGGCATTCGGGATTCGAAAGTATTCATATAAACAACTTTTAAATATTTATTTAATTGAAATGATTTAAATACATTAAAAAGTATTCTATAATATTAGATCCCCTTGTAGCACCACGAAGGAGAATGCTCCTCGAGTATAAAAAATATCCAGAGCGAATAGAAACAGGAAATTTTAAACATAATAGATACAAATGATTATTACAATTACTAATCTACGGTAGATTTAGCGCTAAATGCATTTAATCATTTGTGGTGCAAGCGGGGCCTTAGTCTGAGCTGAATTTCTTTTCTTTCTTATTTTATCCTACTAATCTAAACTAATATTACAAAAAAAAAGTAAAGATTTGTTATTTTGCTACGCTTTCAGTGCACGCAACTGTGTTGTGTAGGTCAGATAGGCAGTCGCGCCATGTAAGATACTGGTACCTACTCAGTTGGATCCGGTAAGACTGGAAGCTGACCCCACATATAAGGCACATGATGATGATGCTTACCGTTTGTCCCGGTGATGCTCCGTGGCGTCGTAGTAAACGGAAGCCTCGTCGTGGTTCGGTCGCGGCTCGCCGCTGATCACCGACTGAATCTTCACTGCAACAACACACATTATTAAATTTATTTACTTTACAATGGTCTACCATTTTATAGTAACTAGAAGTAGGACAAAGGACATCTCTAAATGCTAAAAAAATGAATTACTAAAAAATATGCATCGGGGCGTCGTCTAAACTAATATTTTAAAGAAGTTAAAATGGTCGTTTGTAAAAAACAGTATTCGCATATGATGTGTAACATCTGACATTTTGACTGACAAATATTCATCGTCATCCTGTTTACAACCTCTTGGTAAATTGGGTAGCTACTATCCGAGTGCCAACTCTAGCACCGCGCGCGCTCATTGGTCAAAACAAATAGCGCGCGCTTCCCCGGCTTCCTGTTACACACTTCCGTCCGTTTTCACGAAATAATTCACACGGATTGCAGGAAAGCGTGAGGAAAAATGTTACACATTAAAAATTGTATCGATGCTCTCAGATACCCCTCTGATAGCATCTATTTTTTTTTTATCTAGGACGAAGTCTCAACGCTGGCGGGTCTAGAATCATATGCTGAATTCATGGTCACAGTTTGTGCATCGATGTCCCTTACACCTTATATCCCAAACTACAGTATGGCAGTTTGATATATAATGGTTTAATGGCTGCTTTGTACATATATTTATTTGAGGCTGTGTGTGCGACATGTGTACGTTGTACCGGAGGTGGGCGGCTCGTCCCGCGCGGGCGCGCGCACGCGTATCTCCAGGCGCGACGACACCGTGGCGCCCGGCGGGGACGCGGGCGGCGCGGGCGGCGCGCGGCTGCTGGCCGAGCTGGACAGACTCTGGAATTAAGGAAAAATTGCATTAGACCGGGAAATAAAGTAAATAAAGGCATAAAACTGACAGCTCGTTTTCGAAACGATCATACTGGACCTGACCGGATTTCGGTCATAGAGGCCAATCTCAGCGGAGACAAGCTAAGTACGCAGAAGATATTATAGTGCACAAGTGCGTGCGCAAACACAGGTACATTTTCTGTTGAGTTATTCTCAAAATTCGATGGGACGGCCGACACGACCGGAGAGATATCAGGCTCGGGATCAACGTTGCCACGTACTCTCCGAAGCAACCCCTCCTTGATTCGGAAAGCACGTGACAACGTCAAGCTGTCAACGAAATGTAAAGAAAACTGTCACCTATCCATGAACTTATCGTAAATTCACCGATTTGCACGGCTGATACTTAGGCCCGGTTTATGAGAACATATCAAATTCTACTTTATTATTATAGTTTGACCGAGACCGCTGTTCCGCGCCTTAGGAATGCACGGCAAGGGGGGTTTAGGAACAGCGTTGACGAATGAGCGACCTGCACTGCCCCCGTCTCGCAGCGCACATACCCAAGGCGCGGTACAGCGGTTTCGGTCAAACTATAATTAAGGTGAAAGGCGAAATGTTTTTGAAAAAGAAGTTTTGAAGAAATGGCTACATTGACGGAATCACCTTAAGCATTGATAAACTAGGATTCAGCAAATTCTCAAATTGAAATTCTCATTTATAAACCGGCTATTAGAGGGGTCGTGGCTAAGTAAGGACCGTAAGAATTGATCAATCAATCTACGCTTGCCATTTTATATTTCGTATCAAACCCCCTTTTGTCTCGTAAAGTACGTTAAGCCGTTGGTCCCGGCTGTTATTCTTAGATCTTTAACAGTCGTTACGGGTATTCGGGAGTCCGAAAGTTAAAACAATCTTACCGCGTGAAATCGTGTTACCCAGTATCTGGGTTGTCGATCTCAAATAGGCAGTAGCTCCATGTAAAACACGCAAAAGTATATTTGTATGTTCTTCCTTCACGCAGAAACGGAGCAACGGCTTAACCAGATTTTTCGCATATAGTTTATGAGTCGGAGTGTGAGATATGCTAGATTTTTATCCCAAAAGAATGGACTGTTCCTGTGGGATGGGACGCTGAAGTACCAAGAGGGAGAATCCGTAGAGCAGCGGTTCTCAAACTTTTTTGGCGACGGGCCCTTTTGGATAACAAAATATTTTACGGAGCCCAAAAATAAGTATGAAATAGATTTTTACTTTTTATAAATTTTTTGATGTCAGGCTTGGTTGAAGAGAGTTGTAGTCGCATGTCAGGTTCGGCGTCCACTCTATTGCGGTATTTTATTTTTATATCTTCAAAGGTTGAGTTGAGAATCCTGTTCCGCATAGTTTGTAACTCTGGTCTAAGTTCAAATAGCCTTGTTAAAGATTTACTCCGAGATAACCATCTCACTTCTGTATGGAGCAGTAGTATTTTATGTTTGCTGCTATGATCTTCACACAATATTGAAAACCATAGGGATTGCAGTGAACAAGTTTTGACGAAATTTAACCGCTTCCTCAAGAACTAATTTTATATTTGGCAGCCTTTGCTTAGTCGCTGTTTTTGCAGATGTTGCATAACTTGTTCCATTGGGTCCTAGTTTCATTTTTTTTTTGACGTAGTTGCAATATCACGAATAAAAACTAAAACACCTAGTTGTAGTTTTATTATATCCTGCATAGAAACGTGATTAAGCAAATGCCACCAAATCTAAAATTGAGTTTTGAGAAAGCTGGGGTTTGCAAAGTCTCTATGGGGATTCCGCGTAAATACTTGTTCATTGTGACCAATATTTTCGCGGAGCCTCCACAGAGGCTTTGCGGAGCACATTTTGAGTAACACTGCCGTAGAGTATTTTTTTGGTCCCGGCGGTCATTCATAGATCCTTAACAGACGTTACGGTTAGTCAGAAGACCAAAAGCGACAATCAGTTTGACTGCGACGTCATGTTATGCAGTAACTATGTTGTGGAGCTCAGAAAGGGCCTCGCTCCATGTAAAATACTAGTATTCACCTGCATCCGGTTAGACTGGAAGCCGACCCTACATACCTGGGTTCTGGAGAGGCAGATGATGCCTGATGTAACCAATGTTGGTTAGTAATAATATTTTAAAATAAAAGAGTGTCCGAGATTCTTGCTCTTCTCCCCCACAGCTTCATTTTTCTGACTGACCGATTCCTTGATAATTCAAAAGTGCCTGTAAATGGATTAATTGACATAAATGCTTTGTTTGACTTACAGGTGCACTCAACGCTCTCTGCGGCGGCGCAGGCTCGTCGTCGTGCCGCGCGGCCACTCCGCGCATGACGTCGAGCCGGTAGCGCACGGAGCCGCCGCTGCCGTCGAACGACGCTTGTTGCAGGAGGGGCGCGCGGAGGGAGCGGACGCGACAGCCTGGAGTGAAGGAATACATGTTTTGTGTTACTTTGATACAGGGTAAAAGTCTGGGGATTTTTAAGACAGAAGTACCGTAATAAAAATAAAGTTTTTGGTCATCATAAGTAAACGTTTCGTTCATTGAAAATACGGATTTTATAAAAATTCGTCATGTCAAATATGGCATGACCAGTGGAAATGATCTGCTGCAAACGATCATTCACAAATTAACAGAGAATTCAGTATCATAGACAGATTTGTAATAGAAAATGTCAATCATGTTACAAGTCCCAAAACGGGCGACCCAACCGTTTAATAATATGGATAGGAAATACAATAGACGTTGTTGTTTCCGCTTGGCTATTCCTAAAGAACCCATAAAAAATCCTGTAAGAAATCGATACGTGTTTCACCTCTCAACGAGGCATCCTCAGGATGACGATTGACTTGTTGCGATCCCGAACACGGTGTGTATCTTGAGGATGCCTCATTGAGAGGTGAAACACGTGTCGATTTCTTACAGGGTTTTTTATGGGTTCTTTAGGAATAGCTAAGCGGAACAGGTTACTAAATATATCTACGTCTATTGTATTTTATAATAGATTTCCGCAAGGTCACGCCTGGATCAATTAACTATAATATGGATAGGCTAACGTTTGACCACTATTTCACCAGACGGTTACCTTTAATGTTCGACGATGGTGCACGCTTTTCTAGAAGTAAGCTATTCACTCGAAACATGGAAGACTCCGTTATAACTATCGGGATACACAAATACCATGTAATACACAATACCAAATACTACGTGGATTTTTTTTAAATATACAAACGGGGCTGATTATTTTCCAACGCCAGATATCTTTATCCTAGGAATAATAAATCATTTTTCCATACAGAAACTGTCAAACTTCAAATTTATTCCACGGACAAAAGATATCTGAAAAATCTGCTGTAAGAAATAAGAAGAATCTTTCACTCACCAATAGCAGGAAGTGACCAACACCTCGGCAAACTGGGCTGCAGTTTGGGATAGGCATCGATCCCCGGTATATAAAGACAATGTAACTGTTTCCTTCTTGCAGTCGGTTCTGCCTTTCGGACGGGCTCGCTATGCTGTTTGGCAGTGATCAGCCGTGTGGGGGTGGGGGTGGGAGATGGGACCGGTGCGGGTGGAATTGGGGCTGCGGCAATGGGTGGTGGGGGAGGAGCTGAAGAAGTGGCAGGTGGTGATGTTTTTTCTGGCTGTTGGGCGGCCTGGAACAAGAGGCTAGTGGTTAAATTTATGGAATAGTGTAAACAGTATATTAATAGATGCATAAAAAGCGTAATAGAATAAGGGGTGGTCTTATCGTAAGTAGCGATTTTTGCCAAAACACTTTAAATTGGACAGAAATTATAGAAATCAATAAGGGTTGAAAAAAGTTTGATCAAGTTTGAATAATCTAGAAATGACGGTGCATTCAGAAAGTTAAATTGCATAATATAAGCATAAGCAGCCTTTAACGTTCCCGCTGCTGGGACCGCCGCCTCCTCTCTGTGAGAGGGAGTGGGCCGTAATCCACCACGCGAGCCCAGTACGGATCGGTGGATGTAACATGTCTTCGAATTTTTTGGTTCTAGGACATGCCGGTTTCCTCACGATATTTCTCTTCACCATTTTGAGAGCAGTGGTAATGAAATTAAATACACAAAGTAAAGCGCCTGCCTAGGTTCGAACCCATATCCTAGTCAGGGCTGTTAACATTGTGCTACCACTGGCCTTATACAACAAGCATTTTGCTTTTTACGCCTAAAACGAAATATTCAGTGATTCAGTTCTGAATGCGCCTTAAGGCTTCCTGTACATGGTACCGGAGCCGCACCGGCGCCCGACCGCACGTTTGTGTATACGAATTAATATCGGCCATGCGCCGCACCGCATAGATTTTACACTATCATTCTAAGATGTTCTGAATTTTTTTCATCTTGCTGTTCGGCGCCGGTGCGGCTCCGGCGTCATGGTATGCTGTTTTAATTGTTTGATAGAAATTGTAATAAACAATCATTTAAGTATAAAGACGGAACATTTGATAACGGATAAATAGCTTGAAAGAGTATAAATGTATTGAGACAACATTAAAGTAACATGATTACAATTTAAATGCCATAAAAGAAATACCAGTACCAGTATCAAGCGTAATCTTGCTAGATTGACAAAAGTATTACAAGCATTTTTTCAAACAATGTTGGAAAAAATGAAAAGCATAATCAAAGGTATAAAATAAAAAACTTAAAAATCAGACGCATAATAAAGTCTTATTGCGCGAAGTATATTCGCAGTTTGTCCTAATTTCTATGTAATTTGAATATTTGTTAATATGGATAGAATGTTTTGGTCATAATCGCTGATTATTTTATTGATATCTGCTCGTGATTTTGGTGTTAGTTGCAATTTTTTTTTGTGAATGCTGCTGAATATTTTGGTGATAGCCGTTGAATATTTTGGTGATAGCTGTTGAATATTGTGGTGATAGCTATCCAATATCTTGGTGATAGCTGTCGAATATCTTGGTGATAGCTGCTGAATATGTTGGTGATAGCTGTTGAATATTTTGGTGATAGCTGCTGAATATTGTGGTGATAGCTGTCGAATATCTTGGTGATAGCTGTCGAATATCTTGGTGATAGCTGTCGAATATCTTGGTGATAGCTGTCGAATATCTTGTTGACAGTTGCTGAATATTTTGGTGATAGCTGCTCATGATTTCGGTGATAACTACTAAATATTTTGGCGATAACTGCTGAATATTTTGGTGATTTTTGCTCGCAATTGATTTGATCACCGTTCGTAATGTAGATGATACCTGGTGTAGATGTGCGTGCTGCACGGTGTGCTGCGTATGGTGGGTGGTGGTGGTGGTGTGGAGCTGCGTGCGCGCGCCGTGCGAGCACGACGACACCGCGGACGCTGCGCGCGCGCCGCGGTGCTCCGGCGACTGAGGGCAACCGGTACCACGTGAATAAACGATTCACTTTCATTCTTATAAATATGGATAGTGTAAGGAGTTTTTTTTTTAACCTTACTTATGATATTCTCTTTTAACCCGACTACTTAACATTGGAACAATCACCCTATGGAAACCATGATCATACCACAGATGAATACAGATGGTTCACTCCGCATTATAGGTATGAAGCTACAAGTACGCGGCGAGCCGTTCATGTCGGGCCAATTCAGTGAGCGTAACTTAGTGACAACTTTTAGGTGAATATAACTGTAGGTAATTAGCGCTGCGCGACCTGAATTGCACTTTATTGTTTCCTAGGAAGAGTCGCTTTTTATTTAAATGATTTTGAGGAGTAAATCGTCTGTATTCAACTGTTACTTAGAAACTAGTACAAGTTTATGTATGGTCGAGTGAGATGAAAATGGCAACGTCAATTACGTAATGTACATGGAAAGACAGCTATAGTTTTACGAGGATTTTTTGACACTTAATTCATTTGAGGCCTATTACATTTCGACCGTGATTTTTTAGCAAAATGGGAAACTTTGGCGTTCTTGTTCTGAGAAAGTGAAAGACTTCGACAACTATCACTTATTCAGTGGTGGAGAATAGTTATTAGAATAGATTACAGCGGTCTCGCTTTTAGCATTTTTTTCTTATCATTTTTTTTGTCCAAATAAATGTTTTTCTTTCTTTCCTTCTTTCTTTATAAAGCCAAAATTCCGAGGCTAGATTTTCATAAAAATGCGCGACGGCACTTTGTCGTGCTCGTGGATTGAAAAACTGTACGTACAAGTAAATCAAATGAATAATATATAATAATAATATCTCTTAAAAAGTGGTTTAGTTCATAGTGGCCTCAGAATTTTGAAATATATGGAATATCTAGAAAAACCCTTTCAAAATCATAAAACTACCAAAAAAAAAATGCTCAGAATTAACTGTAAATTTCTCCTAACTACATTAATATTATTACGTAAAATTTATATCAGAATAAACGTTAGTTCATAAGAAATTTAAATTGCATAAATTAAAAAATCTATAATATATATATATATATATATAACTCAAATAAACGTAATTACAACTGCCAATTTTTTACTTAATGCAATGCGTCGGCTGCTCGAACAGTCACAACGCAATTTTCTGATACGCCTCTAAGGCTAGAGCGGAGCGTGGCAGCTGAGCGGACAAATGTGCCAATATTAACCAATAGGAACGGAGCTCTGAAGTGCGAGTTTAAATTCTATTGGTCAATGTTGGCACATTTCTCCGCACCGCTGTCACGCTCCGCTCCAGTGTGGATGAGCAAAGTTAGTCCACGAAATTCAAAATTTCTTACGTTTTTTGCAATTTGCAAATCCGTGTCAGGTTGTATCTTGATTAAAATATGGTTCGAAACCATAAGAAATACGTATTTACAAAATTAGAATCATTAATAAAATCTCTAAGTTAAAATTGGTCTATTGAATGACATTTTCATGAAATCAAAACATTTGAGACCAATTTTCAATTTAATTTTAAGTTTACATTATCATCAGTAAAGCTGAGGCGAATCCCGCGCAAGATTCGGGACGAAATTCCCTTGTGCCTATTGTGTCAACCAACTTGTTTGAAGGTTCAAACTAGCTCGAATGTTTGCGTGACTACTTAATCATTAAGGCTGGTTTCATAGCTGTCTGGGAGACCCGTACGGGCTCCCGAACGGAGACCGCGAGGGCATCGCTGCTCATTCATCGTTTCACAGCGACGCGGAACGCCCGTGCTCTGGGAGTACAGTCCAGATGACTAGATTGACTGACAAGGGATATATCATACACTCCCTCATTTCAGAGCACTGCGGTCGCTACCCATACGGGTCTCCCGTGTACGGACGGCCCGTACGGGTCTCCAACACAGCTGTGAAACCAACCTAAAACCACCGACGCGTCACGTCCTGCTTCCCGCGCGGGATTCCATGCGTCAGGTTCGAGAACGGGCGTCGTCAGTAGGGAACTGGTCATCTTTTGGCCGCCACTGCTTATTTTAATTTTTTTTTTTTTTTTTTAACATCTATAGCGGCGGGTCAGACCGAATTTTGGCTTGGCTGTCGCGTCGTTACGCAACAGCCAACACGCCAACAGACGCCATATTTATTTCCTGTCGTAAACTATCCTTTTATGCATATTACCTGCACAGTCACGACCACTAATATGTATACAATTATCAACTTTTTAGAGTTATTTTCTCTTACTGTATTGATTGTAATTGTATGTTTTTAGAAATATAGTATTTTGGAATCCACAGTTCCACACTACGTAGGGTTTATGTCAAGTTGCAATCGTTATTCCACGAGAAAATCATTTTGAATTTTGCTAAGTGTATGCATATCGTGATCGTGACATACATAATAATTTTGATGTTTTCACATCTGCCAGGCGTCCCGCGACGGCTCATTTTTTAAAAACTTTTTTTTACGGACGCTGTTAACGTTCTGCATCGTTCTCATATGTATAATTTCAACATGAATGATGTAAAAATATTTTAATAGAGTATCCGTGGAGTTTCTTGCGCGTTCTTCTCCATAGGAGCCTACTACGCTTTGGAATGGGCAACTAGCTTCATCTTTCTGACTGACCGACCCCTTGACAATTCAAAAGTGCCTGTAATTGGTTTATTTTAAATAAATACTTTGAGTTTGAATCGTGTCTGTTTGAACAATCCTTAACGTACTCCACGCTCCACTTAGCCTAAGATATACACAACTTTTGCAGATTTGCAGCGCCTGTCCTAACGGTCATCTTAAAATAACGTATTACCAAGCCTGTATCCCAAAAAGGGGTAAGCAGAGTTATACAATTACACCCACAACCACCACCTACAAACTATCGTCGGTTATGTTCAAGTCCTAAGAAAAAAAAAAAAAGAAGAATTTGTCTATGACTAACCTGTAACTGTTCTTGTTTCCATTCGTTGTCTGTGGTCTCTTCCGAATCATCGAACTGTGACTTCCATAGTGACACCAGAGTGAGGGCTCCGCCTTTAGTGACCTAAGACAACAAATATACATGTTTATGTAGGTTTTCTATACAAAAATATCCTTAAACCTTGTCCCAAAATATTGATTAAGAGCCCTATTACACTTTTTAGGCAAATTTATGATTTTTTCAAATTCAGCAAATCACGTGAAAAGAATGTGTAACTCCAACTTACAAGAAAGAGCATGGCACTATCGTTATTACAATCACATAATTTAAAATATCTTACTGTTGCTGAAAATTACAACGTCAAAAATCATGAATATACGAAAAAAAAAATGTAATAGGACTCTAAAGTGGATGCGCTAAAATAGCCCGCGAATTTGAAATTTTCTTACGTTTTTCGCAATTTGCAGGTCAGTGTCCTTAATCAAAGTTTGTTTGGCGACCATAACAAATATGTATTAACAGAATTATACATCTCTCTAAGTTAGAAATAGTCTATGGTTTTTTTTTTTTTTTTTTTCATGAAATCATGACCAATTCTATTAGAGACAATTGCCAACAACCAGAAACAATTGAAAAAGCATTTTATAGTATTTACCTGCTGCAAAGCGGACACATTCTCGTCATCCATGACGGCGAATTGTGTGAAGCTCTGGTCGGCGCGCGCGCGGGCTGTTCGACGCGCTCCTGTTGACAATACAAACATAAATCTATACTCTATACCAATATTATAAAGAGAAAAGATTTGTATGTAACGTATAAGCTTCAAAACTACTGGACCGATTTGAAAAATTCTTTTAGCAATGGATAGCTACATTATCAGCGAGTAACATATGCTATATTTTATCCCCGTACTCCCGCGGGGACGGGAACTACGCGTGTGAAACCGCGTGACGTCCGCTAGTGTTATATACAATTTATGTGTTCAGTATTACTATTTTCTTAATGTCTCAAAGTCCAAGTCAAATCATTTATTTCAAATAGGCCCGTGTATGGCACTTTTGAATGTCAACATTTACAAAATAATATAATTGATTCTAGTCGCCCCTTCCAAAAGGTAGTTTTCGTATGGAGAAGAATGGGCAAGAAACTCCACCGTTACTCTTTTAAAATGTTTTACAATAGTTTGTATAAGTCCGTACATTAGTTAAATAATTATATGTGAAGACGATGCACCTATAATAAAATTACTATACCACAATAGGTAAAAAGAATTAAAAATGAAGCAACGACAGATGACTTAATTATGTGATAGATACATGGTGCTCACATATTTACAAACATTGTAAAAGTAGACGATTTTCCTATTTTTTAAAATTAATAAGTCAGTGTGTGAGGAAGTAATCACAGAATGTAAAATCAATGTCATATAACACAAAATTATAAATTTTACAATTAAATTAGCAACCTGTTTGATTTTGTCTCTCGGCAAACTTCATGTTTCGTCAGTCGTCGGATTTCTATCAGTAGCCCTTTGCACTTGGTGCAGACCGGACGTTCTCAATCGATTTGGAAGTATATAGAGTTGTTAATACTCTTTTAACTTGATGAAATTTGTTTTGTAAATAGGAGGAAATCTGTTAAAGTCGCAGGCAAAAAAATAGTTTTACAGCTCTCAGATGAATGCAGATGAGACACTATACCTATGCATATGTCTGAGAGATATCCGGAGGTCTATGGGCGGAATAAAAACTCTGACACCAGATTAGTCACTAACCACACGAAAAGAAGACGTGTTGTCAGTGATGATCAGTGATCGGAGTAGGTAGATTGATTTGAGGTCAATGAACTGGCACGTATATATTAGTATGCTTGCGGGATTCCGGGATTGTGAAATTGAAAATATTTTTTTAAGGACTTTCAGATGTTGTAATGTGTAGAATAAAGAATACATCAATATGAATAAGAAATGTTTAACCCTTTTGCTGTTATTGCATTGAATGCGAAAAATATTAAGAAGTATAAAAATATATTTTTATTTATTTATTTAAGAATACACTACAAGCAGCAGATAATATACTTACAAGAAATAACTACTAAATTAGTCATTTTATGTAAGTTTCGAATGGACGCACAGCAGTAAGATTCACTTTATTACTTGATAAATAGGAAAAAAAAAAACAATTTAAAATTTTTATCCATTCTATAAATTTCTAATGGTAGTAGTTTAAAAATCCTTACTTTAACAATATTTGATTCAATCCCGTAAGTACCAAAATGAAATCCCGGAAAAAGGCTTACCCATGTTATGATATTTATGACTATTCATTATGCGAGTACGTAAAATCAATGTACCTACTCCGATCACTGATGATGATTTATGGCACTGAAACGTGCTCGCTCACAATGGGCCTTATTAAAAGGCTAAAAATCACCCAAAGGGCAATGGAGAGGGCTGTGCTTGGAGTTTCCCTACGTCATCGAATCAGACATGAAGAAGTCCGTAGGAGAACCAGGGTAACCGAATAGCCCGAAGAATTGCCAAACTTAAGTGGTACTGCCACTTAAGTTTGGCAATTAGGCAGGGCACATTGCTCGCAGAACAGATGGCCGATGGGGCCGAAAGGTTCTGGAGTGGCGACCGCGTACCGGAAGACGTAGCGTTGGAAGGCCTTCCAGAAGGTGTACCGATGACTTTGTGAAGGCCGCAGGAATCCGCTGAATGCGGGAAGCACAGAACCGGTCGAAGTGGCGGTGCTTCGGGGAGGCCTATGTCCAGCAGTGGACGTCTCGGTTAAAATGATGATGATAATGATAACCTAATCTTCTAGTTATTTATAGGTATATGCCAGTAAGGATTATTATTTTCTATTAATTTATTGAACAAACACTCACCACTCAACATGTTAGCTACCGAACTGTTTGACAAAGGACAGTTAAATACCTTCGTCTCACTAATTACTTATTTATTTATAAAACACGTCTATTTAGAACGAGGTCAGCTGTTTGACTGATTTTTACACGTTACTGTGACAATAGCGGTCAAGTGCGTGTCGGAATTGTTATGTAGGGTTCCCGCAAGCGGTATTGTTTTTTCGGGAACAATATTTTTTGAGAAATGTATGATTATTTGAATGCAGTCTTAAATGTTATGTCATTTTTATTAGATTCCGAGTTCTCAGCGACCTAAATTGGAACAAACACTGGTATCTCGACCTAGTATAATGAAGTTATAAGCCCCTGGCTAGTTCGTTCTCCCCTTTTTCTTTATTGAACATCTTTATTCTATGCGAATAATTTAAAGTAGGCGCGTGAGATATACAAATGGCGAGTGGCGCGTGCGTGGCGACGGAATGTCGCGGGCGTTGTGCCGCACGGTGGATCGAAAATCGGCTGTAGAAGACATAGGATCTTGATGTCTTAAATGTTATTTTTTTGCTGGAAATGACTTCTGCCGATCATTACTGTTCTAAAAAATATCATATGAAGTAATTGTGCGCACAAATGGAAGAGTTATAATTTTTATAAGCAAAAAATGTATGGAGCTGACATGAAAAATGAGGATATCTCTGGAATCGCAAGGTTGGCCGTTATATCCTGGCACACTGTTATAGTATTATTTATTTGTGAATTTTTGACATACTTAATATCGCGGCATCACTTGCGATTTTTTTTTTAAAATCGTCAAAATTAAAAAAAAAGAAAAGTATATGATACATTTTAATGCTTAAATATGGCTATACCAAGTGTAATTTACAATATTTTTTATGCTTAGACCAAAACATTCTAAGAAATCACAAAGTCGTATTACCTACTTTGTGGTTTTCATTTGAAATGAGATGGTAATTATGAATTACGTAATACGTAATCTTGTCTAATGCCTCAAGTCCACATTAGCTAATGATTAATAAAACTTAATACCTATATACCTGTTAAAAGGATACGTACCAAAATAATTTGGGGTACTCGCTAATTTAGCAATTAGTGCAGGATTAACTTAATGAAAGTAATTAGATAAATGTGATACCATCATTAGTCAATAACAATAAATAGTCAAACATTGGATTCACAACTTCAGTTCATTTAGAGCATTTCTAATACTAACATCTATCCTACCGTGTCTTTTTACTCAGTGATCGTGAATAATGGAAAGCATTATTACAAATTTGGATTTGTTTGTTATTCTGAGCAATCAGGATGCTTTGTCTTTCGATCACGAAATATTGTTCAACACACTTGTTATTCGACTGGGCTCTAGCCTGTCAGATGAAGACAGTGTTACCGTGAAAGAATTTTGTCAAAGATTTACACGGGCAGTTCAAAAGAGATGGTTACGATCCCACAGGAAAAGTGAAGTTTTTAGACGTGATTACAGTAATTGGCTTGAGGCAAATATTGACTGGCCAAACTGCGTGCAAGTCAATTTGCTCATTCAAGAATCAACAAGTGAAAATATTTCTACTGAACCTGTACCTGAACCTGTACCATCAACTTCAACAATGAAATCAACTTCAACGATGACAAAAAGATCTCGAAAGCCGTTTGAAGATCTAAGTAACATGCAGAAGAAGAAACGATCTGATGAATATATAGGCGATGACCCTAATGAAGTAGCTTATTCAGCTGCAGCACTTTTGAAAGGAGATGGTCGTGAGGATATTGCATCTGTTATTGAACATATGCTCCAAAATCCAGAAGCAGCAGCAAAAATCAAGGAAATGTTGAACAAACCAGCTCCTTCAACAATATTTTCACCAGAAAAAGCACTGGGTTTGCTACTTTCATTAAAACTATCGAAATGGCAATATATCACATTAAGGGAAACGACTATTCGAGAAGGTACAAAGGAGATATATCCGTCTTACTATAAAGTGCAAAAAGCTAAGCTACAGTGCTACCCTCCGAAGACACTTGTGACTGTAACGGATTCATCTGCTAAGATTGCACTACAAGCGTTACTAGATTTAACAGTGAACAGAATTTTTGAAACTATTCGTAGTCCTGATGCGATACAAAATAAACAATTGATATTAATATCAAAGTGGGGATTTGACGGTGCATCTAACCAAAGTAGATATAAGCAAAACATAGAGAGTGGTCAAGATGATTCCAGCATATTTATGACCTCTTTGGTTCCATTAAAGTTGACAGCTGACGGTGATACCGTATGGGTGAATCCAAAACCCTGCTCACCTATGTATTACCGGCCAGTCCAGTATAGTTTTGTGAAAGAAACCAAAGACGTTGTCATAAATGAAAAAACTGCAATGGATAACGAAATTGAAGCTCTCGTTCCCTCAAAATGACAAGGACATGAAATTAGTCACAAATTAATGATGACGATGATTGACGGCAAAATTTGTACATATCTGTCTGAAGCTAAGTCAAATGCGGCCTGCTACCTGTGTTTGGCTAAGCCTACAGAAATGAATAAGTTAGATGTCATTGCGTCAAAAACCATTTCTTCTGGTGTGTATGAGTTCGGATTATCATCACTTCATGCCCGCATTAATGTGATGGAATGTCTTCTACACATAGCGTATCGTCTCGACTTCAAAAAGTGGTCTGCAAGACGAGAAGGTCATCAAGAGTTATTGCATTCACGAAAAAAACTCATTCAAGATCGATTCAAAGATGATCTCAACCTTTTGATTGACATCGTTAAGCAAGGATCAGGCACAACTAACGACGGGAACACAGCAAGGCGGTTTTTTGAATTTCCTGATAAAACTGCAGCGATCACTGGATTAGATGAAGACCTAATACGCAGATTTGCTGTGATTCTGCAAGCTATCACATCTGGAGAGATTGTAGACGTGCCGAAATTTAAAGAATACGCTAGAACAACCGCTGAAAAATACGTAGAACTGTATGATTGGTACTACATGTCATCAACCGTCCACAAATTGTTGATTCACGGAGGGGACATAATTGCAGAAAATGCTATTGTACCAATTGGAAGTCTTTCGGAAGAAGCTTCAGAGGCCCGAAACAAAGACTTTAGGAGGTTCAGAGAACACCATTCGAGGAAAAAGAGTAGACAAGCATCAAACGAGGATATCCTCAATATGCTTATCGTCTCTTCTGATCCTCTAATTTCTTCCAAAAGACCCAAATTAGATCCCCACAAGAGGCAGACATACTTTAAGGAAACAGTAGAACTACGGAAACTTCAGGATCAGGAAGCTCCGACAGAGTTCTTAGAAGTTATATCTATTTTAGAGCCTGATTCTGAAGTGGATTCTGATGGTGACGAAGTATAAAATAAGTTAACTTTTATTGTTTATGTTAGGTTAGGTTAAGTTATTTTTTTTTTTAATAATTTGCTTTTATTTTTACAATAGTTTACCATTTATTGTTATTGACTAATGATCACGTTTATCTAATTACCCTCATTATGGTACGTATCCTTTTAACAGGTATATAGGTATTAAGTTTTATTAATCATTAGCTAATGTGGACTTGAGGCATTAGACAAGATTACGTATTACGTAATTCATAATTACCATGTCATTTCAAATGAAAATCACAAAGTAGGTAATACGACTTTGTGATTTCTTAGAATGTTTTGGTCTAAGCATAAAAAATATTGTAAATTACACTTGGTATAGCCATATTTAAGCATTAAAATGTATCATATACTTTTCCTTTTTTTTTTAATTTTGACGATTTTTAAAAAAACAATCGCAAGTGACGCCGCGATATTAAGTATGTCAAAAATTCACAAATAAATAGTACTATAACAGTGTGCCAGGATATAACGGCCAACCTTGCGATTCCAGAGATATCCTCATTTTTCATGTCAGCTCCATACATTTTTTTCTTATAAAAATTATAACTCTTCCATTTGTGCACACAATTACTGCATATGACATTTTATAGAACAGTAATGATCGGCAGAAGTCATTTTCAGCAAAAAAAATAACATTTAAGACATCGAGATCCTATGTCTTCTACAGCCGATTTTCGATCCACCGTGCGCCGCGCCCGTTTCATATTTCAAATGTATAGGAGTGACGGGGCGCGGAACAGACAACGCCCGCGCCGCACATTGAATTTTGTATTTTGAATTAAATTATAAATGAGGACGGACATAGTTTTAAGACCTTTGTAACTAACAATTTATGGAAATATCAATTTTAGTCTATATTAAATGAATTTATTTATTTATTTAAAAGAAACAGGATCGATTGGCATCAAAAAAAGTTTTTGTGAAAACTGCACATTTTCTTGCAGACTGTATTTTTTTTTTTTTAATCTGTAAATGCAGATCGAAATTTTTCAAAAAGTTAGGGACAGGCTCCTAAGACCTTTTTCTTGCAGCGATTTAAGGTACCTGGCGGTTAAGGTACCTGTCCTTACTGCCCCATCTCAAAAATCCACCCTGAATATGTTGATCAAAATATGGTTAGCTATCGTAACAAATATGTATACATATATTCGTAAAAGCAGGGAAAAACTATTTGAACTTTATGGCCTAAAGCAACATATGAATAATACAAGCTTTCATAAGTATGTTGCAAAATATTCAAAAACTTTTAAAAGTGTGTGCAAAATAGCCAAAGCTCTTTATATTAGCAATAAAATAAAATCAGCTGATGATAAAATAAAAACTACCTGGCAAATAATAAATAATGAAACAGGTAGGAAAAATCAGCGAAATACTGAATTTAATTTAGAGACTGCACATGGCCCCATTAACTCAGATATAGAAATAGCTCAAGAATTTGAATCCTTTTTTGCTAATATTCCCCTTAAAACTACTCAGGCTTTAAATTCCTCACCCGCGCTTTCTGCTGCCTTACTTAGACAGAATGTGAAGGCTTGCCCTTTGGAGTTTAGGTTTCAGCATACAAACCCCCAGGCTGTTATAAAAGCTTTTAAAGATCTTAAAATTAAATCAACAGAAGATCTCTGGGGAATGTCTGTAAAAGTCTGTAGATCTATAATCGAAACCATTGCGCCCTATTTAGCTTACATATTTAACACCAGTATAGACCAAGGAGTCTTTCCGGATCTCATGAAACACAGTAAAGTAGTTCCATTGTTCAAATCTGGTGATAGTAAAGAACCCAACAATTATAGGCCTGTATCAATTCTACCAGTGCTCAGTAAGGTGTTTGAAAAGTTGATGCTCAATCAAATGTTACCTCACTTTAATAAAAATTCCATCTTTCATGAACAACAGTACGGTTTCACCAAAGGGCGTTGTACCACTGACGCCGGTGTCACTCTAATAAAGAACATTTTTAATGCCTGGGAAGAAGCACAAGATGCCATTGGAATCTTTTGCGACCTCTCGAAGGCGTTCGATTGTGTAGATCATGAGACACTTCTGCTGAAACTAGAGCACTATGGGATTAGGAATGCAGCTCTTGATTTACTTAGATCATACCTGAAAGATAGAAAGGTTAAAGTTCAGGTAAACGGCGTAAACTCATTAGGGTCTGAAATGGCAATGGGCGTTCCCCAAGGTTCGATATTGGGTCCATTCCTCTTTTTAGTTTACATTAATGATTTACCCCAATTATTTCAAAATCAACCGAAGATGGTGTTATTTGCAGATGACACATCATTAATCTTTAAAATAAACCGACGGTCACAAAATCTTGAAGACGTTAATAGCTCTATTCTACAAGTCCAAGATTGGTTTACGGTAAACAATTTGGTACTAAATAAAACAAAAACCAAATGCATTAGATTTAAATTACCTAATGTTAGAAGTAGCGAATGTGACATCATATTGAATGGGGAAAAACTGGAATTTATTAATCAAACGGTTTTCCTAGGAATCACGCTAGACGAGAAATTACAATGGGGACCTCATATAACATCTCTTGCGGGGCGGCTAAGCTCGGCCGCTTATGCTGTTAGAAAGATAAGACAGTTAACAGATGTAGAAACCGCGCGATTGGTCTATTTTAGCTACTTCCACAGCATTATGTCGTATGGCATTTTACTGTGGGGTCGGGCTGCTGACATTGAATCCATCTTTATTTTACAAAAGAGAGCTGTCAGAGCCATTTATAATCTACGTCGCCGCGAATCTCTCAGGAAACTATTTAAAAGGATTAATATTATGACGGTACCTTGCCAATTCATTTATGAAAATATTATGTATGTAAGGAAAAATCCACATCTTTTTAATAAAATAAGTGATAGACATAATTTTAATACTAGAAATAAAGATAAACTAGATCAACCATTTTTCAGATTATCTAAAGTACATACATCTTTTATGGGGTACTGTGTTAAATGTTACAACAAAATACCTTGTGACATATTGCAATTAAATGAAAGAAAATTTAAAACTCAGATTAAAAGTACACTTTGTAAACAAGCATATTACAAATTAGAGGATTATATCCAAGATAAGAGTGCTTGGAAACATGCTGGTCCTGCTCCATAGGACAATTTAGAATCAAGACAAAATCAAACAGGTTGCTAATTTAATTGTTAAATTTATAATTTTGTATTATATGACATTGATTTTACATTCTGTGATTACTTCCTCACACACCGACTTATTAATTTTAAAAACATTAGGAAAATCGTCTACTTTTACTATGTTTGTAAATATGTGAGCACCATGATCTATCATATAATTAAATTATCTGTCGTTGCTTCATTTTTAATTCTTTTTACCTATTGTGGTACAGTAATTTTATTCTAGGTGCATCGTCTTCACATATAATTATTTAACTAATGTACGTACTAATACAAACTATTGTAAAACATTTTAAAAGAGTAACGGTGGAGTTTCTTGCCCATTCTTCTCCATACGAAAACTACCTTTTGGAAGGGGCGACTAGAATCAATTATATTATTCTGTAAATTTTGACGTTCAAAAGTGCCATACATGGGCCTATTTGAAATAAATGTTTTGACTTTGACTTGACTTTGACTTTATGTGTATTATGTATTATCATAAAAAATATCAATACAACTCTCTGGAGTTCAATTACCCTATTGAATAACTATTTCATGAAGACGTGCTCTTAGAATATGGAAAGATTTGCGAGCCATACCGGATATGTATCCTAGAGTAGGCAATCCTTCACACACAGCTCTACTATATCCTTACATATTAAAAAACAAAGTCATCCGCCGCGTCTGTCTTTCTGTCTGAACGCGATACAACTCAAAAACTACCGAACGGATTTTCAAACGGTTTTCACCAATGGACGGAGTGATTCTTGCGAAAGGTTTTAGTGTATGATTCATTAAAGTTTTTCTGTGAAATTTGACGATTATTATTGAAGATGTCGGATAAAATCATGCTGACTGGGAGACTTACTGACGTGCGCGGCGTAAACCGTAACAGATACATCAAATGTATGTTCTACAGGATTGAAAATCTTAAAACTTTCAACAAAAACGTCCGCGATGGCATATGTCTATCTTTTAAGGATGACCCACAGTAACCATTATTATCTTTCATTATTTGATAAAAATTCCATTGTTATTTCCGAAGCTATATTGACCGGTATCATATTCATCCTTATCCAATAAAATATGTTATTTAAATTGGGCATTTAATTGAGATTAAAATATGCCTTGACATCATATAATTTAAATGAATGGTTCAAAAGATATCACAGATTATAAATTACGCGTAACAAAATAATTATGGTTATAGTCAATAACCTTTTCCTGGACTATTAGGTATGTAATCCCGGTACTGTTGGTAGAATGATCCCGTGGTATACAGTATGTTAATTAACGAAAGGCGTTCCCGTTTACCCGCAACAGTATAGCATCCATACATGCTAAAAAAATATTACCATTCAAAAACAAAATGTTTTTATAAATTTAATTTTTTTATAATAAAATATTCACAAAAAATATTAAATTGATACGTAAAAGAAACACTCTGTACACGCGCATTTGTATTTCAATGTGGAAGTATGGCAATGTCGCAACAAACTTATGAATGACGATTCGCGTGTGCGGCGATCTATTGATGCGCCTAGGCGCCCTCGCCCCCCAATATCCACATTATTTTATTTGGAACTAAAAATAGCGACGTTGCCGGTTTGGGCAGCGCGAATACGCTAGGTCCTTTACCGCGCTACTATTTTGATTTTAAACAGGACGTTTCAAATTTATTTTCATTTATTTTATTTTTTTCATTCGGTTTTTTTATACTTATTTTTCTATGCTGATATTTTTATTTCAATGTATTAATGATATAGATTAACGCCTTTAAGGGAACGCCCTCTGTTATTTAACATACTGTATTTTCCGACATCCACGCGGGCAAAGCCGCGGACAACAGCTAGTATCTATCTATATGTATAAATTAATCGCAGAAATGTATGCGAGCATAACTTCCGAACGACTGCACCAAATTGGATAATTATTTTTTTGATGTGTTCACTATTCTCAGGACAAAGTTTGTATAAAAGAATATTGGATAGGTAGGTAGCAAACCTACCTAACCAATTTTCTTTGGTGGGTGCGTAGAAAAGTAATTAGTGCTACCCGTGCGAAACCGGGCCGGATAAAGGTAGTTACTAAATAATAACTTAATGAAATAATAACTGACCTCTCTTGAAATGCGTGTCTGAATGCACACTGTCCACATCAGCAGTCATTATCCTAGGACTAACCGCTTCACCTGTTGACAACAATATTTTGTTAATAGTCTTGATAATTTATATGGTAGGATTTGTCGTTATGAAAATGATTGGGGGAGACCTATGTCCGGGAGTGGACGACTGAGATTACGATGATAATATTTAAGAGTTTTAAAATATTTCTGGAGAGAATTGAATTAAAAGACTGATTTACGTTGATCTATACTCCGTTGGTAGTTAAATAAAATAATTTAAAAAAATGTGACGAGAGAACTGTCAAATATTAACCGATTAAATATATCCACTTCTATTGTGGATATATTTAGTAACTTTTCCGCTTAGCTATTTCTAAAGAGCGATAAAAACCCTGAAAAGAATCAACAAGTGTTTCCCTCTCAACGAGGCATCCTCAGGATTACGATTGACTTTAACTAACTAGAAATAGCTAAGCGGAAAAGTTACGAAATATATCCACGTCTATTGTATTTTTTAATTTGGTTTAGTTTGACCGGGACTGCTGTATCGCGCGTTGGGTATGTGCGTGGCTCACGGGGGGACAGTGCAGGCCACTCAACCTTTTTGTCTGTGCTAAATAAACGTATTTTCTTTCTTTCATTGGTCAATGCTCCCCTCGCCTCGCCACACATTTCTAAGACGCGGAACAGCGGTCCCGGTCAAACTATAAGCCATTAATTTTTCCAACTTTACGGGGGAGGGCAGTCTGAACAATCCACCTCCACACTGACTGGGCAGCTGACTATCAGCCCTAGTCCAGCTCCTTTCAGACTATTTTTTAAACAGACTCGAAAAGTGTGCAAGTCAAAATTGAATTCTGTTTTCATTTTTTTTGTTTTTAAGTTTGAACTCGTTTAGCTTATTTTGCCCTATCAATAATAATAATAATGGGTAATGAAAATGAATAATAAGTACATATAAAACCGTGTAACAAACATACAGTAGCTACCTGGCGTGTTGGGCGAGGCGCTGGCCAGCTCCTGCACGCACGTGGGCGGCGCCGTCACCACGCGCAGGCGCGCCAGCGTGGGCCCGCCGCCTGCGGGGGGGGGGGGGGGGCATCACAAAAGACACTGACATAACACCACCAAAAAAAAATGAAGTTTCGGAAGTCGGTGGCAAAATCACAGCCACCAACTGCCGTTACAAAAATATTTTTGAAGTGAAAACTTCTATTTAAGCACATCTTATTTTTCTAAACGCTATTGTGCTCTTTATTTATATTATGTTACGGATCAATGTTCTATGCGAGTATTTTTACTTTAAAGGTTTTAGACGTATTTTTTTTTTAGTTTTCACTTCTGTCGGCACTCCAGGAGTGCCACTGTTTTTTTATCACTTAAGTTTTTCTTATACTGTTCCCACGGCTGGGGCTGCGGCGTCCTCTGTATGAGAGGGAGTGAGCCGTAATTCACCACGCGGGCCCAGTGTGGGTTGGTGAATGTCACATATCTTCGAATTTTTTGGTTCTAGGACACAGTGGGTTTCCTTCTCCGTTTTGAAAGCAGTAGTGGAAATAATTTACACAACGTAAAGCCCTTGTCAGAGTTCAAACCTACGACTTACAAGTTGTAAATCGCAGCCGTTACCGCTAGGATATCACTGCTCTCCTCTTAAAAATACCTCTAATTTACCTAAATTATGGACAGTTGACGCCACTTTGGCAAGAGGTCTTCCATTTCAACAATGAATATAAAATATATGATGACGTTCATCATTCGTTTCATTCATTCATTCATCATTCAGTCACAGATAAAGAAAATATAGGTACTTTGACACTTGCCCGGACCTGACGTCTCAGTGCTGCCACCTAGTGAACATCATTACAAGCAGGAAAGTTTTTGAAGATGAATGGATGGATGGATGTTTGTTACTCTTTCACGCAAAAACTACTGAACAGATTCGGATGAAATTTGGCACACATATAGTTTATAATCTAAATGAACACAGGATACTTTTATTTCGATATTCTTATGGGATCGAGACTTATACAGGTGAAACCGCGAGGCGCAACTAGTAACACACATATCATACCGGGTGCAGGAGGCCTGGGCTTGCAGGGCGGCACGCTCTGCCTCTCGGGCCGCGTCGCGGTGCCCGTTACCGCAGAGTTGCTCGTCTCCTGTTGCTGTGCAATAATAATATCATTATTAATAGATAAACAAGGTTATGAAAGATTAGACAGTGTTTTAACGAAGTTTTTTTTGTTTAGTAATATAATTTGATCTTAAAGTTTGTTTAAGTTGGGATTTAGGGTTTTGTGACTTTAAGCTATGAGGAACAGGGTGTATAGTTCACTCATCCTCTATAGCAAAAGGGAGGATCCTCCGATCAGACGGATGTTGTGTCTGGTGGGCTACTGGAAGTCATATATATGCTGATCGCGCAGTAAACTCTGCTTGCGCGATGCAGGATTTCGCGTGACGTCATTATGATGCGTAGTCCACATGTGGCGATGAAAATGCCGCAACAATGTCATGAACATACAAAAGCATCCGCATAGCATCCGCACTAGTATAGTTTCCAAATGCTAGTAGCATATTTTTTTTGTATTGATTTGCCGGCAACGGCCGAAGATTTATATTTCGAGCGAAAATAACCGAAAACGCCACTTGGTCGGAGTCTGCGTAAATGTTGTTATGCAAAATAGTATTATTCCATGTAATATTTACATTTGTAATATTCACCTTGGCGTGTCTGTCGGGAGACGGCGCGGGCGTCGTCCTAGGTTCCACTTCCTTGTCTGTTGTTGGCTTGTCTGTGGTTGACTGCAAATAAACAATCTGTTTTAATTAAAATAATAAGTGCAGGTTTTAAATGATGATTGAACATAGTAGAAAAACATCAGTAAGGTCACTATATTTCCTCCTAGTGCGTTTCCTCTCCCGGCATTTCCAATGACATCTGCCTTTTGGCAATCTTTTTTTTCCTCAGTAAACTTACCGCATTATTAGTTTGCGCGAGTCGAATTCAGTAAAAAAATGTTATTCAACGCCCGGCGATCACAAACAATAATAAATTAATTTGGTGCACCTAAATACTGGTGAGAAACGTAATCCCAGCAGTGAGCCTATTCATGGGTAAAATATGTCAAGCCACGGGCTATATGTGGGCAACTTAAGCCCAGCAGTGGGAATTCTTGCCCAGCTTATATGATGTTACGATAGTTCTTATAGTAGGTTTTACTTACATATCCATTCAAATGGTTAGGCGCGTGTCTCGGTGACGCGGGATGCACTCTCTTGTCTGTATGTTTGTCTTTGTGTGCGCCTGTCTGTGTGTCTGTTGCGACTGCTGTGGTTGCCTCTGTTTCTAGACGCCGGCGTGTCTGTGGGAAAGACAAAAAATAAATTACAAAAAATGATTCAAATCCTGCCTAGACGATTTGCGATTTCAAATAGGGATGATGCCTGGGTCAAAAAAAAAAATTGTCCGATCAGTCAGATAATAAAAAAATATTAAAAATATATATATATTTTTTTGCTTTATCATATTAATAAAAATGAGTTAGAAAAAACGCATTAAAGTTGGGAAGTGGGGGTCACTACGTCACAAGTATAAAATCTACATACTCGTGACGTCATGACACATTTCAACTCAATGTATCGCCGTAATCTGTTGATAACGTAAAAAAAGAAAAAAATACGTGTGCAATATTTTTTAAATAATCTATGAGAGGGACAATTTTCTTTTTTGTCATCATCCCTATTGTAGCTCAATTTTTACATAAATAGGTAAATTTTTTGTCTCTTTTCTCCATAGGAATTTCGATTAGTCAATTTCAAAATATCAGCAGAAAAGGCTAATGGAGAGTTTATAGTAAAAAAATAAATAATGAGCTATAAATAATAGTCTAAAATCTTCAACTCTTGCTAGCATGTGTACCGTCGCTTTTGGCCTCTCTTTACTTCACTGTGCTGTAAGCATAGAATTGTCTGAGCAATACTCACGTTGTCGGGCATGGCGTCGTGCGGCGCCACGTGCTCGGGCGCGGCGTGCACGGCGGCGCGCGTGCGCGACACCGACACCGCCTGCGGGAGACGTGGCTTATGGACTCTCATATATAATACTGAACACCCCATGGCAAATGAATAGCGAGAGTGTTACAAGGACCTTTGGGTGCTCGAATGACGTTATCAGGGGCGCTGTTAGTGGACATTTGTACAAAAAAGAAATGAGCGAGTTTTACAGTAGTCGTATATGATGTGTAACATCTGACATCTCACCTTGGTAAATAAACAACATTGAAGGTGCGGGGCCTCCTCAAGGTCGTTTCTGACGGGCAACTATAACACAGCGCGCGCTCATTGATCAAATCAAATAGCGCGCGCTTCCCAGACTTCCTGTTACACAATTCCGTCCCTTTTCACAAATCACTCCCACAGATTTGATTAGTTTAGATTTTTTTAGAAATAGATTTTGATTGCAGACAACCGAGAGTAAAGATGTTACATATCCAATACAATATGGCGGCGTTACTTCCGATATTGACCACGCGCCAAAAGAACCTTGTACTGTTATCCATAAAATTTGGGACAGAAGGGCACTGTAATATATAACCAAGATACTATAGTTTGACCGGGACCGCTGATCCTCGTCTTAGAAATGCGCGGCGAGGCGGGGGGCAACGCTGACGAACGAGCTGTCTGCACTGGTCCCCCGTCTCGCCGCGCACATACCTAAGGCGCGGAACAGCGGTCCCGGTCAAACTATAGGAAACGAATGTTGCTTCGTGATAATGCTTCGATGGTATCCCCAAACACAATTCCATGAGAAGTGGATAATACTAATAACAAAAAATGATTTATTTTAGAGGGTGACTGGCGTGGGCCACGTCAAATTCTCTTGTGTATTACCAGGCGAATTCACAAACTTGTTGGATATTGTTAGCTTATGACGATAAAACGAAAAAACAATAGCAGATTGTTTGTCTAGGGAGCAAACAACTATTTTAAAGGCCAGAGTGTTTCTTTGAATCTAGAGCGGAGCAAAGGATTCTAGAGTAGAATCACGAGCGTAGCCAGAGATTCTTAAGAAGAATCCTGAGCGCAACGATCAATTCAAAGTACGTCACTCGAACTTAAAATAGTGTTGCTTAATTTCTCATAGAGGGTGATAAAAAGTAGTGTCCACCTGACACTACTTTTTATCACCCTCTATGAGAAAATTTTTATGTACAACTTATGAATAAGAATACTACCTACGTTTATTATTTCATTCCCACTACTTGAGGATGACACACATTTTTTTTATAAAACGAGAAATTCAAATTTGAGTAAACAATTACAAACGAAGGCGGCATGCATTTCGCGCGTTTTTAATGTTTTCACAAACTTTTTTTTATTTGGCTCGCGCGCGGTTTTCTTTATCATTCAGCCTTTTACTTGTTCATACATGTTTTTGATTGATCTCTTTGGTGATTGGAACTTTTACTAACAATATCCACATTCCAAATTCAAATCACTTTTGGTCCCTAGAGATAGAGCTATTTTGGTCCCTGTTTACGAAGAATAAACTAGTTTTTTTTAAATAGATATGATAAAAAATTATTTTCTAATCTATTTTCGAGTAATTACAGCTAATTACGGAGTCAACGGTTACTGGTAATGTAGTAACACGAATTTATGGTTTTTTTTTTTTTGTTTTCCCTTCATTTGCTGGTATTGATACCAAGACCTGTACCCTAATGACGTAACTTATTTTCGTAAAACAATTATGCCAAATTTGTTTCATTTTGACAGTTCAACAACATTCATTGCGTTATTTACGTTGTTGAGCAGATATTTTTTTCCAACTTATGAAGCAATGGATTAGCCATCGTTTCAAATCGAAACAGATTGTGTTGTATTACGCAATTAGGGTACTGACGTCTGCGAGAATTAGCCAAATAATTTAATATGACCCTAGATTTTAATATAAGAGTATTTCAATATTTTTCATTCACGACACGTGGGTGCTACACATTTTTGTATGAACTGCTTCAATTAAAATGTTCATAGGGTCACAGATGACTGCAGATAGTGCACTCCGCATGTTAGGTATGAAGCTACAAGTACGCGGCGGGCTCGACTTGTCGGGCCAATTCAGTGAGCGTAAAGTAGTCAAAAGATATAAAAGTTAATAGAAAGAGGCAACTTCTACGTGAATATAACTGTAGGTAATTAACGCTGTGCGACCTGAATTGCACTTTATTGCGTCGTAGCTAGAGCCGCTTTTTATTTAAATGATTTTGCGGAGTGAACCATCAATACAGTGTGAGTCTTTATAATGTGCACATATCGAAATGAGGGAATCTATGCTTAATATTATTGACGAATAAAAAAAACAAACATATATATATTTTTTAAGTTACGTAATGGGGGCGCTTTATGGAGAAATTTTACAGTTACTGTAAACATTTTTGAAAAAAACATCAGCCTTTTTTCTAAAAAACATGTTTTTTTTCAATTGAGTTTAGTTTTTTTCCCACAATTTTCATTTTATGAGGACGCCTAATTACTTCCAATCATAATGGAGTTTGTTTCATCGCGATAGATCATTTAGTTTAAAAGTTACACCGTTTTGTATAAAATATCCATAAAAAAAAAAAAAATGTTCTTATTTCGTCTATAAAATTAAGCATATATTCCCTCATTTCGATGTGTGCACATTATAAAGACTCACACTGTATTTATCTGTGATGACACAGTCTAGAATAAATCATTTTTTATTCCAAATAAAAAACCCCAATTTTCACAAAAACCACAAAAAAAAACGGACAATACACAACGCCTATTATTTTAAACGAAAAACACGTAAACCCAGACATTTTGTACAAACATACACAATGTAACCAAAAACATACAGGGTGACTCGACGCGAAAACTGTTACCATGGATTCAGTACATGATTCTGAAACCCCCTTTTTTTTTTTTTTTTTGAGGGTGGGAAATCGTCAAATAACTTCTCCCGCTCTGGGCGGAGCGGGAGGGCGTGTCAGACTCTTACTGACTAAAACCCACCCGTATTCCTTCGGTTGCCCTGTCGCCGGGGGCCACGATCTCCTTTTCGGTTTTCTTCGCAACCCCGGCAGGCATCGGTCCTAGTGGACCCCTTCAATTATGCTGACATCACTTTGAGGCGCGCGTGAAACCCCCTGCGATGAAAATTTCAACGCAGGGGCGTTGAAATTTTTTCGTTCATTAGTATTGAAAAAACAGCTGTTTCATAGAAAAGTGCAATACCTACGCGGTCAAAATGTATGGAACAGTTGTATATTTTTTTTTAATAACCGACGAAAAATCGAAAATCGAAGGAAATGGGAGACCGTTACCTCCTTCTACGAAGCAGTAATGCTCGCGAAGGAGGAGGCGGAACGCGTGAAGGAAAGGCAAAGTTCGCGCCCTCACAGCCCTAACCGCTACAGGAAGAGACGCCCTGGAGGTCGGGAATCGAAGGCCGATTTCTGGCCACCGTAGGCGCGGGCTTGCGGACGGTGAGCAATGGGTGGCTCACCGTCCGATAAGGACCAGGCCCGGGTCGACGGCGCGTTGTGTTCCACGCGCGCCTCAAAGAGATGTCAGCAGAACTGACGGGGTCCGCTAGGGCCGATGGCTGCCGGGGGTGGGCGGGGGAGTCCGAAAGGGAGATCGCGGCCCCCGGCAACATAGCAACTGAACAACTGAAGGAACACGGGTGGGTTTTAGCCAGTAAGAGTCTGACACGCCCTCCCGCTCCACACAGTGCGGGAGAAGTTATTTGATCATTGCTCACCCAAAAAAAAGGGGTTTCAGGATCATGTACTGAATCCATAGTAACAGTTTTCACGTCGATGTCGGGAACCCTGTATACAATGTAAATATAATACAAATAATGATATCCCTATTGCGTTTATTTTATTAGACATATTATTCTCACCTATTCAATTTTAAAGTTGTTGTCAAAACAAATATGCCTGAAATATAATTTTGTAGTTTTATAATCGATTGGAAATCTGCCTCCTTGGTGACTGCTAGATCTAAATGATTCTATCTGAATTATTACATTTCCTTTGGACGTGAACACGCGTCTTTAAATTTGCTTCCATAATGGGACGCAATAAAAAAACTAATGATATCAAAATCGGGGATACAGTTTGATGCCACAGCTACATTATCTATAATCAAGGTCTAAATAAATTCTTGTTTCCAATTGATGTTATTTCCACTTAAACAAACATCAACTTTATAGCAGTGTAAATAAATTTATTTTAGACTGACTATTACAGTTGAAAAAGTCATAAAATGTAGCGCAAACTGAACCTTATTGTTTTTCCTAATACTCGTGTTTGTCCGTCAGCTTAAGGCTGCCTGTCCATTGGAGCGGAGCGAGGCAGCGGAGCGGAGAAATGTGCCAATAATAACCAAAAGGAGCGGAGTTCTGAAGCAGAGTTTAGATTCTATTGTTTAATATTGGCACATTTCTCCGCTCCGCTGCCTCGCTCCGCTCCAGTGGATAGGCAGCCAAAGGATCAAAGAATTAGTCTTAAAGAAATTATTACTCGTAACGTTCACGTATTCACATAAAACACACGGCACAGCTACAACCCATTTTATTTTTTTCTTCAAATTAAATTTTTTTTTTTATGTTGAAAATTCTTGTGAATTTTAATATACTTAAATCTAATTGAATGCAGTGATTGGAGCCATTTCTGGTTTCCTATAGAATCATTTACTTAATTTTGTACAGTTAATTTCCTGTTTGTTCAAAATTAATAATTTCACATGCTTTTCTCTTCGTTTTAGCTTTTACAAAGCATTAGTTTCAACACTTGAGTTTATTTTGCAGCCATATTTAACTACCGATTATCCTTGCTGTTTAAAACAGGAATTTAGAACAGTAAAAATTAGCATTTGAAAAAATAAAAGATAAAATTCATCTATTTTTTCATAAAAGAAGCATCTTTTTTTATTTCTACCAGATATTCAAAAAGCATAAAGTAACTCACATCTTTCTCCCAATCGTAAGGGTCAGTATCCCTGATGCCTCGTCTCTTGCAGCACCTCTCAAGCAGAGATGTCAGCATGGCGTAGTCTGGCGTATCGGCGTACTCTAACTGTTGAACGTGTTCTAGGAACTGGCGTAGTTCTGATGGGAGATGCTTGAGGAGCAGACGGTGGTCGTACTTCTCTTTCATGAGACCGACCTGAGGACAAGATGGTTGTTAAGCCTCGTATACACCGGAAATAATGCGTAAACGACCTCTACCGGCCCCACCGCTGGGACTGCGGCGCCCTCTTTGTGAGAGGGAGTGGGCCTTAATCCACCACGCGGGCACAGTGCGGAGTGGTAAGTGTCACATGTCTGAGAATTTTTGGTTCTAGGCCACGCCGGTTTCCTCACGATGTTTTCCTTCACCGTTTTGAGAGCAGCGGTGGCAAAACCTGAATCAAAGGTAAATTAAGACGGAATATAAGTGTGTCCTACCCTTAGGACACATGTCTTTGAATTTTTTAGTTCTAGGACACTATTTACATAAAGTAAAGCGCCAGCCTGAGTTTGAACCTATGACTTACAACTCGATAGTCAGACAACCACTCTTACCGCGTGGTATCGTGTTGCCCAGTATTCTGGATTGTGGAGATCAGATAGAGAGTAGCTCTATGTAAAATACTGGTATTCAGCTGCATCCGGTTAGACTGCAAGCTGATCCGGACGTAATTGGGAAAAGGCAGGGAAAAGATTACGGTCTTTTCAGTCTACTGGTGGTCTACTCAATGAGTAGACCGCCAGTAGAATGAAAAAACCGCAGTCTTTTCCCTGTCTTTGGGCTTAATCTACGGCAGCTGACCGTTTACAAACTCCATGAGCATATAGAATTGGGACCATAGATCTTCTGTGTGCAGTCTAATGCGATCTACTCGGTCTACTCATCTATTCCTTGTCCTTCATCTTCCTCCACGGCAGCTGTCCATTCACGAACTCCACGAGCATATGGAGACCATAGATCTTCTATGTGCAGTAGACTGTGGTTTATTCGGTCTATTGATGATCTACTGGCGGACTACTCACCTGCTCCTTGTCCTTGATCTTCCTCCACGGCAGCTGTCCGTTCACAAACTCCACGAGCATATAGAACAGGGACCATAGATCGTCATGTCTGCCCATTTCTTTGTTCTTGTGCGCGTTTATTGACGCGTAGCGGACGGTTCCTGAAGAGATAGTAAATATTTTTGTAGTCAACAATTAGCAAAACTGGTTTTTAATATTTGGGTTGTAGTAAATAGTCGAGGAAGAAACATCCTTTACTAGGAGATAAGTGGTCTAGGTGCCCGCCGAAGCCGAAGTGCGCAGGACAAGTTTTAGAGTAACAGAAAAAGATGGAGATGGGGAAGATGGGTAGATAGAGTCTGGCCATGCTAAATCTGCAGAAGTAAAAAAAACGGTGCAATTTGAAAATCTATAGATGGCAACACCATCTGTTCTACAAAAAAGAATTTGATACTTTGTTTATATTCTGATTTATTCCTGGTAAAGAATAGTCACTTTAGCACGATGCAGTGTGGATTTGAAACAGTTTTGTCATCGTATGGAGGTAGAGCATGGGTACGACAGAGTCTGTTACATATAATTTATTATGCAAAAATCAAAAGGCGAAATATCAAAATCATTAGATCTACATAAAACCCCGAAACTGTCATAACTGACTGATGTAAAAAAAACTTTTTGGGGTTGCCCATTTATTCCATTGCAGCCTTAGCGTGGCCAGACTCTAGATCTGGGTCAGCGCTAAATCGCGAATAACGCATTCGTTTATTTTTATGCCTCATTTTAAGACGCAGATATATGTCAGTGACCTTGAGTGGCTAGCTTGCGTGTTCAAAGTCAAAGTCAAATAATTTATTTCAATTAGGCACGTAAAAGGCACTTTTGAACGTCAAAATTTACAAAAAAAATAATTGATTCTAGTTGCCCCTTCCAAAAGGTAGTTTTCGTATGGAGACGAATGGGCAAGAAATTCCACCGTTACTCTTTTACAATATTTTACAATAATTCTGTACTGAGCTCACGCAACGCGTCGTACGTCCAGCCAGTAATAGGACTCGCCCATCAAGGAGCGCTGTCCCAAATTAGACGCATTATTATTATACATAAAACAAAATGGTGTTTTAGTAAAAACTCGTATACTAAAAGATTAATAATTAAATAATCTTTAAAATGGTGAAGATTTCATAAAAATACACTTGATAGATTTTGCGTGATTCTCAGTCTTTTATCCGCGTTGGACATAAACTTTACAAATTAATTTCACTATGTAACATAAACATATTATTAAATATTCCTATACTAAGTTATTGAGAAAATACTCTAATTTAACATATATTTTGTTCCAAATCATTAACACTACTCGTTTAGACGTCATCTTCAGTATAAAATCATTAAAAGTTGGTTATCGTCACCTTAAGATCTATCGTCATAAAATTATTTTCGAGATATGATTTTCATGTGATGACATTTAAGTAATTTTTGTACATATTTTAGTAGAATATACAGAACTTACCAAATTGTTAAGAGCGTTTATCTTAAAAGTTGGCAACGTCGCAAATAGGTGTCAAATATTTACCTGTTTTGATTCATTTCAGCCGAAACACGTCCACTGCTGGACATAGGCCTCCTGTCCTGACCTGTTTTGATTAATTTGGCAATAATACTGTATGGAATTATGAAATGTGGCTAACTAGTGAACTAAAATATTGATTATGAAATGTAATACACCGAATATTTAGTTTTAGATGTAAAAAAAGTATTTGGTAACTTTCCAAATGCCTTTTTTACATCTAAACCGGCTACAACATCAAATTCAATGTTATAATTGTAATTCATTATTAATATTCTAGTTCACTAGTTAGCCCCATTTCTTATTTCCATACAGTAATATTGCCAAATGAATCAAAACAGCGAAATATTTGCCATCAATGAGCGACGTGGCCAAGTCCGTACCTCGGAAGCCGGCGGCGGCGCGCGGCGGGCGCACCGCGCCGTTGCTGGTGGTGTACTGGCGCGCGAGCCCAAAGTCCAGCATGTACACTTTCCTACAGTTCGACGGATGGCGGCCTATGCTGAAATTACTCTGAAAACATAAATTAACTCGGTCAAAATATTACCAAAAATCATGAAATGCCAAATGAAGAAAAAGAAACAAAATGTAATAAGGAAATCGTCTCAAAAAATATTTAAACCGTTTCAGAATCGGCCTCAAAGATATTTCAAATTGAAATTTAAGGTAACTTCCAAAACTATTGATTTAAGTAGTCTTAAAATAGATTTTTCTTGTTTTCTATTTTTTTTAAGGCAATTAAAAATTGGAAAAAAAAATGGGCTGTTGATCTTTTTCTTTTCGTATGGTTAGTGGCTAAAAATAATAGTAGTTTTAAAGCCGCTTATAGGCCTCTGACTTGGCTTCACATGCCGTCAAGAAATATCTTTCAGGCATTCCGGTTTCCTCACGATGTTTTCCTTCACCGTTCTTGAAGCAAGTGATAATTGTACAATACGCACATGAATCCGAAAAGTCAGAGGTGCGTGCCTTGGGTTCGAACTCAAGACCTATGACTTGGCAATCCGACGGTCACACCACTAGGCTATCACTGCTGTTGATAAAAAATAATAATAATAAAAAATAAAGAGAACCTGTAAATACACAGAAATAAAATTCTATGATTGACATAGTTGAAACATAATGTTGATCTTGTTGAGTTGTCTGCGCTCGGTGCTTGGTGTAGCAACACGCCGTGTTCGAGTTCGCGACAAGTCAATCGTCATCCTGAGGATGCCTCGTTGAGAGGTGAAACACATGTCGATTTCTTTCAGGGTCTTTTTAGACTCTTTAGAAATAGCTAAGCGGAACAAGTTACTAAATATATCCATATCATTTTATAATGGATTTCCGCAAGGTCACGCCTGAATCAATTAACCATCTTGTTGGGTTGGTAGTACGCAAAGAGATTTAAGATACTATTAAGAGGTTATCAGAATAAATGTCATAGAAAAACTGTGATCCGATAACTCAGTCACGCCATCTAGCATATTATAGCAAATTACTTAATGGCCAAGTTTGACACGATACACTTTTACTGACGGCAAGATTTGATTACCAACCGCTAGATAGTTTGACATTCTGAGAAAATTATTTAATATAAATTATCAATTAGGTATGCTGGAAGAGATTTCTTTAGAAACAAGCATTGCCTTTGTACGTATTTTTCTGTTCCTTTCTTCTTGTCTGTTTATATGTGTGTGCATAAATGGTTAAATAAATAAATAAATATAAAATAGGTAGGTACTAACGAAAATAAACCGTGGTTGTCGTTTTTTTCAATATGAGATTTGCAATAACATAATGCATAATTCGGCATAAATAGTTAGAAAATAATGTTCTTTTGATGGACACGAATGCGACTTGACTTGTAGGCGTACCACACTAGACTGCGCCACTTTTGCCCACTAGCACAAATGTATCGGATTACGATTTTGTTCGCTATGTCTCGTCTATTGATATGTAACAATTTAATGTCTTTGGTAAAACGAGTTGACACGCGCATGACAATTTGTTAGATAATTTTTGTGTTGATTTTCGTACCAGAAACCGGGTGTAAGAATAAGTTAGGGAGCTTATTAAATGGCAAAAAGTCTTCTACTATATCTTTATTACAATCACGTCAAAACTTGATGATAATATTAGCTTATAAAAGTAAAAATAATACTCACAGGTTTAATATCTCTGTGTAGGAATCCTACGGAGTGAATAGAATCTATAGCTTTGAGTATTTGTAGTCCCAGTCTGAAAAAATAAATATTTTTATTTAAATAATACATTTAAAAATCCAAAAAAAGGTGGGACCCTAAGGCTGCCTGTCCACTGGAGCGGAGAAGAGAGGAGAGCATCAAAACTGTGCCAATAAGCACATGATATGCTATGTGTGTGTGTGTGTGTGTGTGCGTGTGGGTGTATATATGAGTGTGTGTGTGTGTGTGTGTATGTGTGTTCATATTGGCAGTGGTCAGCCTTAGTATGACACACCGAATTTAAGAAAAAGTTTACTTTTGTCTCACGTCTTTTCAGTCACTCATAGTTGTGTGTCTGTCTCTTTCTAGAGCTCGATGTATAAGGCTGCGCTAGTCGACGGCTCGTTCGTGGGCGTGGTTATAAAGCATGCTGTCTCGCCCAACGTTGTGTGAGTAAGCGAGAATCACGATGATTTAATTTTATATAAAAAAACGTAATGAAGAGACCGTAGAATATTACCTTTGAATTTTAGATTATTATAATTCTGACGAATTTTAGTGCTTAAAAAAAATGTAATTGTGAAAGAACTACTGAATGTATTTATTCAAAATAAAGTTATTTGAACACTTGAGTAACTCAACTATGCCTGACAGAATTTTGTTTTCAAGATCCTGCTAGCAACTGTTATTTATTTACGCCCAAAGATGCGTTGAATTAGTGTTAAAATACGGATTTTACGAGGCTCGTAACTTTTGGATTTAATTAGCTATGACTGGTTTTTTTTGGCAGACAGTTACCAGAGATAATTATGTTTTTCTACCTCACCTTAGAGTAGTAGACAGAGAGAAGGCGCCTCTGGGCTGCGCTCGCCTCAGTTCGGCCAGGTTCCGACCCTGGAGCTGCATCACTACATAGTTGAAGCGAGCATTTCGGCCACAACCGATGAAACGGCACACGTGTTCTTTGCCTGGAATGTAGAAAATAAAACAACTTATATAACTGATTTATGTTTTGTAAGTCGGAGGCAACATCACAGCCTCCGATTTCCGCAACATAAATATTTTTTTCTTCCACACGTCCCTAATTTTCTTACACACATTATCAGCCTATAATGTTCCCACTGCTGGGACACAGGCCTCCTGTCTGTGAGAGGGAGTGGGCCGTAATCCACCACGCGGCCCATTGCGGGTTGGTAGATGTCACATGTCTGAGAATTATTTGGTTCTAGGATATGCCGGTTTCCTCACAATGAATGAATGACGAATGTCCTGAATTAAATGGATTATTATTATTACTGTTCTTTCACATTTCTCAGGACCAGGGGACCGGGGATCCCGGACCTTTGGAAAACGTATGAGTGGCCGAAGCCAACTGGCAGAGGCGCATTAGGCGTTTCAATGAAATGAGGCACCAACCGACGATTATTCCTATTTGCACTTTGCAAGTGCATCCAAGGACAACCACCAGTTGGTGTAGGTCTATTGCAGGATATGGAAACAAAGATAATATTGGACTATAGGTTTGGGTGGTTAAAGTGGACTGGTTACCTGGAAACATGGAAGGACTATTGCCCCTGCCTGATCAATGTTTATATGTACACGGATAAAATGGCAGGGGGTGTCTTGCACACTCGATAATTGGCCCCCAAAAACTGTCGCCAGCACATAGTGACGTAGCGACAAGGAGGTAGTGAGGCAGCATGTCTTGAGGTGCTTGAGGACTAGAGAGGTATTCCACGGCTTTCAGAACAATCCCAGAGCCCGGAAGATGGTCAAGATCCCTACGAGCACTTACTGGAATACTTCTTTCCTCCAAGCCGTCCAATTAAGGCAAGAATAAAAGAAGAAAGGTGGGAGCTCCGTTCCTCGTCAGTGATCACTCCAGCCGGCCAATAAAGGCAAGCCAGAGATGAGGAACAAGACTTCTCCCTGGAGATAGAGTCCGTGGGGTCGCTTCTGCCCAACAGCTCGCCACATGCTGCTCTGCAGGTTTCTGTATCTATCTTGGTCTGACTCCGCGTCCTAGACCTGTTCCGGCAAAGTAAACTCTACCGACACATACTTACGAGTTTGGCGCGCGTAGATCTCGCCGTAAACCCCTCGTAGATCTCGCCGCTAACCCCTTGTAGATCTCGCCGCTAACCCCTCGTTGATCTCGCCCTTCTAACTCCTCGTAGATCTCGCCGTTTTGCTATCCAATTGTAATGTTATTTCAGGCATTTTCGCAAATTACCCACCTTGCAACTTCTTCAGCACAGCCACCTCCATCTTGAGGACCTGCTTCGGCTGGCGTGCAGATTCCACCTTCAGAGCCACCTGTTCCTGAGTCACTAGATCTAACCCCTCGTATATCTCGCCGAAACCGCCGCCACCGATCTTCTTTACCACCTGAGGAGTTGAAGAGGTAAATTTATTTGTTTGGAAGGGATTTTGAGAGTTTTACCTAGTTTGAAGTAGTAAAAATCAACCAGATTCAGAGAGGGTATGATTCATCGTTTTATTACAAAAAAATTAAAATCATGTCTAGTGATATCGGATAACTGTAGGTTTTTTGACCATTTTCTATTTTGATAAGTACCCTGGTACTTGTTGAAAGGCCTACACTGTCCTCCCATACCACTGTTATTTGAAAATATTGTAAAAGCCAATTATCTTTAAAAGAGTAACCGTGGAGTTTCTTGCCGGTTCTTCTCCATAGGACACGACCAAGTTCAATTCAAATTCAATTCTGGGCAGTTTTAGCGCAAGGCAGGTCAAGTCGCTTGTATTAGTTGCATCACACATGGTTCAAAATCGTTTGACACTTCACATGACACCCACGAATGAAGAGGAGCTCGTGGCTAACTAATAACAGCCACACGGGTCGATCCATCAGGTTAAGCTACACATACCTGGGTTGATTCATGGATGGGTGACCATTTTTACATTCCGAGTCCTCCGTACCTCTAAAAGCACGTTAAGCCGTTGATCCCGGCTGTCATTCACTTTGACAGTCGTTACGGGTCGTCTGAAGCCCGAAATTCTGACAACCAGTCTTACCAAGGGGTATCTTATGACCCAGGTAGGGTTGTAGAGGTCAGATAGGCGGTCGCTCCATGTAAAATACTGGTATTCAGCTGTATCTGGCTAGACTGGAAGCTGACCCCAACATTATTAGGAAAACGTTAGGCATATTGACTTCACATGACACCCACCTTTTTCATTTGAAACTTTTAGCCAAATTTTGGCGAGCTTTAAAAATGCAGTGTTACCTTCCAACGCTCCTTGACCACGTGCCCCGGCTGCAGCAGATCCTCGGACGCCATGGTGATGTGGTGAGCTCGGCGGGAGGTGTCACACCTCGACGCCTCGCGCGACTGACGGCCTCCGAAGTTCGGGAGGGTTCGGGACCTGGAATGAAAAGTGAGGAGTTAATGAGAGGAGTTGGGTTGGAAGACTAGAAGGATTTTTGTGGTATCATTGAAACAAGTCTAAAGGTACTAACTCATGTTTTTAAGCAGTTTAACTTAGTTTTAGCATAGTATTTTTCTGCCCTTATCCAAATTTGTTTGCGGTCGGCGCAACATGTGGAACGCAAAAATCTACTTTTAAGGGTTCCGTACCTCAAAAGGAAAAAACGGATACCTTATAGGATCAATCGTGTCTGTCTGTATGTTCGACTATCACAGCCAAATTACTCCGAATCCGTTAGACTAATTTCACTATGTAATATAAACATAATCTAAAATATTCCTATATTAAGTTATGCTCTAATTTCATATATTTTTTTCAAATCACTAACCCTACTCGTTTAGACGTGATCTTCAGAATAAAATAATTAAAAGTCGGTTATCGTCGCCTTAAGACCAACCAGCGTTCGTGTGTTAACAATTCTGTACGCACTGTCCCATTTTTGCAGAGTAAAGTTTCGGTCAAACCTGCGCAACTACAGCGCAAACAGAGAACTTCATTTTGTTTAGTGAATAGTCACAGCCGCACGTCTATAGCTTAGTATAGCACCTAAATTGTTGTGTTATGTCAGTCTCATATTTAACATCAGAGTCTGACTCTGACGAAGAAGACCTTTTATTGATTGCCCTTGCGGAACGGACCGATTGTGTCCCACATTTTTATCCTTTTTACGTATATTTTCAGATCGTATAGAAGAGTATCTTCTCTTACTTTTTCGATAAACATCTCTATATTATTATCGTCTATCATCGTGGAGTTTAAATAATGAGATGTCCGTAATAATGTAACGATCTGTACACACGTCTGCCAACAAGACGCGTACTTCCCGCTCACTCCCGCTTTCCCGCGTCGTGGTCTCGTAGGTGTGCAAGGCACCATATAATAACACGAGCAGCGTCCGCCGCGCGTTAGACGCTCCCGCTTCGCTTTCCGCCTACCGCGTTGTGGTCGCTCAGGTTTGGCGGAAGTTTTAGGGCTTAGTTACAAGTAAAATTAACTGTAATACAAGCAATTCTTTGTGTTTTATTAAACCTAGTTAATTATACCAACCATAGTGATAGCCTAGTGGCGTGACCGTCGGACTGTCAAGTCATAGATCTCGAGTTAGAACCCAAGGCTCGCACCTCTGACTTTTCGGATTCATGAGCGTATTGTATAATTATCACTCGCTTCAAAAACGGTGAAGGAAAACATCGTGAAGAAACCGGCATGCCTTTTTTTTGGTTGGGAAATCATCAAATAACTTCACCCGCTCTGGGCGGAGCGAGAGGGCGTGTCAGACTCTTACTAAAACCCACCCGTGTTCCTTCGGCTGCCCTGTTGCCGGGGGCCACGATCTCCCTTTCGGTTTTCTTCGCAACCCCGACAGAAACCGGCATGTCTGAGAGATATTTCTCGGCGGCATAGAAACTGACGTCAGGTTAGTCACAACCACACGAAAAAGAAAGAATTATACCAACCCTGTTCGGCCAAGGCCGTAAGTTCAATTGTGCATACCTAATAAAACGCTACTAAACCTTTATTACACGAAGTCTATAAAGTTCAAACAGGTACCTTTAACCTTAACTGGAGAGATCTCGATTTAATATTATGATGAGCGCTCCACCTACGCAAATGCGGCCGAATTTATCAGTGTTACAATACAGGGTCAAATAAAATGATAAATGATGGTTATCGATATCTAAATACGATACGATATTGATGAAAAGGAAAAATGGAATCCTTATAGGATTACACGTGTGTCTGTATGTCTGTCTGTCTGTAAGTCTGTCACAGCCAATTTGCTCCGAATCTAATGGACCGATTTAGTTGAAATTTGGTACACACATGTATTTCTGTGACCCAAATACGGACGTGTAACGTTAATAAATAAATTTTGAATATGGGGGTGCAAATTAATAAGATTTAAATAAAATATTACAAACTGTACCGTGTGACATATTAAATGAAATGGCTTTTTGCGAGGATCTTCAATATTTTTGAAGGGAAAACTTCTTTAGCGCGTTAGGCACTTTTAAGATGGGAAAAACAATTGAACTCGCGACACTGTTACCGCTACCGACACCTCATTAAAAATATTTCCTGCACAATAAAATTATTCAAGTTTTCACTTCTGTCGGCACTCCTGGAGTGCTACTGTTTTTTTTTTATAATTTAAAAATAAATACTTTTAAAGATATTTCAGAGAATTGATGAAAATTGAACATTCCCCCGCTTAATCTCGAAAAGCCAAAAATTTTAAAAAACATACAGAGAAAGGTTCTTTACCCATAGACTACAGGAAAACCTATAAAAAGTCTATGGTCTTAAAGTAACATGGTAAATCTCTCAATATTGTGCATACAAACTTACATTTGCAGTTGAAAAGAATGGTAGAACATGTTTTTCAACTACATTGTTAAGTTTGTTCTTGGGATAAATTCATCTCAACTACGGAAGGCTACTTGGCCGATTGTTATGATTATAATTCTATAAATAAATATTTGAGACGGCCGCGACGCGACGGCGCATTTAGATCAACATACAACCTGATGCAAATAGCAAAAAAACGTAAGAAAAAATGAATTTCACGGGCTACCCTTGTTATATAATGGTGTAAAAAAATGCCCAAGTATTTCAGTAAACAAATATTTCATTTTATTGTGTGTGAATATGACTCCGCCCTTTCTCAACAGATGTCGTTTTTAGTATTGTTTACGTGTACTAATAAATGACCATACTTGTATTCGATAGTACTGAATGTCAGCTATCTAACGCATTTTATGATATTTGGTTGAAGTGTAAGCAACAATTGTTTTCACCTTTTCGAAAATGTCGGTTTTTATTCCAAATAAACGTCATTTGCGGGAAGTGTTATTACATTATTTTATTGCGAAGAAAACTGCAGCGGAAACTTATCGTTTGCTTGTGGAGATTTATGGTGAGCATGCTCCGTCTAATACAACTTGCAAGGAATGGTTTCGACGATTTCAAAATAACGATTTTAGTACTGAGGATAAAGAACATGGAAAACCACCAAAAAAATTTGAAGATGCTGAATTGGAAGCATTATTGGCGGAAGATTCTTGCCAAACTCAATCAGAATTAGCTGCAGCATTAAATGTTGATCGTTCAACTGTTGCAAAGCGTTTACAAATGATGGGAATGATTCAAAAAGCCGGTTACTGGGTTCCACATGATTTAAAAGAAAGAGACATGGAACGTCGGAAAACCATTTGTGAAATGCTGCTTCAAAGACAGCAAAGAAAAGGATTTTTGCATCGGATAGTCACAGGAGACGAAAAATGGATACACTACGAAAATCCTAAACGCAAAAAAGCTTGGGTGAAACCAGGCGAACCAGGCCCATCACAGCCAAAAATAAATATTCACTGTGCCAAGGTCATGCTCTGTATTTGGTGGGATCAGAAAGGTATTGTATATTATGAGTTGCTCAAACCCTCTGAAACTATTAATGGAGAAGTTTACCGACGACAACTAATGCGTTTGAAGCGAGCCATAGAAGAAAAACGACCAGAATGGGTGAATAGACATAACAAATTAGTTCTTCAGCATGACAATGCCAAACCGCATACCGCAGAAGTCGTAAAAAGATATTTAGAGGGACAGGACTGGGAAGTGTTACCCCACCCGCCATATTCACCAGACATAGCTCCTTCGGATTACCACCTATTCCGGACGATGCAGACAGACCTTACTGGAGAAAAGTTTACTTCATGTGAAAGTATCAAAATTTGGATTGACAACTGGATAAGCTCAAAAGACCAGGACTTCTTCCAGCAAGGAATACGAAAACTACCTGAACGATGGGCGAAGGTTGTAGCTGCAGATGGAGCATACTTTCAATAATTTTTTTTTTAAATTTTGTAAGCGAACAAATGTGTTTTATTTTGACAAAAAGGGGCGGAGTCATATTCACACACCCAATACAACGACGTGTTTACAAACTTTTCGTTAGGGTATTGGCGGGAAAGGCCCACAGATAAATGATAAAAGTCAGTGTCACTGACATGCATGACATTGACAGCGACGGCGATGTTACCATTGTAAAAACACTTGTAAAATGTTGCCACTTTTTTAAGGCCTTTTGTAAAGCCTGAACAACCCTGACGCTTTCGTCGTAATATATCGAGTGGTTCTATTCATAACCACGTCTCTTTAATGTTTACCTGAGCGTTCATTTACGGTCGTCGCCTCAAGGGTACAACACACTTAGGTACAGGACGTCTGCTCCATACAACGAGCGTTCAACGAACGTACGCACACATAGACTTTGCGTCTTGTTCGTGAACGGGCGCCTTCAGTTGGGACTGGTCATCTCTTAGCTGCCACTGCCATGGCTTATTTTGAATTTATTTGACAACAACTAAATTAAAACAACCGAATTACAAAAAAAAAACACATTTTGTAATGTTTTTTTTTTTTAAGTCTATTGTTTTGTTTTTTGAAAAACAAAAAAAAGTTTATGTATGCACGTGCTTTTATGACAAATATTTTTTTTTCTTTTTCTTTCTAATATCATCAAGGTATACTCTCCGTAACTAAAAATGTGCTGCTTTCCCAACACCTCGTCTCATTTATTCATGAAACCTTCTTTTCATACGCGCCGTTTGTTGAATGTCAAAGGGAGACCTCGGGGCAAAATTCAGTGTTTGAGAGTGTATAGAATGACCTAGGTTAATGCATGGGTCATTTTTAGAGCAATAAAATAGACTAAGATCTTTTCCAGAAGTATTAAATAAAAAGCCGGCCAAGTGCGTGTCGGGCCACGCACAATGAAGGGTTCCGTAGTCGGTATGAATTTATCCCAAGAACAAACTTAACTTTGTAGTTGAAAAACATGTTCTCCCATACGGAATGTATGAGAGAACATGTTTTTGCAAATGTAAGTTGGTCGATTATTACTCGTTAACTCGTAGAGCCTACCTAGCTATGATAGTTTTCCTTTTAATTTCGTTATATTTTATACTACTGCCGTGAAGTTTTAGCTGACACTTGACTTCGATAAAAATTAACACTTAAAAGCTTAATATTTCGCAAACGGATTCCTGAATCCAAAAATGGTTTACACACACTCACAATATTTTTAAACGACCTTTCCAACGACACCACACTATGGGATAAACGAGAAAAAACAACATCTCCACTTTACGCGTCGTGGACATACCCTAATAAAAAAATATATGTTCATGATTTTGTTTTACCACTTTGTCGGCGTGATTAATATGTAGACCCATACCAAATTACAGTTTTCTATTACTTAAAGTCTCTGAGCTAAGCCGCAGACAGACAGACAGACGGACATGACGAAACTATAAGGGTTCGTTGTTGACTACGGAACCAAGGTAAGCAAATCCGACCTATACACACTGCTGGGGCTGCACTGCCGCATGCATCATATCTTAAGACGCAGATATATGACAGTGACCTTGAGTGGTTAGTTTGCGTGTTCTGTACTAAGCTCACGCAACGCGTCGTACGACCAGCCAGTAATAGGACTCGCCCATCAAGGAACGCTGTCCCAAATTAAACGCATTATTAATTTATTACACATAAAACAAAAGGCATTTTAATAAAACGCGTATACTAAAAGATCAGTAGTTAAGTTATATTTTAAATGGTGAAGGTTTCAGAAAAATACGCTTGATAGATTTTACGTGATTCTCAGTTTTTAATCCGCGTTAGACATGACATTACAAATAAATTTCACTATTTAATAAAAACATAATCCAAAATATGCCTATATTAAAATATTAAGTAAATGCTCTAATTTAACATATATTTTTTCCAATCTTTAACACTACCCGTTTAGACGTGATCTTTAGTATAAAAATCATTAAAAGTCGGTTATCCTCGCCTTTATGATGTAATACTCACCTCAATAAAGGGTTGGGTTGTATGCGCCGAGCGCTTGCCGCTTCCTGCCGACGCTCTTCCCTCTGCGAATAAAAACAGGATAAATTAAAAACAAAGATTTAACATTGAAGCCTTCTGAATGAACAATTATGAACACAGAACAGTATTTAATCCCCTTCCATCTAATCTGCGTTCACAATTTATTTGCCAAACATGTAAACAAACACGAGTTTTAGGAAAAACCACTGTAATGCTTACAGACTAGGTTCAGTTTGCGCTACAACTTCATATTTTTTGACTTTTTCAACAGACAGTCTAAAATCAACTTTATTTACACTAAGTTGATGTTTGTTTAAGTGGAAATATTGGAAACAAGGTTTTAAATTTAAATAGACCTTAGATAGAATAAAAGTACAGTGAGGGAAATTAATTGTTAATAAAATGAACACCCAATGTCAATTTGCGCTATAAAAGTCCCATAGGAGCGAGACATACGTTCCCTGCATTTTTACAAACTACTTCAAATTTAACTTACTGGAACAGTAACACACTGTATAATCTGCAACACAGCTTGCTCTAAAGACTTCATTATTATTTATCAACGCTACTTTTTATCAGTTTTATTATTTTTAAACCTAAAATCACAACAACTGACACAAGGCGACACCGAAACGAATGCATAATTTAATGCGAGCTATTGGATTTTCGACGCTCGGCTTTGTACCGAAAGTTGAAAAATCCAACGGGCTTAAATAACATCAATATGCACAAACATAAACTCAAGCCTTCTTCCCACGGGGGTAGGCAGACACTACAGAACGCCACCTGCTACGATCCTTACATACTCCTTTTGCTTCGTTTACGTTCATACATCTGGTCATACACGCACGCTGCGCCGCGCCGGGTGTGAGTACTACGCACCTGACCTTTCTGAAGAACATCACCAATGAGGTCACTACACTACACAGAGTGGCAAGGGCATCGACACGAAAACTGTGACCATGGATTCAGTACATGATTCTGAAACCCCCTGCGTTGAAATTTTTCGTCGGTTATTTAAAAAAAAATCTGCTTTTGAAATAGCAGATTTTTTTGCAGTAAAAAACTTAGCCTAATGTTAATACAGTTTATCCATCTAATTTAATTTAAGCATGGCTGGGCTGAGCGCCCATCGCATGAAAACTTATCCACTGCTTCAACAGCGAAGATTTAATAACCGACGAAAAATTTCAACGCAGGGGAATTCAAAATCATGTACTGAATCCATGGTAGCAGTTTTCGCGTCGATGTCCCTGTCACCCTGTATGTCCTTCTAGGGCGTCCCCTCGCGGCGTTTCCACTCACATTTGCGTTGTAAATACCTTTTGTTAGTCGCCCTTCATTAATCCTCTCAACATGACCAAACCACAGATAATACGCAAACCATCTAAGCATACGCTTTTCAATTCTTGTCACTACATTTTCTTTTAATCGCACCGCTATTACCGCAGTCGACACGTGTTATGTATCACACAATGTGTCGAATACTGAAGACATCCTTTTGACAGTTCCTTATAGAGAATGGAAATAAACAATTAATTAGTATGTCCAGCGCATACTTCGTGTACAGAGTGATTTTTTTCAAGCCACTGTGTTTATAACTTCCGTCTAGAGAAATACGCTGAATATTTTTATTTTTAAAACATATTATTTACATTTTTAAATATTTATATAAAAAAAAAAAACATTTAAAAATATAAAAAAATATGACACTACGATTATTATTTTTAAGACATGCGTTTTTTTTTACAATCGATTTGTTGATTTAAATGTAAATCGTATTAAGGAGTAAACTCCAGTGATGCGCCGGAGCTGACACACACCCTTTTTTTAATATGACACGACAAATTTGATGAGTAGTCCAGCTGTGTTCAGAATAAAATGGTGGCCACTTTGAACAGCTTATAGGATCATAGTCAAAGTAAATGTAATTTAATATTTTAGATAACAACTTTGAACATAATTATTAAGATTGTTAAAATGATTTAGTTTTTAAATTAAAATGTAGGTAATGTAGAGGCGGAACAGAAAGATTTTTTTTTTTAATGTTAATTTCCTTCGAAAATACCCACATCTTTTTTTAAATCCAGTTCAATATCAGTTTTATTTCCTTTTTAAAAGTGAGCTCATGGTTCCTTTCAACATTTTTCTCTATGACCTGTAGTTCAGAATTTACCCAACGCACACTGGATAGAAAAATATCATCCTGTACTTATACGTTTTATTTTATCTATCAGGTAACGATCTATGATTGTCGATTGACGAACCAATAGTTTTAAAAATAATTAAATTTTTCGTTGGAATTACAGTTTTTGGAATTCAAGCAGACGTTCGCACGGACGTAATTAAATCGCGACCATTTTTTTTTCGTGCACTTGATTTTCAACGCTCTGCTTAGCGCCGAGAGTTGAATATCCAACAGTGTTTTTCAACGCGCTGGGACGAGAGTGCATCCCAGCGCCTTGGATTCTCAACGCTAGGCTTTCCATCGAAAGTTGAAAATAAAGTGCGCGATAAAATCCCGCCGCGATTTTACTGTCCGTGCGAACATCAGCTAACTTTGGGAAGTTCCTGGTTATCGTAAATTCGGAACATACTACCTAATAGGTAGCATGTATCACATCACACCGATGATCTGTGGTCTTTGTAACCTAATTGTATACAAAATGTAACAGATTGTTTTTTTTTAATAACCGACGAAAAATTTCAACGCTGGGGGTTTCAGAATCATGTACTGAATCCATAGTCACAGTTTTCGCATCGATGTCCCTGCCACCTTTTTTTTTTTAAATTATGAACGTGCCTACCACCCTGTATATACCACCTTTTTTTTTGGGTGGGAAATCATCAAATAACTTCTCCCGCTCTGGGTGGAGCGGGAGGGCGTGTCAGACTCTTGCCTCAGACGGTTGCCCTGTTGCCGGGGGCCACGATCTCCCTTTCGGTTTTCTTCGCAACCCCGGCAGGCTGTATATACCACCTAACCTATGGTTATCTTAAGTCTTAACCTAAGGTTGCAATAGAAGCGCTTGGTTACCTGTGGTTCATGTCGTCGCGCTCGCTGTGCGGGGGCAGCTGCAGCTGAGCCTGAACCCTGCGACGCTGTGTCTGCTGACGATGTGGAGGATTCTGTAACCGAAGCAAAAGGTTGCTGTAGGCCTTCATTTGGAAACACTTATTAGGGAAACTTTCGACGAATTTGACGCCGGTTCAATAATTATGGCCCGGTTGTGATTAAAAGTACCCCGAATCTGAGTGTCAACATTGATTGCAGACCTCTTTAGTTTTAAATGGAAACTTAGAAAATGTCAAGAGAATTAACAGCAGAGTTTTTCTAACATCTAATATAATGCCATAATCACAGTCACCACACTTTGCAGATATTGTCATAATGATGATTGCAGTTTGTTAATATTAACAGCACTGACAGCTCCCTAATTGCATGACACACGATCAATCATATTCTGAATCATTTTGAAGGATATTGCTAATCCATTGCTTCATAAATGTTCGAAACAATTGTCGGCTCAACAACGTTGATAACGCAATGAATGTTGTTGAACTGTCAAAATGAAACTGATTGTGATTGATCGTATGCTAGGTACGCAATTAGGATGCAGGTATGAGGACGCTACTGCTGACTTGAGACTAAAAAAAAACACATTTGGTAGGTCACCACATAAACACTGGAAAAAAACGGTTTTGAATTATCGATATAAACCACTAGCACTTTGCCAGCAACTTCGTCAGCCATACATTATCCGGTGGGAACTTCGAAAAATCCGTGTATTCCTTGTCTACATCTAACCTCTGTGCAAAATTTAAGCTTTCTAGCTCCGAGGGTTTGAGCGGGGGTTGATGAGTCAGTCAGTGAGTGAGTCAGGACTCGGGACTTTTTAGTAGTTCATCATTGCCTAGCCTTTTCCCAGCTATGTCGGGTTCGACTTCCAGTCTAGCTGGATGCAACTGAATACCAGTATTTTACATGGAGCAACAGCCTATCTGACTTTCGGGCTTCTGTCGATCCGGAATAACTGTCAAAGATCCACGAATGACAACCGGGACCAACGGCTTAAGGCTCTTTCAAACAGGCGCGACACGCGACGCGACACAAAGACACCGCTCGTCGCGCGACGAGCGGTGTCTTTGTGTCGCATCGCGCGTCGCGCCTGTTTGAAAGAGCCTTTAACGTACTTTCCGAGGCACGGAGGGGTCTCGGTATGTAAAGATGGTCACCTATCCACGGACCAACCCCAGTCAGCATAGCTTAGCCCGTGCGGCTGTTATTACTTAGCCACAAGCTCCTCACATCATAAAGGGAAAGTTTTAGCTTTTAGGTGCAAAGGGAACCTCCGTGCAAAATTTCAACTTTCTTGTTTCAAAGATTATTCTTATCCATATTTCCATACTATCCTAACTAATATGATAAATGTGAAAGTGAGTTTATTTGTTATGCTGGGGCCGCATCTGCGTCTATTGTGACAAAGCAATGCGTGCCGAAGCTTCGTATGTTTTGCTCGCTACAAGTTATCGCGCTAATGCGGTGATACCATTAGCGGCTTCATAATTTTAACGAATTATCGTGCAATAATCCAAAATGGCTCTCCATTATTTCGACAGAGCGTCTACGCAGTCCGGGAACAACAGTCGAAATGACCAACGCTAGTCTGACCACGCACCACACTTATTATGTACTGCCACACAGACGATAAGTACTACGCAGCCCGAACTATCGCGACGATAACCGATAATGGTTGGTCACATCTGCGTGTATCGTATCACTGTGCGAAGCTTCGTCACGATCTCACGATAGACGCACATGCGGCCCCAGACTTATTACGCTTTCACGCTAAAACGGCAGAACAGATTTGTATAAAATTTGGCACGTGGGTAGACCATGACCTGGGATAGGGCATAGGATACTTTTATCCCGGTCGTACGTTCCCGTGGGATAATTTTGTAAGTGCCTACAATCATGGCAGCATGGAAATACTACGTACTATAAACATGGGATTAGTATGAACTATTCTATATCATTAATGAGCACTCCTATTTTCACCAGAGCAGAGCTCGGTCATCCAGGTACTGAATAATATGCAAAATTTACCTGATCTGTTAGACTGGTGCGGCGCCTGTTGTTTGAAAGATGTGTCTCTCTCGCACGTCGGCTCCTGTTCCCTGCAACAAAATTAAACGAACATTGTAAAAACATAGCCAAGCTCTGTAAAACATTACCTCCTTCTTTTAATGTTTTCCTAGTAAGTATTTTAATTCCAATATTTTCAACTACTAACCCTCGGTATTTATGCGTACAGCTAAAATTACTATTTGACAGATCACTTACTGATCAAAGAGACGTACGCGGTAAACTGGCAGATTGAACTTATGATAAATACTGTGATTGGCTGTCAATAATCAACAAGCAATCAGATTACTTGAAATGTCAAAGAATTTGTTAGTTTGTCAGCTTATTTTGGACCTGTGTAACGCAGTACGAGCGTTATCTATCACACTGGGGTTTTTCCAGCGAGGCGATTTGTGAACGTGCTCTCCGCGGATGCGAAGCGAGCTATTCGCAATCACACGACATGTTCTCTGCGTTTTTACAATATTGTAAACTCGCTTGTCTCGCACACTCACGTCAATTGCTCTCGTTACGAACACGGAGCGAGCGTGTTAAACAATAGATTCGCCGGTTACACGCTGCTAAATCGTCAATCTGATAAGGACCTAATGGGCTTACGATTACTTCTCTATAATTTACCATTTTTTGCCGCAATTTCATCAGAGTGGAAGAAACTTCATATCTTATGGCACTCGGCAATAGTGTGGCATCAGTGAATGATTTTTTTTTAAAAGGCCTGTCTCAAGCGACTGTTCTACGCGATTATTCCGCCAATTATGAATTGATTTTGATGATTCTTTTTTGTTTGGTAGGTCATACTTTAGAGATGGTCCCATATAAATTGTATTAACTTTGCTTAGGTAGTTTTTGAGTTTAGCTTAGCTTCAATAATACGTATTTTTTCCCACTTAGTATGTGGATGATATGATAAGTTCCTGTTACTGTTATTTATTTAGCAGGTAGTGGTATTCGAATTTGTGTGAGGTGGGTTAAACAAAAGTAAAAAGCGAAAAATAAAACCTTTTCCAAAAAAAACCACCGACTTAAAAAAAAAAACACTACGAAGTGAAAAATTACTTTAATTTCGGAAGTCATTGGGAAAAAACGAAAATACAATACCAAAGAAACCAACGTCCGAAATATAAAAAAACGACTTGAAAATGAACTTTTTTTCACTTAGTAGTGTTTTTTTTTTTTTTGTTTGTAATCGGTTCAGTATTTGCAGAGATTACCTCTTACAAACAAACAATTTTACAACCACTTAATAATATTAGTTTAGATTTAGATTAATAATAAATCTGAACGGTTTAAAAAATGACGAAAAAGTATAATACGATTGAAAAATCCATCCAGGTAGGTAAATATTGCAAGCTAAATGTCACCACAGATGCATAATGATGTATGGTCCTTCGTTACGCTTGTGAGTCTCAAAAGGTCATGCAAAGGTGTACCGTAGACATAATATCTAATGGATGTATGACATACTCATGTTTTGAAACACAGAGAACTATGTACCAAAATTATCTGATAAAAATGTAAACAAATGTATTAGTAAACGTAGATGTTAATTTGTAGTCCCACTTCCAAATTCAGTGCTTTGATTTGATTATTCGACATGCAAGAGACCGATTATGTTTCGATTATTATTATTAGACTTAAGTTTGCAATGTACTAATTACAAAATAATAGTGTACTCATTGTTGAAGAGCCTAATAATAAATAAATAAATAACTAATTAAACCCAAAATTCTAATTTTTCATCACTTTAAAGATGTTTTTCAGTTGACAATTGAGGCTAATTTTATAAACTTAATTTTCGTCGATGATTATTAGATGTGAAAGTGTGAAAGCACGTTAAACCGTCGGTCCCGGCTGCTATTCTTGGATCTTTGACAGTCGTTACGGGTCGTCAGAAGCCCGAAGCCAGTCTTTACGAAACGTTATCGTGTTACCCAGTAACTGGGTTTTGGAGGTTAGATAGGCAGTCCATGTAAAATACTGGTATTCAGCTATGGAAGCCCGAAAGTCTGGGAGGGAGATATTCCTTGGTAGGACTAGTTGTCAGACTTTCCAAAAAAAACCTACTAAATCCCAAAACCAAATCCTTTTGTTCTCCGTATCTTCCTTTTCCAAATCCTTTTTCAAATTACCCAGTAACTGGGTTGTGGAGGAGAGATAGGCAGTCGCTCCATGTAAAATACTGGTAAGAATTTAAGCTGAACGTGTTTTATTTACACTTCCATCTTATACTTTACGAACAGACTATAATTCGGGAAGCTTGAGCTGAACTTGAGAGAAAATTTGTTGGTTTGCAAAGTTATTTCTTCAGAGTAGGTGAACTAAGTAGGTAATGTTTTATGTCATGATACTAAGCCTTTATAAAACCTTTATTAGACCTAGTCACGCGAAAAATATCAGCTGTTCAGCCAGCTGTATTAAACAGCCTTGGATGCTTCTTCGCCACAGCTGTTTTTAGTTGCCATTCTAAAAGTTATTTTTATTCATGAAAGCTTCAGTCCTTATAGCATAAAAAGCAAAGGCAGCTTATGTTTCCACTGCTGGAACGTAAGCCTCCTCTCTTCTAAAGAGAGTGGGCTGTAATCCACTACGCGGGCCTAGTGCGTGTTGGTAGATGTCACATGAATGTCTTCGAAATTTTCGTTCTAGGACATGCCGGTTTCCTTACGTTTTCCTTCACTGGTTTGAGAGCAGTGGTGATCAATAAAACACCACACAAAAACTAAATCAAAGGTAAATTGAGACGACATGTAAGTCTCTAATCGCCAATACCTCTTGAGCAAGCGTGGTGATCAATGCTCGTGCCTTCTCTGTATGAGAAGAGAAGAGGCATTTCCCAGCAATGGGACAGTAATAGTCTGGTGTTATATGAACCTATATTTGTTAACTTGATTATTGAATCGATTTGATGTGACGCAACAGTGGGGTAACCTGATAACTGCATTAGTACATAATGTATTTTTCGTGTCAGTAAATTAACGCCTTTGACGCAAGCAAATCCTTGCAAGAAATCTCTGACGGAAAAAGTCAATTACACTTTGCCCGATCTGGGAATCGATCCTAGGACCACGTGCTGGACCAACGGGGCAATCTTCAAAAATAATTACTATTAATTACCTTTCACGTTAGTTCAATCCAAAAATAGTACTTAAAAAAAAACACTATATAAAACGAATTGAATATTTACAAAACCAACAAGAACTTTGCAGATGCACTACCACGCAGAGATAAATGATTAACAGCTAATGAACAAATAACAATCAATTAATTTGGCCTAAATAGATACTACAGAAATAAACGATAATAATTTATAATTGATTGCTTTATTTAATTGAATTTGATACTAAACTGCGCTGGGCCTGCGTGGTGGACTACGGCACAAATGAATACAGGTGGTTCACTCCGCATTTTAGATATGAACAGGGCTGGCATAAAACAAACAAGTTGTTTTAAAACACGTATTTTAAATAAGTGTTTAAAACAGTTTGAAATAAAACAATGTTTTTTATTAAGTGTATAAAACAAGTTTAAAATAATGTTTTTAAAAAAAATCCAGAATAATCAACCCATCAAAATAATAAAATACAAAAAAAAAAACAAATAAAATAAATTAATTAAAAAAAAAAAAAATATATTGATAAATGGAAATAAATGAAAAGTTATATTAGGACTTGAAATAGCTCGAAAAAAAATAATTAAAAAGGTTAGATAGCTTTCTACACTTCGTCGTCGGTCGAAATGAAGTAATTCCCCGCAACAATTTTAGGGATTCCCCTTATTTGAATATAGTCCATCCTACCTATGTATACTTTTGTCGAAAAGAGGTAATCCCCCGCAATAATTTTAGGGACTTCCCCATATTTAAATATACTTTTAAGTAAGATACATCTGAGAACGACAATCGGATTTTGCAATTCTGAACATACAGAGTGTACTGGATGGTTCAGTATCTGAGTTACATACCTACTTTGACTGAATACAAAAAAAAATAAGTATGTTCACAGATTAGATTAGTTTATTTATTATATTTTATTAGTTTATTAGTTAGTACATACCTATTATCTAATTATAACTAGTATTACGTTGTTGTGATTATTATGTTATTCTGATGGTTTTTTTTATTCTTGTGCTACTTGTACGCGGTGGGCTCGACTTGTCGAATTCAATGGGCGTAATGTAGTCATAAGAAGAGTTACGCGATAGAAAGAGAGGCAACTTTAGGTGAACATAACTGTAGGTAATCAAGGCTGTGCAACCTGAATTACACTTTATTGTGTCGTAGTAAGAATCGCTTTTTATTTAAATGATGCGGAATGAACCATCTGTACTAATCTGTGACTAAGGCTCTCTCAATCTCACAAAGAGGAGGCCTGTGTCCCAGCAGTGGGAACGTTATAGGCTGATTATAAAGATCTGTGTTATTTATTTGATTGAAAGCCTCATATTGTGAATGGTTAAACAAGGCCACAGGAACGATGGAAGGATTGATGGAAGATGATATGGCTATAAAGGGAGTGAATAGTGTGAATACTGAGATACGCAGCGCCAACCAAAAGTAAATTGAGATATGGGCAGGACAACCGTTGTCTATGGAAATCTGCAAAGCAAGGGGCAGTACGTTGTACCAAACCAGAGCAAAGGCTGAAATTATTCATATCAAACTACTTGGTCAAACCGCTCAAAAAATCACAAAAGCTAATATGAGGTTTGATGGCAGATGTAAAACCGTGAGGAAGCGAGCCTGAGAGATACTTCGACGGCATGTGAAGCCAAGTCAGAGGCCTATGGGCGGCACAAAAACTATGATACCCGTACCCTAATTGCGTAATACACGATCAATCACAATTTGTTTCAATGTGAAACAGACTGCTAATCCATTGCTTCATAAGTTGGAAAAAAAAATCTGCTCAACAACGTAAATAACGCAATGAATGTTGTTTAACTGTCAAAATGAAACAGATTTGTAATAATCGTTTACGAAAATAAGTCTGTCCTACGAAAAAATAATTTGATACTTTGTCTTTTTGTTTTTGATAGGTTATTTTGTTTATATTCTGATTTATTTCTGGTAAAGAATAGTCACTTTAGCACGATGCAGTGTGGATTTGATACAGTTTTGTCATCGTGTGGAGGTAGAGCATGGGTACGACATAGTCTATTTATTACACATAATCTATTAGGCAAAAATCAAAAGGCAAAATATCAAAATCATAACATTTACATACACGTCAACTTTTCGATATCTTGTGAACATATTATTATCGTTTTTGGTTAAAGAGGATCGTGCTGTTCCTTCACATCTTGGAATTTGCATATCAAAAATTATATAATAACTCCCGCACTCTACTTCTAATAGGTTTAACCATTTTTCTACTTTATGTTGGGAAAACAACTTTTATCGTAAGCAATCTGACATTTCAAGTTCCCCAGGGTTGCCCGTTTATTCCATTGCAGATTTACCGTGGCCAGACTCTATAAACATTACATCTCAACATACCTCCATACCATCCACACCATAGACGTGAAAACTTGCGATTGGGGCCGAGTATACGCGATTCAGCGTCACCGACCCGAGCGGGACGGTTCAGTTTCGTTCAGTGTCCAGAAAGAACTCAAAAGAAGTGCGCCTAAAGACGTTTTTATTTCAAAAATTCTCACCGCGAGAGAAGACACACACATCCACCTCTAGTGCACTTATAAACAAATCAATTCATCAATACGAAGCGAACCCAAAACTAGATAATTAATTATACACAAACAATTAATATCAGTTAGCAAGTAAATAATGTGCCACGGTTGATACTGATAACCTCACATCTTGGTAATGTTATTGTTTCACTTAGCAACATCTCTGACGGTTCGTGCAACATCTCTAGGTCTTACAAGAGCGATTAAATTAATATTTTTGCGGGAAGATCCTCAAATCACAACCTGATTATCAGAAGTCTTAGACTGGTTTCACAGCTGTCCGGGAGACCCGCACGGGCCGCCCGCACACGGGAGACCCGTACGGGTAGCGTCCGCAGTGCTATGAAACGAAGGAGGGCGGGAGTTAGTACAATACGGTTGCGAGTCTTGCTAGTGTTGTATGGGCTCTACCCGGAGCGGGTCGCGTACGGACCAATCCTCGCTCCACGGCTCTCCCGGACATCTATGATACCAGCCTGGGAGTTCTTTCTGAGCACGGAGCACGGCTAGACACAACAGGACTAATACAATTCGTAGAGCCGAAAGTGCGTCGACAGCACAAATTCTGTCACGGATTATCTATTCTACATTGTAACAGCGAATTAATTATCACGCCTCCCTCTTAAGATCTAGGCCATTTTTTATATATTCGGATACCCCAACTAAAGAACGACATAAAGAATATGAATACAATACAAAAAAAATGAATATAATGATAGTGTCTGTTTGTAATTTCAAAATAACGGCTTTTATTAAATATATATATGAAAGTATACATACGGTACGAATAAAAAAAAATTTTTTTTGTCTGTCTGTTTGTTCCGGCTTATCTTCGAAACAGGTCGACCGATTTTGAAGGGACGTTCACTGGCAGATAGCTGTTGTTCTATGGAGTACCTTAGGCTACTATTACCGCGGACAGCAGTTAGGATCTCATAAGTGTCATAGTGCTAGTAAACAGTGACCCGCTTGGTTTTTATCATGACAATGCAATCTCTAGTAGCGGTTGACCAGCCGTCTCCGTGTTCTGTGTTTCTGTGTGACTGTTATGGCGGCTGTACACTCCTATCCGAGTACTTTTCAGTGTGTCTCAGCGTAGAGCTACAATTGCAAAATTGCTCGAGAGTGTAGAGCTACCACAAGGTTTCTTATAAGACTCACCGGATTCTCGCCGGGACGTCTCCACGAGAACATTTGCCAAGAACAAGAATATAGACGAATATCCTCTACAATCTCGCATTCAGCAAGTCTCGTTAAGTTTTGCAGAGAATGTGGAGCGGGCTTTAAGCCGTCAGTCCCGTTTATCATTCGAAGTTCTTGACAGTCGTTACGGGTACCTTCTAAGAAGCCCGAACGTCTGACAAACCAGTCTTACCAAGAGGGTGTTACACAGTAACTGAGTTTTGGAGGTCAGATAGGCAATCGCTCCATTTAAAATACTGGTAATCAGCTGCGTCCTGTCTGCTTTTCAAGACCGCCTTATTGAAAATTAATTTGTAAGTTTTTATCATCAACAACTGCAGGGTTTTTCATGGCGCGTGTTTATAATTCGCGGCGGCGTAGCTCTAAAAATCGCAATCTCTCTGAAGCACTATCTTGTGCACTTTCTTTAAATAGCACATGTAGCATTACTATGCATTAGGTACACCCACATGCTTTACTAACGCGACGCGATAAACGAAAAATGCTTGTGATATGCATGCATGATAAACAGATAACATGCTGCTAATAATATTCTAACATTTTCTTTAACATAACATTGCAACCGTATTCTTCAAAGGGTTAAGCAGAGGTGTACCCCTTTGTATGAAAATGGGTGTATTATAGAATATCCACATTTTGCTAGATATGGTTAAGTCCTATGTAATAGGGGGCGAGCCTACTGCTGTTAAACAGGCGCCACTGAGAATTTACTAATGGAAAACACAATAGCACTTTGTTGTGATCCGGCAATCGGACCCAATAGCTCCGTTGAGTATTCGCGCTTCCAACCACTAAACTAACGAGAGTCTATTATAAAGTCTACGAACAAAAAGGAGATACATCAAATGCCAGATATATATTTTCGTTCCAAAAGATGATACCCGATAACCGTCTGACCTATATTCACAATGTTCTCAAATATACTGTTCAAAAATAATGTTATACTAGCGAAAGAACATAAAAAGTATCTCCACTAGGAAATTACCATAAATCCTACAATCGTCATCATCTGCCTGCCTTTTTCCAACTATGTTGGGGTCTGGTTCCAGTCTAACTGGATGCAGCTGAATACCAGTATTTTATATGCAGCGGCTGCCTATCTGATCTCCTAAACCTAGTTACTGGATAACACAATACCCTGTGGTAGACTGGTTGTCAGACTTTCGAAATTCTGACTACCACAATCATACACTGATCTGGAACCTTGACTGACAGAATGGTGGCTGAGCAAGGGCAAAAAAAAAATACAGTCTAGCCGTCGAAAGAATGCGTTCCTGTCACCTGTCAATTGGACAGAAAATGTCAAATCAAGAACGCATTATATCGACGGCCGCACTGTAGGATCTGAGCAGTGATAGTAATACTAGATACATTGCAGTTGCGTGGCCATTGCCATCCTATCCCAGAGAGAAAACTGAAAATGTCTTCATCATCATCATTTCGGCCGAAAGACGTCCTCAAAGAGTCAACTCCCTAAGCACGAAGTCCGTAATTTCCATCGAAGTTAAGGGCATATTCTACCCCGTATCAGTTACGGACTTAAGATTAGTTCGGGGCCCGAAGTAACAATGAATGACAACACGGTTTGACAATTGCCCCTACTCCCGATGCATTGCTTCCCATCCGAAAAACTTAATTTTACACTTGTTTTGACGGATCAACTACTTTCGGCCGGGTCTGTATCCTCGTTGAGGGACTTAGAGAGTAGTCCTCTGGACATAGGTCTCCCGCAAGCGTCGCCGCATCGACCGGCCTTGTGCTTTTCGTATCATGCGATTTCTTGCCCTTGACAAGGTCATCGATCATGAAATGTGTCTGTATTACACCGGATACCCAGTAAACCGGAACACAGCAACGCTACTTGGCCTCAGAAGTATACATGGTGGTAGTACTGTGGCGGCATCTACATCCACATACGAACGACAAATCATACTGACGTCATGAAAAATCCTGCATCGCACGCAAAGTTTACCACGCGACTAGCTTATATACAAAGTCCCGACATCAATCGTCGGGCAGTAGCCCATCAGACACAAGACTCATCTGGTCGGAGGATACTCCCTTTTCTATAGAGGATGACTGAACTGTATACCCTATTCCTCATACTTCATAGTACTTCCCGGACAAATTCCTTCATAAAGAGCTTTAATCTGTGCTGGGGAGTTTGTTGCGCCACTTCTTCCCAGCGAAAGCACTAGGAAGGGCGTTTTGGGGGACTGTCTTATAATTTTAACGTGCAAAAAGTGCTGATTCTCAGCTTTATTCGAATAAGTGATTTATAATTTTAACTCTACTTACTTTTGGATCTTCTGTACTCAAATCCTTAGGAACTGGATTATACGTCTTCAAATTGACAGGGGTTTGGTACCACTTAATATTCCCCTTCGGATGTTAAATTAACATAGGAAGTAGGAACACGTAAATAAAACGCATCGATTATACAAATCGATGTAGGCTTAAGGCTACTTAAATTCGTATTAAAACATGACTTTCTTCAAGCATAGCTATAACTTGAAGTCAAAACGTTGAATTCAAATTAGACTTACTTTTAGGCTAAGCGTATGCTGAGACGCAGGTCACGCAGGTCCACGCAGCGCAGGGCAGAGCGGATTTTGTAATGAATGAACGTACTGAGTGAGAGTTACATGCAGCGCCGCAGCGGTCTGTCCTGCTCTGCGTCTCGTTGTAGTCCCGGTACAGATTTCTGCGCGACGCATGCAGGTAGACACATGTTTTTTACCACTAATTTATAATTTTGTTGCAATGATAGAACATTTAATTGAATTAGTTCGTAATGAATCTTGTTTGTATGATACGAATCATCCAGAGTATTAAAAAAAAAAAAATATTTGAGATAATCACTTTGCCAAATATTTTTTTTACGATTTGAAAAACTGTAAAGTAGCAACAACTCGTTAATTTCATAATCGGAAAATGAATGAACTCATGACATGACTCACTCTGCTAGGATGCGAACGTGTCTGTGTAGCTGCGTCGCAGCATGCGCTCACAGCTTGTCTGCCTCGCCTGCCCTACCCTGCAAAATCTGTACTGTGCTGACCTGCGTCACCTGCGTCTCAGCATACGCTTAGCTTTTTAAATTTCATTTGAATTCAACGTTTCGACGACATAGATTATCTTTAAATTAGGTACTTTGTTATAGCTATGCTGAAGAGACAAGAATATATAATTTATAAAGTTAGTGAACAAAATTGCACATTGATTAAGTGAGGACGATGCTGAACGAATTTTACCGCTGTGTGTAGCATCCTAAGGAGCTTTTTAAGAAGTTAAATAAAAATCAAAGGCAGCAAAAGTAAGTGAAAAACTAATTAATAATATAGCCGAATAACAGAGAATAAGTAAGATTTCCATCTGACCTTTTAACAGGCTCAGTCGGATTAGGATTTCAACTGGATACCAAAGGCGGTTATATTACTTAGGTCAGTAGTGAACAAAGATTATCATTTCAGCAACTTTTTTTTTATTACGGAACAAGCCATGCACCGGATGGGTTTTCCTATTAGCAAAAATTACGAACTTCCTAACTTTCATCCCCTATTTATCCCCATTAGGAGGGGAATTTTCAAAAATCCTTAGTCCTCACTTTCGTTACAAAATGAGCTCTTGTGAGAAATTCGTTCTAAACCAAGCGGTTTTAAGCCTGTGCGTTTTCTGTTGCGAGTAAATTAATTTAGGATTTTTATTTACTAGAAATATCAAAGGCTAAATCTCACCCAAATGACAATGGAGACAGCTGGAGTTTCCCTACGTGATCGAATCAGAAATGAAGAGATCCGCAGGAGAAACAAGGTAACCTACATACTTCGTTAGTTATGGAACTCTTGTGCACAATTTCATGCTTTTGGACCTAGGATTAGGCTGTCCATTGACTGCAGGGCTCGTATAACTGTATATTTATTTTTGAACGGTTTCGTCTAAAAAACTCAGAAACGATTTGTTTCAGTTACGTTCGAACAGAACATTATAAAAACATTTTTGAAGAAGAACAAAATTTATATATTTCTCGGTTAATAAAATGTTTTAACCCGCTTTTTTTTTTCATTTTTGGTATGATCGACAGGAAACTTGCAACACAACCCTAATCAATACGTAAACGGCAAGCGCATTGGAATCAATGATATAAAGAAATGAAGATAAGGTGCAATTTAACTAAACAAGACAACTTGTCTGCCAGTGAATTAATAAATTTAATTTTTTTATTAAATGGACCTTGACCACGACCTCGCTTGATGAGAAGCGATGGATGAGTTCTACGATAGAACAAGAGTATCCAGAAGATGCCTGTTCACTCTTGCTTTGAAGGCTGGGTTATAATAGGTGGTAGGTAACACAGACGCAGAAAGAGTTTCACACTTTGGCTGTGCACGTAATAATTGTGGAGAAGTGCTGAGTATAACTTCTATCGTATCATCTTCATCACACATAGCCCGATTATACCTACTGCTGGAGATAGGTCTCTCTTTGCTTCTGCCAATCCTCACGCTCCTGTGCCAGCGTCATCCAGGGTTTACCCTAGGAGTGAGGCGTATTTATTGTAACAGATATTTAAAAATAACAATTGTTCCTAAATATAACTCATCTGTTAGGTACTTCAAATAGTAGACCCTCAAAGACTGTTACCGCGGTTGTTACTGTTAATTCAGTAACAGTGATAACAGATATCGTGTTTACCCTGTTACAACCCATCTCTAGTTTACCCCAATTAAGGTTTCCATTTCGAAATTTGAAAAGTTCTGTCAAAAAGCCTAACATTTGCAAAAAGTCCGGATATTTAAGTTGTTTAATCTTATTTTTTCAATAAAAAAAAAAAATTCGAGGAATTCCACTTTACTCGAAAAGTCCGGACATTTCCGGACAAATCCGGACGGATTCCCAATGGCAAAGAATAGGCACAACGAAATATACTGACAAGCTCATGCCGAGGTAACAATATTATTTAGACAACAACGTGATACTGGCGCTGACTGTCCAGAGGTCCAGCACTAATCATCATGGTGGACGGCTTCCAGTCTAACCAGATGCAGTTGAATACCAGTATTTTACATGGAGCGACTGCCTATCTGACCTCCACAACCCAGTTACTGGGTAACACGATAACGTTTGGTAAAGGCTGGCTGTAAGACTTTCGGGCTTCTGACGTCCCGTAACGACTGTCAAAGATCTATGAATGACAGCCGGGACCAACGGCTTCACGTGCTTCTAAGGTACGGAGGGATCTCAGAATGTAACATATGGCCATAAGATCTACGAATATGAGTATCACCACTCGGGGAGGTCATGTTTTTGCCTTGTAACAGCAGACACTTCCAACTAATCCAATAAAGTACAAAAAAAAGTTATCCAATTACATTAAAAAGACCAATCACTTTTAACTTTTCAATGCAGTGAAATAAAACAGCACCGAATTTGGCAAAAACTTGGCGTGGGTAGCAAAAACTAACATGAAAAATGCCGAAAAAAAAAAATGTTTGTAGGTCGGTAGTCAAATTCTGAGAAAGTTCATAGCTCCATGTTACTTTTAGGATATAAATCTTTTATGACGAGATCTCGTGGTTACCGGCCAAGTGCGAGTCGGACTCGCGCATGAAGGGTTCCGTACCATTATCTATAAAAACTGCAAAAAATCACGTTTGTCGTATGAGAGCCCCCTTAGATATTTATTTTATTCTGTTTTTTAATATTTGTTATTATAGCGGCAACAGAAATACATCATCTGTGAAAATTTCAAGTGTCTATCACGGTTCATGAGATACAGCCGGTGCCAGACGGACAGACAGACCGACGGACGGACAGCGGAGTCTTAGTAATAGAGTCCCGTTTTACCCATTGGATACGGAACCCTAAAACAAAACACATACCTTGAATGAAGGTGAAATGGCATCAAAAAACTGGCCAAGTGGGTGTCGGGCCACGCACTATGAAGGGTTCCGTAGTTGGGTTGAATTTATCTCAAGAACAAACTTATCATTGTAGTTGAAAAACATGTTCTCCCGTAAATTCCAACTGCAAATCTAAGTTTGTACGCTCAATATTGAGAGATTTACCAAGTGATTTTAAACCACAGACTTATAAGTTTTCCTGTAATCTATGAGTAAAGAACCATTCTCTGTATATTTTTCAGAATTTTAGACTCAGTATTTCCGGAGAAGAGTGGGGGGATGGTAAATATTCATATATTTCCTTAAATAGCTCTAAAAGTAAATATATAAAAAAAAATGAAATCATCCCAACAAGCAATTTCATTTGAAATGTCAAACGGTACAGTTAGTAAAACTTTTTTTTTATTTTCTTTTTTACCCTCCAATTTTCCCTTATTCAAAATTCATTTATTTACGTTACACGTCCGTGTTTAGTTCACAGAAATACATAATGTGTACCAAATTTCAACATAATCGCTTCGGATTAAATTGGCTGTGATAGACGGACAGACATACACACGAGTGATCCTGTAAGGGTTCCGTTTCTTCCTTTGAGTTACGGAACCCTAAAAAATCAAAAACATGACGACATCCATCAACCCGCACTGGGCCCCTCTTACAGAGATGAGGTCTGGGTCCCAGCAGTGCGAAATTATAGCAGTATTTTTCGAAGGGTTAGGCGTAGGGTCACAGTGCACCTCCAGTTATGTTTATGTCCTACGTAATAGAGGGCAAATCTATTGCCATCACCTGGGCGCAAATCCAGACGCCCGGGCCGCTACTGAGAAATCTCCGACGGAAAACCCAACAAAAATGCAACTTAATTGTGTGAAAATATCTGCTAAGTACCTAAACAGTTTCTGGAGATTATTTGGAGGTCGTGAAACAAGCCCTTAAAAGTTGAAAATTGACACCGAGAACTAACGATAAATAAAGTACCTTAAAGGATAAAGGAAGGTTATTAAAGGATAGTATAACTAAATATGCTAATTCTAACTAACACACTACACACCTTCACTCTTCACACTCTCACCCATACTCACATATAATCACACGTAAACGCGCGACTTGGCCCTTTTCTATGCATAACACTCACTCATTTACAAATCATTCACTCTTTCATTTTTGTATAATTTTAAATTACCCGTTTATTTCATTTTTCTGCATGTTTGTTTACCTTGTCAAAGTCAAATTCAAATCATTTATTTCAAATAGGCCCATGTATGGCACTTTTGAACGTCAAAATTTACAAAATAATATAATTGATTCTAGTCGCCCTTTCCAAAAGGTAGTTTTCGTATGGAGAAGAATGGGCAAGAAACTCCACCGTTACTCTTTTAAAATGTTTTACAATAGTTTGTATAAGTACGTACATTAGTTAAATAATTATATGTGAAGACGATGCACCTAGAATAAAATTACTATACCACAATATATATATGTGTTAGATACATGGTGCTCACATATTTGTCTACATTCAATTCAATTGCATAAGATAATGATAAGTGGAAGCGCGGAGTCTCCTAACACAAGCAATTCCTAATAATATTGTATCTAAATTGCTTTCGTAATTGAAATAAACAATTTTAATTTTTACATTGAAATCCAGACTGGGCTAGAATTGCGAGAACGTCCTTGTGTCGGCCTAGGCCGGGACAAGGACAAACTAAGAGGTAGCATCTCACAGATCAATACTGTATACGGTACAATACAATACAGCTGGTTGGATGCATCAAACTTCTGATAATTCTTCTGAATGTTTTGATTAATTTGTCCATATTACTGTATGTACACTAAAATATTGATTGAACAGTGACTATTTAGTTTTAGGTGCAAGCATTTGGAAGCTTTCCAAATGCTTTTTTTACACTTAAAACAATTACAACTGCTAATTAAGTGTTATTATGCTGGGGACTTCCGTCTATTATGACGAAGCTTCGCAACGTAAAACGATACATGCAGATGTGATCGACCATTATCGGCTATCGTCGCGTTTAGTTCGGGCTGCGTAGCATCTATCGCTCGGGTGGCGGTACCTTAAAAGGTATTAGCGTGGCGCGTGTTCAGACTAGGGTTGTTCATTTCGATTGTTGTTTCCGGACTGCGTAGACGCTCTGTTAAATGGAGAGCCATCTTGAGTTATTGCACGATAATTCGTTAAAATTATGAAGCCGCTAATGTGACCACCGCGTCAACGCGATAACTTTTTAGCGAACAAAACACGTACCTACGTATATGTACGAAGCTTCGGCACGTATTGCTTTTCCCGATAGACGCAGGTGCGGCCTCAGCATTACTGTAATGCATAATCAATATTTTAGTGTACTACAGCTAGATATTTCTTTCATCTAAGTAGGATATAAACAAAAAAAAAAAAAAAACCGGCCAGGTGCGTGTCGGACCACGCACGATGAAAGGTTCCGTTGTTGGGATAAATTCATCCCAAGAACAAACTTAACATTGTAGTTGAAAACATGTTCCCCCATACATTCCAACTGCAAATATAAGTTTGTACGAACAATATTGAGTGATTTACAATGTTATTTTAAGACCATAGACTTATAAAGATTTTCCTGTGCGAAATTTTAGGCTCAGTAGTCAAGGAGATAAGGGGGAATGGATAAGTTTCATATATTTTCTTAAATATCTTTAAAAGTATTTTTTTTATACTTATAAAAAAAAAAAATTGTGCTCGCAAAACTTTTTTATTTTCTTCTTTGCCCCCCAAAAGTGACCCCATATTCAAAATTCATTTATTCACGTTACACGTCCTTGTTTAGGTCACAGAAATGCATATGTGTAACAAATTTCTTACTTAATCGGTCCATTAGATTTGGAGCAAATTGACTGTGACAGACGGACAGACACACGAGTTATCCTATAAGGGTTCCGTTTTTCCTTTTGAGTTACGGAACCCTAAAAATTAAATGCTGTTCGTTGGTAAACGCATCACTTGCGAACGACTGGACATAATATATAACGCCTGCATTCTCCAAAGGGTTAAGCAGAGGTGCACCTACAGTACACCCACATTTCGCCTGTTATTTTAAGTCCCATGTAGTAGGGGGCGAGCCTATTGCCATCAACCGGGCACAAATCCAGACTCCGGGCTGCTACCGAGAAATTCCAGATGGAAAAATCAACACTGCCGGACACGGCGATAAGCCTGTGTCCATTTTTTTTTCCGGAAGGTAGATTAATAAAAAATATTGGACACGTATTTTTTCTTTTTTGACATAATCAAAAGATTAAGGCGATACATTAGAGTTAAAATGTGGCATGACGTCACGCCTTGCTAGATTTTATACTGAGTTGTGACGTAGCGAGCCCCCACTCCTCAACTTTAATGCGCGTTTTCTAAGTTATTTTTTATTAATATGATAAAGCAAAAAATACGTGTCTAATATTTTTTTATTATCTGAAAGACGGAGTAAATAGATTTTTTTTTTTTTAGCTAGACAACTACCGTATTGTACTCAGGACGTCATACTCAGCAGTAGCGCTTGCAACGACTAGAACAACAAGGCAGAAGTGCGTAATAGTCTGAATATGGTTTTAAGGGAATTAAAAATTGGAAAAGTTGACCGCAGTTGGAAAATTATGGAAAAACTGAATGTGATTTTTCTTTGGGAATTTAAATTTGGACAGGACGACGTCTGTTGGTTCAGCTAGTTTAAAGAAAAATCACATTCAGTTTTTCCATAATTTTCTAATTGCGGCAAGTTGAAAAATTATGGAAAAGCTGAATGTAATTTTTCTTTGGGAATTAAAATTTGAACAGGACGACGCGACGTCTGTACGTTCAGCAAGTTTAGTAATACTAATTAAGACGCATATATATGCCAGTGACCTTGAGTGGTTAGCTTGCGTGTTCTGTACTGAGCTCACGCAACGCGTTGTACGTCGAGCCAGTAATAGGACTCGCCCATCAAGGAGCGCTGTCCCAAATTATTATTATTATTTATTATACGTATTATTAATTTATTGTAAATAAAACAAAAGGTATTTTAATAACACGTATACTAAAATATTAATATTTAAATTATCTTTAAAATGGTGAAGGTTTCAGAAAACTACGCTTGATAGATTTTGCGTGATTCTCAGTTTTTTATCCGCGTTATCTAAAATATTCAAGTATTGAGTTATTAAGAAAATGCTCTAATTTAACATATATTTTTTTCCAAATCATTAACACTACTGGTTTAGACGTGATTTTCAGTATAAAATCATTAAAAGTCGGTTATCGTCGCCCTAAGCAAAACAGCGAAATAGATATTCGACAGCTATTTACGATGTTGCCAACTTTCTGACCACACCCTCTAAAAAGTTTTCACTTTTCTGATAATAGAAGAAAACAAACCTTACTTGGTATATTATTACAAGAACATTACTGGCCAACATTAAGAACGCCATTAGTCACCTTATATCGGATTCCTGAACCGGTGGCAGTTATGGCTAATGGTCTAATCTAGTTTTCGTCATGGACTAGTTTATAGGTAATGTCGTTAGGATGCCTGTCGGGAGGCTATTAATCATTGGCATGTAATACCTTGGGGGTTAATGTCTCTTCGGGATATATGGGGCAATTTAGACGATTGGGAATCTTGTTTGGGTGGCGAAATGCTAGTAAAACAAGGACATATGGACAGCTTGACGGTTTTAGGTAATTACCGTCTGAGATATTTATTTGTTTATTAGCTATGCAAATCATTGTGAGGAAACTGGCAAGTCCAAGAACCAAAAATTCGAAGACATGTGACATCCACGAACACGCACTGGGCGCGGCCGCGTAGTGGATTACGGCCGTGTAACTGTCACTGGTATGGCCACCATCAGGGATTTTAAATTTGATAACGCAAAAAAATTGTCGCTAATTTCTTGAAATTTGTCGCCAAATATCAGAATTTGTCGGTCACTGGTTCAAAACTTATAAGGGTTTATAGGTGGCCAATCTGGGGACCTAGCTGTAGTACACCCACATTTCGCCAGTTAAGTTTAAGTTTGTAATAGGGGGGCGAGCCTATTGACAACAAACGGTCACAAACACAGACAGCTGCTACTGAGAAATTCCACATGGTCAAACCCAATAACACTGCCCGATCCGAGACCCGGAGGACCTCACCATACTAATATTATAAATGCGGAAGTATCTGTATGTATACAAAGTTTTTACAAAGTTCTTTATGAAACTTGACAGATAGGTAGCCTGTCTAACTTGGAGAAGTAGTTGGGCTACTTTTCACTCGGAAAGTCGCGGTTAAGAGGAAGCTCCTTAATTTGTACGTTAATTTACATTTATATTCTGAAACAGTCACGCATACAATCAAAATTGAACTTTAGTAGTATAACATTTATTGGATTTTTTTCTTTCCATATACAAGACAATTATGTAATTGTAACATTTTCGCTCGATTCATTTTTTATTCGAAAATCATGTCTTTTTTTAAAGATTATTTAAATAAAATGAAGATTACTCGGCTTTTATGTCTAAAATAAGTATTCACAGTAAGAAAATATAGTTTATTATCCAGCCACAAGATTTTTTTTTCTTTAGATTAATTATTACTTTTGTTATAAATGAAATAAGAATTGAGACTTACGACATTTAGTTCTGTGAACACGATCAAAGAGCGCACGCGATATTAAACTTTATTACTGATGAAGTAACGTTTAGCACATAGTGGAGTAGCGGGGTGCATGGGGGCGGAGTTTGCGTGGAAATTGTGTTTCGAGTGCCTTAACAGGTAGTTCCAGAATAAAAAGCATAGTAACAATAAGGTCACAAAATAGTCCATAGCGAAACTAGATTAGTTCTAATCAAGTGTCCATTGCATCATGACCATCAAATACCTCCCACGTCCCTCCCACGCAATTTTTTTATCTCGTCCTTGTCGCATTGCCGAGACAAGAGACGAGAAGTGTCACGAATCTTGTCTATGCAAATTAATCAAGGTGTTGATTTAGTTATCAGTATCTGGTACAAGAGTTTTACACAAGATTATGACCTGTTTTCCTGGTGGAACGGAAGCAAAAGATCGATCGCACATTCCCAACAGTCAGCATTTGAGTATGATTGCCCTAAAATTTTTAATAAGTAGTACAGTAGTACTAAACCAAAGTACCAAAGTGTCAAGGACAAAGGAAAAAATGGACAAAGTGTGTGACAAATTGACAATATACGGATGCCGCCAAGTGCTGAGGTAAGATAGTTAGATTTACATTTTGTAAGAGTGAGTGCGCTAACACCATGATCTGCTAAAGCAGTTACCGATGGAGGCAATACGTCTGCTAGGCTGAATAAAGATTGGATGGGCTATGTATGTGGCCTACATTAGGACAGATGGACCAGACAGAGCCATTACACAGGGTGCCGGAAGATAGTCGTCGTCACAAAGACGTGATGATTTGAAAAAATTCATGGGTGATTTTGATGGATGAACCCAGTCAGGAGAAAGCTATGGGGGAGACATTGGTCAGCAGTGGATAATTCAGGTTATAAAGAATCCGCCTGGTATTCATACTTATCAGCGAAACTGGATGTAAAACCCGGAATCTCACAAAAAAATCCTCTCGACTTTGCCTGAAGAAAAACTCTACATCCATTTATTGAAGTACGAAAGTAGAGGAGCTCGTGGCTAAGTATATAACAGCCGAACGGGTCGATCCATCAGGTTAAGCTACTCTTGCCGGGGTTTGGTCCGTGGATGGGGTGGCCATCTTTACATATTAAAACTCGTCCGTGCCTCAGAAAGCACGTTAAGCCGTTGGTCCCGGCTGTCATTTGTAGATCTTTGACAGTTGTTACGGGTCGTCCTAAGCCCGAAAGTCTGACAACCAGTCTTAGCAAGGGGTATCGTATTACCCTGTTACTGGGTTGTAGAGGTCAGATAGGCAGTCGCTCTATGTAAAATACTGATATTCAGCTGCATCTGGTTAGACTGGAAGCCGACCCCAACATAGTTGGGAAAAGGCTAGGCAGATTGATTGACTACCTATCTAACTTTTACAACCCAGTCGCTGGGAACATGATACCACCACACGGTGATTGCTTGTCAGACTTTCGGGCTCCTGAATACCCGTAAGGTCTGAGAATACAGTTATCATTTTACGTTATATTAGCTAAAGACTGCTAGTGTTTTTATAGAAGCCCGAAAGTCTAAAAACAATTCAGACTTTCGTGCTTTGGACTACCCGTAACGACTGAGCACACAGCCATAATTTTATGTTCCCTTAGCTGAATACTGCTAGAATTTCTACATTGTTCTCACATGTATAATTTCAACATGAATGATGATACCAATATTTTGTAACAATTTTTCATTTAAAAGTGTCCGTGGAGTTTCTTGCCCGTTCTTCTCCATAGGTACCTACTACGCTTTGGAATGGGCAAATAGCTTCATATTTCTGACTGACCGACTCCTTGACAATTCAAGTGCCTGTAAATGGTTTAATTGAAATAAATGCTTTGAGTTTGATTTAAACCAATATCTACTGCATTGTTCCAGGAATTATAACTACTCTTTTGCCGTTGTCAAGGTGCCTACAAGTCACTCTGCCAAATATCACAATCGATTTGGTGGTTCGCTCGTAAAATCATAACAAGCAGGTCGCATCGATTGCATGTCTCATCGATTCGCATTTAAAATGGAGCTGGATGTTGAAAGGATCAAATGAAATTGAGAAAAATAATTCTCTTTCTTTGTCGTGTGGTTAGTGACTAACCTGGTATCAGTTTTTAGCGCCCATGAGATTCACATGCCGTCGGGAAATATCTCTCAGGCATACCAACCAGTATGCCTGAGAGATATTTCCTCACGATGTTTTCCTTCACCGTTTTTGATACAATACGCACATGAATCCGTAAAGTCAGAGGTGCGTGTCTTGGGTTGGAACTCGAGAGCTATGACTTGGCAGTCCGACGATTACACCATTTACATAGGCCATCACTGCTCAGAAAAATAGGTCGCTTACAAATTAAAATTAGCATCACAAACACGGTCTGTATTTTTAGGGGTAGAGATGTAGAATACGTAATAGGGAGCGAATTATGACATAATGGTTATATGAAAAAACTTCCACAATCTAAAGGTTTTCTTCTAACAGAGCGCTTAATCTGACCGTCTCAAAACCAAGACAACCACCAGCGTACAGCGGGGTAATTGCCTAATACACATAAAATGACAATTGATCGCAATGGGTTTCATTTTGCCAGTCCAGCAGACGAATTCGTCAAACATATGAAGCAATGGATTAGCAATATCCTTCAATACTCTCGGATTATGACTATAGTCAAACTTAAAGCATTTATTTCAAATAAACCAATTACAGGTAGGTACTTTTGAATTTTCAAGGGGTTGGTCAGTCAGAAAGATGAAGCTAGTTGCCCATTCCAAAGCGTAGTAGGTAGGTACTTAAGGAGAAGAACGGGCAAGAAACTCCACAGACACTCTTTTGTTTCGTTCTTTGTTTATTTTTAATCATTTTGATGACTGGCCTATAACTCTAAAGAATTGGATTCCCAAATCAGTAAATTCATTAACGAGGACAAGCTGACCTAGAGGAAATAATTATTAATACTGGTCTGTAACTGTCCCACCGCAGTACAAATGCCTCTTCTTATACAGAAGGAATGAGCATTCTTTTTTTAGCGTGTCGATGGCAATTTATATAGTCAGCTCAGAATTTGACTACGAATTTGACACCTTTTGTAGCGTACCTATAACAGCTCCTGCAATGTGCAGGCAACAGGACACACTGGCCACGATATTTAGTGCCACATTGCTTGTTGGACAGCACGACATTTACACTCCAGGGCGGAGTCATCTGTGAATCTCCATCTGAGCAGGTTTTCCTTGCTTCGACCTAACTGGGTCCAGAATTTATTTAAAGACTTCCAAGTAAGGCAAGGTAACTCAAGGTGGGAGATTTGGGAATAAGCACTGATCACCACTTGCTCACTAAGTGTTGGCGACTTCAATACTTGGGGCTTGTGGCAAAGTAATAACAGCCGCACGGGTCGATCGTTAAGCTACACTTGCCGTGCCTCAGAAAGCACGGCCGTTGGTAGCCGTTGGTCCCGGCTGTCATTTATAGATCTTTGACAGTCGCTACGGGTAGTTAGAAGCCAAAAAGTCTGACAATCCGTCTAACCAAGGGGTATCGTGTTAGCTAGCAACTAGGTTGTGGAGGTCAGATAGGCAGTCGCTCCATGTAAAATACTGTTATTCAGTTGCATCTGGTTAGACTGGAAGCCAACCACAACATAGTTGGGAAAAGGCAGGCAGATGAATGTGTACTTAGGTGGTCTTCTTCTTAGCCTATCGAAGGCAAATGTAATTTCAATTTTCTCTTTGGCCGAAAACTCAGCAGCGCTTACACAGTTCGCTGACACAGACATAGGGTCCTTATGTGAACAGTTGACAGGGCATGCGGCGCAAGATGAAAAGGTGGGCCATGATCTGCGGGGAGACACCGCATATATACGTACATTGAGGATCGGAACCATCCGAGAAACTCCACCTGTGAAGGTTGTCTTTGCTGCGGCTGACCTGAGTGCGGAGTCTGTTTAAAGTTTTCCAAGTCGGCAACGGCAACGTCTGTCTACTTGTGGTAACTTAAAATTTAATGAGATCATTATGGACCCTGTCGGGCACAGCAAATCAGTAGGAGAGAGGCAGCTTTAAAACTTAACTTATTAGTTTACATAGGTATGTATATGTCACCGCAAGATTGTGAGAACCGTTAATTTATAATCTATCCGTATTATTTCCGTTAGATTATAAACTGTCGAAAAATTGTGAACTGGATGAAATAGGTTAGACTTAGTACTGTGATCAATCGCGCGCGAGCCGAGCGAGCGAAGCGAGCGGTGCCGCGGTAGCGGCCGGCGACCACTACTTCTAAGTCGGTTATTCCCGTTCGCCACCGCCAGTATTGCCCCCTCCGGTGGCGACTGGGAATTATTCTAAAAAAATATCCCAGTCGCCACCTCCAGGTGGCAAACGGGAATGTTGGTCAGTAAAAATCCCAGTGGCCACCCCTAATAATAGTTCAAATAAATGCTATATCTTTATATTTTTTTGGAATGATAAGTTAGGCTATTTAGTATTAGCACATGGTGCGTTACGTCGCAGGATAAGATTAAGATATGTACGCTATCGCAATAGGTTACCCTGTAATGATAGATGTAAGTTGGAAATAAACAAATAAAAAAGTTTCCTCACACTAAATTCCTTCAAAGTTGCTGAACTGAAAGAAAATTAAAAGCTAAGTAATTATAATAACTTTAGTGCAAACAAATTTCAAGGTCAGCTCACTTCAGGCTGTATAGGAAATAACTTGAGTGCCTTTGACATGCCAGTTACTACTTATTTATAGAAAAGTATGAACAAATATTTGGCAAGAACAAACTAATTTCTAATTCTTTTTAATTTAGTCCCTATGTTAATCGCTTTGGCAACAAAATCATAATGGCGTTTATTAGGGGGCTCATGGCTAAGTATAACAACTGCACTTAACCTTGAAGATCGACCTGTTACGCTTGCTGAAGTCAGTCAGTGGATGGGTGACGACCATACGTAACATACAGAGATCCCTCCGTGCCTCAAAATGCACGTGAAGCCGTTGGTCCCGGCTGTCGTTCGTAGATCTTTGACAGCCGTTACGGGTACTCAGGAGCGCTAAGGTCTGACAACCAGTCTTACCCAGGGGTCGCATGTGGCTAACATGCCGTTACGGGTACTCAGGAGCGCTAAGGTCTGACAACCAGTCTTACCCAGGGGTCGCATGTTAGCCAGTAACTGTGTTGTGGAGGTCAGATAGGCAGTCGCTCCATGTAAAATACTGGTATTCAGCTGCATCCGGTCAGACATAAATCCGACCTCAACATAGTTGGAAAAGGCTAGGCAGATGATTGATATTATAGTTTTTACTGCATCGTTGGTCTAGTGGTTTCGAGCACGACTGCTAAGCGTGGAGCCCAGGTTCGATTAAGGGTAGTGTAATTGGCCTTTTCTTAAGGAAGTTCTCAGCAACAGCCCAGACTCTGGGTTTGCATCCATTTAGACGTTTTCTACATGGAATTTTTAATTGAAAAATGTGAGACCGTCATCTAACTAGCTTCCCGTCTAACTGGATGCAGCTGAATACCAGTATTTTACAAAAAGCAATTGCCTATCTGACCTCTACAACCCAGTTACTGGGTAACATGGTACCCCTTGGCAAGACTGACAAACCACTGCCTGTTGTAAAATCAGAAATCATCTGATCAATTCTTTCACAACAACAAAAAAACTTTTTACAAAAAAAAAACCGAATTCCGAAAAAAAAAAAACACTACAAAGTGAAAAATAACTTTAATTTCGGAAGTCGGTGTCTTTGGTTTTGATTTTTCGTTTTTGCCACCGGCTTCCGAAATTAAAGTTATTTTTCACTTGGTAGTGGTTTTTTTGGAAGTCGGTTGTTTTTTTTTTTTTGTAAAAAGTATTTATTTTTCACTTTTTAGTTTTGGTACCTACCCCACACAAATTCGAATACCACTACTTGCAACCAGTGACAGGAACTTACCATATTATCCACATACTAAGTGGGAAAAAAGTGTTTTGCCTTGAGAGCACACACTTTCAAACAAAAAAAAATATTTTCAAAATCGGTTCACATTTGACGGAGAATATATATACGCTATAAACATAAACCTTCTCCTTTTTGGAAATCGGTTAAATATAACTTTACCATGCTCATTAATCATGAAAGAGAATCCCTCATCGTGTTTACACACACACAACACAAACATTTGTATGGCTATTGTGCAAAGGAATAACACAACCTATTATTACGGGTTTTTATCAAAGAGATTATGTGAGTCATACTATTGCCTTCATCCCAATTAAAAGAAAATAATCAAATAAAAATGTTAAAAATTGGTCTTTGCAACTTCTTCCATACTTCTCTATCAGTCATCTCGGTAGTCACCCCCTTTCTATCCATATCATCTTTCACACAGTCCATCCATCGTGTCTTTAGTTTGCCACTTTTCTTTTAACCACATTCACATTCCTAATTACTGAAATACTGGCATCCAGCTGCATTAGGTTAGACTGTAAGCCCACTCCAACATAGTTAGGAAAAGGCTAGGTAGACTATGATGCTCTCCATTCCTCTGCATCACACATTCATACCATGACAATCGGTGACACCAGAGATTTTTGAAGTGAAAACTTCTTTAGGCGTGTTGGGCATTTCCGAGATGGGACAAAACCATTGATTTCGCGACACCGTGATGACACCAGCTTTTGACCATTAAAAAGATATCAACGCGTTGATTACCGCGGTGCCGATTTTTTTTTTAAGTTTTCACTTCTGTCAGCACTCCCGGAGTGCCACTCTTTTTTTTAGCCTGCTCTTGGCCTGCATCTCACCTGATGTTAAGTGAGGATCAGGCCGAAGGTGGAAGTAAGCAACACCCGAAATCCTCAACCACAGAGAAACTGGCTATCTTAGGTACTGCCGCAACACAACAACGAGTTTTCCCATCACTGGTGTTACCTGCAGACTTGCATCTTAAAAAAATACAATAGACGTAGATATATTTAGTAACCTGTACCCTAATTGCGTAATACACGATTAACCACAATCTGTTTCGATTTGAAACAGAATGCTAATCCATTGCTTCATAAGTTGGAAAAAAATATCTGTTCAACAACGTAAATAACGCAATGAATGTTGTTGAACTGTCAAAATGAAACAAATTAGGCATAATTGTTTAATTGAAAATAAGTTACGCAATTAGGGTACAGGTTACTAAATATATCTACGTCTATTGTATTTTATAATGGATTTCCTCAAGGTCACGCCTGAATCAATTAACTGACTTCATCTTACATAATTTTATTTATTTATTTAAATCAGATACATTGACCCAAATTTATTTTAGTATACCTACTTAAAAATTACGTTAGTACCAAAACAAAGATTAAAATACATGCCACAATAATTATTATTATAACTAAAATAAAATAAATTAATAAGTTAATTGCACCTTTAAATTCATTAAAATCTTTAAAATAATTTACATTATTTGAGTTCATTAAAATTAATGTCATTTAAAATCCATAAATTTATTATAAAATCATAAATATTAAAAATAAAAATTTAAATAATGTCCGAATCATGTAAAGGAAGTCAGATGACTGACCTAACAAGTGACCTCCAAAGCGGAGATGAGATCCTATCGGCTATAGTCTTCATAATGACATACCTCTTACATTAAGAAATTGGTTTTAAGATCCAAATATTGGTACAAAACAAAAAGTAATTCACCTCTTAAGCATTGCGCGGGATGTAAGTACTACTTTTATTGACTGAAAAGTATTGTCAGATGGAATTAATGAAGAAATGAACAGGGATAATTATTTGTTTGGCAAGTATAGTGTGGGACGCCCCACAGCTAGATGAACCGACCACATTAAAAAGCTGACATGGACAAACTGGATGCAGAAGGCAGAGGACAGTGTTGTGGCACAGCCTAGGAGAGGCCTAGCTCCAGCAGCGGACTGCGATAGGCTGAGTTGATTAATTGATCAAATTATTGGTTTATTTATTCCACAAAATCATTACCATACAATATCTATACTTATAATTAAATAATGAACAATTATTAGTGCTTACAAATGTAATTTACAAACTTCCACAAATTAAAGAGTTACTAATTTACTGTATTTTAATTAGGGTATTTAAAAGATGTGTTGTAGAGGATGTTGTAATTCTGATTCTTTCAAGATAATGCTAGGAAAGGTAAGGAGAGGGCATTATTCAATGCTGTTTTTTTATTCTGTAGTCGTTTATTTTCTCATTTAGACTCCAGGCATTATTTAATTTATAAAGTTTGTAATAGACAAGTATAAAAGTAGGTAATAAAAACATTTTTTTCAAGGGCTGTTTATAAGTTAATTATGGCTTGTTTAGCCACCTGGTAAGTTTCAGTAAACTTTATCTAGCTGATGAATTTAGATATTTATTTTATTTTATACAATTTATTTTTTCTGCCTATTTTATATTATGGAACAGGTCATAGTCATATATTATGAAATAGGTCATAAATTATAATAATGTTAGTGTACAAGTAATGGCTAGAGAACCAGGAGAGCATACTTTCCAAAGGGATAGAAAGTTCATTAGTGTTGACCTTCTAAAAGGTCATGTTTACAGCACAATAAGCAGAATATAGTTATTTATGGATGAGTTACTGTATAGCTTAGCATAATCAGCTTATAATGTTCCCACTGCTGGGATACAGGCCTCCTGTCTGCGAGAGGGAGTGGGCAGTAATCTACCATGTATGCACAGTGTGGGTGGATAAGCCACTGGCTTGATGTTATTAAAGGCTATTTATTACATATTGGGTCCCAGCTGTCATTCAAAGATCTTTGACAGTAATTATGGGTAGTCAGAAGCCAGAAAGTCTGACAAGCAGTCAGAGATATTGTGTCACCCAGTAACTGGGTTGTGGAGGTCAGATAGACAAACACTCCTTGTAAAATATTGGTATTCAGCTGCATCTGCTTAGACTGGAAACTGACCACAACATAGTTGGAAAACGGCTAGGCAGATGTTAAACAAAATTCTCATCTTTTTCTGTTTTTATGTTTACAATCAATCTACAATGTATCAGCACTGAAATATTGCAGACATGGCTGAACATCAAATGTCAACTTAAAAAACTTCTACTTCTAACTCTTTGGCCATAGATTATTGCAAAAAATTGTAAAGAAAATACTTTTTTTCCAGACTTTTTGAATCAGTCTATACCTATGGTCTCTACAAACATTTTCCTGGTTGTAATTTACGATTAATATGGTTGCAGACGTCTTACTGCAGTCACCTTTTGACCTTAGTGTCTGCAAAGCAGTGAGCCAGACCAGATTAAAAAAAGTTACAAAAACTGAGCAAACATTACTTCCTTAATCGAGTAGCAGATACAGCCTCAATCATTCTTAGTTATTTTTAGATTGTAATCAACGAAAACAGTTTTTTGCTTGCAGTCATTGTTTACATACTCTTTGATTTGAAAGTTGAGTTTGACATTATTTATTTTAAGTTCCAATCAAACAGGACAAGGCAAGTGGATTATACAGCCAATAAACTAGTATTGGAATCTTATCACATACTTTATTGTTATTTCTAAAGGGTGGAGAGACACACCTGTAATATACGACACTCCTCCACCGCAAATTAATTAATTCGACGCCAAAACCATCTACAATTTATTACTTTTTGCACTCGCGACATTTTCCAATATTAAAAATATCACGCAACTTTCGCTCTTACGGGAGTATCGTCCGATTAGATGAACACTCATTATCGATTAAATACAGCACTATTTATGAACAAAACTGCCGGTCTGTCTATCGCGAATGACGCGCAAACTCACATAGAATACATTCGTAACGTGATTCATTTGAGTTTTACTTAGAAAACTGTGAAAGAATCCCGAAAAAAATAACTAAAATTAATAAGACATTACGCTAGAAAGGAACAGATATGGTTACCCGGCCGATTTGAATGGACTGCGACGCGATGCAGACGTCGCATTGTTACGTCACTCTTACACGCTGCCGGGTTATACACAAGTGAGACAGGGACAGGTCCCAGCAATCCCACCCACTTATAATCGATTTTTATTCAAGCAAGACATTTTTTTCTCAATTAAATACACATATTTACAAATAAAACACATTACTATCTTTCAAAATGACCGCCTACGCACACGTGAGTGTCGCAAAAAAACACAAATACTCACCGTGAAAATTTTCACGACTGGTCTCGTTTGACAAGGAACAAATTTAGATACGCTCGAAATTCACACAATAAACACTTTACTAGTGCAGCGATACTTTAAATATAATTATTATAGTTTTGCGAAGGCGCGAGCGACGTCCTTCAGCGTTTGCCGCGACATATTTTTGTTTTCCAGTAATTTTTAACTGGAGACTAACATCGATCGCGTAGCCATGACAGATACATTTTCAACTGAATGAAGTTGGTCACGGTCGCTCAGCTGACGGACAAGTTTTTTTTTCTGGTTGACGCAGTGAAGTGAGCGGGTATCGCTGTAAGGAGGTTAGTGACCTATGCGGTGTAAAATTAGGGTTCCGCACGATACTGCAATGTATGGTTTGCAGGTGACATTTGTGCGGAATTATGTAAGACGTTCCTTTGTATGTTTTACGTATCAATATTACTTTGTGAAGTTATAGATTTCAGTTTCATTTGACCTATCGTTTATAATTATACTATATCAAACGGTTTATAAACATTGTTGTTACATAAATTCTTTTTAATTATGACCCATCTTTTCAGTCGCTGTTTCAGGATTTGTTGTTAGCTATGAATATAAAATGGAGATCCGAGGCCTTCTTCTAGCAACGGACGGCTGGTATGTTGTTGGCAGAATTATTAATGATGAATATGATGTGATGTAAACAATAAATGGGTTTGAAATGCGGGTTTACAATTTGAAATGTCAATAAAATAATCTAAGATAATGTTCCCAATACTGGGATACAGGCCTCCTCTCTTCGAGAAAGAGTGGTCTGTAATTCACCACGCGGGCCCAGTGCGGGTTGGTAGATGTCACAAGTCTTCGATTTTTTTTTTTTTGGTTTACAAGCCTGTTTCCTCACGATGTTTTCCTTCACCGTTTTGAGAGCAGTGGTGATGAAATAATTTACACAAAGTAAAGCGCTTGCCTGGGTTCGAACCCACGACCTACAACTCGTAAGTCACGGCCGTTTCTATTGGGCCACTACTGCTCGCGACACGAATTTATTTGTGAAGCAGTTTTTTGGAGACGATGCCAAAAAAAAAACAAATACATCAAGGAAATCTGCCTGCCCTCTTCACATAGGTAATCACTTTCTTTCAAGTATCAACCCTGATCCAAACATCGGTTTTCAAAGCTGATCAGCAACCTACTGCGCATGTCCAGGGATAGGGACAGTAAAATAAAGGCTACTGAGCCATTCCATAAAAAATTGACCATAAGGAAAAAGTACTGTCACAAACATTTACAAGACATTCTTATTCTCTGTAAAATGCAGTTTTTTTAAATGTACTGTTTAGTTCTTATGCTTTAAAAAAAAATTATAGTGGAGTCAATTGTTGGTAATTTAACAGATTAATAATTAAAAATAAGAAGCAAAACAGGCAATTTTAGCGTGTCACACCTCCTGTTGCTAACTTTAACTAGGTAACCGATGTTCATGGTTTTATAAGACACACCTCAGCGTTTCTTGTGTGGTTTTAAAGAATAATTTAATTCAGTTTTAATTTAAAACATAAATTTTTGAAACAAATCTTATTGTATTACAATAAAATTATTGAAATAATGATAATCAAATTAGCACCAAGGTGGACATTCCACTTTAGCCACTACTGTTTTATTTGCTTTCAGTAGTACAAAACTAACAAAACAAGTTATTTTATTTTCATGCGAATATTATTATGGTAGATTAGCCATTCCTTTTTACGCATCGGGCAACCGTGACTCGGTAATCGGTAACGAAAGGCGTACGAACTACAGGCAGTCAAATAAGAAGTCCACTATAGTCACAGTTATAACGTGATACTGGGAAGTTTTTGAAACATTATTTCATTTACGACTTCTACTTCATAAATCTGCGTTTGTAATGAAATAATGATTCCCTCTAAAACAACAAAGAATATTGGTTTTGTCGTCATTATTGTTAGTAAAGCGGGAGTTCGTCACGTCGTCCGTTTAGTGCCGATTTTAAAATTGTCCATTTTGTCATTTTAGTAACAGGACATTTTTTTACGGAATGCCTCAACTAGGAGATGCCTTGACCCACTTTAACTGAAGAGCATGGCCGTCTAAGTGCTAACTTTCTGCGGCCCTTTGGATTTTCTTTACTCTTTAGCATCTGACGGTAGATTCTATAAAAAACTTACCATGAAAACTTAGCTAAAGTGAGCTCTAATTCCACCAGATGCTAGCATGAGCTTAATCAGCTTGTATTCTTTTGTTCCCACTGCTGGGACACAGGTCTCCTCTCTTCGAGAGGGAGAGAGCTGTAATCTACCACACGGGCCCAGTGCGGGTTGGTAGATGTCACAACATGCCTTCGAATTTTTGGTTCTAGGACATGCCGGTTTCCTCACGATGTTTTCCTTCACCGTTTTGAGAGCAGTGGTGATGAAATTATTTACACACAGTAAAGTGCCTGTCTGGGTGCTACATAGTTCGAACCCACGGCCCACAAATCGTAAGTTGGGGCCGTTACCACCGGACCGCCACTGCTATAAACTCCCCGCCACCACTAGAGTCTGGCAGAAAATTGTGGAACTACATTTTTGGAACGAAGTTCTTTGACGCGGCTTGTAAACTTTCAGAAATCGTCACGCTAAAAAGTGTTAATACTTGCGACTGTCCTTTTCTAATATTCAAATAAAAAGAAGGGAGAGAGAGGGAGAGACAACGCCGCCAGAAAAAAAACAAGAAAGAACAAAAGAAAAGAGTAAAGTGATTACAGTGTCGTGAGATAAAATCGTACACATCAGTCCGAGTATACTGCATGCGGAGAGAGAGAAAGAGAAAGTGTGAATTTGGTCAAAATGAAAATCCGAAATGGCGGCTCTGAATCTTTTTTAAAGTTTTCATCATAGGTATCGTTTTCATTGTTTTTGAGGGTGCTGTAGCCGATAGTGGGACCGAAATGTAAATCTAAGACGGCGGCTGCGAAAATTTTCGAAAATGTTCGTCATGGGTGTCGTTTTCATAGTTTTCGAGGGTGCTAAAGCAGATAGTGAGGTCAAAATGTAAATCTAAGATGGCTGCTGCAAAAATTTTGTTAATTTTTAAATCACGTGGGAAAGAACTTCGTTCCTGACAGGGGTCTCCCGACCGCTCCCTTTTTTTTTGTTATGCTATTTGATGCATTGACATAGACTCTAGCGCCACGGCTATTGTACTTGAGTGGTGGCGTGGACCCTAGCCCTGATGCTAGGGACTTACCTATTGACACCTCACTGAAAGCTCACTTCACCTGTTTTCACGGTAAGATTTTTTGAGTACAGTACAAATATGTTGTTAATAATGTCCGTCGGCAAACCTCGTCTTTCGTCAGTCATCGTATTTCTATCAGTTGCCCTTTGCACTTGGTGCAGGCCAGACGCTCTCAATCGACTTGGAAGTATACAGGGTGGGACATCGACGCGAAAACTGAAACCATGGAGTCAGTACATGATTCTGAACATGAAATTTTTCGTCGATTATTAAAAAAAATCTGCTGTTCTTTTCTTTCTTGCCGCGTAGGTAACTTTCTCATGAAGCAGCTGAATTTTTTTTTTAAATAACCGACGAAAAATTTGAACCCAGGGGCGTTCAGAATCAACTACTCAATCCATGGTAACAGTTTTCGTATCGATGTCCCTGTCACCCTGTATAGAGTAGTTAATACTGTTTTAACTTTATGTAATTTATTTAAAAAATAGTAAGAAAGCTGCTAAAGTCGCAGGCACGACAGATAGGAAAACAGTTTTACAACTCTAAGCAGTTGCCTGCCGGGGTTGCGAAGAAAACCGAAAGGGAGATCGTGGCCCCCGGCAACAGGGCAACCGAAGGAACACGGGTGGGTTTTAGTCAGTAAGAGTCTGACACGCCCTCCCGCTCCGCCCAGAGCGGGAGAAGTTATTTGATGATTTCCCACACTCAAAAAAAAAAAAAAAAGCTCTAAGCAGTTAACACGAAAATCAAAACAAAACAACAATAAAGTACTTAGTTCTGAATTCAAAATTATTATACACGATAAATCTAATAATTGATGGACATGGAAATTAGAAAGAAAGAAAAGATTCGTTCAAATATTTGGAAATGCGATGGTTCCTGCTGTACCTACAGAATATATCGGCTGTTTTCGGAAAAGTAGGCCGCAGAGGTCGGGCAAAGGTACACACGGCTACAGATCAAGCTACACACTTCCAGTTTCAGCCGACCTCGAATTTGTACGGAAATACACAATGCGAGATCAGCATAAACTGGAAATTTATAGCTTGATGTGTAGTCGTGTGTACACTTGTCGAAATCGGTCTGTTGATGTTTTTTTTTTAATCATGACGTCGAAGCTCACCTGATGGTAAGCGCTGATCAGGCCGAAGGTGGAAGCGAGCTTCACCCGAAATCCTCAACCACAGGGGAACTGGCTATCTTACCTCTAACTGCCGAAACACATCAATGCTGTTAACATTGTTGTTATGGCGACAGACTTAGATAAGATGGTGGTAGCTAGCCAGGCGGACTTAGAACAAGCCCTACCACCAACCAAACCGAGCAGAACATTTTGCCCCCACTGGGAATCGAACCCGGGACTTCTGGGTCAGAAACAGGTAGTTTATTAACATATCTGTGGTCGTTACTGTAGTCATAAGCTCGAAAGTCTGACAATAAGACTGATTGTTAGATTTTCGACCTTCTGACTAACCGTGACAAACCAAGGCGCTTTGTGCGGTGTAACCCAGTAACTGTGTTGTGTAGGTTGGTATTCTACTGCACCCAGTTAGACTGGAAGTCAACCCCAACGTAGTTGGAAAAAGGCAGGCGGATGATGAGATACCTAAAATGGCTCATGCTGTTCGTATATCATAATGACTCCTCGGTCCTTATGTTGGAACATTACCTAAAAGTAATAAAAAAACGAATAAAAAAAGTTATTGCTATTCAAAAATCACATTTTTAGTACCGGAAATACCCCAAATTCATTAAAAATGAGCAAATTTTCAACAGGGGTTATTAGTTATGACTTGTACAGACATCCTATTAACGACGGCCGCCCGCGCCCCGGATAATGAACCGGTAAAATACTCCATTGAAAAAAAAAGAGTTTCTTCTTTCCCGAAAATTCCCACATATTGACCCTCAATACGATACCTAACAACCAGACAGGGTTTCTTTACATAGTACGTATATATCGACTAATGAAACTCTTTGTATTGCTGGATGCACTTGCGCAGTTTCTCTTCGTTTTATGAAGAAAAAACAAAAAAACACGAAAAGTAGAAAAGTAAAGAGCCAGCTGTGCAATGAGATGTCAGCGATGTCAGTAAATTTAAATTCAAACAGGACCAAGCGTCAGCCCCGGATCTAGGGGGGAGCAAACCGGGGCACGTGCCCTGGGCGCCAATTTCAGGGGGCGACAAATTCAAATGTAGCAGACAAGTGCACCACCCAGCACATCGCAACTTTGCAATAAATGAGACGCGCGACACATTTAACCTTTCAATTTTTTTCTTTTTTACAACCATTATGGCGCCCCTGTTGGACTGTTGGACCATTATCGATCGATAAAATTTTATTAATATGTTGCTGGCAAAATTTTCATTTTGAGAAAATTTCAATTTCACGGGCTAACTTAGCGCATCCCCATAAAAGATTGGCGGGGGGCGGCAGATGGCAGTTTTTGCCCCGCCTCAAAAAAAATCTAGATCCGGGGCTGCCAAGCGTATCACCACAGGACGGCTTGAATGAATATAGAAAAAAAAAAAAATTATCTGCTGGTCCGAAAATTGAAATGTTTTGTTAAACCGTCAATAGATGGCAGGAAAATATCTTGCCAGTTACCCCACAGCACACGAATAGCCAGTTCGTAAAAAATGTCTGTAGTTCCGACCGTTCAACGATAACAACATGCCTTCAGTCTAGTTGAGTGCTTTATTTTCAAGACAGATGGCGCAAGATACCACTTTTTTTTTTATCTTATGACTTTTATTAATTTTCCAATAGCAATAAACATTTTAGAATAGTCCATTGTTTATTTAGTTCCATAGTTGTGGATCGTCTCAGGGATTGATCCCGTCTAAAGTGCTTGAAATAGCTGCACAGCTGCTAACCCCGTCCCCAACAGAGTCCTTGGTTGGCGACAGGCAGAGCTGTTTGAAATTTGGTCGTAAACCACCAAGGTCACCTCTGTTGGGACGCGGTTGGCAGCCGCGTAGCAAGCCCTTAAATGGTCCACTAAGACTCTGGAAACGTGTAAAACTGGCAGCATTTTGGGTTGCCGTCAGATAGGGGTTTTTCCGTTCACTACACACTGTGAGCATACCATTTTCGTTTCGTTCAGAAATGGTGGCAGGACTTTTACGGCGGTCTATTTAATTAGGTATCTAATTATGTAGGTATACCCGCCTTGTTATGAATTGTGATTCTTCTAAGTTCTAATATAAACCGTGTTAGTGATAAAATTAAGTGAATCCTTAAGTGAATCTTACCATGGTATTATCGAAGGAGCCCAGTCAAGTTGGACCCTCCTTGGAGCAACCAGCGACATCTTCTGCCCTTTTATATCTGCCACACTCAATATTAATCTATCTCTTTCACACAAAAACTTATTTACTTTGTTATTTCTTTTCGAAATGCCATTTATTTTCGTTTATTTACATAGCATTGTTCACAACTAGTGTAAATGCGTATTTATTTAGATAAACTTTAGTTTCTACTAAAAAATATTTCTTTTGATTTTTTGGCGGGAATTAATATGCTTGGTCGATTTGTCATACCTGTAACAAAAATAAAGTCGATAAATAAACGAAAAACATAGTACATGATAAAAAGCAATAAAAACACTATGGGGGGACTACATTCTATTCTATTATATTTTTAATAAATGGCAAGCAAAGCCGATGTCGACTATTCTGCCAATGAATAAAGTGAGCCGGAAAAAGCAAGTGTCCATGATTTAAAAAAATAAAATAAAAACAAAACCAAAATTCTTCGATTGATACAGTTGAACACAATGAAGATCTTATTGGGTTAGTTTTTTGTTTTTTTTTTTTTAAATTCTTTATGAACGAGCTTTGTCATACATCCATTTATCAAAACCTTAGCATAGCTAATTTGTAAAGTACTTAAGCTGCAGCAGACAACGGCACAGCCAGCGTAAGCACTATTACAGTAACCTATCTCTAATTCTATAATCCAAGCCATTTTTAAATTCCTCGTTGCGGGCACACTCGGTTATATGTGATCCTTAAACATCATCAACGGTATTAGTACAAATCACAATTAGTCGATGTTGTTGTTGAGTTAGTACGGGGAAGGACTACATTACCAGCCGTTCACCGTTCTTTTAAAAAATCCACCATCAAAACTTAGGTGAAGTTAGCTGTTATAAAGATTGACTCTTTTGATAGCTCACTTCAACTATTAAATTATTTGGCGTAATCGGAGATAAAAACCAAAAAAACGTTATACAGGGTGGCAGGGACATCGACGCGAAAACTTTTACCATGGATTCGTAGGTATTGCACTTCTCTATGAAACAACTGTTTTTTTTTAATATCCTACGAAAAATTTACTGAATCCATGGTAGGGGTTCAGAATCATGTACTGAATCCAAACAGAATCATGTAACAGTTCCGCGTCGATGTCCCTGCCACCCTGTATAACCTCTCTCAAATCGAGGTTAAAAATATTATCTCTAAATATTATTTAGTCTACTAGCTGTTGAAAAACTAAATTATCTTACAACCATGTCAATGTCATCATTTATTCTACGACGCAAATTGTACAAGTAATATTTTTAGTTAGGTAATAGGTTTTTGCTGAATACACAAAATTAAAATGCACTTTTATATTTTTTGTTGACAGGTTCGTTCGTCAAGTGGTCCCTAAGGAGACTGCTAAACGACTGTTAAACGTGGGTTCGTAGGCTCCGTTCCCAGGTTAGGCACAGTGTTATTCAACTTGTCCATCAGGAATTTTGTTTAGTAGCGGCCAATTAAATGAATGTTTGTCCAGTTGATGGTATGAACATGAAAAGACGTAAAGTGGTGACACTTATGACAACAGTTCTCAGTAAATTAAACAATATAGGTTGAAACTATTGAAACTATCTAAGTGTCAAGTCATCATCATCATCATTTCAGCCGAAAGACTTCCACTGCTGGACCTAGGCCTCCCCCAAACACCCCCACTTTGTCTCGACACCAATTTGTCTAATAGACAAACAAAATCGACCTTGTCATTTACGTTTTATGATGTGCAAGCATCGATCACTAATAGTGATCGATGCAATAGGATGGTAAAGTAATTGCGGGAACGACTATACTTTAAATTGAACCCTTCGGGCGATCATGGCTTATTATCAGAATCACAGGCCAAACGAATGGCGTGACTTTATTTACGCAAAGCACACACATTCTTTTATGGATTAAACACACAAACAGCAGTCAACTCGTCAAGATATTTAGGACAATATAAATACTTGGGACGAGGTATTTTTGCATTAGTTTCCAGCAGGTGACGCCCACGTGAAACGCAAATAGAATTTGACTACAAATGATTCTGAAATTCTGAACGCTCTCTGTTGTGTCAAAATGTCAAAATGGCGGTCTTAGAAAATGAAAACGTATTTTCGCGCGCTTTTCACGATTCATGTTATGCAAATGGCAAGGTTGGAATAAAGTTATTGTTTTCTTATTTGTAACATGAATAATATCAATGAAATACAAAAAAAGAAAACAATATTTTAGTTAAACGCCTGTTACTATGTAAATAGTACACAGCGTAATGCCAAATATTGCAGTGACAAATTGTATGGCGCTTTAAATAAAAATAAAAGTTTTTGGTAGAATTGAAATGTACCAGCTGATTTATTTAATTTTTCCGAGTAAGCCCAGTAACAAACATGTTTTTGAGAATCATACCTAATTCTCAAAATAACTCCCAAGTAAGTAAGCGAAAGTTTCATTTTCAGATTTTTTATTTTTAGAAACGAGTTTGTTTGGAAAGTTTATAGTACATATATAAATAATACGTGTATTGATGGTAACGACCTGAAGAAGGATTATAATCAGCCTATAATGTTCCCACTGCTGTGACACAGGCCTCTTCTCTGTGAGAGGGACTGGGCAGTAATCCACCACGCGGACTCAGTGCGGGTTGGAAACATGTCACAGGTCTTTGAATTTTTGATTCTAGGACATGCCGGTTTCCTCACATCTTTTTCTTCAGTGTTTTGAGAGCATTGGTGATGACGTAAATTGCACAAAGATTAATTGTTACATAATTCCACTATAATATCAACGTTATAAGTGTTAAAATAAAGTTGATTTTCGAATGACTAGTCAGTAGTACAGTGCGTGCCACTAAAGATGAGACTTAACACACCACGTGATTTGACTTGCGCAGTAGACGATTTATGGGTCTCTTTAGCGGTATGAAGTCTGCGCCGGGGCGTCATCGGGGCGGCGGAAGGAGCGGCGGGAGGCGCGGTCAAGTCTCATCTTTCGTGGCGCGTATTGTACCTACTATTGAAAACGAAATCATATTTTTTTATGTTGCAGCGCAATTTGAACTTCATGCGTGTGGGAATTAAAGTTATTTTACAGCTATTTGTTTACATGATTGGAAACTAAATTGCGAATGCAGGTTACGTATCTTCCACGCGCGCCTCAAAGAGATGTCAGCAGAACTGACGGGGTCCGCTAGAGCCGATGCTTGCCGAGGTCACGGGAAAGTCCGAAAGGGATACCGTGGCCCCTGGCAATACAGGTAACTGAAGGAACACGGGTGGGTTTTAGTCAGTATGAGTCTGACACGCCCTCCCGCTCCGCCCAGAGCGGGAGAAGTTATTTGATAATTTCCCACCAAAAAAAGGGCGTGTATCTTATCGACTTTTAGGCGAAAGCGTCGTCAGGGTAGCCCGCGAAATTCAAATTTTGGAAAAAGATGTTACAATTAAATTATATCACAGTCATATTTTTTGCCTTAACGGCGTACTCAAATATAAGTAGTGATAATTATAAATGTATCCATTATTCAAATAATTAACAGCGCAAATTAGAATTTAAAAATTAAAATGTTCTACAGAATAGTGTCAATAACTCATAGTGTGTAATAAAATTAGTCAATTTAATGTCAAATTAATTAGGAATACAAATAGGCAAGTACTGTATTACGCAAAAACAAAGGTTTAAAAGATATAAAAATGCAGAAACCAGTATATACCTAGGTAGGAATTTATCAGCGAACAGTGATTCTCAAAACTTGCTTTTACTAGATAACAATTAACTTGATAAGTTATGAATAGAAAAATTAAATATGTTAAGTAACATAATTAGCTACTTTCTGTACTTTGAACTACTTTCAGCCATTTGCCGAAACGAACACATTTAAAGCCGTCATTAAATACAAATCTTCCATTTACTTGTTTTAATTTGTTACAGAAAGGAACATTAGACTCTATATTTAATGGTTCTTTGATGAAATTAATGAAATTATTAGCGTTAATGATCCATTACGTAATGGGGCACTTTGTGCAACTGGGTGTTTGGCTGAGGAATTGAATGAAACTGTCGAATCAAGGAAACTGAATAGCTGTATATTTATGATTTGCTTCAAAAACGGTGTAACCAAAAAAACCCAGAGGTCCCAAAAATAAAAACATTTTATTTATATTTAATGGGGTTCATTATCGATACCCAACACGTCAGTAAAGGTTGGCTAGCTAATTTAATGTTATCCTGTATATTGGTAAGTAATTTCGTAACTTGAACTACAAAAATCTTTGACAAACATCATCACAGTAGAACACATTAGAGGCGTTAGACCGGTCATTAAGTATTCACAATAACCACACAATTACCCGGAAAGATGAGCGAGCAAAAACGAGCCCAAGGTCAATAATATCGTACAATACCCAACAGTCTACAAAGAGTTGGCAATCGGAAAACTCGTCGAACAAAAATGGCCAAAAAATACCTCTTGTTACTCGTTGTATTACACATCTGCAATGGAGCAGTACATGATAATCCAATAATCCAAAGAATATCAAGGACTATAGTTGAAGGAATTACCAATGATCCTGTTCTAAGTTTGACAACGCACGCTTATACCAACGCGTTTGCAGCAGCTGTAAATGCGGTGACATGGATGCCCCTTGCCATGGCAAGGGTCTTAGGTCCTGTTGCACTCCCAAATTTTATCAGTGACACAAATAATGGAGACAGAATCGACCAATTCGTTATCGATTTTAGTGATGCAACTCAAAATGAAGACGCTAAATTAGGAATAGCTGATTTAATTAAAAAATATGGGTTTCCTGTTGAAGTTCACGAGGTGGAAACTGAAGATGGATATAAGTTGACGGTGTTCAGGATTCCCGGGGATGGGCAAGCTGTGTTCCTCATGCATGGGCTGTTGGGCAGTGCAGATGACTTCGTGGTTGCAGGACGAGAAAGTGCACTGGCTTATTTGCTAGCTGATGCAGGATACGACGTCTGGATGGGCAATGCTCGCGGCAACAAACATTCAAGAAAACATATCACTTTGGAGCCCTCAGAAGCTGAATTTTGGGACTTTTCTTGGCACGAAATTGGTGTCTACGATTTACCAGCAATGATTGATCATGTACTGAATAAAACGAATGAAAAATCATTGAAATACATCGGACATTCGCAGGGGACAACCTCATTTTTCGTCATGGCTTCGGAAAGACCAGATTATAACGAAAAGATAACATTAATGATTGCATTATCCCCAGTAGTTTACATGTCAAACGTCAGATCACCAATTGTGCGTCTAATGTCCCCTGGAACTTTCATTTTGCAAGGATTATCAAAGAGTTTGGGTCTGTACGAGTTTCTACCTGACAACAATTTGATTCGGACATTAAAACTCTTAATTTGCGGTACTGGACCTATAACAGAGATTCTGTGTAGTAACACATTATTTCTAGTGTCCGGATATGACTTGCCTCAGCTAAATGTGACGAATCTCCCAGTGATACTTGGGCATTTACCTTCAGGAGCTTCCATGAAGCAATTCGCACACTATGGCCAAGGAATTTTGTCGAATGATTTTCGGAAATTTGACTACGGTGTTGAGCAAAATTTGAATAGATATGGAGTTGAGGTACCTCCGAGGTATGCTTTAGAGAATGTAGTGGCTCCAGTGTCGATGGTTTGGAGTGAATCGGATTGGCTGGCTCATACTACAGATGTGGCTAGATTATTCAATAGCTTAAGTAATGTGGTTGGTTTTTATAAAGTTCCCTATAAACAGTTTAATCATGTGGACTTTTTTATGGCCAAAGATGTGAAGCCGCTGGTTTATGACCGGTTACTTAAAGAGTTGGATTCGTTTTAAATATGGGTTGTTGTGCGATAAAAAAGGTGTGTGTTCTTCTTTCTATTTTCGGGTGGTCATTGACTTACCTGGTGTCAGAGTTTTTATGCCGCCCATGGGCCTCTGACTTGGCTTCACATGCCGTCGAGAAATATATCTCAAGCATACCGGTTTTTTCACGATGTTTTCCTTTACCGTATTGCAGTTATCCCTGGTGTGACCGTCAGATTGCCAAGTAACAGGTCTTGAGTTTGAACCCAAGGCACGCACCTCTGACTTTTCAAATTCATGTGAAATGATGATGTGGATATATTTAGTAACCTTTTCCGCTTAGCTATTTCTAAAGAGTCTTGAAAAGACCCTGGAAGAAATCGACACGTGTTTCACCTCTCAACGAGGCATCCTCAGGATGACGATTAACTTGTCGTGAACTCGAACACGGTCTGTCGGTCGGTTCTTCCAGGGTCTTTTCAAGACTCTTTAGAAATAGCTAAGCGGAAAAGGTTACTAAATATATCCACATCATCATTTCATTATGGATTTCCGCAAGGTCACGCCTGAATCAATTAAATTCATGTGCTTATTATGTAATTATCACTTTCTTCAAAACCGGTGAAGGTATGTATTTATTGATTCGTTATTTAAAAAAATGTGTTTGCAATTTAAATATTTAATTTTTACTTCGATAGATAACTTACTATTACTATATTTTTCAAAAGTATTTGAAAAAAGTGTAAAAAAGCACTGTTTAGGTTACATTCTTACGCAGTCATTCAATAAGGGAATTAGTAACATATTCATCTGTATTTAGAACCTTTCAACTTTATGTCTCATCAGTATAACACAGAACTTTAAAATAATATTTATAAATTGTAATTGAAAAATCATCGACGAAACACCTCAATGGTCAAATGAAAAGTATCTAGTGATTTAAAATTAGAACTTCAAGTTTAAGTATGCAAAAAATCAAATCGAAGCACACAATGTTGATAAGTTGCACTGCAAATTCGCATCCAAGGGTCTGTAGTCTGTACGTTTTCCAACCCATTTGTTACATTTTTATCATACTTTTGAGAAGAACCATACAGCATACGGCCTAGGTTTTTCATAAGTAGATCCTCTTTTTTGTCGATGCTTTTCCAGTTATTACAATAACTATGGCATACAAATAAACGTTGTTATGCACCTACAAATAAAGAATAGAGGGAAAGTTTAACTAGACAGTCGGCCCCCCGGAGCTGATACGGGCATGTCATGATAATATTACTTACGGATAAACTAAACGTAACGTAAAAACTAAAAGACTCTTAAGGCGACGACGATAAGAGACTTTTAATGATTTTATACTGAAGATGACGTCTAAACGAGTAGTGTTAATGATTTGGAAAAAGTATATGTTAAATTAGGGCATTTTATTAATATTTTAATATAGGCATATTTTGGATTATGTTTATATTACATAGTGAAATTAATTTGTAAAGTTAATTATTGATCTTTTAGTATACGAGTTTTATTAAAATACCTTTTGTTTTATAATACATTAATGCGTTTAATTTGGGACAGAGCTCCTTGATGGGCGGACGACGCGTTGCGTGAGCTCAGTACAGAACACACAAGCTAAACACTCAAGGTCACTGTCTATATCTGCGTCTTAATAAGTATTCGAGTTAGATCACAAACAAGTGTTTTATTTAAATTCTGGTACCGTCAGCGCCCGCCTAGTGTTGACAGTAGGTACCTAAGTCACAAAAACCCCTTAATATGAGATGAAGATCGCTTTTTAACTGCGATTGATCATCAACATTATGTTTTTGTATTGGTCTAGCGAAAATTACCACGACAGGAAATGATATGTCTGTTTTTTTCCCTTGAGATTATACGTAAGTATCTAAGTGTTCATTTACACGAGCGGCACGCATCAACGGCAGAGCTGAGAGCCTACTGCAGCCACCGATACGCGTCGACCGTCAAGCATAACGTGAACATTATTTTTTTTACTGAAACGGGATTTAGGTATTGTATTTATCTCAACAGTAGCGCCGATTCATAATGGAAACCCAGTTTTGAGAAGACCATTAGCCATCACGAACATATTTTTTATTTATTTATCAAAATTATTTATTTTAAGTAAAGAAAAGCTAAGGAAACTAAATTTTCAGTCATTTTTTATATTCTTGTTTTAATGATGAGTGATGATTTAAATAAGAATAAAATTGTTGGCACTTTTTTTTTAATATTCACCTTAGATATCAAGGACCGGAACCTGTAACTGAAAAGATTCTCAAAACGGGACAATAAAGGGTCGTGCAAACTGGCGCGATATCGCGGGCGCTACAGGCAGCGCGACCCTTGTAGCGCCCGCGATATCGCGCTGCACAAGCCTTTATGCGTCCCCAGGATTTTTTCGGGGACACCGGGACGAAGAATCGAAGAAAGGGACAGTCTCGTTCAATACGGGACGTATGGTCACGTTAGGTCAAGCACCGTACTCAATGGTAGATACGTTTATTATTTACTGAAACTCAAACACGCCAGGTAGTGGCACGTCGACGCGTTTCAGCGGTTGCAGTTGCCTTTGCCGTTGATGCGTGTCGCTCGTGTTTTTGGGCACTAAGTAAGTTTAAGGTATAAACTAGAAATAAAAAAATAAAAAATACATACAGACGAACATATAACCTCATTTTTTAAGTCGGTTAAAAAAATATAGGTACTTACTAGTAATTCAATATTGTTCTGATATTCAAAGTTAAAAACAATTTTAAGTAGGTAGGTATGTATTCTATATGAAATATTTTAACAAAAAAAAACCTTCAATTTATCTGTTTTTCTCTACCAGAGTTTTGTTCAATTGTTGTCATCGTCCTTGACAATTTAAAAGTGCCTGGAAGTGGTTTAATTGAAATAAATGCGTTGAATTTCTATAGAACGAATTACATGACGCGCGCCCTTGGACGGCACCGCCTGATGTAAGTTCCTAATTCGTTATATAAAAATTCATAATTTTTTATTCCCCTCTCTATACATGCACACCAACACATTTAATTTTTAGCTTAGTTTACTTTATTTTATTTTTACTTGTTTTTCTTTAATCTACATAAAGCTGTACTTGTTAGCTTAGTTCTTTATGCAAATAATATACTGAGAGGTTTGGCGCTGCATGCCGAGATACAGGTTTTACCTAGTTCGGCTGCAGATGCTCCTATTTTGTATTGTATTTTACGAGTAGCTTACTAGTTTTTAAGTTGTTTTTTTTGTACAATCCTTTTCTTGTCAAAATAAATTATTATTATTATTAATTAATTATTATTGAACGCCCAAAACGCAGCGTATAAAGGTGATTTTACACCAGCCAGGCGAGGCGTGGAAGCGATGGGCGAGAATTAAAATTTGTATGGCATAATTTCTATACACGCCCTGCCCCCATCTTTGGTGTAAAAGGTCTAGATGCGCGAGGATGTGCGAGTCGAGAAATATTTGTTAGTACAATATTAAATTTTATTGCTGTATAGATACAGCATTTATTTACTTTTAAAACGAATAAACAAATCTCGCACCGGTCATCGAGGACACGCACGGTCTCTCTCCGTCAAGCGCTGACTCGCGATGTCTCGCGCTAGCTAGCGCTGGCTCGCCCCGACCATCGCGAGACATCTCTGCATACTATATTCTCGGCTGACCGGCGCGCCAGACACAGCATATGAGAAATCGCGAGCTGGCGCGAGGCAGCGCTGGACATATTTCGGTGTAAAAAGGTAAGCGTGATTTCAATTCTTGCCCATCCCATCCACGCCTCGCATCGCCGTTATAAAACCACCTTGTGACGCGCGCCTCGGGCACCTGTTATAAATAGGATCTTTGAGTTGAAAGTTTTCCAGTCCCATCTTACGTCACAAATAAAAAACCCTATTGTTGTTGCAAAACATAAAGTTTTTCGGTCACAAAACAAAAGAGGTTCACGCCCACGCGGCCTGGAAATGTAAACAACGATTTTTTATATCTGAATTTCAAAATACGCCCAGCAAATACCTAATCTTTTAAGGATTGAATGTAGATTTATTACGACAAATATGTATGTAAGCAATTCATCGAGAGGTTAAAAACGTTTTTTGTTTACAAAACAGATTTTCACAGATCTATATCTACAAAAAGAAGGTTTGTGTGTGAGGGGCTTGTGGCTAAGTAATAACAGCCGCTCGGGTCGATTGATTAGGTTAAAAGCTACGCTTGCCGCAGTTGGTCCGTGGATGGGATCTTTACATACCAAGACCCCTCCATGCCTCGGAAAGCACGTTATGCTGTTGGTCCCAGATGCCATTTGTAGATCTTTGGCAGTCAGCAGTGAGTCACTGTCACTGTCACTAATGTCAATTGTCAGTTCACCACGAATGGCGGGAAACAGTTAGTTGAAAGTGAAGCGTGCCTGCACGAAAGTTGACGAGAAGCTTGGTGTGGTGATGAGCTCAGTACGTAGTATTATATTATCTCTGGCTAAGTGTAGTGATAATATAAAGTCAACTCATATACGGGATCAACAGGATTCTACACTACCTAATAATTTAGGCTCGTTTTAACTTCCAAAAACACTTACATAGAACCGTACTAAGATCCTAAATTCGTGCTGAAATTACTTGCAGTTGAAATAAAAAAGGCATTTCCTGAAAATGACTCTCACATTTTATTTTAATTTTGTGTTTCCCAGAACTCCACTGAGTTCGTTGACTTGTACGAGTTTAAAATAACTAAAATTCAAATAATGATATCTTTGGTCTGCTTGTCTCTCGTTTGTGAAAACGTATATTTGTCATGTTTTCATGTAATAATTGTGATTTATTTGATCTCTGTTATCTCTGTATCGTCGCCATCTTGGATTCCGCGTCAATTTTTTTTGAGATGATTGAATTATTGAACGAAAATAAAATGATTTAATTTATGTCTGTCTGTGACTTCTAAAGATTAAAATGATTATTAATAGGAGACTACAATACTTTGTTTTTGTTTAAATTTTAGATGGTTATTCTTGTTTTCTTTTATTGCCATTTTATTTTGACAGTTATTATTATTGCTTTGAAGATTTTTTTTCCCTCTTTGGCAACTGAGCCGATGTCGACTATTCTTGAAGATATTTAGAGACGAATACGATCATATATCCAGGCATTTACTTGACTAATCATAAGAAATTACCAGTACCTACCTACTTAGGTGAAGGCTCTCTTTGTAACTTTTGGTTAGTCCTTCAAAATTGCTGATTCTCAGCCCAATTTGAATGTCTATTATATTTTTTAATTTTTTCCACACATAATGCACCTGCCATTCTGCCATGTTATCTCTCCCGTGGCTGACTGGTGGAGATTGCCGAAGGCTTTAAGTCCGCCTTTGTACCTTGTACAAAGTTTAATAAATAAATACCTAAATGATTTATCGAGTTTTGGTTTCAAATATTGGTTGGTATAGAATTAATCAAATCGCAGGAAAAAAAAAAAAATGGCACTACAAATTTGCATGCACAAGTACGTTTTCTGATCAATTTGTTTACATTTTCATCTTTCACTTTTTGAACAGATTAATAGCAGTGGATGGTCGGACTCCGTATTATTGTTGCGTCAAACATGATAAATGTAAGGGCGACAGTGCGATATGTCGACCATCAGTATTTTTTTTTTGCTACTTTTTAAAACTTTACTACTACTACTAGACTTTTTAGGCTTTTTAATTATTCGATAGATGGAGTAAGTAGTACTTAAAAATTTTGTCTTATCTGCTATTAGCAAAAATTATTGAAACGTTTGTAGCTCTTTAGTTTGTCGAGCCAAAATTGTGCCGCGCTATCGTTGTCGATCAAAAATTTCGCCGACCCATCGTTTGTCGTGAAAACAATCAGTCGCACTAATGTTCGTCGAGCCGGTGTGCTTTCGCACCACTGATGGTCTACATATTGTACTGGCGCCCTAACATTTGTCGTCTATTTGCTTGTCGCAACAATGATACGGAGTCGGATGGTCGACTTAATCGACGATAGACTATATTATTTAAGTAGCTTAAATAGCTATTAGCAACATTGTAATCACAACAGAAAGTGATAACAGACAATCCAATGTTAAATAACACCGCCAAACGTCTCAAGAATGCCAGCATACCGTCCATCTCTCAACAGTTAATTTAAAACAATGACCTGATTATGAACCAATAATAGCTGGCAACGCCCGCTTAACCTTGCTAGTATTAAATATTAGTTTCTGATTCTCGTCCATCGATGCTTACTCTGTTATTCGCAGAGGAACAGATGGTGGTTTAGCGTAAACTTACCGTAAATTTAAGTAAATAGTGCCTGGACCGAGCTCTGCTTTGGTTTAAATAGAGAATGCTCATCTAATAGAATATGAAAATTCCATTATTATAATGTCATTATTCTCATGGCAATATTCATTATGTTGTTTTAAACTTTGGGCGACCGAGCTCTGTTTGGGAGAAAATACGGAAAAACTAATTTTTCCAGATATGAGACCTAGCTGGATCGATTTTTCGCCCCCGTAAACTCCTATATTGCAACTTTAATCGAAATCGTTAGAGCCGATTTCGAGAACGTGAGTACAAATATATCTACAAATATTGCTCGTTTAATAGTTTAATTGTTTTAATTTCTTAATTTGTTTTGGTAGTAGAGGTCAGGAGATTCGCGTGAATATAGTTATTTTGCTACATTTTATTTGAGTTACTCTGTAATAACAGCGGCACGGGTCGATCGATTAGGTTAAGCTACGCTGGATAGTCGGTCCGAAGATGGATGACCGTCTTTCAATACCGAGCGCCGAGCACATGGTCCCGGCTGTCAATCATAGATTTTTGACAGTGGTTTACGGGTCGTCAGAAGCCCGAAAGTGTGACAACCAGTCTTACCAAGCTGTATCGTGTAACCCAGTAACTGGATTATCGAGGTCAGATAGGTAGTCGCTCTATGTAAAATACTGGAATTCAGCTTCATCCGGTTAGACTGCAAGCCAATCCCGACATAGTTGGGGAAAGTTGTTGTTGTTATGATTTCAATCTACAAAATTCTGCGTATTAAATCGGTAAACGTTGTTCAGCTGTTTTACATAACGGAGCTGTTTTGTTAAACAGCTAGCGGTTATGTAAAACAAAGAATTAGGCAATCCATCTGTGATAATATACATATAACCTCAATTGGTAAATGACAACTATCTATAAGGTGATTTAATTTAGGGTCAAAGTATTCAAATAATCAAATCAAATCACTCAATTTGTAAGTGACACACCAATTTTCCATCCGAAGGTACATTTTTGACTCATTTGTTTACATTTTCATCAAATTGTTATAGAACAAAGTATAGATTTATTTTTAGCATCAGACCACACACTGAACGCATTATCCAATGACTTACATCACACACAATGTTTATCTGAAAAGATCACGTTTTCAAGAGTCAATGATATAACGGGCAAAGACAATAATTTATAAGAGGACAAAAATAAATTGTGCTATTTTGTAGCACAGAAGATATAGTTGGCGTGACATTCCTTAGTCTAGTGCATTTTTGTTACTAGCTTTTACATACTGCTTTACGAGAAAGAAAAAAAAAATCAACAAAAATTTCACATAAACCTACATGGGCACTTATGAAACCTCAGAAGCTAGGTAAGTAAAGTGCCTGCCTGGATTCAAACCTACGATCTACAACTCGTACTTAAATCGCGGCCGTTACCACTGGGCCACCACTGCTCGAGAGACGGTAGGTACCTACTAACTAAGGTACTAACATTCAAAGCCGTCTGTTTCTTAATGTCATAAGTGTTATAGTGCAAGTAAACGGTGACACGTTCGCTTTGTATGGAAGTGTTGACAATGTCGCTCTAACAGCGGCCACCGAGTCGTCTCCGTGCTAGTATAGTCGACAAACATACAACTCAACATATTTCTGCATACATTTTTCTGCACGTGGTAGTAAAAATATCTGTTCTTGCCACTTGTCTTACGTCGACTGGGAAACGTACCCGGAAATGGACGGAAGGATATTAAATGAAATTTGAAGTAAAGTTAAAAAAACAGTATATTTAAAGAAAAAAAAAAATGAACAGAACGAAAAGAAATACGGAATACACATAAAAAAAAACTATTAGCCGTCAGCTTGGTTTAAAAAAATATTGTTGGAAGATGGAAAGGAATTAAATAGCCAAATCTAATTAGGCTTAGGCCCGTCGATTTAATTACTTTAAATGACTGGCGATATGACGCGGATTTCCGACCAATAGCTATTTTTGATTCCGTGTCTTTATAATGGATTAGCACGCTTATTTAAATCGGTTGCGATGGACCTAATTAACAAATTTGGTAAAAAAAAAGGTTTGAATAGCGTCAACTAAATTTAAGAATTAACAATCTACGTAATTAAAAACAGGGCTGGTAAACTGTGTTAGTCCGCTCGAGGGTGGCTCTTCGCAGAGCACGGCTTCAGTCCGTTCGCCGTCTCGATGCCCGGCTACGCACGACCGGTAGCTCTGCGTGGACCGCTGGCAGAACGCGAAGGCCAAGGGCCCCGCGACGAATAGGACTGGCTGACTGGCTCTGGCCCAGAGGTGTGGCCGAAATCGGCCTTTTCTAACTGGATCCAAGATAAACAGCATTTTTGACCAGAAAGTGAAGAAAAAAACATCATGAGGAGACGATGTCCTTAGAACCAAAAAATCGCAGACATTTGACATCTACCAACCCGCACTGGGCCCGCATAGTAGATTACAGCCCACTCCCTCTCGAAGGAGGAGGCCTGAGTCCCAGCAGTGGGAACATTATAGGCTGATTTTGCTTATGTCAATAGGCTCACCTCCTTTAGCATGGGACGGCGAAATGTGGCTGTACTTGTACACACGGCAACATATCAAGCCATAAATTTCCAGTATAAGCTGACCTCAAATTGAACGGAAATCCTATGCAATGCGAGATCAGCTTATACTAGTATAGCTTGATATGTAGCCGTGTGTACCTCTGCCTACACCCACGAGGAATACAGGTGTGATGTTTTCTTAATCACAACAAATTGCACTTCATTAAAATGTCACTCAGTAAGATGCCAACAATTTGGAACATGACATGACAGATATTGAGCTGTCCATTGAAAAATATGACCAACTTTCTCCTTCACTGAGTGAATAGAAGTTGGAAGTATTTCCTAATAATAATGAACTTTGTGAAATGTGACGTGGAGGATACAAAATATTGTACAAAATTACAAGTTTTAAATAGATTTACGCCTGCATATTTTTAATTTATTTTTCGCATAAATATAATGAACTCCAATGTCATTCAAAGAAAAGCTGGCAAAAATCTCCTTGAGTGAAGGAGAGGCTTTAATTATTTATAATCAAATCGTTGAGCTCCTTATATTCTGAGTTGAGCTTCACGATAACTGACAAATGCGTGCACTGACTGGACAGGTCCTCTCAATCTGTGCGATGCTTTCCTCAATGAACCACTTCAGACACCAATCTACATGGCCAGATCTTCACATGATTTTACCAGGATTATGTCTCCTCTGAGTTTGTTTCAGCCCTTCTTCTCAGAGTAGTCAGATAGTAAACGCCGACCTCATTTAGTTTTTGAAATATGATTGACGTGTAAAAGTGTTTGTACACACGGCTACACATCAAGCTATACATTTCCAGTTTATGCTGATCTCGCACTGTATAAGATTTCCGTACAATGCGAGATCAGCTTATACTGGAAATGTATAGCTTGATGTGTAGCCGTGTGTACAACCTACTTACAAAAATAAAGCCATTTATCATTTATATGTCTAGATTGGTCTAGATAGAGTGTCGCACTGCAAAAGAAATAAAACAAGCAAGCCATAAATTATGCTGATGTGCGTGATAGCTACGTCTTACACTCGCGCCACGTCATTGTGCTTTTCTAGTGTGCGTGCATTGAGCGGCCAACAGTTGAACGCTATTTTTTTCGACGAGTTCAAAGCTTTGACTGTATAACAAGACATATTAATATCTTGATGTTAGGTTAGAAAAAACAATAAAGCCCTTTCACTGTTTTGGATTTTTTGCTTAGCTGCTATCAGCACCAACCGACAATAAAGAAATCACTTTCAGCAAAATATACACGTACTAGCCTAACAGTTTGATATAACAGAGGAATAGACAGGTCGAACCAAAGAGAAATATGGAACAATTTCTCAAATAAAACCGCCATTTTTTAATTTATCGGCTGCATTCTTTCTCGCGCAATTTTCGATCTAACCAAACAAATATCATCTGCCTAACCTTTTCCCAACTATGTATGTTGGGGGTCGGTTATCAGTCTAACCGGATACAGCCGAATACCAGTATTTTACATGGAGCAACTGCCTATCTGACCTTCAGAACTCACTGGGTAACACGATACCCATAAGACTAGTTGTCAGACATTCGGGCTTCTGACTACCCATAACAACTGTCAAAGATCTACGAATGACAGCCGGGACCAACGTTCCAGGGTACGGGGGGATCTCGTTATAAGTAATGGAAGGTCACCCATCCACGGCTAACTAAACAATCGTCGAAATAATTCTAAACATACCAAGCAACTATTTGAAAGTAAAAAGAATCAACTATTCAAATAATTTCACCTTTTCCCAATATATTCTCAGGACGGACCATAAACAACGCTAGTAACAATCGCGTCCATCTTGGATTCGTTCCAAGCGCGTATGTTTTATAAATTGCTTGTCAAAACTTTAAGTATTTTGATAGGAGACTATTACACAAATTGATTGAGATAATGTAATAGCAGTTGATATTATTGATGTATTACTTCCTGGTATTTGTTTTGGTAAGCAACGAGATTAATATTTTGGTTAATTCGAGCTACGACCTGCGCCATTTTGAATGAACTGAGTATTATTTTGAAAGAAGCTGTACTTTTTGCGGGATCACGTCAAAGGGATCAGCAGTAACAGAGGACATCTTTGGCACGTTGCTCAAAATTGGAAGTAACGCCATTTTGTTTTTTAATAAATGTCAATAGCAATAAGAATGTGCAACGACTTGCGTCTTATCGATACTTTGTTACCTTCTCCCTATGCTCCATAAGTGCTAGCGAGACAGACTAATAATAACAATCATTTATGGCCCGACGACTCAGTTCTTAACGCGGCTACTACTTAGACTAAAAACAAAACAACAAAATATCTCCTGTTGTTTTCCCCAAAGGAAGAACAACATAAACAGACATGCCAACATGAAACGTCATCCATAAACACTAACACTGCTCTGCCTACCGCCTTAATGCTTTAGCGAGATATAAATAGTTTTATAATTAAACCACAGCGGAGCGGCGTAGATTTCAAAGAATTAGCAATAAACGTTCAATACGTAGTGAAAACTGTTTAGATTTTCTTTGCAGCTGGATTTTTTGTGAGTCATCGGATGTTTTGGTTCCCACGGTGTAGTTTTGAAAGCCACCCTGTCTGTTACTATGCTCGTAGAAGGGGTTTTTTTACAGAGGGTACCTACTTTAACCAAGAAGCTTTAGCGTTTTTCAGTTCAGCGTTGGACAAAGCTGGTTTCTCCTGCAAATTAGACTCATTTTCCAACATTTTATGCAAATGTGAAGTGATTATTAATATTTTCAGCAGTGATAGTCGAGTGGTGTGTCCGTCGGACTGCCAAGTCATAGCTCCCGATTTCGAACGCAAGGCACGCACCTCTCCTAGCACCACCAGAGTTTTCGGATTCGTATTGTATAATTAACACTTGCTTAAAAAACGGTGAAGGAAAACATCGTGAGGAAACCGGCATGCCTGAGAGATATTTCTCGACGGCATCTGAAGCTAAGTTACAGGCGGCTTTAAAGCTTTGACACCAGTTTAGTCACTAACCACACGAAAAGAAGAAGAATACTTTCAGATTGTCTGTTCGTATTACTTTCATAATAATCTTCATCACCGATAACATGCTGTGGAAATTGAAGTTTTCAAACAAAATGATCTGGAAGGCGATTCTCGCGCATCACGCATTAGTGATCATCGTTCTATTCGTACTTTCTCTCGTAAAAATCGCGTTGAACCCTCTAGGCACGTCGATTTAAGCATTTCTCTAGCAAGCAAGAAAGCCAAGCGACATGTTTAGGCTTAGCCCGCACTGCTTATTTTATTCGCACGGTTTATATTCAACGTACGACATAGCAACGAGCGCGAATTTTAAATCGGCAGTGTGTGTAAGTAGCTACTTACGATACCATTTGTGTTAGAGAATTGCGATTAAAAAATTGCGCGATTTTTTTTCACACTGCGGGTTCACGCGGCATGCGAAAGACGAGTGACAATGACGAATGTGACATGCTACGAGTGTAAACTGAGAATCGCCTTCCTGTAATTGCCAAATTGTAACGAGTAAACTAAAAATGATGAATATATCGTTCTTTAACCGTTCGCTGTGTTTACCTTTGCTCTGCATTAGGAAAACGTACATAGAACTTCGTTTTTTGATTCGTAAAAAAAGTGAATTTTTGCATTTGCAAAGATTGATCTTGTGACTCGATGTTTTTAGCTGTACCTACTATATATGCCTGTACCTGTGGATGGAAAAAGATTTTCTCGATTTTCCATGTAAAATACAGATTGTATGATCTCATCAGATAATGCGCGAAGTTTATTTTAATGCCAATGCAATCGATTGATGAAGTCAAAATTGTTTTGGTATTCGTTTTTCTCGCGAAATTTAATCAGCTAATTTTGTTTTTGTGCTGTGTTATGTAAGCGCATCTTTTTACCCGACTTCCAAAAGGTGGAAGGAGGTTCTCAATTCGACTGAATATTTTTTTTAAATATTTTTATCGCGATTACTCCGCCAATTATGAAATGTTTTTTTTTTTGGTAGGTCATACTTCAGAGGTGGGTTCCATATAAATTTAATTAAATTTGTTTGGATAGTTTTTGAGTTAGCTTCAATAATACCTATTTTTTTCCACTTAGTAAGTATATGGATGATATATAAGTACCTGTCACTGTTATTTATATAGCAGGTAGTGGTATTCGAATTTGTGTGGGGTAGCTATACCATAAATAAAAAGTGAAAAATAAAAAGCTTTTATTAAAAAAAAAAAAAACCGACTTCCAAAAAAAAAACACGACAAAGTGAAAAATAACTTTAATTTCGGAGGTCGGTGGCAAAAAACGAAAATTCAAAACCAAAGACACTGACTTCCGACTTAACGCACCCTGTGCTGCCGGTCCCGCAAGCAACCGACGCTGGCTGTATAATCTGCACACCAAGGCGTGAATTGTTCTCATAATCTTAGTACGTAGAGGTACGTCTCGAGTGGTGCGGGAGATCTCTCGTTTCCAAACGTGGTTCACTCCATGGATGTTCTAAACTAAATTCGGTCTCGCGAGCCATTGAAGGACACAGGGGCACACGCAAGGAATTGATTTCGAAGGGTCGCCGTTATCGAAATCGATAAGGATGACTATGTAGTATCTTAACTAACGAAGGGCATTTCCGATGATCCGCAATAGTACTTATAACATCCATACATGCAAAAGAAAAAATACCAATAAAAAAAAGGTTTTAAATTTTTTCTATAAAAATATTCACAAAAAAAAAACAACTAAACACTTCCTTTACATATCAATTTAATATTTTTGTTTTATTTTGTGAATAAATAAATGTTATGATGGAAGGCGCGTTATTACTGAGTGGATAAGCTATACCTACCACTTAGAAAAACAAATAGTAACAACTATAACGGCTAACCAGCCAGTAAAAATACTTTAACGATCGTGACACCGCGATGTTTTGGTTTCACTGAACGACACATTAAAGAAATCACAATAAAACATTCATTTAAACTGTTCTTTACATTAATACAATGGATTCCTAACATTTGGCAGTAGTGGAAAGGAATAATAAGTATTATTTTATTTTCTGTGACAGTTGTAAACGTCAACTTTTTCTTTTATTTTGAATTAATCTTAAGTAGATAACTAGGTCAACAAACCCGAAATATTTTTTATAGCAGTAGGTAGTGTAGGTTCTAGTCTACTGATTAAGTTAAAAAAAAATCCAAACTAAATAGTTAATTGTATTTTACGCACAGAGAAAGTAAGAAGACCAAATAAACTTCTCTTAAAAATTATTTACACATTCTTTTTAAAATGTCAAATTACTCGAAAATGATTGACATTTGCATAGAGGTCTTAGGGGGCATTTGGTTGCAAATGACCTCTCCTATATCCCCCTAATAGATTGCGGACATATAACCCTGTATTTCAGGCCTCCTCTCTGTGAGGAGTGGGTCATGATCCACCACGCAGGCTCAGTGTGGGTTGCTTGATGTTACAAGTCTTCGTTGTTTTTATCTAGGACTGGATTCCTCACATCAAACAGCGCGAAGCATGAAGTCACTTTAAATCGTTTCAAGTAACGTTCTCTAGTTTCTGCCTACTCCTATGGAAAAAGGCGTGATATCCTATGCAAATTAAAAGGAGAGTCTTACACATTATGTAGGTACCTAAATAATGGAAGATTGTTCCGAAAATACTCTGAGTTTGTTTAAATTCTCGTGGATCGTTCTGTTTGACGTTTTCCCGTGTTTGTGTTGCAACGTTATAAAATTATGCAACGGCTGGCTAAAAGCATAACGGCATCGAGTTTCAGACGGGGATGCGCTAAGGTAGACCGCGAAATTCAAATTTACTTACGCTTTTTGCAGTTTGCAGGTCAGTGTCAGGTTGCATGTTGATCAAAATATGATTCGCGACAAATGTGTATTTAAAAAATACAATAGACGTGGATATATTTAGTATCTTTTCCGCTAAGCTATTTCTAAAGAGCCATAAAAAACCCTGAAAGAAATTGACATGTGTTTAACCTCTCAACGAGGCATCCTCAGGATGACGATTGACTTGTCGCGAATTCGAACACAGATCGCTGAACGCAGTCTGAGCCTTATCGCCCGTACACCGAAAGATGTCCAGCACTATACGGCGCTGTCTCGCAATGGTCGTAGCGAGCCGGCGCGTGCCAGCGCTAGACATCGCGAGATATCGCGAGTCAGTGCTTGACGGAGAGAGACCGTGCGACTCCTCGATGGCCGGTGCGTGATTTGTATATCCGTTTTACAAAGTAAATAAATGATTTATTCATACAGCAATAAAGTTCAATATTGTACTAACAAATATTTTACTTCTCGCCTCGCACATCCTCGCGCATCTAGACCATTTACACCAAAGATGGGCAGGGTATGGATAGAAATTTTGCCATACAAATTTCAATTCTCGCCCATCCCATCCACGCCGCCTCACCTCGCCGGTTTAAAACCACCTTAATGGCGTTCAAAACAGAAAGTCGTTCGTCAAAATTAATAAATAAAACTAGAAATATGAGTGAAAATGACCCTAACTCAAGTGTATATTTGTAAGTCAATAGCTAATTAATAGTTACTTAATTTTCATTGTAATTTTCTAACGATGATTCACATAGGTAAACCTTTACTAATATAGTTCAATATATTTGTTTGTGACAGTAATTATTTAGATGCTCATTTTTCATTACAGTCGCCCTACACCAAACGCTTATTGTGACTGCAGATAAGCCATTCTGCATTTCGTCTAAACGTGGGTAGCAGACTAGCAGTTTTATAAAACGTAGCGCAATGAAAATCCGGCTGAACGTCATTCAGCTGTTTTACAAAACAGAGCTGATAAGTAAAACAACTAGCGGTTTTGTAAAACAGCGGATTCTACAATCCATTTGCGACATATCTAGCTATCACATAATTAGTTTATCTGTCATTGCTTCATTTTTAATTCCTTGTACCTATTGTGGTACAGTAATTTTATTTTAGGTGCATCGTCTTCACATCATCTGCCTAGCCTTTCCCAACTATGTTGTGGTCGGCTTCCAGTGTAACCGTATGCAGCTGAATACCAGTATTTTACGTGGAGCGACTGCATAACTGCCCTCCACAACCCAGTTACTGGGTATCACGATAACCCTTGATAAGACTGATTGTCAGACTTTCGGGCTCGTCATCATCATGCTTAGCACGGGCTTTCGGCATCGTTTTCACATATAATTAATATGTACAAAATATTATAAAACATTTTAAAAGAATAGGTAGCGGTGAAGTTTCTTGCCCATTCTTCTCCATATGAGAATCACCTTTTGTAAGGGCCAACTAGAATCAATTCTATTTTTTGGTAAATTTTGACGTTCAAAAGTAATTGAAATAAATTATTTGCCTTTGAAGATTTAAAGCTCATTATTTATTGCACTTTCCTCAAAAGTTGCGTAAAAAATTCACTTTCGTCCGACATAATATGCAACAGATATATAAGCCATCACTCCCGCTACTAAAAAACATAAACATTAGTATTTCAAGAAATATTTACATTTTTCCACGAAACGCGCATTCTATTATTATTTTTTATGTTCCTACTGAACGGTGGAATAACAGATTGTACGAATTTTGTTACACGTTGGTATGTTTGACGGATAACGGATCGTAAAATTTACCGATTGTTCTGTTAATGACAGAACAATCGGTAACTTTTACGTTCCTTTGGTAGGAATTTGACGTAGGTGTAACGGATCGTAACGCTTAGCGATGGTTACCTACTTAATTTACTAGTACCAGCACGCGTAGCATGACCACCGTAGAAACGGGTTTTGTCGACGGAAGAATAGACAAAATCACAGATTGACATTGTTTATCTGTCATTTTGTCTATTCTTTAGGTGCTAAGTGACCAAGCTCTGCTCTGGTGAAAATAGAGAAGGTTTATGTAAAGTATAGGAAATTTCATACTTATTCTTTGTATACGCTCGTTCCATCATCGTTGACTTCATCCATCGCTGTCCATCAGGCGACATCGAGGTAAAGAGCAGGTGCATTTCCCAATAAAAGAAAATCTAAATAATTTACCTATCGTTTATTAGGTATATATACAGCGTGAGTCTTTGCATTTCCCAATAAAAGAAAATCTAAATAATTTACCAATCGTTTATTAGATATATATACAGTGTGAGTCTTTGCATTTCCCAATAAAAGAAAATCTAAATAATTTACCAATCGTTTATTAGATATATATACAGTGTGAGTCTTTGCATTTCCCAATAAAGAAAATCTAAATAATTTACCAATCGTTTATTAGATATATATACAGCGTGAGTCTTTGCATTTCCCAATAAAAGAAAATCTAAATAATTTACCAATCGTTTATTAGATATATATACAGTGTGAGTCTTTGCATTTCCCAATAAAAGAAAATCTAAATAATTTACCAATCGTTTATTAGATATATATACAGTGTGAGTCTTTGCATTTCCCAATAAAAGAAAATCTAAATAATTTACCAATCGTTTATTAGGTATATAAACAGTGTGAGTGTTTATAATGTTCACATATCGAAATGAGGGAATCTATGCTTAATTTTATCGACGGAAAAATATTTAAAAACATCTAAATATTTCTTAAAAGATTGTAACAAAACGGTCTGAAACTTTTAAACTAAATGATCTATCGCTATGAAACAAACTCCATGATTATTGGAAGTAATTAGGCGTCATCATAAAAAGAAAATTAATTTTCATATAATAACCGTAACAGTTGAAATTTTTAGAGATTGTCTATTGAAAATAAAAATAATCAAAATTAAATAAAGTTATTAATTAAAGGGGGTCCCACGTACCAATACAAGAAACGTGTATTTTTTCGGCCTTTTTTGGCTCGATCTTAATACCGTGGCTTCGAGTATTAGCCGGATTTTATCATCTTTGGCACACTTGAATTCATCCTGAGGTATATACTATATACCCAGGCGTTAATTTGAAAAAGCGGTCAAGACCGAGTTGGACTCGCGCACCGAGGGTTCCGTACCATTTTAAATTTTCATCGGCGAGGATTATGTTCGTCAGGGAATTAGAATATTGCAGTTTTAGGTCAGCGCCATCTCTTGACCTGTAGTAGAACTGATGTAATTTTTGTTAGTGATTTCTGATAAAGTGTGCTATTTAGAGACATCGTTTTATTTTCCTGTAATCTTTACATAAACTTCTATCACATAGAATAATTTCAGATTTTTCTCTATGCAAACTTTCGGAGATAACGGACCGGTATTTTTTTAAATTTTTCGTTAAAAGTTGAAAACTATGCAGCCTAAAAAAAAAGAAAAATGTTTGAGAATGTGCAAATAGCGCTCCTTATGATACCCCATATATCCTAGTAGCCCCACTTCGAATTTTAAGGATCCCCATTCAATACCTACTGCAAAAACAAAAACTTATTTGCAAAATAGTTGGGCAAATGTCATCTAAAACTATTCCAAATTTCAAGTTGGTAGCATTAGTAGTTCTTGAGATATCCAGCTGTAACAGACAGACAGACAGACTGAGTCGCACTATAAGGGTTCCTTTTTACCATTTTGGTACGGAATCCTAAAAACGATCATTTGAAAGAGACACATGAGATGTGAGTGACAGACGACGTGACACGAAGACAACTTGTCATAATAAAAATAAAAAGCTTTTAGGTACTGCACGTACCTACTACACTGGAGAAGACCAAAGAAACGATGGAGTGACTGTGTGATAGATGATATAGGTAGAAGTGACTACTGAGATGACGACTGATGGAGAAATATGGAAGAAAATCACAATGTTGCACCGACCACTAATAAATTTGGAGAAGAACTGGACGATGATGACTATATGAAAACAAAAAAAAAAACAAAAAGACTACAAAGTGCAAAATTATTTTAATTTCGAAAGTCGGTGTCTTTGGTTTTGAATTTTCGTTTTTTGCCATCAATTCCGAAATTAAAGTAATGTTTAATTTTGTCGTGGTTTTTTTTTTGGAAGTCGGTTGTTTTTTTTTTAGTAAAAAGATTTTATTTTTCACTTAGTTGTGGTACCTACTCCACACAAATTCGAATACCATCGAATAACATCCAAAAAAAAAAAACACAGTCGAATTGAGAACCTCCTCCTTTTAGAAGTCGGTTCAAAATAAAATATAATACAAAAGGGCAGACTTGTCAGTTACAATTTATTTAAGTTCTAAAATACAAGATAAAACGCCAAGGTGTAGGCAGCAGGAAACCGTACGAAATACTATGACGAAAATACAGAACTGTCACAGGAAAATGTTCATAAAAACAATAATATCATTATATTTTTATAAACGTTTTTTACGGAGAAAAGAATAAATCAGAAAGACTAATACGTCACATGCTCAATGAGGCAGGGCTGGCACCACATGGAAATTTATGATTCTAAACTAAAACATTGAAAAGAGAAATTCGTAAGTAAATATCAGATTATAAATTTATACTTTTTATACAGACGAATTGTGCACCCGATGGAATTCCATCTGCGTAATTGACGAAAATGCATGTAACAAACATACTTACATCCCCCATTTAACCCCTTTAGGGATTCAGTTTATAAAAATCCTTCCTTAGTGCTCACTTACGTTGTTTAAGGTGGAACCTTCGACCATGCCCGCGAAATTCAAATTTTCTTATGTTTTTTTCATTTTGTAGTTCAGTCTCAGATCTCATGTTAATGATTGATTGATTCGCGGTCATAAAAGATGGCCTCCCTCCATTTCTTCCACATCTCACGGTTACCTAAATAACATATCAAATTATTTGCTGCTAAGAATGTCAATTTCGTGAATTTATGACATTATACACCATCACTGAGAATTGTATTTACGATTTTAATTATTAACATTCTGTAAATATATATTTATTATTTTTACGACCGCAAATCAATCAATCATTAACATGAGATCTGAGACTGACCTAAAAAATACAAAAAACGTAAGAAAATTTGAATTTCGCGGGCAGGGTCGGCGCTTTCGCCTTAAGGAACTTTTGTGCAAAATTTAATGCTTCTGGAAACTGCGGTTTAGGTTGGGCGTTGTCTGTCAGTAAATGAATTTAAGATTTTTAGTGTTGTAACAATATTCGTCGAGTTTTCTGCAGATCCGTGGAGCAGAACTAACTTATAGGTATCATTCCCAAAAAATTGCGATCGCATCTAATCTGCCTAGCCATTTCCAACGAAATTGGGGTTGGCTTCCAGTCTAACCGAATGCAGCTGAATACCAGTTTTTGACATGGAGCGACTGCCTATCTGACCTCCACAAATTTAACTGTAACAGGGTAATACGATACCCCTTGGTAGACTGGTTGTCAGATTTTCGGGCTTCTGACTACTCGTAACGACTGTCAGAGATCCACGAATGACAGCCGGGACCAACAACTTAAGTGCTTTCCGAGGCATGCAGGAGTCTCGGTAGGTATGTAACCCCAGCAAGCGTAGCTTAACCGTATGAATCGACCCGTGCGGCTGTTATTATTAGCCACGAGCTTCTCCTTGCGATTGCGATCGCATCCAAAAACACATAATGTCTACGAAACGGTCTCAGACCCAATAAAAAACCAAGACATAGCGTTGCGAACAATTCTTACAGTGAAGCATGCCAAAACTACACCTCCGCTCTATGCATACACGCTCTCACGCACACATTTACAACCATTTACAATCAAACTACACCTCACTAAGTGCACACGCGTTGACGAAACTCGCCTCACGTCACTGTTGACAGCGCTATATCTTGTTTTTTTTTTGGTCTGAGGATACGGTGTTAAGCTTCAAAACACGACTTCTATGCTGCAGAGATAGAAAAGCGATTTAAATGATATACCTAACTAAGTAATTAAGTATACCTACTTTACACCGTCTTTCCAAAGCAATTTCGACTAAAACCACAGACAACCCTGAACTACGGACTCTATGCGTAACTCAAACGTTTTTAACCTGACATTGACCTTCACGGACGCCATTTTATATCGACCAAAATACGCGGGAAAAGTTTAATGTAATGCGTTACTCTGTACTCGGTTTTGAGGTTAGACATTTTAGATTTTTTTAAAATCTTTATTGGCTTAGAAAAGCTGTCTAGTTTATGCGATTACAATGCCACATCTTTGAATGTTGATGTGCTGCAAATATGTAAAAAAGTCTGCTTGTTTAATAGATCGAAAAAAAAAACAACACCGTTGAATGACTAGCGTGTGTGAACAGTATTTGCAGTAAACTTCAGATCAGTTCATATATATAAACTCGATTTTTATAACTGTGCGCTTGGATTAAAAATTCACCCACCCGACTTCCTCCTCAGTGCCCCGATGCCTTTTAATACGAATTTACACAACTCGTGTCGTCTCTACACAGTTCTGTTATATTATTCGATAAGTTGTTATTGTTTAAACCACATATATTGTAATATTCTGACTTTGATAGGCGCACAGTTATAAAAATCGGGTTATACCGCGTACAAGAGCTGTCAGACTCATCCATAGATTACACTATGGTGTCATTCATCATTGTTGAGGAATATTGACACTGACAGCTTTTGAACGCTTAGTCTCATTATTTCTCAAACCATAAACAAGACGCTATTAAAGGAACTGCACCACCCACCACATTCACCAACGCTCAAAAAAGCAGGTTGGTGACCGCCCATTCATTCCCCTCAGAACAGAACTTCAACACAATTTCAAAACATTCACATTTTTAATTTCCTGGCATTCCTATCTATTCTAAAAATGTTACAATCAACATATTTTAAAAAGCTAATGCAAGAGCCATCAGAGATAATAAAACTTTCAACTAGAAATAGGTTAAGCATAGCATAATCAGCCTATATTATTCCCACTGCTGGGATACATGCTTCCTCTCTGTGAGAGGGAGTGGGCCATAGTCCACCACGCGGGCTCAGTGACGTAGATGTCAAATGTCTTCGAGTTTTTGATTCTAGGACATGCCGGTTTTCTTACGATGTTAATTCCTACACCGTTTTTAGAGCAGGCGGCATCTATATCGACACGTATGAACTACGCATCAAAGACCTGACGTCACACAAAATCCTGACGTCACACAAATCCTGTATCGCGCAATTAGAGTTTACCGCGCGATCGATATACAAGGTGGCAGGGACATCGACGCGCAAACTGTTACCATGGATTCAGTACATGATTTTGATAATTTCAACGCAGGGACGTTGAAATTATTCGTCGGTTATTTAAAAAAGAAATCTTCCGTTGCATACATTTTGACCGTGTAGGTATTGCACTTTTTTATGAAACAGCAGATGTTTTTTTTTAATAACCGTCGATCAATTTTAACGCAGGGGGAGAATCTTGTCCTGAATCCATGATAAGAAAATTCTCGTCGATGTCCCTGCTACCCTGTATACAAGAACCTGACTTCAATCGTCGGGCAGTTGACCACCAGACACAACACCCGTCTGGTCAGAGGACCCTCCCTTTTCTATAGAGGAACTTTACACCCTGTTTCTCATACCTCTAAATTGGTGACCCAGACGTGAAAAGCACCTGCCTGGGTTCAAAGCTCGTAATTCGGAGCACCGCTGCTCACCTATGGAATCACAGATTCCTCACTCTAGAAAACAGACGTTTTTGACGTCTCAATCTTAGGTGCCAAGGGGTATCATGTTACGCAGTTACTGTAGAGGTCAGGTAAGCAGTCGCTGCATGTAACATACTGATATTTAGCTGCATCAGGTTAGACTGGAAGCCGAACCGAACAAGTAAGATAGTTAGGAAAACAAGAGGCAGATATGATGATAATCGAAAACTTTCCTAAAATACAGACAATTTTTTTTAATAAAGATGTTCACGCACTGCTGTAAAACAAAGTGTCATCTAATAAATGGTTTGGCGCCAATACACTTAAAATTAGGAAGAATAATGGAGGAAAAGTGACAGCTGATTTGTAGATGGATAAATTGGATATGCCAGATTCAAATGCAAATGAATGGACGGAGTAATCCAGCAATTATTTAATGTGATGTAAGAGCATTTGGATTTACTACAGTTAAAGAAAAAATACGGGTTAAGAAAATCTAGTAATCTATGATATTCCTTTTAAATCAATTTTTTTCTTCAACTATGACTGTAATCAATCTGCCTAACCTTTTCCCAACTATGTTGGCGACAGCTTCCAGTCCATCTGGATGCAGCTGGATGCTGGATGGAGCGAGCTATCTGACCTCCACAACCCAGTAAATATGACTGAAGTTAATTATAAATATGCTTGTGATAGGAGTGGGTTCTTGTAAATAGTTCAATGGGTGCTTTTTCATTGACAAAGTGCTTATAGATTCGCGAACAACCAAACCGACTCAACACTTCACCGTGCATTTATTTACGAAGTATTTAGATTTTTTTAAAGTATCTTAATACTTATTTCATTTATAAAAAGTAAAAATCAAAAGTCATTTACTCAAACTAGGCTCAGAATCAGCACATTTCGAACGTCAAAATTACATAAGACAGTCCTCCAAAACGTCCAATCTTCACCACTTCCTAGAGCTTTAGCTGGGAAGAAGTGGAGCAATAAACAAAATATAGTACAAAATCATAGCTTTATTTATAATTTTTAGACCACTTACAGGCACTTTTGTAGACAATTACCTACGAAACCTATTAAGTCGTTGCATTTTCAAAGCCAAATAGGCCACCAAATCCAGCACAGATTTGAAGAAACGCCTAGACAAAAACTGTCTTATTAAAGACAGGAAGTATCACTCAGTTTCCTACAACGCACTAAATCTGTCAACTTGTTGGCGCACGACACATTCGTAGTATGTGTCCGGCTGGGACATGAGACACTAGGGGCATTGTAACGTTTACTCTTGCGTGGGAATCGACCTATGTTTTTTAAAGACTCATGAGTAACTTAGGTATAATTCCGAAGGCGACGGCAGACAGTAGACGCAGCAGCAGTGCCGCCCAACTGCAATAACAGACCGCAGCGACACCACTGTGCCCTAATTGCATAATACAACACAATCGCAATATTTTTTTGATTTGAAACAGATTGCTAATCCATTGCTTCATAAGTTAGAATAAAAAAATCTGCTCAACACCGCAATGGATGTTGTTGAACTGTCAAAATGAAACAAATTAGGCATAATTGTTTATTTTTTTATTTTTTTTTCTTTATTGACCAACCAACAATTGTTTATACTACAAATAGTCAAAGTTAAATCTACGAAAATAAATTACGCAATTAGGGTACTGGTGTCTATATAATTATTTCTATTAAAACGCTTTCGTAGATTGAACAGAATTAGAATCTCTATAAGTCAGAATTGGTCTATTGAATGACTTTTTCATGAAATCATTTGAAACCAATTCTTACTTAGAGTATAGATATAATTCTGTATACATATTTGGTATAATCGCGAATCATATTTGATCAACATACATCCTAAAACTGACCTGCAAATGGCAAAGAACGTAAGAACATTATTATATCACTATTGCCTACATTTCTTTCTCATTTCTCCTTTTGCAGGTCTGCTGGAAGATTTTACTTAAGAAATAAGCAGTACCTTTGTACTCTAAATTATAATTATGTTATTTCTCTATGTATTTTACTGTGTGTACATAAATAATTAAATAAAAAAAAAAAAAGTATTTTGCGGACTTAGACACTTAAGTGTCAAAACCCCTCAAACATACCAGAAAAATGCTTGAAAAATATGCGTTACACTGCAGTAGACGCCAACAGTTAAAAAACCGGCCAAGTGCTAGTCGGACTCTTGCATGAAGGGTTCCGTACCATTATCTATATAAACGAGCGAAAAAATCACATTTGTCGTATGGGAGCCCCCTTAAATATTTATTGTATTCTGTTTTTAGTATTTGTTGTTATAGCGGCAACAGAAATACATCATCTGTGAAAATTTCAACTGTCTAACTGTCACGGTTCATGAGATACAGCCGGGCAGCCTGGTGTCAGACAGACAGACGGACGAACAGCGGAGTATTAGTAATAGGGTCCCGTTTTACCCTTTGGGTGCGGAACCCTAAAAAGCCTAATTATGAAAGCAGTTTATGTTTATTTTGATTCAAAGGAATATCGTCTCAACGCTGAATTGTATTCGTGCCAATTCCAATGTTTGGATAGTGGACTCGGGTTTAAAATAGATGCAAGTTGTGTAGAATATAACTGTGGTTATGTACCTGTATCGGGGGGATTGACTTGGATGCAACACATACTGGGCCGGAACCTTGAGTGGATGATCACGTCCTGGTAGAAATTTAGGTGAAACTAGAGCCCTTACCAGTATAAAGGTATGAGGAACAGGGTGTAAAGTTCACTCATTCATCCTCCATAGAAAAGGGAGGATCCCGACGATTGATGTCTGGACTTTGTATATATGTTATCCACGCGGTAAACTCTACTTGGGCGATGCAGGATTTTTGCATGACATCAGTGTGATGCGTAGTCCGCATGTGGTGATGTAGACGCCACCACACAAACTGGAACACAGTAATCTTCACAGCAGAAACAGGAATGGTATCTACCAGGAATTAAGCAACTTACAAGTTGTATATCGTAGATTCTCAGATAGAGAATATACGATAGTCTATTCTATTCCCAATTATGTCGGGGTTGGCTTCCAGTCTAACCGGATGCAGCTGAATACCAGTATTTTACATGGAGCGACTGCTTATCTGACCTCCACAACCCAGTTACTGGGTAATACGATACTCCTTGGTAAAACTGGTTGTCAGACTTTCGGGCTTCTGACGGCCCGTAACGACTGTAAAAGATCCATGAATGATAGCCGGGACCAACGGCTTAACGTGCATCCGAGGCACGTGTTCTCAGATAGACACTGTGTAAATTATATCATGACCTCTGTTCTCAAAAGGGTGAATAAAAACATCGTGAGGAACATCGGCATGTCCTAGAACCTAAAAATCGAAGGCATGTGACATCTACTAACCCGCACTGTGCCATGCCCGCGTGGTGGATTATGGCCCTACGTCCCAGCACTAGGAATATGTCCCAAATAAAATATTTTCTTTCTTTCTTTCTTTCGAATATCATAGACTAATTATTATTCTAATGTATTTTATTTGTATTTATGCTGATCAATTTCTTTTTTTTCTATTTTCATACGTGAAAAAAAAACAGTCTTTATTTACTCGTAAAAATACATACAGCTTTCGGAAATGTCTTTTCCACTAATCCCACGGTCTTTTTGGCAAAGTTTGTGCCCCATTAATGCCAAAGTTGACCTCGATATCTTGCCAAATAATTCGTTGTCCTTTTTACGTGAATCGCCATTGCTCGACAACCGTTGACAAACTGATTGCATTGTTTTTATGGGGTTAATAACTTTAATTTTACAGTTGCCGAAAACAGAAGAATTTAATTTAATGGTTCTTGTTTCTTAAATGTTAATTACTTTGCGTACTGTTTTATAGAATCAAGTTCTTCTTAGTGAATAGACAGCTGTGCTGCTGGGGAGTTTATTGCGCCACTTCTTCTTCCAAGCTAGAGCACTAGGAAGTGGAGAAAGGCGGGCGTTTTGGGAGACTGTATTTTAGAGGCATGAGGAACAGGGTGTAAAATTCACTCATCCTCTATAGAAAAAGGAGGATCCTCCGACCTGACGGATGTTTTGTATGGCCGGGTAACTGCTCAATGATTGATGTCGGGGAAGTTATACCGGGTGTCCGATAAATAATGGATAACCTAGAAATAGCATTTAACCGACATTGTGGCCGTTCTAACAAATATATACACGATATATATAGGATTAAAACAAAATACTGAGAAATTTCCAGTCACATTATTTACTGCTTCTCTGTCGGTATAGTCAATGTACAATATTGCAACAACAAATAACCGATGGAATTCATTCATTTGTGGTCTTGGTGCAGAAAAATGTAAAATAAGTTAAAAAGTTAGTTAAAAATCTTAGGTACAGTGTACTACTTGGGATATATATTTTTTTGTTTTTTTTTTTTTTTTGGAACGGCCGTTGGGTCTATAATTTGCTATTTCGCGGTAACGGCCGTAGGTTCTATAATATGCTATTTCAAGGTTATCCATTATTTACCGGACACCCTGAATATATATTATGCTGATCGCGCGTTGCAGGATTTTTGTGTGACGTCAGGTCTTTGATGCGTAGTTCGCATGTGACGATGTAGGTGCCGCCAGTCATGTGTAATTTTGACGTTCAAAAACTGCTGATTCTCAGCCTAATTTGAATAAATGACTTTCGATTTTGAAGCCATGCTATCGTACAGAGAAGGTTAAAACCTGGATCATGTTTGCTCATTACGTGTTCGTGATTTCAAACTTCTACGTCCGGGTTTTGTCACCAACTTTTCCTTCATCGTATGCCAGTGGTAGGTTTAGATTTTGAGCCCGCATCATGTTACTCAGTAACTGGGTTGTGAAGGTCAGAAAGGCAGTCGCTCCATGTGAAATACTGGTACACCTGTATCCGGTTACACTAGATTCCAACCCCAACATAGTTGGGAAAAGGCTAGGCAGATGATGGTCCGGAAACGGACGAAACCCAAGGCAGCCAACCACATAACAGAGCTTTCTACCTGTCATCAACATATCTGGAAACAATGACACACGTATTTAAACAAAGCTTTTCGTTTGTTTTTCCTAGATTAAAAACGAGGTGCTTCCTAGAGCGGTCACCTATAAGGTCATTGTCTCTTCATTCTTTGACACAATAACAAAAATAAACCGTGTGGAATCATTTCAATGCGCATGAGTGTGCGGTTTGAGATGAATTATTGTTGTTATTTTAGCTTTTTATTCCTGCATTGTGTGCTCACACACAAGCGCGGTGGGGGAGCGGTGGTGGTGGTCCAGGGGTAACAGCCGCGATTTATGAATTTGTAGATCGTAGATTCGAATGCAGACAGGCGCTTTACTTTGTGGAAATGTGCTCTTTACGGCAGTCTAGATGGCACCACTATTATGCCGCAAGCTGACGGCACTATAACCGATAGTGATACAATGCAGCTTGCGGCACTGTCTCTAAAATAAATTATTTACTTTGACTCAAAGGTGTATCCGAACTGAATCTATGTAATTCGATGCAGTAGTAACCTAGCCTCTCTATTAATATCTTGGCCTATATTTGTTAGTGCGATGACCTTTTTGTATTGATGGATCGTGGCAGCGCGTCAAATTATTTCAAGTACCTACATATTATTAACTATGAGTGATTATTGATTTTAATATTTTGAAAAAGTTCCATTCAAGACCCGCCAGAAAGTAACGGTTAAGGATCTAACCGTATAGATCCTTTTTCTTCCTCGGCTATCCGCAGATACAGGATACGGATATCCGGCGCATCGCTGATAGCTGCGACAGCAGTGATAGCCTAGTGTTGTGACCGTGGGACTGCCAAGTCATAGGTCTCGAGTTCGAACCCAAGGCACGCACCTCTGACTTTTCGGATTCATGTGCGTATCCAATCGCGCAAAAGGCTTGTGAAACATAAAATACCTCTCAGTCTTAAAGCTCAAAGGCCACACTGGGAACGAAGCGAAATGAAACTAAGTTCGTTTAGCTCTCCTCCGCATCTCTATAGGTATACTACTTCCATTTTCATTTTGTTTAGTACGCGGTGTGAACCGAAGTATGAAAACTCGCGGAAGAAAGCTAAACATACTTAACTTCGTTATAACTTCTCTATGGGCGGAGCGGGAGGACGTGTCAGACTCTTACTGACTAAGACCCACCCGTGTTCCTTCAGTTGCCATGTTGCCGGGGGCCAGGATTTCCCTTCCGGACTTCTGCGCAACCCCGGTAGGCATCGGCCCTAGCGGACCCTGTCACTTCTGCCGACATCTCTTTGAGGCGCGCGTGGAACAACGCGCCGTCCACCCGGGCCTGGTCCTTATCGGACGGCGAGCTACTTATTGCTCCCCGTCTGCAAGCTCGTGCCTACATTAGCCGGAAATCGGCCTGCGATTCCCGACGCCCAGGGCGTCTGCGTATCCTCGGGCCAGCCGGATGGTCATGATCATCTGGGACGCGTTCAACCGACGGGCTGGCCGCCGCCTCAGTGACCACGCTCATACCGGTGCCCCGTATAGTCCATGGACCGCACGACTCCCAGTGTGCCCTGATTTTACAATCTACATTGTTTTTAAGTGTCAATGATGATTCCTAAAAATAGCGTACGCGACACTCAAGCGCATGCCAGATTGTCTTTCGACAGTTAGTATGGCGTCTATGTTATTGTATTTATTTATAGTTTTGTTTGAATGTGTATGTAACAATAATAGTATTATATTATGATCATTTCAGCCGAAACACGTCCACTGCTAGACATAGGGTTCCCCCAAGCATCGCCACTTCGACCGATTCTGTGCTACCCGCATCCAGTGGATTCGTGCGGCCTTCACAAGGTCATCAGTCGCTAAGTCTTCCGGTACTTCATATGAGATCGCCACTCCAGAACCTTTCGGCCCCATCGGCCACCTGTTCTACGAGCAATGTGCCCTACCCACTGCTACTTAAGTTTGGCGATTCTTCAAGTTATGTCGGTTACAATGGTTCGACTCAAATAGTAAAATATTATCAGTCTATAACAGCCCCACAAGCGGGTAATCTCGAACAGAGAAGGAACGGGCATTGATCACCACGCTTACTGCGCGTTGACGATTTCAAAGGTTACCTCTTCCGTAGGTTCTTGAATCTTCTTTTATTTCCTGTGGTTGGTGACTAACCTGGTGTCAGAGTTTTTATGCCGCCCATGGGCCTCCAACTTGGCTTCACATGCTGCCGAGAAATGTCTCTCAGGCATGCCGGTTTCTTTACGATATTTTCCTTCACCGTTTTGAGAGCAGTGGTGATGACATTATTTACACAAAGTAAAGGGCCTGCCTGGGTTCGAACCCACGACCTGAGGTCGTAACTCGGGGCCGTTACCAATATGCCACCACTGCTCTCATGTTTGTCGATGGGAAATTCCATCGGGCACACAGCTTGTCGTTTGATAAATTAATGTTTCTATTGATCACGATATATATTTTTGCACTTCTCAAACTCTCGATGCAAAGTGCATAATATTTTCAACTAGATATTAAAAGTATGCAGTTTATTCTTGATTCAGACGTTGTTCATTTACGTCACTGATGTGTCGTTATGCATTTAATGTCATGGCTCATGGCTCGTGGCTCGTGTAACGTCAATTATATCCTAATTGAATACTCACTGTCTGTATAAATTGATCATATTAGTTGCTGTGCCCAATTAGGATTTTCATGAAAATCCACGCCACCAGTTGGCGCCACTTCGACAAGAGGTCTTCCATTTCGACAATGAATATAAAATATATGATGACGTTCATCGTTCGTTTCATTAATTCGTTCATCATTCAGTCACGCACGACTAAAGAAAGTATAGGCGCTTTGATATTTTTGACAGTTGCTCAGACCCGACGTCTCAATGCTGCCATCTAGTGATCGTGATGTCCTAGAACCCAAAAATCTAAGAAATGTGACATCTACCAACCCGCACTGGGCCCACGTGGTGGAATACGGCCCTCTCCTTCTCACAGAGAGGAGGCCGCAGTCCCAGCAGTGGGAACATTATAGGCAGATTATGCAAACATGACGAACTTCCATACAATCTTTCATCTCCTATATAATAGAGGATGAATTTTCGCAAATCTCCCTTAGTCCACATCAATCTGCCTAGCCTTTTCCTCGCTATGTTGCGGCTTCCAGTCTAACCGGATGCAGTTGAATACCAGCACGCGTAGCACATGACAACCATAGAAACGGGTTTGTCTACGGGTTTTGTCGACGGAAGAATAGACAAAATGACAGATTGTGACTGTTTCTCTGTTATTTTGTCTATTCTTCCGTCGACAAAACCCGTCGTCATGCTAAGCGTGCTGGATTTTACATGAAGCGATTGCAAAATGTATCTGACCTCCACAACCCAGTAACTGGGTGATATGATTACGTATTTATGTAGTATGTATTCGTCAGTACAGACTACTTAGTATAGAACAGCTGACTTTTTTATATTTAAGAGTTTCTAAATAACTTGAGTGCATTATAATGCTTTAGAGAACATATCTACATAATTATACAAAGGACATCGTCGTAAATGGCCCCAGGACCAACAAACATCTGACCTACATAATAATTATAAGTATATTTTATTATACTAATTGCGAATATCTGTATGTAACGGACATTTTGCGTTCTATATTGAACAATTAAAAGAGCTTTAACGATTAACGACATCAAAAACGCTACCATCTTTGACACTTAGATTTGAGATTTGACATGACAATTAGTGATGTCCAATCTTTCATTTCACATACATCGATGGTGAGTATGTACTTTCCTTTTCAACCTTTTTCGCTGTAGGGCATTTCGCTTCTGTAGTGCCTTGTGCGACGTTTTTTTTTTTTTTGGTAGCATACACCTTTTTTTTTTTTTTTTGGGTGGTAAATCATCAAATAACTTCTCCCGCTCTGGGCGGAGCGGGAGGGCGTGTCAGACTCTTACTGACTAAAACCCACCCGTGTTCCTTCGGTTGCCCTGTTGCCGGGGGCCACGATCTCCCTTTCGGTTTTCTTCGCACCCCCGGCAGGCATCGGCCCTAACGGACCCCGTCAATTCTGCTGACATCTCTTTGAGGCGCGCGTGGAACACAACGCGCCGTCGACCCGGACCTGGTCCTTATCGGACGGCGAGCTACCCATTGCTCACCACCCGCAAGCCCGCGCCTACGGTGGCCGGAAATCGGCCTGCGATTCCCGACGCCCTGGGCGTCTCCTCCTGCGGCGGTTAGGGTTAGGGGCGTGAGGGCGCGAAATTTGCCTCTCCCTCACGCGTTCCGCCTCCTCCTTCGCGAGCATTACTGCTTCGCAGAAGGAGGTGACGGCCTCCCATTTCCTCTCGCTCCCTACCATGGCCCTAATCAGGGCCGGACGCGAGAGATCACCGCCGCCGATCGCCTCCACGAGGACACGGCGATGCTCCGCCCAAGCCGGGCAGACCTCCACCGTATGCTCCACCGTGTCCTCCGGGCGATCCACACAATGGTGACACCCGGGCGTTTCCTCCCGTCTTATCCTGAACAGGAACCTCCCGAAACAGCCATGTCCGGTGAGGACCTGTGTCAGGCGGAAGGTGAGGACGCCGTGGCGCCTCTCTAGCCACTCCTCACATACACCTGAGTTGCGAAAAGAATTCAAAAACAAAACCGATTTTCATAACCTAATCCATTTACTACACATAAGGGCGTTTGTGCACAGCATAAAAACGGATCAGAAATTCGCGAATAGGCGCTGTGCACTCACTCGTAGTCGATTCTTATTCGTGATTCATTTTGGGGAATTTTTCATGATCCGTTTTAGAAAACACGGATACGAGAGTCCACGTGCACCGATCCGAAATTCGAGTATTCACTAAAAACATTTCGTTGGCAGAGATCGCGTTCATAATATATACAGCATTTCGTGCTCACTCATATTCCATTCGTTTTCGTGAAAAACACGAATACTAATCGAATACGAGTAAGTGCACAAAACGCCATATATTAATCATGACGGCTACTTCGATCCGTAAAAACTGATTCGATGTGAGAATCTCACCAACATAAAAATACGAAAACGAAGCAGTGCACAAACAACCATACATTTATTATGAAGCCTTTTTTAATCGTATTTTCACGAATCAAGAATACGAACTGAATGCGGCACACACGACCTAAGTGAGATGCATTGTAATATTACAAATAGAATAGCACGCTGGGTACTGATCGGTATCGATTTTGTTTAAAATATATCGATACGGATTTAATGTATGGGCACCCCTAATCCTTGTCACGTCATGTCAATTATCAACTCAACTGTCAAGATCAGTCAAGATATTGCATTTCACTCACATCACACTCGCGCGCATTTCTTTGCGATTACATTGTGTAGTGATTTCAATTTGCTTTTATTTTCGGAATACATTCGACGACCTTGCTATTTTTTACGGACTCTGATTGCTTTTAATAACGTGTTACAGTCCGATTCAAACTTAATGGCGGCTCGGAACATGAGGCGAGTCGCTGCGCAGTAACGAATTCATGGGTCAGCGGGGGTGAGGGGTGGGGTATTGCGCAGCGAGCAGCGCACTTCCGAGCCGCCATTAAGTTTGAATCGAACTGTACCTGGCTGTGATAAACGGACTTTGTGATCTGCTTAAACGACACCTGGTATTGATAACGGAATTTGCATACGAAATGGAAAGTGGATATTGCATTAATTGTGGCTCTGCTGGTGGTTCCATGGTGTTGGAAGATGACCAGATTCTTCACTGTATACAACAATTGACTGCACCTCTTTTGGTAAGTGAAAAAGTTACCTATTCCACTCTTTGGCAAACGCACGTTCTACACTGTTCACGTACCTTTTAAACATACGTAATGATTACATACTATAAATGTAATGTAAGGCAAGCACACATTCGAAACTAATTTGGGTCCTCATTGCCGATAACGGCTATACTTTTTAATTTTTTTTTTTCAGCTTGTATTTTTGCAATGGAATAACATAGTATGTTGAACAATATTTTTGGTCAGTGTTATACAAAAATCAATTTGGTGTCAATATTTTTTCAGTTTCAAGCTCATGATCTTGTATGCACAACATGCTGGGCCATAGCCGAAGACATTATAAGAACCACATCTGTTAGCAATATTGGTAGAAACTGTGCACTGTGCAATAAAACACGCGACACAACCTCGAACACGCTCACATCAAGTGATTGCACTGAGAAGTGATACTCAACATCATATGAATATCAGAAATATAATCATAGAAAGACTTATACCATTGGAGGTACACTATTTTAAATATATAACAGCTGCCAAACCTATTTCTGTTAATATAGTCAAATAAATGGTAATTTTTATTTTAGGTTGGTGCATCTTACCATATTTGCCATCCTTGCTGGCAAAGAGCAGATCGTGCTGCCAGGCATTATTCTGCACCATCTTCATCAAGAACCACTCAAACAGGAAGTAATCAGTTGCAATGTGTTAATTGTGGCATTAATTTGATAAGACAGAGAAGACATATTCTTAGTGATGCTGCCATTCTTCTGCAAATACAACAAGTTACACCACAGGTGGTCAGTTTTTCTTTTATTTTAAACTGGTACCTAAAATAATGCCACATGACCTAAGTTAATATGCATTCTGCTTTACAGGTGACTGCAAATGACTATATCTGTGATGCTTGCCACACATTGATTGTTGGTAGCAGTCAAATAATAACCCCACAAGGGTCACAGGAAACCACAACCATTGGTCATCAACATGTTTGTTTAACATGTGGTGTATCATTAGCACAAACTCGAAGATACTCTTTAGGACAAGAGAATACTCATCATATTTTAGATGTGGTGCGGAATTGGATTCAACCACGAGAGGTGAGTTATAAACTTATGGGTTACCACAATGACTATTTAATTATTGTAAAAGAGTTAGTAACTGTAATTATTTTAATACACTTTATTATTTGTACATAAACATGAAAAGATTTTTTTTACACCTGTCTCACTGCTGGGCAAAGGTCTCTGCCATACTTCGTCATGAATTAACAAAATTAAAAACATACATAACTTAAACTACATTTTAAAATCTACCTTGTCACCATGAGTTCATGGAAGAAATTAAAATGATAAATATGAAATGACAAGATTTTATATTTTAACAATAACCCGTAAAATTATTTTTCTTTTAGGTTGAACCATCGGATTCACTTTGCCATAGATGCTATCAGAGAGCGAGTACAGAAGCTGCCAATGCTATATTACCTGAACCAGAGGTTGTTCCGATTCCACAACAAGCTGAAAGAATAACCTTGCCAAATTATTCAAGAGCATCAGACACACATAGAAGATGCATATTTTCACAGTGTGACCGTACTTCACATAAAGTAGTTCCATTTGTTTTAAGGGTGAGGCTTTTTAGAGATCACAATTATTATATACCTTCAAATTGTCGTATATGTGAAATCCATTTAGCAAGGCAGTCATGGACAGATTTATTTGATGATGAAAATGTCAACCATAGTTTTTCTGCAAATCATATAGAAGACTTTTGTGAGTTATTGAAAAATGACAACCATATTTTAGATTTTGAAAGTATTGAGCAAATGGAGGACAATTTAGTGTGGTATTGGCTGGGACGATCCAAAGAACAGTTCAGCGAACTTTTAGCTGAACTCCCTGATTTTCATAAACGGGCTACATCACTTGCAGCTTATTTAATAAAACTCAGAACAGGAGATTCTGATGACAGAATTTCCACTCTATTAAATATTGCAAGAAGTACTCTTACTAAATTAATAACCAAAGCACGAGATATGATGGTGGAACACTTTGTGCCAGCACATTTAGGATTGCAACATATAACTAGACAAGAAGTGGCATCAAGAAACCTGTACATTCCCGTGTCCTTGTTTGGAAACCCTGGAAGCAATATAGAGAATAGAAAAGCAATAATAATAATGGATGGAACATACATTTACGTCCAAAAGAGTAGCAACTATGCATACCAGAAAAAACATACTCTCTACATAAATATAGGAACCTTGTTAAACCGTTCATTATAGTATGTTGCGATGGTTATGTGGTTGATGTCCTGGGCGCATATCCAGCCACAAAATCAGATGCCGATATTTTAAAGGATGAATTTCATAACCCTTCAAAACCTATGAGACAATATTTTAGAAATGGTGATGTCATGATATTAGACCGGGGCTTTCGTGACAGCATTTCCTTATTGCAAAGTTTAAATTACTCTGTACATTATCCATTGTCATTAGAACCGGGTGAACATCAGTTGAGTACTGTAAATGCTTATGAATCCCGCAGAGTGACTCTGTGTAGATGGGTGGTAGAAGTAATCAACGGACGGTTTAAGAGGGATTTTAGGGTTGCAGCAGCATTAATAAATAAGTTCCACCCGGTTTTAGAAGACAGAGAGGATGCAAGAGAAATAATCTCTATTGTACAAGAAAAAATGTTTAATAATAATTCATTGGCTGATTTTGTGGAGCAAAATCATTTAAATAGGAGACGGGCTCAGTTTGAAAGTATTACCGTTGATAGTGACAATCTTCAAGAATTCCCACAAATGGATTATAATGATTTGATTTTAATTCCTTTAGGAGTATATCAAATAAAACAAGCCCGGTCATACTATGGTGAACATGTGAGACAAGATGGTTCTTATATTATTGAGGTGTGTAGGGAGGTTGACCCGGATTTGATTCACGAATTAGAATTAATCACTTCAGAAAATATATGGCTAATACGAGGCAAAATTCACAGCCGTCATATAAGTAATAAAACTTATTTTGTTTATATTTTATTAAACTCGACACAAATAGGCAGACAAGCAATAGTGCAGTATTGCTGCAATTGCATCGTTGGGCGCAGGACCATAGGTTGCTGCGCCCATATTATGACCATTATTTGGTACTTAAGTTTCGCAAGACATCAAAATAACGTCGCCCCCCCTGCACAATTTTTAGATAATATTTTAATTACTAATGTAGAAGATGGTGATCAATAATAAAATCTAAGTAAGTAACGAGAAACTGTGTGTTGTTTTTATTTGAATTCAATCTTACACTCTGGCACCATGTTTACGAAATGCTATGCGATCTATAAAGGTAATATGAATTCCTACCTAAGTATATATGACTTGAATGACTCATGTCATTCAAGTCATATATACTTAGGTAGATACATAAATTACATCTAAAAAAAATAGGAAGTCAGCTCAATGCAAACGACTTTGTCCTAATTTTTTTAGTAAGTTATTTAAATAAGTAAGTAGATACTTAATTACCTAACTACCTATTTTAATATAAAAACTAGAAGATTTACCAAATAAGTAAAATGCTACTTTTACTTTATTTTACACTGAACAAGAAAGGTACATAATTAGTACTTAAATGTTTTACTAAATCTTTTAACTAGCCACATATAGGCAATAGAAATAACATTAGTGAAAGGCATTTACTAGCATTCATTGAAGGGATTGTTTTTTACTAAATATAACCTCAAAATCTTTGTTTTTAAATAAATGCTTTCTACAAGTTGTCCGTAATTAAACTTTGTCTTTATGGGCATATACTTGTAATTTAGAACACGTAAAGTAAATTTACTTCGCTGTTGGTTCTGGGGCGAACGATGTATGGATGCAGAACAATCTCCTTTCCACGAAATGTACCTACAATTGTATATTATTAATTTCAGTTTAAAATTAGTTTTATATTTCTGAGGCACGTGTAAGTGTAGGGGGGGGGGGGGTATTGTTTTCATAAACCGAGACGAAATTATCTCCAAGAATAATAATATAATCTTTTGTAAATATACCAGAATATATCGTGAGGAATAGTGTCACTGCAGGCGCAGATGAATACAGATGGTTCACTCCGCAAAATTTAAATAAAAACCGACTCTTGCTACCATACAATAAAGTGCAATTCAGGTCGCACAGCGCTAAATACCTACAGTTATATTCACCTAGAAATTGCCTCTCTTTCTATCGCATAACTCTTATATCTTCTAACTACATTACACTCACAAAATTAGCCCAACAAGTCGAGTCCGCCGCGTACTTGTAGCTTCATACCTAAACTGCGGAGTGTACTATCTGTATTCATGTGCTGCAGGAAAAAAGGCCTCTTATACAGAGAAGGTACGAGCATTGATCACCACGCTCGCTGACTGCATGTTGGTGATGTCAGACTATTAGCAAATTATGAGTTTACGAGGAGGGGCTTGTGGCTCAATAATAACAACCACACGGGTCGACCTTCAGGGTTAAGCAACGCTTGCCAAGCTCGGTCCGTGGATGGGTGAACATTCATTACATAACGAGACCCTTCCGCGCCTCTGAAAGCACGTTAAGTCGTTGATCACAGCTATCATTTGTATATCTTTGATAGTCGTTACGGGTATCAGAAGCCCGAAAGTCTGACAACCAGTTGTGGAGGTCAGATACGCAGTCGCTCTATAGCAATGCTGTATTCAGCTGCATCCAGTTAGACTGGAAACCGACCCCAACATAGTTGGGAAAAGGCTAGGCAGATTGACACGGGTCGATCTTCATGGTTAAGCAACGCTTGCCAAGGTCGATCCGTGGATGAGTGACCATTCATTGAAATTAAAAGAAGATATGATCATGAAATGATTTTATTCACACACGTCAATAATTTAAAAACTAGATGAGGTCGGCGTTTCCTATCTGACTACTCTGAGAAGAAAGGCCGAAACAAACTCAGAAGTCGCAGTCTCTTGTAAAGTCCAGACATAATCTTGGTCATATAAAATTTTCATTACATATCGAGACCCTTCCATGCCTCGGAAAATACGTTAAGCTCGGCTGTCATTAATAGATCTTTGACAGTCTGACAACCAGTCTTATCAAGGGGTATCGTATTACCCAGTAACTGGATTGTGGAAGTCAGATAGGCAGTCGCTCCATGTAAAATACTGGTATTCAGCTGCATCCGGTTAGACGGGAAGCCGACCTCGACATAGTTGGGAAAAGGCTAGGCAGATGGTGATGATGACTGAACCTCCATTGCGAAATTGAATCAAGACGCTTCCAATGATACCTCATTTTTCAAATTATGGTAAGCAGTTTAGAATTTATGAGGGAACATATGAATATACATACCCACATACATACATAAAACAATAAACCTCCTTTTTGTTTCGCCGTATTCAGGTAAAATGCAACAAGTATTTTCGTATAAAAACAAGTGAATTGTTTATCTTTCAATTTGTAGTTTGCCATCTTATAATGTCAATCTGTGTGTGTCAGTAAAGGACTGGTCACACGGCGATTGTTTCGATGATTTGGAAGTCACGCCACTATTCTTGTCAGTTGAACACCACCATACAAGGTAGTTGACACAATCGACGCGGGTGAATTTCGTCTCGCATCCCGCGCGGGATTTGCCTCAAATACTACGCACTGAAAACGTGCAAGAGTAATTAAATAGAGTTGGCTGGAAGATTTAAAACGTATTTAATATGATTAATTATTTTGTATGTTTGTAAATAAACAAATAGCATCACAAGCCAACGGCTGAGAGTCCGGAGGAGCTTCCATTCCCTTTACACCGGAACACAAGCCATTTGCCTCGACATCTTTTCAAAGGACTTTACACATTTATTACGATATACTTAATAAAAACCTCACGGGTCGATTGAAGGTTAAGCTACGATTGCCGCGGTCGGTTCGTGGATGGAGGACCATCTATTACATATCGAGATAATCTTGGCAGATTACAGGGCACATGGAATAACACCCTTCTGAGCAAATCGGGACTCGGGACAGTTCAGAGAGCCTGTTCCAAATTTAGCATATTCCTGCGTTTCTTCAGCGACACCATGTTAAAATACTTTAATCTTTCTTGTTACGACTTGAACTTTTTGCATTTATAACTATTACAGGTGAGATGCCACAAGTACCGTTTTTGCAGCCGTTCGATGTGCTTGATCCTTGGACCTTGTACTCAGATGACCAGACTACACTGCAGTATCCGAGATGGCTTCTAACTAGCGAGTTGTACATAATTGTTTTAACGTTAGGTTTTTTGAAGTTTTTACACTCTCTCATAACGAGGCCAAGCATCTTTGACGTTTTTAATTTAATATCTATTGAATTAAAAAAATATATATATTCAAACCAATTAATAATAATGATGGGCAGATTTGCCGATCTTTGACTAGCCATAGTGACTTAACTATCGGATAAATGTACATAATTTAATTTAATTTTTGTATGCAGACTGGGAACGTCATTATTTACAGTATTTTCATTTACAAGTACAACATGTAAAAAAACCTTCCCGATCCGTGTGGGTATTGTTAAGTATCGTACTGAAAAGTCTATTTATGTGGTAATTTTTAGGAAAAGGAAAAAACAAAATTCGCAACTTTTCTTTTCAATGGGTTTTTTACCGGTTTATTACATGGGGCGCGGGCGGCCGTCGTTTAGCGGGTGTTTGCAAGTCATAACTTATGACCACTGCTGAAAATTTGCAAATTTTTTATCGATTTGGGGTAATTTTGGTACTAAAAATGTGAATTTTAAAATAAATAGCGATAACTTTTTTATTTTCAATAATAATAAGTATTACATTTTGGTAATGTTATTGCAGGTCCTATATGGGCCCCTTTCGCATCAGACAGGGTTTTTTTTACATATTGTAGATATGCCGCGACGTTTCTATGATTTAGCAAATAAAAAACGATAAAATCCCGAAATAAAACGATAAAATCCCAACCATAAAAAAAACTGCCTAGAATTGTTCAATAACTCAAAAAAATCACATATTTTATGAAAGAGACAAGATCGTATAACATCAAAGGGTTTTTAAGAAAGGGCAGGAAAAAGTCGCTCATAACGTTTAATTAATTGTAGAACGGCTGTTCATAGTTTTGGCAAAAACATACCACTGAAACTGATTCGTAGCTAAGATAGTACGCGGCAATGTTACATGATGTGTACCTAGATACACATGTAACACTCACAACACATACAGATAAACCAGAAAAGGTGTGCGCTTCGGTAATGTTCGTATTTCCGAACGTCATGCCACAGAGTAACGCCCACAGAGGTACTTAAAGCTTCTAAGTTTTGTACCGCTTCGTTTTGTCGTAGTGCACCTATACCGGGCGTTTGTATGAAGCTTAATTATCTCTGTTGGTTTACCTACAGTCTCGTCACACCATGTCATATTACCTAAAAAGTTTTGAAAATAATCTTGGAATTGAATAGAGAATGGATTAGGTCTGTGCGCGGCGAGACGGAAGACAGTACAGGCTGTCAACGCTGCCCCCGCCTCGTCGCGCATTCCTAAAGCGCGGAACAGCTATTCCGGTCAAACTATAGTACTTCCATGGTTGTGACAACTCGATATTAGAGCTCATAATCACGCATTTGTTTTTTTGAAGAACGACAATGAATGCCGAAGCGCATTATTTTTCTGGGAGATTGTAACAGATGTAAAAATACCCATCACCAAGTGAAGAGTCATGTTATTAACGAAAACAAAAGAAGCAGTGCGACGATTATCTCAGAGTTACTCATAGCAGCTGGATTAAAGTGGCCAAGAATTGAGTATTATACATAGATATACAAGCGAACCGCTCATGTGTCGCACGGTTTTTACGACTTGAGAAAACATCGAGATATCTTTATTACATATAAATTTAATATTAATCCTTACATATTATAAAACAAAGTCCCCCGCCGCTTTTGTTTGTCTGTCTGAACACGATAAACTCAAAAACTACTGAACGAATTTTCAAACGGTTTTCCCCAAAGGACGGAATGATTCATGCGGAAGGTTTTGGTGTATAAGTCATTAATATTCTAAGGATGACCCACAATAAATATTTTTATCTATCAGAATTGATAAAAATTTCATTGTTATTTTCGAAACTATTTTGACCGATATTATATTAATCCTTATCCTTATCTTATAAACTATGTTACTTAAAATGAGCATTTAATTTGAATGAAAATATGCCGCGAAATCATTTCATTTTAATGAATGGTTGTGGAAAAAATCACAGATTCAAAATTAGGTGTAACAAAATAATTATGGTTGACAACAACGCGGGCGCAGCGGTAGGAGTCAATGACCTTTTCCTCGGCTATTAGGTATCTAATCCCGGTAGTACGTTCCCGTGAGACATTTTCCGACAGCCATGCGGGTGAAACCGCAGGCAAAAGCTAGTGTAATGTCATTCTCTAAAGGATTGTGAAACCCGCATCAAAATCTCTTGCATCGTTTAGAAGAACAACGCGGTCAGACAGACAAACACGAAAAGCGACTTTAATTTGTATAGATATAATAATATGCAACAGACATCGCTTCCAAAAATATAATTGCCAAAATACTTCACATAAAAAAGTTTCGAAAAATCTTATTGTTTAATTAAAAAAAATAATCTAATTCAAATCACGAATAATAAATCCCTGTCATATTTTGTTTCTGACAACACACAACAGCTCTATAATTCACAAGTAACATTATTTTGACAGCAGTACCACAGAATAACTAATACAGAAGGTGATGTTCAAGTGCACTCGCGACCGCTATTGGTTTCAGATCGCCGCACGTACGCCTCTATGAGAGGAGTGGTGGCCCAGTAAGCAGGCGCTTTACTTTGTGTAAATAATTTCATCACCACTGCTCTCAAAACGGTGAAGGAAAACATCGTGAGGAAACCGGCATGTCCTAGAGCCAAAAATTGGAAGACATGTGACATCTATCAACCCGCACTGGGCCCGCGTAGTAGATTATGCTTCTCTCGCAGAGAGACGGCCTGTGTCCCAGCAGTGGGAACGTTATGAGCTGATTATTTATTGCGGCTATGTTTGCGTGTGCCTGTTTCCACTCGTTATATGGAGCTGGCTTTCTGTACCTAATATTAGGATACTATACGTAGCTCCATCTCAGCTGCTGATAATCTATCAAATTCAAAACGATTTGTTTTGACTTGTGTGACGGCTACGTCATTGTGTTAGTAAATAATACAACAGACATGTCTAGGAAACGTTGTGTAGAACTGTGTGGAAGATGACATAGGTAAAAAGTGGGTGACTACTGAGATGAAGACTGATAGACAAGTATGGAAGGAAAAGACGTATTATTCCGACCAGTAATAAAATTTGATGGCATTGATCTTGAATTAGGTTACTCTTAGTACCGCACTCAGAGATCGTCTGCCTTTGCCTCAGCTATGTTGAGGTCGGCTCCAGTCTAAACGGATGCAGCTGAATACCAGTATTTTACATGGAGCGACTGCCGATACCACGAGTAAGACTGGTTATCAGGCTTTTGACAATTATAATAATATCAATAATTGCACATGGCAAAAAAAACAGTGGTACTTCGGGAGTGTCGACAAAAATGAAAACTTGAACAATCTTATTGTGCAGGAAATACTTTTAATGAGGTGTCGGTAACGGTGACGGTAACAGTGTCGCGAGTTCAATTATTTTTTCCCGTCTCAAAAATGCCCAACGCACCTAAAGAAGATTTCACTTTAAAAAAAATCTGTCAAATAAGACAGGACCATAGACATTCTAAATAAATACATCTATGACTATTGACTATTTTTGAGTGACAGCATTCCAATATTAAGCGTTGTGCAGACTGGCGTGACTCTAACAAAACAAATTCCGAGAAAACTTCACAGTAGAACAATTACCGGTGTCTGCAGGAGCCTTTCTGCTTATCAATAAAAGTTAATGATTATTAGAAAATAGCATCTCTAGTCAGTTCGACATGAAATTCCACTAGAAACGATAATATTATGATGGTTACAAATATTCTGAGAAAATGAAGGAAACTGTATTTTTACCTGAACCTTTCGAACTGGGCAGAACAATACGGAAGAATGATTAAACGTACCTAAATTCCTGAAGGAATTGTCCCTATTTCTGCCTCGCATAATAAAGATGTGTTGAATGATACTCGAAAGATAAAAAACATGTGTTATTTGCCAAAAGTCATTTAACAAGAAATTAAAAATAGATCAAGAAACTGGCTAAACATTTTAAATTGTGAAAACATTTGATATTTTTTTGAAAGTAGGTGAGTTTTAGATAATTATTTGGATGCACTTTTTTTGTAATGATTTCGTTCGGGGAATTGCTACTTCTGTGCCAACACAGAGTACGGAGATGTTAGACATTGGCAACACTTTCATACAAACCGAACGAGTTACCGTTTACTAGCACAACGACACTAATGACGTATGAAACCAGGGATGTTACGGAGCTTCGGTTTCGGTTCTGAAAGGTCGAAACTTCCAATTAATTTTACACTTCCGATTCCGACTTCGGTTCCGACAATTTTGAGTCGTAGTTATACCGAAGTTCGAATCGCAGCGATGCACGTGACTAGAGAAACAAGTTTTAACTCGTCGCCAGTGTAATTTTAGTTTATTTTATACACGCTCGCGCTCGAAATCTCAGTTTATTGTTTTGTTTGTGGATGTTATCGTTAAAATTTGACTGATTAAAGACATTGAATTATATTTCAATTGTGTCATTAAGCCTTTCCATAACACATCTTTTTTTTACTTCCAACGTCGGCTCCGGTTCCGGTTCCGATTTTGATTCCGATTCCGGTCAATCAAATTTAAAACCTCCGATTCCGGTCGTGACAATCGAAAATCAAAAATTCAAATAAAAATAAAATCCTATAGGTAGGTAGCATTTTGATTAAAATTTTTGCGACGAGCACAATATTTGAAACGGCGAAACGAGTATTCCAATTTACGTTGCGTTTACTTCGCGCGTTCGTGCGTGGCCCACAGACGTAGGTATACGTAGACGGTACGTAAGAATCGCATCAGGTGACGTTCTTTAGTGTCTGCTTACCCCAAAGGAAAACATCGTGAGTTTATTTATGACAGCGTATTATTTGAAATTCAACAGAACTCACAGATTCTAGCTAGAACATTGGCACCATTGGGAGTGACGTGTTCCTAACACCAACACTGCAGGTTGATAACCCAGCCTCCTACAATTCCTGTTAGCTTTGGAATGATTCATAGTTTCCGCCGTATATCGTATTCGATGCACCCGGCTGAATGACAGTCGCACGGTGCCGAGGACGGTCCGTGGGTGGGTGACCTTTTATAACACATCAAGACCTCCGTACCACGGAAAGCACATTTAAGGCTAGTACAGACTGGCGCGACTTGTCGTACGATGCGACACCGGCAATTGGTCTACGTGAAGTTTTCGTAGAAATTGGTTTATTAGATTCGCATCGCGCATGTTTGCAAGAGGCTGAAGCCGTTGGTCCCGGCTGTCATTCGTAGATCTTTGACAGTCAGAAGCCTGAAAGCCTGACAACCGGTCTTATCAAATTTTAACCACAGTTAAGGAGCTCAGATGGGCAGTCGCTCCATGTAAAAAACTGGTATTCAGCTGCATCCGGTTGGACTTGAAGCAAAGTCAAAGCAAAATCATTTATTTCAAATAGGCCCATGGTATTAGGTATGGTATTTAACGTCAAAATTTACAAAATAATATAATTGATTCTAGTCGCCCCTTCCAAAAGGTAGTTTTCGTATGGAGAAGAATGGGCAAGAAACTCCACCGTTACTCTTTTAAAATGTTTTACAATAGTTTGCATAAGTACGTACAATACTTAAATAATTATATGTGAAGACGATGCACCTAGAATAAAATTACTACACCACAATAGGTAAAAATAATTAAAAATTAAGCAATGACAAATCATTTAATTATGTGATAGATACATGGTGCTCACATATTTACAAATATTGTAAAAGTATACGATTTTCCTTATTTTTAAAAATTAATATGTCAGTGTGTGAGGAAGTAATCACAGAATGTAAAATCAATGTCATATAACACGAAATTGTAAATTTTACAATTAAATTAGCAACCTGTTTGATTTTGTCTTGATTCTAAATTGTCGTATGGAGCAGGACCAGCATGTTTACAAAGTGTAGGTTTAATATACGTTTTAAAATTTTCTTTAATTTAATTGCAATATGTTACAAGGTATTTTGTTGTAACATTTAACACAGTACCCCATAAAAGATGTATGTACTTTAGATAATCTGAAAAATGGTTGATCTAGTTTATCTTTATTTCTAGTATTAAAATTATGTCTATCACTAATTTTATTAAAAAGATGTGGATTTTCCTTACACAAATAATATTTTCATAAATGAATTGGCAAGGTACCGTCATAATACTAATCCTTTTAAATAGTTTCCTGAGAGATTCGCGGCGACGTAGATTATAAATGGCTCTGACAGCTCTCTTTTGCAAAATAAAGATGGATTCAATGTCAGCAGCCCGACCCCACAGTAAAATGCCATACGACATAATGCTGTGGAAGTAGCTAAAATAGACCAAACGCGCGGTTTCTACAACTGTTAACTGTCTTATCTTTCTAACAGCATAAGCGGCCGAGCTTAGCCGCCCCGCAAGAGATGTTATATGAGGTCCCCATTGTAATTTCTCGTCTAGCGTGATTCCTAGGAAAACCATTTGATTAATAAATTCCAGTTTTTCCCCATTCGATATGATGTCACATTTGCTACTTCTAACATTAGGTAATTTCAATCTAATGCATTTGGTTTTTGTTTTATTTGGTACCAAATTATTAACCGTAAACCAATCTGGGACTTGCAGAATAGAGCTATTCCCATCTTCAAGATTTTGTGACCGTTGGTTTATTTTAAAGATTAATGATGTGTGATCTGCAAATAACACCATCTTCGGTTGATTTTGAAGTAAATAAAGCCGACCCTTCTGTTTAATTTAATTCAGGAGAACATGCATTTTAGCTAGCACATTGGTAGAATGACGTGTAGAAACACGTCGTTGCAGGTTGATCATCCAAGCTAGTACGATTCCTATTAGCTTTGGTATGATTCATAATTTCCGCCCTATATCGTTAAGATTACTTGTAAATATAAACAGTGAACATAATTTCTGACATGATGATAAACTATGACTTACGGCCATGCGCAGAGAAGTAATGTAATAATTAATCGATTAAAATGAATAACTGATTATAAATATGTGACATCTGCAAGTGTTAACAATTGCCAGAAATGGTTTTAACTTTGTTTACGTTAATTTAATTTAATACAACAAAATTTAACACTGCCTCCTGCCTTTTCCCAACTATTTTGGGTTTGACTCTTCGTCTAACGATGCAGCTGAATACCAGTATTTTACGTGGAGCGAATGCCTATCAGACCTCCGCAACCTAATCACTGGGTAACACGATACCCCTTGGTAAGACTGGTCGTCAGACTTTCGGGCTTCTGACGATCCGTAACGACTGTCAAAGATCCACGAATGACAGCCGGGACCAACGGCTTAACGTACTTTCCGAGGCGCGGAGGAATCTCGGTATGTAACTTTACCTCAACCTACCTTAATAACCTATTAATTCATATTTACCTACTAAATTATTTGTGAAAACTTGTAATTGGTCATATTCATGTTAGTAACATTTATAAACTGCACATAAGTTTTACGAAAATTAAAAGTAATAATGTGAAGTGTTACTTGTAGCCTCTACGGGCTACGAGATTACTACGAGGCGCTACGAAGTGCTACGCCGAACCACAGAAAGAAAAATTCAAAAATATTCTTACTGAATGAGAAATATGCGTTTTTATTTATTATTTTATATTTGTTAGAATTTAGTAGAATTGGTCATGTTTTTAGTAAGTAGTAGAAATAGAATTGATGAAAGAAACAAAGTTTATTTGCGGTAAACAAAACGCAAAAAAAAAAGTTTTCAATACAAAAATGAGAAAAGGTTGGGGGAAGCATGCGTCACATCCACGCAAATCGACGACGGCCGACGATCATTATTATTATGATTTTTGCATTTGGAAATCTCGGGAGTATGTATCCCGGTCTTCTGGAAGGCGTACGAGGGGCCCAAGCCAACTCGCAGAGGCCCCTTGGACAAATTTAAATAAAATGAGGCACTAACCGACGATTACCCGACGATCCCCGTACGCACTGTGCAAGTGCACAAAAGGACAATCCCCGGTTGGTGTAGGACTATTGCAGTACATGGGAACAAAACATTGGACTATGGGTTTGGCTGGCTATAGTGGATTGGTTATCAAGAGCTATGGTAGGACTATGATCCCTTTTTTTTTTACTACCTTTTTGCAACCCCGGCAGGCATCGGCCCTAGCGGACCCCGTCAATTATGCTGACATCTCTTTGAGGCGCGCGTGGAACACAACGCGCCGTCGACCCGGGCCTGGTCCTTATCGAACGGTGAGCTACCCATTGCTCACGGTCCGCAAGCCCGCGCCTTGGACTATGATCCCTGCCTGCATTATTATATCCCGTGTAATTGTTTACAGTAAAACAATTACATGGGATATAATAATGATAACGGTTTTTTTTTTCTGTCAGTACAGGAAAAAAAACGTAATTTGAATTTAAAATTTGGCAATTTGATTTAGAGCTTATAAAACTACGCAAAGGTGATAGGTATTGATATATAAACACGATAAAAAACAAAACAAAAATCAGCTGTTCCATACTAAAGTTTAATACCTACTGTTCTAAGCTGTATGGAAAAGCTGTGTTTTTTTCGCGTTTTCAAAGTTTGTCCCGTAGTAAAAGTTATTCAGTTCGATGGTCTAAAGCACCTCTTAAATTTTGTAAAGTTAATTTTTTTACAACTTATTTTTTTTTTAATGAAACTCTAATTTAAAATCCTTACTCAGATCATCCAAAGCTTTATAAATAAGTATTACACTGATCAACAATATATTATTAAGTACCGAATTTAAAACAACAACTAACAAACCCAAAAATAGTAACTACGTAACAATGTTTACATTTTAAAACCAAGCATAGCAACTCGTCCAGAAATGAACCAAACATCATAATAACAATATTAAGAATTTTAAGAAAAGTCAGTGTTACGCAAAACTGCGCCCGCGCCGAAGTAAACGTACACATACAATTAAAATAAATAGGAATTATGTATGGGAAACTTTCAGTTTTGTAACCGACATAATAATTTCCATGTTTTGGGGCATAAAACTCCTTTGAAGAAAGAAAGCGCAAATACTTTATTTCAGACACGCATACTGAATATTATTTTTTTGAATTGAATAAATAAAATTTAAAAGAATAATTTTCTGCATGCGTGTACGCGTACGCGTACGCGTACTACGCGTAAAAACAGTAGAAATTAAAGGCAAAAAAAGAAAAAATAATAAAAGAGAAGAAGAAAAAGAAAGAAGAAGAAATAAGAAAAAGAAGAAAAAAGGAAAAAGAAGATTGAAGATTGTAGAAAGATTTCTACAGTGAGGTGTCGAAAATGAAGTAACATGAAGCTAACTCAAAAACTACCCGGGCAAATTTAATAATTATGGGACCAAAGCGGAAGCTTCCGAAGTATTTTTTCCGTTATGAATTTTCAAAATTGGTCCATTATTGATGAAAATATCGATGAAAAAAATAATAAAAATATACATAGGAACATAGAACCTCCTCCTTTTTGGAAGTCGATTAAAAATAACCTCACTTTGTCTACGTAAACAACCCTCACGTAGAGATAGAAATGGTACACGGTACGAGTACTGATGGCAACGAAAACAGAATTAATTAATATCTCTGCATAGCGTCATCTCTGTCACTCATACCAATTTGACAGTCTCTTTCTAAATCTCGACGTGTCATAAGTACAAACTGCAGAGTGCAGACGCGTACTTACTGCAAAGTGCAGTCATTATACTTCAAAATATATGATTATTTATCATATATGCTAAGTACTATTTCACAAACAACAATAAATCTCTACATAATAATTTATCAAGTTCTAACAACATTTATCCAAATCTTAAATGCTATTTATTACAATAACTGAAATTGCACTTCCAAGGATTTACTCAGCGGTTTGTTGATAACTCCAAAACAAATAAACATAGTAAAGTAAGTACTTATACTGAAAGCGGAGACTGTCTAAGTACCCGTGAGTATAGCAATGCTGTTTACAACTACATTTCACAAATCCCTGTTTCCATAGATTGTTTATTTGCAAAGGAACGAACTAGGGATGCCATCTTCATTAAGTACATTCTGACAACAAACTATAAACTGCTGCCTCGAATATATGTTTTTATATTTCACACATTGCCGGTTGAACATTCGGTATTGTATAGAATGGCTAGGCAAAGTTTGGAATAAATTATATTTCATACTTTGCCTGAACATTATAAGCATTCTATAGAATGTCTCGGTATTCTATAAAATACCGGATTATACAGATTCCCGATAACATATATTATATCCCTGAAACCGCGAAAAATTATAATCAGTTGCTCCATACATTTACATTCACATAATTATATAAAATGTAGGAATCAGCTGTTTATTAAACGACTTCCAAAAGGAGGAGGTTCTTAATTCAAAAGTATGTTTTTTTATTTATGTTACGCGATTGCACCCCCAATTATGAATTGATTTTGATGATTCCTCTTTTGTTTGGTAGGTCATACTTCAGAGGTGGTCCCATATAAATTTTATTAACTTTGCTTGGGTAATTTTTGAGTTAGCTTCAATAATACGTATTTTTTCTCGCTTAGTATGTGAATCATAAGTTCCTGTCACTGTTATTTACATAGTAGGTAGTGGTGTTCGAATTTGTGTGGGGTAGGTAGTGGTAACTACCCCATAGTTTTAATTTTTCACTTTTTAATTATGGAACTAAAAAGTGAAATAAAAACTTTTTACAACGAAAAAAAAACCGACTTCCAAAAAAAACACTACAAAGTGGAAAATAACTTTAATTTCGGAAGTCGGTGGCAAAAAATGAAAATTTAAAACCAAACTACAAAAAGAAATACCGAAATTAAAGTTATTTTTCACTTTGTAGTGTTTTGTTTTTGGAAGTCGGTTGTTTTTATTTTTTTTGCAAAAAGTTTTTATTCATATTTCAAGAGCAGCTCCCATAGAAATAGTTGTTCATTTTCACAAGTAAGTACTGTACTAAAAGTATGTTCTTTGATTAACCTAACGTTCTGTATATTTGTAAAATCGTAAAAGTTTCAACGTAAGGGGGCGTGTTGAAGCGAACCGTGTGCAAGATACGATTGTGACGCCTGTCCGTTAAGAATAACTAAAGTTTTAGTACACATAGCTTCTGGCCGCGACTTCGTCCACGTGGTAGTGAACTATATCTACTATTAAACATAATGGCACTCGGCGATAGTATAGTGAAAGAATTTTTGAATTCTGAAAAGTAGTTTCAGAGATTATCTCCCACATTCAAGCTTACAAAATTGTACCTCTTTAAAATATTAGTTAAAAGAATTATCATAACTTAAAGTACATAAAGTAAGTAGGTAGTACATAAACAATAAAAAATATATGATTATGAAAAGTTTACATATACAATAAGAAATGTTTGTACAAAACTTTCCTTTAAAGTTCCTAAGAAAACGGTGAATGATCACACAATAACGGGCCTTCAAATACAGAGCATTTTTTGACACCTTCACGTCAAATTCTGGTGAAAATGACAGATTTAATCCCACCGTTATAATATGACGGAACCCTTTTCTAGAAAACCCAGGCATAAAAACAGCTGATAATGAAACAAAAGAAGCCGACATACTAAAACCACCGAAATAAGAAAAAAAAAACTACTCACTTACCAATTCAAAATCATATTCCATACACACAAAAAAAAACACAGAACTGAAAATAGAAACGTTTTATTTTTAACTTCGAAATATCACGAATTACTGTGGAGAGTAATAATAGCCCGGCCGCGACCGATCCGCGCTCCGGCTCAAATACATCTGAAACCACACTCGAGAGAAACTAAAGCGAATTGGGGAAATATAAAATTACACCCGTCCAGATGGGGTTGGGAAATATCGATAGATCTGAGTTGATCTGATGATCATTTCAGATCTATCGATATTTCGATATCGATCTATCAAAATTTCGTGGCTAGGCATTTGATCATTCAATGCCTTTTCCTAATATAAAGGGCGTTTATCACACTGACGATTAGCCAGCTTGTTTCTAGCGAGGCGATCTGCGAACGTTCTCTCCTTGGGTGCGAAGCGAGCGAACCGCGACTAGGCAACGTATACGCCGCGTTTTCACAATATTGTAAATAAGAGTGAGACAGCGCACTCGCTAGCCTCGGTCTCTCTTGTACACTCACGGCAATAGCTCTCGTTTGGCGAACGCTGCGAACACGTTGCGCACACGTAGCGAGCGCGTTGAACAATTGCCTCGCGGATAACTCGCTCACAAATCGCCAGAGTGATAAGGCCCTAGAAATGCGAAAGTATATCTGGCGGTCAATTACCTTTCACGCCGCAATGGTTGAACGAATTTCGATGAAAAGCACATAGGTTGACTGTGACGTGGGTTAGGACATAGGATAATTTTAATCCCAGTAGTAAGTTACAGTTGTCTGGTAAATATCGCAATTAGCAATAAAACCGCTGTTGTACCCTGACTATTAGAGGTTTTATAAATGGATATTATAAAAAAATTGGTGTAAAAAAAAAATGCTATCTAGATAGATAAAATTATCGACACTAAATCTACCGACACGTCCCATCACTAAGCGCCTAGCACCTGGCATTGCCCGGCACGTTCCCAGAAGCGATTGTTTATTTTAGAAACTTGTATATTTTGTTTTAGCAACAACTTGTATACAGCTTTGTTTTCTACTCTCTTTGTACGATTTTAATTGTTTTGAATAAGTCATGGAACGGAGTAACCTTATGGAAGCAAAAATACATTTTTTGGGGTCATTGGGTTTTCGCACTAGACAGCCATGACTCTGGCCAGTCGTGGTCCATGGCTCGGTCTTCGGTTACCTGGCCATTGCGGCCAAGTACGCGATTCGTTAGTCTGCCTAGCCTTTTTTGTCCCAACTATGTTGGGCTCGGCTTCCAGTCTAACCCGATGCAGCTGATTACCAGTATTTTATATGGAGCGACTGCCTATCTGACCTCCACAACCTAGTAACTGGGTAGGTTACCCCTCGGTAAGACTGGTTGTCAGACTTTCGGGCTTCTGACGACCCGTAACGACTCTGAATGACATGAGTAACGGCCAGGACCAACGGCTTTCCGAGGCACGGAGGAGTCTCGGTATGTAAAGATGGTCACCCATCCACGGACCAACCCCGGCAAGCGTAGCTTAATCTGATGGATCGACCCGTGCGGCTGTTATTACTTAACCACGAGCTCCTCAAGTGCGCGATTCGTATGGGTTTCTATAGTTTAACTGGTCGTTGCGACCACTGGTCGTGGTCGTGGCCGCCTAGTGAGCGAGATTCCTTATGTGAAATGAGATGTCATTCCTTCTGATGCCCATACCTAATAAATATTAATACTTCAAGCACACAAATGTACACAGGTGGATTTAATCATAATAAGCTTATAATGTTCTCACTGCTGGGACACATGCCTCCTCTCGGTGAAAGGGAGTGGGCCGTAATCCATCACGCGGGCCCAGTGCGGGTATGTAGATGTCACATGTCTTTGAATTTTTTGGTTCTAGGACATGTCGGTTTCCACACGATGTTTTCCTTCACCGTTTTGAGAGCAGTGGTAATGAAATTAAATACACAAAGTAAAGAGCCTGCCTGGGTTCGAATCCACGACCTACAACTCGAAAGTCGGAGCTGTTACCACTGGGCCACCACTGCTCTGTGGATTTAATGCCGTGGGCATTTTCTACCAGTAAACCTTTGGGCGATGCAGAGACAAACAGTGGTAGGTGCAATTAAGAAAAAATTAGGAATAAAAAAAAGATATATATACCTAATTATATATAAATATAAACAGAAATAAATATACATAAATACAAGAGTATACAAATAAAACAAACGATGAGAAAACATTAGAGCGTGCATTCTGAAAGTGGGCAACGTCGCAAATATATGTCAAATATTTCGTTTGGAAATATTATGGAAATATGAAATAAGGCTAACTAGTAAACTAAAATATTTATTGTGAAATGCAATAATTAATATCGTTACACCGAATATTTAGTTTTACACGTAAAAAAGTATTTGGAAAACTTTCTAAATGCCTTTTTTACATCTAAAACGGTTTCAACATCAAATTCAGTGTTATAATTGCAATACATTATTAATATTTTAGTTCACCAGTAAGCGATATTTCATATTTCCATACAGTAATATTGCCAAATTAATCAAAACCGGTAAATATTTGACAGCTATTGGCGATGTTGCCCACTTTTAGAATTAACGTTTTTAAGATATGAAGAGGGTGTCTGCTTAAAAAAAATACTACGAATATGTGGGTTAGTTTTTGCCATAAGTATACACCGTGACATTTTAGTCGTCTTATGCTGGGGCCGCACCTGCGTCTATCGTGACGAATTTTCGCACCGTCATAGATAATAATTATAATACAGTGATACGATACACGCAGATGTGACCAACTATTATAGGTTATCTTCGCGATACTTCGGGCTGCGTAGCACTTGTCGCTCGGGTGGCGGTACATAATATGTCAAAATGACATGATTACTTTGTAAAGTATTATATTATTTTATTTAATTATTGTGAATGTGAGGACTATGTGGATATCATTATTATTTTCATTGTTCAGTTAGTTTTAATTATGGTCTGGCAGTTTGAGTAGTTTATGCGGCCTACCCAAATGTCCTTTCTTTGGTATTGTTCGTCGAGTTGAGCTCCTTAAGTTCTGAGTTGAGCTCCACGATTACTGACAAATGCTTGCAATGACTGGACAGGTTCACTCAAATCTGTGTGGTTCTTTCCTCAAAAGACCATTTCAGACACTAATCTACATGGTCCTCATATGGCCTGACCAAGATTATGTCTGGACTTTAAAAGAGACTGTGACCTCTGAGTTTGTTTCGGCCTTTCTTCTCAGAGTAGTCAGATAGGAAACGCCGAACTCAACTAGCTTATTTTTATTTTTTTTAATATGACGTGTAAAAGTGATTCCGATATCCTATTTACAGACTAAACAGTTTCATTTCATTTCTTTTCTTTTCATTTCATTTCAATAAGCGTGGCGCGTGGTCGGATTAGCGTTGGTCATTTCGACTATTATTTCCGGGCTACGTAAACGCTCTGTCGAAATAACGGAGTGCCATCTTGGATTATTGCACGATAATTCGTTAAAAATTATGAAGCCGCTAATGTGACCATCGCATTAGCGCGATAACTTTTTAGCGAGCGATACATACGAAGCTTCGGCACGCATTGCTCTGTCACGATAGACGCAGATGCGGCCGGGGCATTACAAAAGGCCACTCAGTGTACCCAACATAAAATACCTGTAGGGGAAATAAAAAAATTGCTACAATGTATTTTTAAAAAATATTTGAATGTGTAGTAGTTATTGGGTACATGAAGTGGGCTGCTTTTGTAACACGGCCAAAATGTCACGGTGTATCAACGGCCTCTTACTACCTCATTGGTCTAGTGGTCGCAAACGCTGAGCATGAGGTCCTGGGTTCGATTACTAGGTCGGTCAAAATATTATTGCGTCCCATCAGGAATTTCTCATTAGCAGCCCAGAGTCTTGATTTGTGCCCCGTTATTGGCTCGTCCCCTATTATATGGAACTTAAACATAACTGCAAAATGGGTGAACCTTAGCTATGTACTTCTCTGCCTAACCCTTTGAAGATTACGGGCGTGATATTACACGAAAATATTGAAATCAGAAAATCAGAAATCAGAAAGCTTTATTTGTGAACACAGGTCAAGTTATACATAGTGTGAGGTGTTATAAATAGGTAGATCCTCCATGTTTTGCCCAGAGGCGTTAAATAAGACGAAAATAAAAACCACTATCCATCTTGCATGACAAACAGTTCCTCACAACCGGAACTGCACTGGAAAAGCATTGAAATGAGACGTAAACTGAACGACCTTCTTGAGAGTAATATATTCTATTTTCATACACAGTTAATGTAATATCCGTCATCAGCTTCCAATGATAAGGAAAACCAAAGAGGAAACTCGTGTTTAAATGAAACTAGCGACGCACTTATGCAATTCTGCCAGATCTGATTTAAAAGTCACAACGCTGAAATTTTCGTAAAAATCCGCATATTAGTGCCGATTCTCTTGTAGGTACACCGAACTAAACTAAGTAACACTAAAATTCCTTACTTTTTGGCTTTGAGAATCTTAATGTTATTTTGTATTTAAAAAAAAACTCTAAATTTAAAAATAATTTTGACACAATTAAAACCGAATTTGACAATCACTACTCCACGTGGTACTTGTTGGCCCTACTCCGTGAATTTTTAGAGCCGGAGTCCCGGAGACGCGGAGTGGGTGCAGCTTCGACGTGTTTTATATGGAATTTTTCACTTCATGTATGGAAAATGTTACAAAATATAGTAGTATTGTATACATTTAGTCAGCAACACTGTTAAGAGTTGGCAACACCATACCCCTCTTACTAACCGTAGTGTATATGAGACAGCTAGGACTCGACCATTCGATCGCTGATGGTCGCCTCGAGAAGTCCCAGTAGCGAAACCTCGACCTGATTGACCGTTGGTCGTTTTAAATTCAAAATATTGTCAAGTACCGAAAAATATCATAATTCACTGTATGCGAATTTACGATAAGCTGATTTGATTCTATGTTAATAAAGTGATTAATAAAGTATATTATCCTGAAACTGCCGTTTCTCTGAGTTTTCCAACAACTCAGAAGTGGGATTACGGTAACAAGGTAAGAAAATAAGTTTTTTTTTTCCTGTTTCTCATTGTCCGTTACTTGTTGTCGTCCACTTGCCCACAGACATTTAAAGAGTTGTGAGGGTGACTGTAGTGTAAAGATGTAAGGGTGAGATTTGTTAACATTTGGTCAGGGCACTCCCTGACAATGTTAATAAAGAACTAGTGTCTTCTACGATCACAACAACATTTGGCCGGGGTACTCCCCGGTATTGAGGTTGTGTGGTTAGAAGTTACTTCCCGAATTATAGTCACATGGTTACCTTTACCAACTTGACAATGTTATTGTTAGCACTTGGTCAGGGCACTCCCTGACAGTGTTAGCATGATATTAACTTATGCAGTACCTAGTTCATGATCTTAGCGACATTTGGCCAGGGTACCCCCTGGTAATGCAGTTACGTGAATGAACTATTCCTATTGACATTTTCTTCCACATTTTTCTCTAATAGATAATACGGTTTGCATATTGACAGCGCTTCTTATAGTCTCTTTGACAACATCGGCCAAAATAATTTTCGCTGATGAGGTTAAGTGACTACCCACTTTGTTGGATTGGTAGCATTCGGTTAGGGCACTCCCTGACAATGTTAGTGATCCCTTATGCTTGGTAAATTCGCACGCAAATGCTAAGCTTTGGCTTCAACATCAACCAATTCAAACGAAATGATGCTTTTTTTTTTTTTGTTTTTTTTGTTTGTCTTTGTCAGTATACCGATGGAACCTGAGCGGTTTCGAACACCGTCGCTTTGCCGGGATGGCAGCTGTGAGGCTGACAACCAATCCAGTAGGCGCAACCGGAGTAAGCACCGGCGCAGCATTTCTTCGAAACGTCGCACCAAGCGACGTGACCATAGCGACAGCCGTGACAAGAACCCCGGCGAGCATCGAAGCAGGCGCAGCAGGGCGCGCCACAGCGTAGTGACGAGCGAGTCGCGCAGTCGCAGCCCGAGTCGATCACGAGGTCGGCGCGACAGCCGACTTGGCAGCAAGTGTCGGGGCGACCGGCATCAGAAACGTAGCAGAGCGAAGCATAGTTCTGATCGTGAAGGCGAGGCTAATGAAGCGAAACGAAACAGATGTGATGTAAGCAATCAAAATACTACTTTATTGATCGAGTCATTCTTAGATATTATAAAGTCTTCGAAATTCGGTTCGAGTGAGAAGTTTTCATCCTTAAACCAGGTTATACCTGAATTTGACCCAATGATCAAAGAGCAAACTATTAATGCATGGATTTCTAAAGTCGAAGAATGTAGACAAATTTACGAGTGGTCAGAAAAACAGGTCATACATTACGCTCTACCTAAACTCACGGGCATCGCCAAGACGTGGTATCAAAGTTTGCCTAGTCTCTTGCATTCTTGGGAAGGGTGGAAAGCTAAATTAATAGACACATTTCCGTCAAGTCAAAACTATGGAGAATTACTTACAGAGATGTTGAATAAGAAACTACGTTTTGGCGAATCCTCTGAGTTATACTATTACGCAAAAATTAACCTACTCAATCGCTGCAATATTCATGGCAAAGATGCTGTAGATTGTATAGTTTATGGAATCGAGGACCGAGGTATAAGGTTAGGGGCCCAAGCGGCGCAGTTTTTAGAGCCAGAACAGTTATTAAAATTTCTTAAAAATATAAAACCGGGAACTCCTAGGGAGCCAGATAGGTCGGGTAGAGATAAAGAAAAACGTTCTACTATGCACGCGAATACAAAGGGATCTAACAAAACTAACAAATCGGAGGATAATGTCATGGTTTGCTTTAATTGTAATCAGCCTGGTCACCCCAGTTATAAATGTAATAAGCCCACGATAAGATGTACTCACTGTAGATTTTTAGGACATTTGGCAAATGCGTGTCCAAAAGCGAATATACCCCAAAGAAACGACAAGGAAAAATCTGTCCTTAATATTGCTAGTGAGGTCGCATCCAGTATATACACCTTTCCCATTATCTTAAATGGAGTAAAGGTGCAGTGCCACTTAGATTTGGGTAGCGAATGTACGTTAATACGCTTTTCTGATGCCATGAGATTAGGAATCAATTTCACAACTGACAGAAACTTGCCACTGTTGAAGGGACTTGGCAACATACCGTATCAGCCTGCGGGTAATTCTAAAGTCACTATTGAGGTGCAGGATATCGTTGAAAACGATGTCGAGGTATTAATAGTTGACGATAATCTCATTAACTATCCTGTTCTATTGGGTCATACGTTTTCAGAACGCCCTGGTATAAAAATAACTAAAACTGCAAATAATTTAGACATTATTAAAACTGCCGATGATGTCAAGATACACTTGATTTGCAGTAGTGACAGTTACGTAAAACCTAATGAAATAAAACCTATCCAAATAATATCAGCTCCTAATATTTCTGGACCTGTATTTGTAACTGGGGAAATTCGTGGTCCAATTGGTTCCGAATATTTTTTGTTCCCAGGGGAATATGAAATAGATAAAGGCCAAGGTCGAATTTTAATTTTTAATGTAAGCACTAAAGATTTACATATAAAAAGTAAACAATTACTTACCCGTAGCAAAATACCTCAAGGCTGCAAATACGTGTATGATGTTAAGTTGAGTAACGAAGGCGATGAGTTTGAGCCGAATGTTGGAGATTGCGTCACAAACAAGCAAAAGCAGGCAGTTAAGAGCCTCCTTCTTAGTTATAAGGAATGTTTTTCTTCCTGTCTCAAGGACTTAGGGTTCACTACGGTCGTTGAAATGGATATACACCTAAAGGACGAGCAACCTGTGGTTTACAGGCCGTATAGACTTTCTCACCCCGAGAGGGAAGATGTACGAGAAATGGTAGCGGAGATGTTAGAATGCGGTATAGTAAAAGAGTCTTCTTCTCCTTATGCAAGCCCTATCGTGATAGTCAGGAAAAAGAGCGGTGAAAAACGCTTGTGCGTGGACTACAGAACGCTTAATTCTAAAACTAAGCGTGATCATTATCCTCTCCCTAGAGTGGAAGATCTGCTTGACGAGTTAGCTGGCCATAATATCTTCATATCCCTTGACCTAGCATCGGGATATTATCAAATTCCTATCTCGGAAAAGTCCCAAGAAAAAACTGCATTCGTCACACCAGACGGCCAATTCGAGTATACGAGAATGCCGTTCGGTTTGGCAAATGCGCCTTCAATATTTCAGAGGGCCATGCATAAAATCCTCCCCAAATCAAAGGTAGGGTACGTAATAATATATATGGATGACGTCCTAATCCCGGCTAAATCGTTTGAGGAAGCAATGCGACGGTTGGATGAGGTCCTAGTACTGATAAAAGAGGGTGGTCTTACTCTTAAATTAAATAAATGTAAATTCATGTTTGACAAATTAGATTTCTTAGGGTTCGAAGTTAGTGGTCAGGGGATTAAGCCGGGATTCTTAAAAACAGAAGCGATATCTAAGTTTCCCACTCCTATCAACGTTCACGATGTTAGGCGATTTATAGGCTTGGCTAGTTTCTTCAGACGATTCGTGAAAGGATTTGCTCTAATAGCTAGACCCTTAACATCTCTTTTGAAGAAGGATACGCCTTGGAGGTGGAGTAATGTAGAAAACGAGGCATTTATAGAAATTAAGGAACGGTTAATTAATAGACCTATCCTCGCTCTATATGACAAAAACTTAGAAACCCAGCTGCACACCGATGCAAGTAAGCTTGGTATAGCAGGAATTCTTCTTCAGAGGGATAGAGAGGGGTTATGGAGAGCAGTAGCTTATTTTAGCCGCCAAACGTCGTTGGATGAGCAAAAACTCCACTCGTTTGAGCTAGAAACATTGGCAGTGATAGCTTCTTTGAGTAAATTTAGGATTTATCTACTGGGTATAAGATTTAAGATCGTGACTGACTGCAATTCTCTGCGCACCACCTTGACAAAAAGGGATTTGATTCCCAAAATAGCGAGGTGGTGGGTGCAGTTACAGGAATTTGATTGCGAGTTTGAGTATCGCCCAGGAGATAAAATGGCTCATGTCGATGCCTTAAGCCGGGCACCTATATGCGCCGGACCTGAAAGTATGCACGTAGTTGATGTTCTTGCCGTTACAACGGAGGATTGGATCACCACAGTTCAATCCTCTGATGACGAGATACAACGGATCAAACGAATTTTATCCGATCCCGAGACCGCAACCATTGTTGATATGCAACGAAATTATAAATTAAAAAACGGTCGCGTCTATAAAATCGTAGCAGAAGGCTTGTTATGATGGGTAGTACCAAAGGGCTCTAGGTGGCAGATAGTTAAAGCTAACCATGACGATGTAGGACATTTCGGATTCGATAAAACATTAGACCGGGTTCGTGCCTTGTACTGGTTCCCTAAAATGAGATCATTTATCAAGAAATACGTGTCTGCGTGTTTGGAGTGTGCGCACCACAAGCTACCGAGTGGTGCGCAACAGGGATATCTGCATCCTATACAAAAGGTAGAAATTCCCTTTCACACCATACACGCTGACCATTTAGGCCCCTTCAGTAAAAGCAAAAAGAAAAACTCTTACATTTTAGTTATAATCGATGCGTTCACGAAATTCATTACATTGGCACCAGTCAGGAGTACAAAATCTTCAGAAACTATAAAGGTAATTAAGAGTCTGATCGGATATTTTGGAACCCCTTCTCGTCTAATCACGGATAGAGGGACTTGCTTCACAAGTAAAAAGTTCAAAACATTTACTCAATCTCTTGGCATTAAGCACATACTCAACGCCGTGTCTACACCTCGAGCTAATGGACAGGTTGAACGGTCGAACAGGACTACCCTGGCTTCTTTAGGTGCAATGGCCCACGGGAAGGATCCTCGAACATGGGATCAGTACCTTCCCGATGTACAGTTAGGTATCAATACTACAATACATGATATCACTAAGAAATCACCTAGTGAACTATTATTTGGGCGTAGGGTAACCAGTCCATCACAGGGTATTCTGAATGAAGTAATTTCTGATACCGGTGATGGATTGGTACAAGGTAGTATAGAAGAAGTTAGAGCAGATGCCAGCTGCTTGATGCAAAAGCAAAATGAAATCAGTAAAGAACGATACAATAGTCGTAAGAAAATAGCTAAACAATATAAAGAAGGAGACTTAGTCCGAATCGTACGTGCAATTGCATCAGGCAGCGGGCAGTCCAAGAAGTTAGAGCCAAAGCTACAAGGACCATACAGAGTGATAAAAGTATTGCCAAACGACCGCTATGTCGTTGAAGACACCCCACTGTCACGGAAAGGGCGACGCTATGAAGCCATTATTGCTGTAGATAAGATGCATCCCTGGTTATCATTTAAATCCATCCCAGAAAGCGATGATAGCCTTAGTTCAGACAGTGAGTGTGATAATGACGATTTTACTGACCACGCTAAGAACCCAGTCGAAACCTTCTCACTTGAAAAAAAAAGCTTAGACTATAAGTTATTAAAATATAAGCGAAAAGTCCATGCGTATACCGTGACCAGGAAATGATTCATGTTCAAGGTATGGCATGGCATGATTGACAGGTTGTCTATTGTGGGCATGATTGGCGCAATGATGTGCCGCCTAAGGATAAATCAATGGACAACCTGAAGTGATGTTCGGGACTATTTATTGTAGGCATGACGTGCACATGATGTGCCGCCCAAGGAGAAGCAATAAGTAGTCCTAGGGATCTTGATTTAGACCGCTTATTGTGGGCATGACGTGCACAATGATGTGCCGCCCAAGGAGAAGCAATAAGCGGTTCTAGTGATTTTGGCTTAGGGCATGATGTGCACAATGATGTGCCGCCCAAGGAAAGAAAGAAAATAGAAAATATATTATGATGTAAGCAGTAGTGAAATCTTGACTAAATTAATATGGTTACAAAATGATTTGATGTCTTAGTAAATATCTTATTAAAATAGAGGATAAGTACTTGCTTTCTAGACTGTTTTCCAGGCACATTGATGTGCCGGGGATTTTGTGATGTAGTATACTAAAACTAATTTAAATAATTACGTATTCGATAATGGTTTAATTGTGAGATACTGATACTTTGCGTCTTAAGATATAATTTAAACAAATGGAGAATTAGAGTTGGTTGTTTTGTATTTAATTGCTACAAATAAATCCGTGTTTTATTGATTACTACAAATATAGGTATGTAAATATATACATATATAAACCTGAAAGAAGTCAAATAGAATGTAGATAATGTATTATATAACTGAAGTAGTAATTCAGTATTTACTTTACAGTTAAACCGTATTTCTTTTTATTGTACTTGCAAAATCACTAAAACAACGAAGGCACTCGTTGGCGAGCGGATGGCCGAGCTGTTACAAAATATAGTAGTATTGTATACATTTAGTCAGCAACACTGTTAAGAGTTGGCAACACCATACCCCTCTTACTAACCGTAGTGTATATGAGACAGCTAGGACTCGACCATTCGATCGCTGATGGTCGCCTCGAGAAGTCCCAGTAGCGAAACCTCGACCTGATTGACCGTTGGTCGTTTTAAATTCAAAATATTGTCAAGTACCGAAAAATATCATAATTCACTGTATGCGAATTTACGATAAGCTGATTTGATTCTATGTTAATAAAGTGATTAATAAAGTATATTATCCTGAAACTGCCGTTTCTCTGAGTTTTCCAACAAAAATATGAAAAATGATTACCTACATGTTGAGTTTTATAAAGGGGGTCGTAATTTTCATTATTTTTGCGATAGGACACACCATTTTCGAGATATAAGCAAAAGAAAAGAAAAAAAAGATACAGTAGTTTTTTGCACCTGAAGTCGAGGTGTTGGTTTAGATTTTAGTTCATGACAACAATTTTATTCCACGCCTTTTTAATCGCGATTAAAAATAGTCAGATTTAGTGAGACAATCAAAATTTTAGGTGAAAAACATCAATTTCAGAATAGCAAAATTGCCATTTTCACTAAATTAATAACTCAGTGCTATGTTAGTGCTGTCAAAATAAAATATGGGCTGTCACTTTAGTCTATTTCAGAATGGGAAATCGTCGTTTGACAGGAATAAACGAAATTTTGGTGATTTTTAGTCTAGTTTAGAGGCATTTGTGACAAGAGAATCGGCACCATTGCCTCTGGAATGGAAATATAGATCTTCGGACTTTAATTTAAAAGCTGAATGTGTGACTTTTTCCTGGTCTGGGCTTAAAAGTAGTTTGATATTGATAAAGTAAGTCCAAACCAAATAAATCTAGTGGAAAGTCCAAGTTATAAAAGTTACAGTTTCATCAGTTTAGTACCGAAGATGCAACTGACATCGAAATCGATCCACGGAATCTAATCGCGCTATCGTTTACTTTGCGGGGTTTGGTTACGAGTAAGGTACATGGTCAAGGTAACTTTTTAAGTGTCCGTAACCAAAGTGTGTCAAATGGAACCCATTAACTAAGCCTTCGCTGTCCGTCCGTCCATCTGTCTGTCAGCGGGCTGTATCTCACGAACCGTAATAGGTAGACAGTTGAAATTTTCACAGATTGTGTATTTCTATTGCCGCTAAAAACAAATAATAAAGATTTAAATAAAGTTAATAAATAAAAGGGGTTTATACACGTTTTTTGTGCGGGGATATGGGGAAATGGAAAACATTGACCTCACTTAATAATATTATTGTTAACCAATTCATCCAAATCAACTCAGCCTATCGCAGTCCACTGCTGGACATAGGCCTCTCCCAGGCTGCGCCACAACACAGGGGGGGTCGTACCAGGCGGCGGCCGAATTAGTGACACGCGGGGTTGCGACAATCATCAACAGGATCCGGCAGTTGGGACTCGAGGTGGCCCTGCACAAGTCCGAGGCCATGGGTTTTCATGGACCTCGGAATGCGCCAAAGAGATGTCAGCAGAATTGAAGGGGTCCGCTAGGGCCGATGCCTGCCGGGGTTGCGAAGAAAACCGAAAGGGAGATCGTGGCCTCCGGCAACAGGGCAACCGAAGGAACACGGGTGGGTTTTAGTCAGTAAGAGTCTGACACGCCCTCCCGCTCCGCCCAGAGCGGGAGAAGTTATTTGATGATTTCCCACCCAAAAAAAAAAAAACGGTTGCGCCACAACACCCTGTCCTCCGCTTTCCGCATCTAGTCTGTCATCCCACACTACGCTTGCCGATACGAGGTCTTCACTCTAGGACTAGTCTGCTCCACCGGCCATCGGTCCTTCGACAAACATGGTCAGCCCACTGCCACTTCAGCTTGCATACTCTGCAAGGTATGTCGGTAACTCTGGTCCTCATCCGGATAATTTAATTTTTGATTTTACCTGCAAAGAAACTCCGAGCATAGCCCGCTCCATAGCGCGCTGAGTGACCTTGAATTTGGGGAACAGCCAGACCGTCAATAAAATATTAGGCATTTATCATAAAATTCTCGAGATGCAAAATTTAAATGTCCTGATTGAAAGTCAATTGTTTCGACATCAGTATGTATGTATGATCAATAAATATTGATTGAATCAATCAAGAGTTAATGGATCGAAACTGAACATCTTTATTGATTGCTTGGGAGATAAAAATGAGTTCAAAGGAATGGAGGAGCTTTCAAGGTCGTCAAACGAACCAAGAAATTGCACATAACATTGTATCACGCGTGTATTCCCCGAAGGGTTAGGCAGAGGTGTACCAATAGTACACCCACATTTTGCCAGTCATGTTTAAGTCCCATGTAATAGTTGGCGAGCCCATTGCCATCAACCGGGCACAAATCCAGACTCCGGGCCTACTGGGAAATTCCACATGGAAAAACCCAATAACACTTTGCCCGTACCGAGTATCGAACACAGGACCTCATGCTCAGCAGTACCACCGAGGCAGCAAAGAAATTATGCCTCTATCTCTTGTAGAGGAATTAGTAACCTAAAGAAAATCCGATCGATCGAAGTTAAGCAACGCTTTCCGAGGACGGTTACGTCGGTAACCGTCCTTTTCATGCCAAGACCCCTCCGTGCCTATAGGAAAGTACGTTAAGCAGTTGGTCGGTCATTCGTGCCTCAATGAAAGTCTGACGACCAGTCTTACCAAGGGGTATATCGTTACGTAGTAAATGGATTGTGGAGGTCAGATAGGCAGTCGCTCCATGTAAAATACTGGTATTCAGCTGCATTCGGTTAGACTGGAAGCGGATCACAACATAGTTAGGGAAACTGCTGGCCAGATGATGATATTTATAAAGTTACATATGTATTTTTATTTACTGGTAGGTAAGGACAGTTTTTTGGCAGTGAGCACGACGTTTCTGTGAAGCATGAGTTGTTTTTTTTTTATAACTATTGGAATTCCTGTCATTTAAGATAAAAGGTTTATATTAGAGAATATTGATCCAATCAAATCTATCAATCGGTAGCGTGATATTTTTTTTAATTAGTACACATTGAGGAAGCTCTTGGCCTGCATATCACCAAGTAAGTGATGATCAGGCCAAAGGTGGAAGCGAGCTTCACCCGGAATCCTCAACCACAGATGAACTGCCTATATGTACAGTCTGGCTGGGACATCGACGCGAGATCTGTTACAATGGATTCAGTCCATGATTCTGAAACAAAAAATTTCAACGCCAGGGTTGAAATATTTCGTCAATTATTAAAAATTCAATCAACTGTTTCATACATTTTGACCAAGTTGGTATTGCACTTTACTATGAAACAGCAGACTTTTTTAAAATAACCGACGTTCAGAACAATTTACTGAATCCATGGTAACCGTTTTCGCGTCAATGTCCCTGCCACCCTGTATATCTTACCTCTAACTGCCGAAACACAACAACGCTGTTAACATTGTTGTTATGGCGACAGACTTAGATAAGATGGTGGTAGCTAGCCAGGCGGACTTAGAACAAGCCCTACCATCAACAAAACCGTGCAGAAAATCTTGCCCCCACTGGGAATCGAACCAGGTGACAGGTGGTCTAACCACTAGACCACAGGGGCGGTTATATTTTGATATGGTTGCTGGACTGCAAGGTTAAGCTACCGTCTCATACAAAGAAGCTATCGTAGCCTAAGCAAGCCAAACAACACACGCAAAGACTAAAATATAAAAAACCAGCCAAGTGCGATTTGGACGTGCACACAACGTTCCGTACCACCGCACAATATTTAGCAAAAAATGCTGAAAAAACACGTTTCTTGTACTTACCCTGTTTTTGTTTTTCTTTATTTTATTTTTATTATTTGTTGTTATAGTGGTAATAGAAATACACAATCTGTGAAAATTCAACTGTCTACCTTAACGGTTAGTGAGATACAACCTGCTGACAGACGGACGGACGGACAGCGTATTTTCCATTGTTTTCATACAAAAACATCAGTTTTTACAATAAAATCCTTAGAATTCATATATTATTAAGTACACTAGCTGTTGCTCGCAACTTCGTCTGTGTGTATCTTGTATTTTATCATTTTTAATACAACAAATATCCAGAATGAAAAGTAGCCTGTGTGTGTCCTTCTCCAGGTACCGGGCTACCTATCTGTCAATCATAACAATCAGTTCAGTAGTTTAAGAGTGAAAAGGTGACAGGCAGACAGACAACAGAAAGAGTTACTTTCGAATTTCTATATTCCTATATATTTGTGTATATTCCTACATATGTATCTGAATAAGGCTAAGGTTATGTAAGTATGTATGTTTACGAAGAACAGCTGATAAAAATCGGATAATAATTTGATAATTTTCTTTAGTAATATATAAATCAGTATTCATGGTCTTAAGATATATCACAAATAGATATCGTGAACCATACGTCATTGGCAACACGATCACGTTGTACTTGAGTTAATATGTGCGGGTCCAGTATTTGATACGGTACGGTAACATAACGGACGGATGAATTTGGCTCACATACGTCACCTTATCGAACTGTACAGTCCTTTTATAGCTATTTTACTTCTGTTTTAAAAAGCATTTATTTGCAGCATAGTGATCTTAAATCTCAGTGCTATAAATATTGCCAATCTTTCTAAACGAGCAACCTGTGGTTTAATTATATTCAAAAGGCATACAGCGCTCTGCGGGTACTATACAATAACGTCTTCAGGATGTTGTTGCGGTTGCCGCGGCTCTGCAGTGCGTCCGCCATGTTTGCCGAAGCGCGTACGGACGACTTTTACGCAATAAGACGCAAGCGTGTGTAGTCGTTGTTGCGCAGAGTACGCGGCAGCAGCAACGACATTCTGAAGATAGTTTCGAGTAAATTTCAGTGTCCGATGCACTCGCTGTAGGTGAGGATCGTGGTCGGAACGGTAATTTTTTATTTTTTATTAGTTATTTATATTCTTACCTACTAACATAGCTCTTGTTGTTACTAACCATAATGGATCATGTTGTCTGACTTAAATAAATAATAAATTAAATAAAGTTGCTGTTTGGTTGCTGTTAGAGGTAAAATTACTGTAAAAGGGCTGTAATCGTGTCGGTTTTGAGAAATTCAGCATTTTACATTTACAGTCTTGGTTAGGTTAGGTTAGATCTTATTTTTCCTAAAGAACTAGGAGATATTTAATTTGTTGATTTACGAAAAAAGCTCAAGGATCAAGAGAACGTAGAATACAAGAGCGAATTTTTACATCCCTGCTTGAATATAGGTTCGGTTTTCTTTTGAATATTATGTGGACTGTAGATCTATCCACCATCTATTCACCATTTTTACCAAAAGTTTAAAATCCAATAGTGTTTTTTAGACGCGCTGGGAATGGGAATGGGAATGACTCTGTTAGATTCTCAATGCACGGCTCAAAACCACGAGTTGAAAATCTAGTGTGCGAAAAAATCGTCACGAGAGAAAATCGCCGAGTATTGAAGGCTTGGCGTAACCACCACAGAGCACTGACCCCTCCTCGGCCGTCACATTACCGGTCGCGCGACCTGCATCTTGCGTCGGCGACCGCGGCGGCGAGAACAAATGTTAGAAGTTATAGACGCCTCAGCGTTGTTAACACGTTCCATGCGAACCAAGTGTGCCACCATTGACTCGCACTAAGACATAAAATACATAATAATCTTATTTCTATATATATATATATATATATATATATAAAATTCTCGTGTCACAATGTTAGTTGCCATACTCCTCGGAAACGGCTTGATCGATTTTTATGAAATTTTATATGTATATTCTGTAGGTCTGAGAATCGGTTGTAATCAATTTTTCAAACCCCTAAGTGAAAAGGATGATCCACCTCAAACATTTATAAGGCAAAACGACGTTTGCCGGGTCAGCTAGTGACGTATGAAAACTAACGGCTTAAGCCGGCCGGCCGGATACAGACGGAATTCCGTTTCGAAATATCGAAGGCTTCAACATTGGATCTATCACACACGTACAGTAAGTGTTCCGATTCGAAATTCCGAAACGGAATTCCTTCTGTAAGTACGTATACGTACTAACAAAAGGAATTGCGTTTTGGCATACAATGGCCGGTCACATGACAATATTTTAAATGTCATGAATCGATATTTTGAAACGGAATTCCGTATGTTGTTCGGCTTTTGAATAACGGTCCGTGGCAGAAGTTGTGTGCACAACAGAATTGCGGCGGCACGAATTTTATTAGTAAGTACAACTGTCTCTAGAAGCTGCTAGCGAGTCGATTCCATGCTCTGTGCTTGTTGCTCAGTAGCAAAATGCTCACTCAGTAAAAATGTGCGCTAGCATGCGCGAACAAACTCCACAGGGAATCATCTCCAGCACGCAATTTTAAATTCAATTTAAGTTGCGATTAAGTTCATTATCAATCTCGATCATTATGCTGTCCAGTCTTCTGTTATTACCTTTTATGTTCATGGTGCTGATAGTCAGATAGAACTGGGTAATACGCTACCTCTTGGTAAGACTGGTTGTCAGACTTTCGGGTTTCGGACGACCCGTAGCGACTGTCAAAGATGCACGAATGGCAGCCGGGACCAACGGCATAACGTGCTTTCCAAGGCACAGAGAAGTCTCGGTATGTAAAGATGGTCACCCATCCACGGACCAACCCTGGAAAGCGTAGCTTAACCTAATGGATCGACCCATGCGGCTATTATTACTTAGCCACGAGCTCCTGTGACTATAAATTCTATACAAGATGAAATTAAATTAGCTATCAAAACTCCACAGACGTGATGTATATCGATATCTATACATGATAAAACAAAATACAATTGACATGGATATATTTAGTAATCTGTTCCGCTTAGCTATTTCTAAAGAGCCATAAAAAAAACCTCTGAACGAGACATCCTCAGGATGATGATTGACTTATCGCAAACCCGAACACGGCGTGTTGCTACACCGAGCGCTGAACGGAGACTCTACGTAGAGAGATGAAACATATGTCAATTTCTTTCAGGGTATTTTATGGCTCTTAAGATATAGCTAACCGGAACAGGTTACTAAATATATCCACGTCTATTGTATTTTATAATGGGTCGTTTCTGACAGCGAACTCTAGCACCACGCACACTCATTGGTTAAAACAAATAGCGCGCACTTCCCCGGCTTCCTGTGCCTCACTTCCGTCCCTTTTCACGAAATCACTCCCACTGATTTGATTATTTAGATTTAGATTGAGAAAATAAAAAAAGAGCATTAAATTTTAAACGTTTTTATCGTGTTTATATATCGATGCGGTCCGTCACTTCTGCGGAGTTTCGCTGCATAATTTAATTTGACCCTGTAATCTAACGGTCGAATCCAATAACCTATCTATCATCAGTTTTGGCATACTGGAGAGAGAAAACCTGTCTATCTATGGTTTTAACGTACCTACCAATAATCTGTCAGAGAATAAGGAATCTTACGGAATTGTCGGACGACCTTTAATGACAGATAGAATTATACAAGGGCGCCGATTTACATTTGCATGTCAATTTTGCATGTGTATTTTTCTAAATATTCATGAAAAATTATCGAAAATTTACATTGAAAGGGAGGTCTACCTAATTTTTTTTTCTCTTTTTTTATTTTTTTTTCACTATATATAAATAAATACTGATTATTTTGAGAAAAAAAAATGTATTCACCTCCGTTTTTTTTTTCATAGTTGACAAATTTTAATAAAAAAATTTAGTTAATCCGATAAAATAACTCATAAGCTTTTAGAAATTATAAACAGAATTCTAATCGAGGCAATAACATCGGAGATATGGCAAACGCGACACAAAAAATAAAAAATTGAATGGCATGAAAAATATTAAAGAGTTCGAAAAAAAAAAAACATGTATATTCAAAAAATTACGGGCGGCCACATGCCTATGGGCCACATTGTATTCTGTCTACCATCAATGGCGATCTGTCTTTTACTGAAAATAGGTTATTGGGTTCGACTGTAAGGGATAAACAGAACAACCATCGTTGGTTGTTACTCGGGTGGTACGACTGGATAACACACACCACGACATGGCCTATTCTCGACAACTTCCTCATTTCTCTATAAATACCATTCAATTAAAACCATCTTTGAAATTAAGTACAAAATCAACGCTTTTTATTTCACAGATAAGCCTACTAAACAAACTTGTGTGATTCACGATATTTTTTTGGCATAATTTGCAATGATAAGGAAATAGACAATAAATAGATATCGGTATTACGTTGTACGTAATGGTATGGTGTTGGTTTTCGTTGTCGCTGTAATACGGTACCTTGTTTGACGGTTGCAAATAAAAAGGGAAAAACAGATCTTCTGTACCTCGGAAACCAAGTTAAACCTTCGTCCCGGCTGTCATTTGTAGGTCTTTGACAGTCGTTACGGGAAGTTGGAACTTGTCTTACCAAGGGGTATCGTATTGTGTTACCAAGTAACTGGTTTATGGAAGTTAGACAGTCACTTCATGTTAAATACCTACTTAATGATGTTTAGCTGCATCCGGTTAGGCTGGAAGCCGACGGCAGCATATTTACGATAAGATGATGGGAAAAGGATTACTTTAACGTAATTAACGTGAAGAAAATTAACTTTATTTTCATATTTCAGGTTGGAAAACATAAATCTATACACAGAATGCAGAAAACCTCCAATCAGTCACAGTTAGGTGGAACGGAATTTCTTTTGTTAGTATGTATACGTACTAACAGAAGGAATTCCGTTTCGGAATTTCGAATCGGAGAACTTACTGTACGGGTGTGCTAAATCCAATGGATTTGATGCCTTCGATATTTCAAAACGGAATTCCTAAAAAGAATTCCGTCTGTATCTGGCCGGCCGGCCTAAGCCGTTAGTTTTTATACGACACTAGCTGACCCGGAAAACGTCTTTATGCCATATAAATGTTTTGGGTGGACTACCCTTTCCACTTAGGGGTATGAAAAATACATTACAACCGATTCTCAGACCTACCGAATATAGTTATTATAAAATTTCATAAAAAATCAATCAAGCCGTTTCGGAGGAGTATGGCAATTAACATTGTGACACGAGAATTATATATATATAAATAGATAGATAGATAGATATAAGATTATTATGTATTTTATGTCTTATTGCGAGTCAATGGTGGCACACTTGGTTCGCATGGAACGTGTTAACAACGCTGAGGCGTCTATAACTTCTAACATTTGTTCTCGCCGCGGTCGTAGACGCAAGATGCAGGTCGCGCGACCGGTAATGTGACGGCCGAGGAGGGGTCAGTGCTCTGTGGTGGTTACGCCAAGCCTTCAATACTCGGCGATTTTCTCTCGTGACGATTTTTTCGCACACTAGATTTTCAACTCGTGGTTTTGAGCCGTGCATTGAGAATCTAACAGAGTCATTCCCATTCCCAGCGCGTGTAAAAAAAACTATTGGATTTTAAAGTTTTGGTAAAAATGGCCTGTGGGTATGAGGTCTAAGTAAGTAGTAGAAGAACATTTTGGTATGTTTCGGGACTACTCGACTAGTGACGGATTCTAACGGAGTTCTTATCACCCGGCAAGATCACAATTCAAAACAAAATAAAATTATGTAGCCATTATAAAAGCATGTGTTTATGTATGTCAAATCAATTAACATAAATTATGAATCATCTGTGTTCAATGGAAACAAACTCACACACACAAATACATCTCACTGATATATTTACATTAAAATTTACCTCCTAACATCTGCTATCGTTGTCGTCCTTATCTCTATGCAAGAAGGTTGATTTTCGATTATTTTTTTGTATTTGTAAGTTGGTATTAGAAGTACTCTCGGGTTTGACGTTCAAATACTAACAGTCACGTGGGAAACTTGTTATAGTGAACACAGCACTCGTTTAATAATGTAAGTAAATATAATAATACGCTAATATAATATTACGCGGAAATTAGGATTGATAATACGCGGGGTTTTTGTAAAATAACGGTTTTTTTTTTCTGTGTAATTCATTTGTTTTTACAAATCGAGATATTGTAAATATTTATTTATAAGGTGTGAAATCTGTTTTATCTTTTCTTATGAGTGGACAAGTAACTCTACCTACGGTTGGGACTCTAACGATAAATAAAATAATTATTTTTATAATATTGCAATATCATAGCGGGAGAAGTTATATGATGATTTCCCACCCACAAAAAAAAAAAAAAAAAAAATGCTTGCCATAAGGGTTAAGAGAGGTGTACCTATAGTGGGTTCATCCACATTTCACCAGTTATAATAAAAAAAATATAAGATAAGGTTAATAAATTTAATATTATATTATATATAAATTAATAGGTTCACTTAGAATCTATATATAAAATAAAAAAACAATAACAAAACTGTCAAACTATTAGAAACAGCAACAAAATATACAACTTAAAAAAGTGATAAAGACAAAACATATTTTTTTACATGTTTTTATATATTTTATGACAATAAAAGCCCGTCTAACGGCCACATTCAGAGACGTAAGTAAGTAATTGACTAGTTTATATTGGAAGTTTGAAATGCTGTCAATACAGAATAAGATAGATTAAACATACCTAATTTATTCAAATTACTTAGGCTGACATAAGACAGTCCCCCAAAACGCCCGCTCTTCACCAGTTCCTAGTGCTGGGAAGAAGAAGTAGCGCGTGAGAGCGAATTTTGTGAGTTTGTGTATAATTATGTGGATGGTAGTCTCTGGAAACAGCACTTGTTTGAAAAATTCTTTCACTATTTGAAAGGTACAATAATACAGATGGACACTGCTCCATTGGCAAACAGTATAAGTTTGTTGAAACTGTCAGATGCAGAAGTTGTGCACAACGTGTCGTGAACAGAATACCATCTTCACACGTAAATTGCAGTTGCACCCGCGCAAAATCGGGGTGGGTCGCTAGTCTATAAATCTATTTATATATATACACACATCAAAAGTGTCTAGGGATCAAGCATTTTTATGCGGATTTCTTGAGATTGAGATGTGGCTTTGTAATAAATTTATGATTATATAAATTTATATGGATCCTTTTTGGTGCATTTCATAATTTGAAACAGGAACTGTTAATCAAATTCGAGTAAAAGATGAAAATCAGCTGTCAATATTTTCCCTATAAAAACATACAACGCATTGAAGACATTATTAGTGCTACTGTTTCCCTACTACTGATTAAAACCAACGTTATTATGGAGCGGCGACGTCATTTAAGCAGGGAAGAAATGCTCAGAGCCGTGGGAATGATAGAAGCTGGTTCCCGGCAACGTACTGTGGCTTTAGCTCTGAATACAAGTCAGAGTGTTATCAGTCGACTTTGGACACGTTACCGAAGCACTGGTACCGTGGCTGAGCGCCATGGAGGACGGTATCGCTGCACCACACGGAAACAAGACCGATACATTCAAATCTTAACTCGCAGAGCTCCAACAATAACCGCCATGATGTTAGCCGTGAGGCTTCATCACTCTTCAGGGAACTTAATTAGCGACCAAACAGTCAGAAACCGCTTGCATGAAGTGAACCTTCATTCCCGAAGACCGCTACGGGTACCACCTATAGCAATGCACAATCGTAGGATTCGATATCAATGGGCTCTTGAACACAGAAATTGGGCAGAAGAACAATGGCGTTTCGTGTGCTTTTCTGATGAGTCTCGTTTTGGTATGAGACCGGATACAAGACGTATACGACACTGGAGAACCCCTGGACGCCAACAGCGATTAAAATCCTGCCAGGAAGTCCATCCTTATAGTGGTGGAACCATCATGGTATGGGCGGGTATTTGGATCGGCGGAAGAACAGAGTTGATTTGGATCAGAGGCAACCTCAACGCTCAAATTTATGCTGAGACGATTGTATCTGACGTCATCGTTCCTCTACAAGTGCAAATCGGTCCCTTATTTCAGTTAATGCATGATAATGCACGACCGCACACCGCAAGAGTTGTAAGACAGACTCTCGCCGCAGCTAACATCAATGTCCTGCTCTGGCCTGCTCAATCGCCAGACTTGAACCCGATTGAGCATGCATGGGATATGCTACAGAGAAGAGCTCTGCCGAATATGGAGGGTATCCAGTCGCAAGAAGACCTTTTTTTGTTGTTGCAACGAACATGGGCGGCCATTCCACAGCGTGATTTGGATGAACTCATTTTGAGTATGCCAAACCGATGTTCTTGTGTTGTTAGTGTTCGCGGTAGAAACACGGATTATTGATTGTTTAAGTTACCCAATAAAATTTTAAAGAAAACTGTTATTTCAGTCTTTTTTTCGAACTTTAATGTTAGTGGTTCAAATGTCAAAAATCCCTTTATTAGGAAAATGGCAAATTTCTTTATTAATGCAAAGGTGACTTGGTTTATCGTTACTGTGACAAACGAAAACACTTTATTTGATGAATCCTTAAAGAAAATTTTAATTAATATCAATCAGGAGAAAAGTTATTGCAAAAATATATGTTGATCCCTAGACACTTTTGATGTGTGTATATAAATGAATCCCTATTTCCCTTGGTCACGGCATTACGTGTGAACGGCTGGACCGATTTCGCTAATTCTTTTTTTTTTGTGTTTGTTATTGTCAGGAAAAGGTTCTTAAGAAAGAAAAAATTAAGAAAGCTGCGCGGAAAATGAGAAAATTTAAGAAAACTTAACGATTATATTAAATTTTCTAATGTAACCTTAGTGCTTTTGACATAACTGTCAGTCATTTGACAGTTGGCGGGATTGATTAAGACAGGACAACGTCTCTCGGGTCAGCTAGTGTTAAATAAAAAGTACTCGTAATTTGTTTTCCATCGGGACATTTTGCATAGAATACTTAAGTGACATACTTAACTCAACTTTACGTTATTGTCTGTTAAGTAACACTTCTTCACCGGTCAATGCACATTACGTAAAAAACATGACGCGACACTATTTGTAATAGTACTGTTTCTGCATTGACTCAGTAAAACTATAGTTTTAGAAGTGTAAGTAGCAGTGGTGGGCCAGTGGTAGCGGCCCCGAACTTTCAGCTGTAGTAGGTCGTGTCTTTGATCTCAGACGGACACTTTTTTTTAAATTATTCTTCGGCCTTTCCTTTTTCCTTCCAAACCTCTCTATTGAGTGATCTCTGGCCCCGAAAATATGATTAGATTGTCACACTACCGCGGCCTACCGCACACTACCTGCAGGCATTTTTGTTCTATCTATGTTATGGGGTTTGGTTTCCGCACTTTTAGTCCGTCAAGTGGACCATTGTGCGTGGGCCATGGCGGTCGTTTGGTGGTTATTCAAACCAGCCCATCTCCCTCCAGAAGTTAATTAAATCTCCTGGTCTGTTCACAATATTTGTGAAAGATCTGGGATGACCCGAGGGTTTCTGTTCAGATCTGGGTGATGCCTGTGCATTCAAAGAGCATATGCTCGACAGTTTCCTCAGCCTCCATGCACGCCCTGCACAGAGGACTGTCCGTTATGCGTATTGTGTGGAGGTGTTTGTTTAGCGAGCAGTGTTCCGTAATGATCACTGTCAGCAGGCACAGGCCGTTCCTGTCCAGGCGTAATAAACGCCTGGTTAGCCTGGCATAGCTTCGTTGGACTGCCTGCAGCAAACTCAAGGTCTACCAGTTCTCCGCTTGTATGTGGGTGAACTCAGGCATTTTATTTTGTGTGATTTATTTCTCAAAACGATGAAGAACAATATCGAGAGAAAACTGGCATGTCCTAAAACCAAAAATTCGAAGACATGTGACATCTACCAATCCACACTGTGCCCGCGTGGTGACTTACGGCCCACTCCCTCTCACAGAGAGGAAGCCTATGTCCCAGCAGTGGGAACATCATTGGCTAATAATCTTCTGCTTAACGTGTCGATGGTAACCTAAATGGGCACGGCCCAGACTTCAGCTTCGTATAATGATATTGTGGATTATGCATACATTCAGGTTTTCATTTCGATTTCCTCAAAAAATTCCTATAATACTTCTTCGGACAGATAATAATTAGGTAATAGTCCTTTAGACCAAATTTCGGCCATGACGGCCAATCTCAGTGGAGACTAAACATCGACGCGGGAGATATTATAGTGCGCAAGTGTGTACGCAGACACAGGTTCAGTCTCTGGTCTCACTCTCATAGTCCGATGGGATGGCAATCCGACAAGACCGAAGAGAGATCCGGCGCAGGGCCAACGGCTTAACGTGCTGTTTGAGACACGGGTGTATGATCACCACCAACTTCCAAACTCCGGTCTCTTCGGCTGTTCTGACGCTCAGCAGTCAAATTATCAAACAAAAAAAAGACACCATCCTCAGCAGTCGCGCAACTGACACCACTAGACCAGCGAGGTAGTATAGTGGTGGTCAGGAAACCGGCATGCCTGAGAGATATTACTCGACGGCATGTGAAGCCAAGTTAGAGACCCGTATAACAACTCTGACACAGGTTAGTCGCTACTCACACGAAAAAGAATGAAGAAGTCGTGGTCAACATCAGAATTTTTTTATTTTTCAGATGCCGTGGAAAAGGCCAGCGAGTGTGCCAATTGGCCAGGTGTGGAGCCGGTTCGAAGGAAGAGAGAGAAATGGAAAGCCAGCGCTAATGTAAGGTATCAAATATTTAAGACTAAGGGCGAACTTAGAATTTACTGAAGCTTGACCCCGAAAATGAGCATTATCTTCGTAGGACTACGGTTCATTTACATATGAAACGCTGCTGTATCTAGCTTGAGTAAAGCCTTAGAAAAACATCTAAAACCAAAAAAATCGATGACATGTGGAAATGTACCACTGCATCGGATCCGCCTAGAAACAGCCCGCTTTCTCTAACAGGAAGGAAGCCTGAATCCCAGGAAAGGGCGAAGAATAGAGGCTGCCAAGCCGTATTCCCGACGAGATTTCCATACAAAATTGCATCCCCTATTTGGCCCAATTAGGGGATGGATTTTCAAAAATCCTTCTTGAAAGTGGTTTTATACCTGCAAAGCGAGGCGTGGATAGGATGGGCGAGAATTGAAATCACGCTTACCCTTTTACACCGTGCCAGCGCGAGAGATCGCGAGACATTGCGAGTCAGCGCTTGACGGAGAGAGACCATGGGTCCTCGATGGCTGTTGCGAGATTTGTATATTCGTTTCACAAAGTAAATTAATACTCTATGTATACAGCAATAAATTCAATAGTTCAATATTGTACTAACAAATATTTCAATTCTCGCCTCGCACATCCTCGCGCATCTATACCTTTTACCCTAAAGATGGACAGGGCGTAGATAGAAATTTTGCCATACAAATTTCAATTCTCGCCCATCCCATCCACGCCTCGCCTCGCCGATGTAAAACCACCTTTAGAGTTCACCTTCGTTATACAATGAACTCTTGTGCAAGCAGCAGTTTAGGCTGTACGTTGCCAGTCAGTGAATTTATGATTTTTAATAAAAAGTAGATTTAATGAACCTTTGAAATTAACAATTAAACATTTGAAGAACTGCGTTCTTTTGTTTTTCAGGTACCAAATAAGAGACATGGATGAGAGCACAAGAAAAATATGCTTAGACATGATGGAGGAAACGTTTTTAAGAGACGAACCGTTATGTGACATTTTAGGTAAGTACGACATTAAAGTTAATACATGTATCACTGCCTCATTGTGGAGGAATGCATCGGAAGCCTGGTCTTTAGGGTTATCTAAAGCTATCGCCATATCAAAGATACGGGACCCAAAATTAAAAGGAGTCCGAAATGTGTCAAAAACATCTTAGAATCTTTTAAAAAACCTGAAATGCTTATTGATAAGAGTAACGAACGAATATTAAGTGAAAATATGAAAATAAACGTAACTTTTTTATGGTTTACAAAGGCTTACAGCTTTAGACGCAGTCCAACTCTGAAGCTCTTGCATTCATTTAGTAACATCACACAGAAAATCTAACCTATCAGAGTCAGGATGTTCCAATTTTCTAGCTCGCTTCGCTCGTCCTTGCGTTCAAAATCTTAACCTATCCCGGTCCAGAATGCTCCAATATTCGAGCTCGCTTGATTCGCTCTTCAATCAAAACTTAACGTAGCCACGCTTAGGATTTGGCAATAACCCATCTTCTCCCATTCTAGGAATAACCCAAGACCCAGTATCCATAGCAACTATCAGATCAAACTGGGAAGAGTACGTTTCGATGCACACAAGTCTGGCCTGCTTCACAGAAGTGGATGGACAGCCCAAAGACCTGGTCGGGTTCAACATAATCTTGGTTAAAAGCAAAGATGATGAGGAAGATAATTTTGAAAAGGTGGGTCTAAAATTAGTGCCTCAGCTAGATCAAAGTCAAATCATTTATCAAGAAGGCCAGACACCTCTGTCTACGCCCTCAGGGATAGTAAATGTGATGTTATGCTAAATAAGAAGATAGTTGTTTTGAATAGTGACAAGTGCAGCCCCGGGGGATCACAATCACGATAAGTCGTGATTGTGATGACCGAGTCTAAAACGGTCACATTAAGCAATTCCTCTACAAGCAATACATTTTCTGAATTCCCATGAATTCCTCTATGGTGACGCATATTCCAGCTGAATCATATTCAATTCAATTCATATCAGAATCATAATAGAATAGAATAGAATAGAATAGAATTTAAATATATAATAATAATAATAAATAAAAATAATAATAAAATAATAATAATTAATAAATAAATGCTAATAATAATAATAATTAATTAATTATTCATTATTATTATTATTAATTAATAATATTAATTTTAATATATATTTTTTTTAAATATATTTGGTGCTGCCGCATGAAAAAATGAAGACTGTAATTTGGCCGGAAAAGTTTTCTTTAAATAAGATAAGATAATATTAATTTTGTAAAACATGAGTTTACAGTTTTATTAATCAAATGAGATTTTTATTTTTGACTAGCTGACCCTTCAGATGTTGTCCTTTCTTAATTATGTTTGTAGGGCGCATTATGTCAATCGCACCAACGTCAAACGACTGATATTTATGGTTACATTATAAAAGTAAATAAGGTCACTAAGTTTTCTTAATTTTTTTATTTTTTTCGCGCAACTTTCTTAATTTTTTCAAATATAAAATAAGGATTAATTTTATATAGATAGATAGATTTCTCACAGTTTAAATTTTATTTCATTCTTAATATAAAACTGTCAAACAGATGAATTGCGTAAAATGAATTGAACGCAGATAATATTATGAATTGTCAGCTTGTGTCATTCATAATATTATCATATTATGATTCTGCTAAAGCGGTCGTTTTAGGCCCTCTGGGGGCCTACTCCCTTTAGTCCCTACGGTACGGGCCCGTCCGAAAGTAGTTCGATACATTGGAGTGAACCCTACTCGCGATTAATTAAGGTTTTTGGACGGACAAAAACACATAGGTAGTAAGGACAACTGTCAAATCGTGCTGTCTTTCATTCTAGCTCGGTAGTACCGTAATACGGAATAGGAAACGCCTGTAACTTCGGCCGAAACTACGCATTCCGTGCTTAGGGAGTAGACATCCAAACCCGGAATCGAAGTGTGTTTTGATATTATATATAATGATATTAAGTGCCTGAAAAAATTAACAGCCATACTTATATACAGGCTGTTAGGCAGACGGTTGAACATAAGAAAATAACGGATCCGTGGGGCCGTGTGCTACGTGTTTAGGTCCAATAACAAGACTCAGACCACACGAACTTTTTATATGACTTTTTTAAATTTTATTCGAAATTCTTCGTTGTTCAAACTTCAAACGTCAATAATTTCATTTAAAAATAACAAAACTGGCTAATTATATTTTTTCCTTCTTGAATAATTGTAGTATTAAACAAATTAAAAAAAAAATGCTTATAAGTATTTTCTCTTTTCGCAAATGTAGAGTTCCGTGAAATAAGGCCCAGTCAGTTAAAATTGGTGAATAATCCTAGTTGTGAAAAAAAAAAAAATGTGCATATCCTTACCTTTAGAACGGACATGAACCAAAGATATTTTTCTAGAATTAGAACTGCTCTATAACTCTTAATTATTTTTTTGACGCAGTTCAAAGTCGGGCTTTCGGTATGTATTTTTAATTTGTGTATTTATTTTTTGCAATCATCTATATCAAATACGAATTTTATAAGATTCTACAGTTACTCAAGATGGAAATAAAATAAATAAAAATGTTGCCAGTTTTTTTATTTTTAAATGACATTATTGACGTTTGAAGTTTGAGCAACGTCGAATAAGGAATAAAATTAAAATAAAAAACACAGTGGCACTCCGGGAGTGCCGACGGATGTGAAAACTTGAACAAGATCGCCTTGGTGGAAGAAAAATACTTGTATAGAACATTGGTCCGTAACCTTATCTAAGTAAAGAGCACAATCGCGTTTACAAAAAAAAAACTTCCAAACCTTTAAAGTAAAAATACTTGCATAGTACATTGACCCGTAACTTAATATAAATAAATAGCACAATCGCGTTTACAAAAATTAAGTGTCGGTACCGGTGTCGCGAGTTTAATTGTTTTTTCCCATCTCAAAAATGCCCAACGCGCCTAAAGAAATTCAAAAATCATTGAAAATAGTCCGTGTGGCCTTGTTATTGGGCCTAAACACGTAGCCCCACGGATCCGCCATTTTCGTATGTTCTGCCTAACACCCTGTATAATCTATCTATCTTCTTCTATATATATATTATTACATATAAATTTCTCGTTTCATAATGTTAGTTGCCATACTCCTACGAAACGGCTTGATCGATTTTTATGAAATGTTATATGTATATTCGGTAGGTCTGAGAATTGGTCGTAATCAATTTTTCAGAAAACTGGCAAAGTCTGCCAGGTCAGCTAGTATATAAGTATTATAAAACGGAGTCGCTTTCAGTGTCTGTTTGTGTGACTGGCTTCATAATGCTGTTGACCTTATCCCAATTTATTTGTGGCCTGCGCAATATTGTCTTCTTCCTCCATACTTCTCTATCATTCATCCCTTTTCTAACCACATCATCTCCCACACAGTCCATCCATCGTTTCTTTAGTCTTCCCCTACTCTTATAGCCATCAACATTCATGCTCAAGACTTTCATCAAATTTTCCTCATTCCTCCGCATCACATGCCCATACCATGACAATCGATTCCTACACAACTTTTCAGTTACCGGTGTTACTTTCAGACATTCTCTTATATACTCAATTTTATTCTATCCTATTTATGGATATATAGGGCTGAAGAATAAGCTGCAAGGAATATATGTAATCAGATGATACGCAACGGTAAACGCTGACACATTCTAGATACTATAAATTCTTCCTCTTCTGCCGATATTTGGAAATTTCTTGGAACTCTTGGTATCGGCAAACCGCGACATTTAGACCTTCGTAATTCAATTGACTTAGACGATCTCAACCGCCATTTCTCCACTGTTTCTACCATGGATCGTCTAACCAAACAACAAACTCTGTCCCTAATTTCTGGTCTAACGGGTCCCCATATTAATCCTTTCAGTTTCGTCCCAGTTGAACCGGGAGAGATCAAAAAAATCATCCTATCCATTAAATCAAAAGCGGTGGGATGTGACAATATCACTCGTGGTATGATAATTAATATTCTGGATCATCTCCTACCTGCGATTACCCACACTGTATTTTTTTCCTTATCCACCGGTCTTTTCCCTTCCCTGTGGCGCAAAGCCTATGTTCGTGCACTACCTAAGGTTTCTAATCCCTCTCTTCCTACCCACCTTTGCCCCATTTCTATCCTTCCCTTACTATCCAAAGTGCTCGAGGCCTGCGTCCACAAACAATTCTCCAATTTTGTTCATCGTAACTCAGTTATTAGCCCTCTTCAATCTGGGTTCAGGCTGGAAGACACCAAAATTTATTACACTAGTGTTGGTCGATTTCTCGAATGCCTTTAATACCGTCAGTCACGATATTCTGTTAGCAATTCTGTCCCATGTTATGGTCTCTTCCAAAGCACTGGAATGGTTTTCCTCTTACCTTCAGGAACGTCAGCAGTCCGTTCTTGTTGGGGATTCTTCGTCATATTGGTGTGATTTTGAAACTGGCGTTCCACAAGACGGTATTCTTTCTCCTCTTCTATTTTCTATATTTATCAATCTTATTACTTCTGAGTTTCAGTGTGCGTATCATCTGTATACAGATGACTTGCAGTTGTACTGTCAAGCGAGGGTTGAATAAATACATGACGCTATCGACAAATTAAAACGGGACTTGACAGCCATCAAAACTTGGTCTGATAGATTTGGCGTAGCAGTAACCCCAATAAGTGTCAGGCGATCATCATCGGAAGTTCTCGGAGTATAAGTAAGGTGGCTGGTACAACCTTGCCACCAGTTTACCATTTAGTATTGATGTGCAGGACCTAGGCTTGCACATTGACAGTACACTGAGCTGGCATACTCAAGTCGCTAGGGTCAGCCAGAAGGTTACTGGAATGCTGCGGGCTTTGTATCGACTGAAAAATTTACTACCAACAAGTACGAAGACAATGCTTGTGCAGTCCTTAATTTTCCCTATCATCGATTATGGTGATGTGTGCTACCATAACCTGAATGCAGATCTGCTCGATAAACTTGACCGTCTTCTCAATAACTGCATTCGATTCGTTTTCAATCTGCGTAAATATGATCATGTCTCTGCGCATCGGTCGCTTCTAAAGTGGTTGCCCATACGCCAGCGCAGAGAGCAAAGGGCACTGACCACCTTGTTTTCATTTCTTGACTCTCCCACTTCCCCTAGTTATCTAGTCCCCTACTTTCAGTACATTTGTGACAACCATAGTAAGAATCTACGGTCATCAAATAATCGCGTTCTTCAATGCCCCACTCACCGCACAGACTTCGTTCACTCTTCCTTCTTCGTTCAGTGTATCTCTCTGTGGAATGCGCTCCCCCTTGAAATCAGGATGGAACCGGTTGGTTGATCGCGAACTTTAACTTTAAAGGATAATCGGTTGATTATCCTTTAAAGTTCGCGAGCACCTTCGTAAGAAGCTGGCAGTATTATTACAACGTTAATGTTTTCCCATTGTTTGTCTTATTTAATTTAGTATATTCATGTATTTCTGTATATTTAATTGTGCTTATTTTTATATATATAATCAGGCATATATATTATATTTATAGTTGTAATAGGAATATGTGTATTTTGATATTTGAATTTTTTTAATCCTCAATATTTCGTAATTGCACCTACCACTGTTTGTCTCTGCAACACCCAAGGGTTGACTGGTAGAAAAGGTCTATGGCATTAAGTCCGCCTATGTACATTTCTGTGCTTGAACTATTAAATAAATAAATAAGAAAGATGATGATTTTTATATTTCATCATAATTCCTTTTCCCAAATGTTGGGGTCAGCTTCCAGTTTAACCGGACGCAGCTTAATGAAGGATTTGATGATTTTCATAATTACAACAATAGCAATTAAGGTAAACTAAATCACATGTTAACATAGTTTTGTTTATAGATAAGTCTTTATTATCATTATCAATGAGATATCATTTTCGATCATCGACTGCACTTTTTATATCATACATCAGTAAGTAGGTATAGCTTATCAATAGGTAATATTAACAAGGTTATTTGATACTAGATAAGATTGTTAAGTACATCGGAGATAAAACTACATGCAATGTTTTTGCTACAAATTATTTGGTGATAAAATTGTGTGAGTGCACATCCACTCAAACCTTCGGGAAATTCAAGACTGTTGTTACGTTACGTGTATCCAGTCTTATCAAGGGGAGCTGTGGTGGCTCAGTGGTAACGGCTGCGATTTACGAGTAGGTCGTTGGTTCGAACCCAGGTTGGCACTTTGATAGTTAATTGATTCAGGCGTGACCTTGCGGAAATCCATTACAAAATGATGATGTGGATATATTTAGTAACCTGTTCCGCTTAGCTAAGCGAAACAGGTTACTAAATATATCCACATCATCATTTTTTTAGGCACTTTGAGTAAATCATTTTATCACCACAGCTCTCAAAACGGTGAAGCACATCGTGCGGCATGTCCTCGGACCAAAAATTCGAAGACATGTAACATCTACCAACCCGCACTGGGTCCGCGTGGTGGAGTATGACCCACTCCCTCTTGAAGAAAGGAGGCCTGTGTCCCAGCAGTGGGAACATTATAGGCTGATTATGGTTATGCTATTATAATAATGGGAAGAACAAGTGACCCTCGGCATCGTTTTAGGGGACTGAATTACCCAAAAATTAGGGTACATTTAAATTTCAGTATGACGCCATACCGTTAAATAAGGGTTACCGAAATATTTCGATTTCGATTATTTTTTTCAGTAGCGGAATTTTGAGGTTGGAAGAGCATACCGGTATATTTCGGTAACAACCGCGTGTACCTTAACTTTTATGAATAGGGGTTTTCTTTGACGCACCGCCGCCACACTGTCTGTCGTTCACTTACTGATGGTAACTCAGTATTGGTTTTTATTTCCGATCGGAAGGGCACGACTGTGTAAGCACCCGCGCCGCGTGTCTCGCATGTTTTTCGGTACCGAAATCGTGTAAAGGTTAAATTAAACCGTTATTTAACCTTTATTTATAAAACTATCGGTATAGCCTAACCTTTATTTAAAACCGGTACCGGTATATTTTTAAGGTAACCTTTAACCGTAACCGCTTTCAGGTCCTGATTTTAACACCCGTTAAATACACGTGAAAAACGTAAACCGCAGGGTAATTGCGTAACACACTCACAGTAGCAATGGCTTTCATTTTGACAATTCAAAAACATTAATTGCGTTATACGTTATTGGACAGACAAATTTTTCGAACATATGAAAGAAAGAAGAAAAAAAATATGGTTTATTTGTCACACAAATACGTGCATACAAAAGACAAGGAGTTGGTAAGCAAAAAACAAAATAGGTATACATGGGGCACTCAGAAAGTTTTGCGATACAAAAAAAAACAGATTTTAATTTTTTGAAGTGAAAACTTCTTTAAGCGCGTTGGGCATTTTTGAGATGGGACCATTCATTTCGCGACACCATGACGACACCTCATTTTTGTAAACGCGATTGTGCTCTTTATTTATATAACGTTACGGATCAATATTCTACTCAAGTATTTTTACTTTAAAGGTTTCGGAAGTTTTTTGTTTAATAAACGCGATTGTGCTCTTTATTTAGATAAGGTTAGGTACGGACCAATGTTCGATACAAGTATTTTTCTTCCATCAAGGCGATCTTGTTCAAGTTTTCACTTCTATCAGCACTCCCGGAGTGCCACCACTTTTTTATATTATTACATTTCAAAGAATTATTATTGGCGTCTATACACAGTTGCATACATCTAAACCAATTTTCATAACACATTTTCCAGTCCGCATCAGACCCCTTTTTGATCCCCTTCTCAAATGCAACCAGTGCACCTTCCGGCAATGAAAACTGTTTTCCCTTAAGTTATTTTTCTTTTATTTTGGGGAACAAAAATGATAGATCCACCCGTAATGATATCTTAAACTTCTTCTGAGCCTGCTTCAAATTTTGCTATAATGTCTCAGGACCATTCTACCCGAACCTCCTTCTGGGCCTGCGTTAGATTTTGCGGTCCCACCGTGAAACTATCTTCCTTACCCAAAGATGCTCGTGTAAAATTTCATGCACACTTCCCCATCCAATCTGCAGCATATGTTGAACTTCTTCAATTATAATTCGCCTATTCTCTTGAATTAAATTTATGTGGGTTTTAGTCAGTAAGAGTTTGACACGCCCTCCTTCTCCACCCAGAGCAGGAGAAGTTATTTGATAATTTCCCATCCAAAAAAAGGCATCACCGTGAGTGAAGCAATGCATTAGAAATATCCATCAAAATCATTCAGATTGTGATTGAAAGTGTGCTAAGCAATTAGGATGCAGGTGTTTACTGTCGGTAGTTAGAAAAAAATATTACATGCTAAACAATATTTATTTTTACAAAAATACTAATTTTTTCTTCATTTTCGATCCAGATACAAGGAGAATCTTGGAAGAAACTCCTGCGCACCCTGACCACTGCTGAGGAGATGGTAGACATCTTCAAACATTACAACGTCGACAGATACATCACGTCGAGCGGACTGACAGTCTTGCCTGAATATAGAGGGCAGAATATTGGAGCTAAGCTGTTTGAAGCAAGGTAATAGTGTAATTATACAATGTGAGTCTTTATAACGTGCACATATCGAAATGAGGGAATTTATGCTTAATTTTATTTTTTATATTAAAAAAAGAAGGACGCCTAATTACTTTACTATTTTACTAGAAAAAATAAACCGACCAAGTGCGAGTCATACTCGCATATGAAGAGTTCCGTACCGTATCAAGATCGAGCAAAAAACGCCGAAAAAAATATGTTTCTTGTGTGAGGACCCCCTTTATTTATTAACTTTATTTATGTTTATTATTATTGTTGTTATATATAGCAATCGATATTTCTATTGCCGCTATAACAACACAATAAATGCTAATGCTAATTTTCAAAAGTGAAAATGAAAATTGAAAATTTCAACTACCTATTACGGTTTATGAGATAAAGCCCGCTGACAGACAGGCGGACAAATACTGGAGAATAGAATAGAACAGAATAGAATCATTTATTTATAAAACATAGGTATCATATAATAATTATAATCAAGGTATTATATAATAATTATATGTTGCGCTATGTTTTGTCATTTAGTATTAAGGTTCCGTTTGGCACCCTTTGGCAACGGAACCCTAAAACTGTAACACATGAATATTTTTTTCCAGAGCGCCGCTCGCCAAAGCCTTTGGCCTTGAAGCGTCAGCCACAGTCTTCACAGCAACAGCCTCCCAGGTGTTAGCAGCCAAATGTGGTTACGAGGTGCTGGCTGAACTGGACTACGCCGATATGAAGAAGCAAGGAATCGACCTGACTGGGTGCCCCACGCCCTCTGCCAAGCTAATGGGAATTAAGTTTAAATAGAACTGGTTTTTTGTATGTTAGTAGTTTTATTTCTCAAAAGACTATTTCAGACACTAATCTACATCGTCACATGATCTGACCAAGATTATCTCTGGACTTTAAAAGAGACTGCGATCTCTGTGTTTGATTCGGACTTTCTTCTCAGAGTAGTCAGATAGGAAACTCCGAAGTCATCTTAGGTATTTTTTTTATACGACGCGGTGTAAAAGTGATCCCAATATCCTATTTACACTACAGAATAAATAATTTTATTTTGTGAAGCCTTGCCCTTTTCTGCTATGGTCAGAAATCACAGCTGATTTGGATTCAGAATAGCAGATAATTATCATGTTTTGTAACTACAAACTCAATTTCATACATGACAAAGCTCAAAATCCATTGTAAGCAACCTTTTAATAACAAATGGAGTCACCATTTGTTATTAAAAGGTTCAAAGATCGCCTTTAACTTCATAATCCTAAAGTAAACAGTTGAATATGTGGCACTGACAAAAACGATAAATTGCAAGTAACTATGCTACCAGCTGCCATCGCGTGGACCCCGTTATCTGGACATGAGATTAGAATATCTATTTTTTCGAGTCCCATGTCTATTGCAAATGCAATCAGGTGCGGTCGCAGCCCTAGATTTTGGGGGGGAAGCATCATGGGTGCCGAGGATTATTTTATTTTTAGGGAGGTACATCTAGTTGGTCTAGTGGTCGCAAGCGCCATTGCCGGGTAAAGTGTTATTGGGTTTTTGCATTGCAGAACTTATGCTATTCAGGGACGCAGCTTTAACATGCGGGAGGGGGGTAGTTGCGGGCAAATTTGTCGCAGTCGTAGCACTTTTTGGTAGATAGTAAGAACTTATTAGTAGGAACTTATTACTTGGAACTTATTTATTCAATTCTAAGAAGTCTTTTGAACTGAATGCAGAATACAAGAGTGAGCGGAGCGAGCTCGAAAATTTTTCTCACACTCGGATAGGTTAAATTTGCTTTTGATCATTCCAAAACAACTAGGAATTAGCTGCTTTATCGACTTATGAAGAAAAGCTCAAGAATTAAAGAGAATGAAGAAGGCAAGAGCGAGCGAAGCGAGCCTGAAAATTTTAGCACTCCACCCTGAAAAGCTTCTGTTTTCTTTTGACCATTATACATACATACTGTTATGAAGAAAAGCTTATCAGTTCAAGCTCAACAGTTTTGACAGTAAGTAGTTTAGGTTTTGGAATCTGGCTTTCAAACCTTACGTTCGAACGGGGTGCCTAAATTTCCGAGTCTGCATCGCTCGCTCTTGCATGTCAAGATACTCTATTTTTATAGTTGACTTATTGAAGTGAAAACTTCTTCAGGCGCGTTGAGCGATTTTTGGTAGGGGAAAATCATAGGGTTCGCGTCTAATGTTAACAGCACAGCACCTATGAGTACGACGTGTTGCGCTTGCTGTTGCTCGGGAGTGCCGATATACAATGTCGCCCATGATAAATTATCGAAAATTAACTTTACAAGGAACACCTCTTGTAAAGTTATTTTTCGATAATTTCTTTAATATGTCCATCTATCTTTAATATTTTTATGTTATTCAATTTTTAATTTTTGAGTAGCGTTTGTGACCGTGCTTTACATTTTTTGCCATATCTCCGATGTTATTGGCTCGATTTGGATTCTGTTTATTATTTACAAAAGCTTATGAGTTACTTTATCGGATTAACTAAAGAAAATTATTAAAATTTATCGACTATGAAAAAATAACGGAGGTGAAGACAGGAGGTTACCTCCGTTATTTTTTAAATTATGATACATTTTAATAATTATCTTATCTAAAAAAAACAGTGAGTGTAACATCTGACATCTCAGCTTGGCAATAAGCAACATTAAAGGGTCGGTGCCTCGTCAAGGTCGTTTCTGACGGCGAACTCTAGCATTGCGCGTGCTCATTGGTCAAATCAAATAGCGCGCGCTTCCCCGGCTTCCTGTGACACACTTCCGTCCCTTTTCACAAAATCACTCCCACAGATTTGATTATTTCAATTTAGATTTAGATTGCAGGAAAGTGAGAGGAAAGATGAACATTAAATCATTAACGTTTTTATCGTGTTTAGATATCGATAGGTCCATCACCACTGCGGAGTTTCGCTACATAATTTAATTTGACCTTGTAGTCTAACGGCCGAATCCAATAATCTATCTATCACCAGTTTTGCCAAAACGGAGATAGAAATACCTATCTATCTATAGTTTTAACGTCCCAATAATCTGTCAGATAATAAGGAATCTTACGGAATTGTCGGATGACATTCAATGACCGATGAATTATACAATGTCGCATGGGCACATGCCCGATACGGAATATTCAGAAAAATTATCGAAATTATTTTTAAAGTATCTTTAATTTATATATTAATTTTTCTTCATTTTTATATATATATACATATATGTATATATATTTATTATTCTCCTATGATTTTATGGACTTAAACTTGTGTTTTTAAATAAATACTGATTTTTTTGAGAAAACATGTCTTCACCTCCGTTTTTCTCTCATAGTCGATAAAGGAGATTGACCAGATAAAATACTCTTGAAAAATGTCTCGTGTCTCAAAAAGTTGAACAGCATGAAATATCTAAGATTCATTTTTTTTTTATACGACCTAATTATTATTAATAATGGGATAGTTTTTTTTAACAATAATTAGTACTTTTAAGTTTCCCACTATGAAGTACGTCATTTTTTACTATCGCGTAAGTCACAGGGTTTGGTGTCGGCCCCCCTTTTTTTTTTTTTTTGAGGGTTGGAAATCATCAAATAACTTCTCCCGCTCTGGGCGGAGCGGGAGGGCGTGTCAGACTCTTACTGACTAAAACCCACCCGTGCTCCTTCGGTTGCCCTGTTGCCGGGGGCCACGATCTCCCTTTTGGTTTTCTTCGCAACCCCGGCAGGCATCGGCCCTAGTGGACCCCTTCAAATCTGCTGACATCTCTTTGAGGCGCGCGTGGAACACAACGCGCCGTCGACCCGGGCCTGGTCCTTATCGGACGGTGAGCCACCCATTGCTCACCGCCCGCAAGCCCGCGCCTACGGTGGCCGGAAATCGCCCCGCGATTCCCGACGCCCTGGGCGTCTCCTCCTGCGGCGGTTAGGGGCGTGAGGGCGCGAAATTTGCCTTTATGGTGTCGGCCCCTGTGACTGAAGGCTGTGGATGTTGACCTCAGGACAAGCTACTCCTCACACGGACAACTGTACGTCGCTTGCTCCCGAGTCACCATTCCTGACTCTCTGTATATTTTGGCTTCTGAGAATAAAACTACAAACAGAGTATGCAGGGAAGTTTTATAAAAATGTGGCTGTTATTGTAGTATATTGTGGTGTCTTACGACTTCCATGCGAACGAAGTCGCGGGCAGAAGCTAGTATACAAAATTAAAAAAAAAAAACAAAAATTCTTATTAAGAAATGAAAAAAAAGAATAGGTTGAAATCGAACTTACAAACCCATTTTTGCAAAGAAATCGTCCTACCGCTGAGTTAATTGCTTCCTTGAAAGTTTCTAAAATAACCATTCCTATATATTTCATGATTGAGTGCTTAGTTCCATATTTCCAAGTTATATCGATTACCATTTACAATATCCTACTGTTTTGGCGCGTTTTTTTTTTCCAAAAATATGAACATAATATAATATTGCCCCATAGCAAATAGCGTGGTATTTTATACCCTACAGTTTGACCAGACTTATAGAGAATATGCATACAAAATTTAAACAGAATCTATCCGGTAGAATTTGCGTCATGCTAGAACATACAAATACGACATAATGTAATATTGCTCATCTCCCACAGCAAAAGGATGTCCATTTCTTTTATTGCGTGTAATGTGCCTAAATACCTCCATAAAATATAATGATGTCGATTCTGCATTGATGTTCAATTTATTTATTTAATAAAAAAGTGTATACATTATTTTTAAATATCGATAAATAGCTCACAGGGTAAAATAAATAAATCAGTTTCTATAACCCCTTCAAAAGTAGATATTAGGTAGTAGGTACATTTATCTAGGTACTCGTAAGTATCTTATTTTCATTGAAAATGTGACGTGACAATAGTGTGCGGTAAGGTATATTTGGTTGGTGTGGTTCATAGCTTTATTTTTGATATTGAAATCGGAATAGTTTCAAATGTCTATTATTACTATTTTGTTGATTAAAAACAACAAAGATTTTAATCTGTAACCTCTGAAACGCGTTATGAGTTTTATTTTATTTTATATGCCGCCAACCGATATTTATGCTTTTCTTCCTATAATCTGTATCGATCAAAAATTGAATGTATTAGAATATTACAACAGCACGGCAACGTCCTTTATTAGACCGTCTGTCATATTTTTGCTACATGTCAACATTGTCAACTACTATATTTTATCTGCTGGTTTTAGTACGTTGTGCGTCAAGTTTAAGCGTTTTAGATCCTCCATTACTGCTGCTAACCCATTGAAAATAAAAATACTTCCAACGCCGCTGCCCCGTGTGTGTTGTATATTACTAGAGACAGAACTTTTTGTATAGTGATATTTTTAATATGACGAGTGCGACTGCGGAGCGATTTCTCAATTGCTCTTTGAGATTAAAGCCCCTTATCATTGTGTTTCATTTATTGTACCTAGTGTAGCTGTTTTCCATCCCTTCCTACTTATATAGACCATTTCATGATACAATCTATTATTTGAATAGGATCTAGAGATAACACTGAGCAAATGTCTATCAAGTTATGATTGCTTCCATGCTTGGCATTTTAATGAAACGCGGGAATAAGATTTTGAAGTATGAAGATGCTAAAAATCGAAATCAAAGATTTGGTGAGGTGGTCACAGGTGGTCTAGCCAGTAACTAGCCACCTGACATTGCTAAACCGCTATAGATTTTACACAAATGTACTTCAAAGACACAAAGCGTACACCCATTCAGACCCTTTCAAATTGGTTTTTAATTAATTTTGTGGTCGAACATAACCTCTAAGCAGTAACTACATTTTTGTAAATATCTCAGAAATGCCGTTGTAGTTTGTATTGAATTTTTTGAGGAAGTATTAAGACATTGCATCGAGAATTTTAAAGATGATTTGATGAAGACACAACCATGTTGAATTCAGTATATTTGTCCATAGTGCCGTGGGCAATCTCCTTTTAATAAAAAAAAATAGTTAGTTAATCCGATAAAATAACTCATAAGCTTTTAGAAATAATAAACAGAATCAAAATCGAGCCAAAAACATCGGAGAAAAAATAATAATTGAATAACATTAAAAATAAAAATAGACCCTTTAAAAGTTAATTTCCGATAATTATATGAATATTTAAAAAAAAAAAATTTGGGCGGTCACATGCCCATGGGCGATATTGTAGACTGTCTACCATCAATAAAAATCTGTCTTTTACTGAAAATAGGTTATTGGGTTCATCCGTAAGGGATAAACAACCATCGTTGGTTGTTACTCGGGTGGTACGACTGGATAACACACACCACGACGCCTATTCTCGACAACTTCCTCATTTCTCTGTAAATACCATTCAATTAAAACCATCTTTGAAATTAAGTACAAAATCAACGCTTTTTATTTCAGAGATAAGCCTTACCCAACAAACTTGGTGATGCGCGATATTTTTTTGGGAAAATTTGCAATGATAAGGAAATAGATTATAAATCGGTATTACGTTGCACGTCGTACGATGGTATGGTGTTGGTGTTCGTTGTTGCTCCGATACGGTATCTTGTTTGACGGATGCTAATTAAAAAGGGAGTAAGAGATTACTCTTTTGTACCTCGGAAAGCACGTTAAATATTCATAAATCTTTAACAGTCGTTACGGGAATTTAGAAACTCGGAAATCTGACTAAGTTTTACCGAGGGGTATCGTATCGTGTTACCCAGTAACTGGGTTATGGGAGTTAAGCTTAAAAGGATTAATATTATGACGGTACCTTGCCAATTCATTTATGAAAATATTATGTACGCAAGAAAAAATCCACATCTGTTTAATAAAATAAGTGATAGACATAATTTTAATACTAGAAATAAAGATAAACTAGATCAACCATTTTTCAGATTATCTAAAGTACATACATCTTTTATGGGGTACTGTGTTAAATGTTACAACAAAATACCTTGTGACATATTGCAATTAAATGAAAGAAAATTTAAAACTCATATTAAAAGTACACTTTGTAAACAAGCATATTACAAATTAGAGGATTATATCCAAGATAAGAGTGCTTGGAAACATGCTGGTCCTGCTCCATAGGACAATTTAGAATCAAGACAAAATCAAACAGGTTGCTAATTTAATTGTAAAATTTATAATTTTGTGTTAATGACATTGATTTTACATTCTGTGATTACTTCTTAACACACTGACTTATTAATTTTGAAAACATTAGGAAAATCGTCTACTTTTACAATGTTTGTAAATATGTGAGCACCATGTATCTATCACATAATTAAATTATCTGTCGTTGCTTCATTTAAAATTCTATTTACCTATTGTGGTATAGTAATTTTATTCTATGTGTATGGTCTTCACATATAATTATTTAACTAATATACGTACTTATAGAAACTATTGTAAAACATTTTAAAAGAGTAACGGTGGAGTTTCTTGCCCATACTTCTCCATACGAAAACTACCTTTTGGAAGGGGCGACTAGAATCAATTATATTATTCTGTAAATTTTGACGTTCAAAAGTGCCATACATGGGCCTATTTGAAATAAATGATTTGATTTTGACTTTAAGCAGTCGCTCCATGTTAAATAAGTACTGGTATTTAGTAGCATCCGGTGAGACTGGAACATAGTTGGGAAAAGGTGATGAGAGATGATTGCTAACAAAATCACACGACATTCGTCGTGAAAAAAGTTACTTTATTTTCATATTTCAGGTTAGAAAACATGAATCTATACGCAGAATGCAGAAACCCTCCAATGTCACAGTTAGGTGAAAATGAAAAATATAATGGCATCGGCACCATGAATATATGAATATAGCGTGCAAGAGAGATTTTCACTCAGTGATCATTTTGCTAACCTTTTTGTTCTAATCACAGAGCACGGAATCGACTCGCCAGCAGCTTCTAGAAACAGCAGTACTTACTAGAGGTGCGCGCCGATCGGCGTGGCGCACACCGCCGGTGATTACAGCCACGCCGCCGCTGACGATGTTTCTTTCAGCGTCATCGACGTCAATGTCAAAATACCTGTTATATTCTAGATTTAGGTATAATGCAAATATACTAGTAAACTAAACATTAGAAATGTCTAAATACAAGCTTACTGGTTTATTGTGACGTAGTTGTTTTCGCAAATAAAATGAAAAAAAAGAGCATAATTTAAATAGCAGGCACGACATACTGATAATACCTTAGTTTTCAAACATTGTGGTATGGGCGAAAAGAAGACTTGACACAGTTTTCCAAACGCTTATTAGATGAAAAGAGAATTTTGTTATAGTGGTTTGATTTTATGGTACCTTTATTTTCACCATCCACGCCGATTACGCCGATGACGCCGCCGCCGCCGACAAATTAAACGTCAGATGTCGCCGCCGGAAAAAATACATCGGCGCACATCTCTAGTACGTACTAATAAAATTCGTCGCGCCGTAATTCCGTTGTACGCACAATTTCTGTCACGGGCCGTTATTCTAAGGCCGACCAACATACGGAATTCTGTTTCGAAATATCGATTCAGAATTTCGAAGGCAGCAAGTCCATACAAAGGCCGGTTCTGTGACCGGCCATTGTATGCAGACACGGAATTCCTTTATTTAGTATAAACTTACAGAAGGAATTCCGTTTCGGAATTTCGAACGGAGCTACTATACGTGAGTGATAGATCCCTGATTTTGAATGGATTTGCAGTTCAAAACAAAATAAAATTATGCATCCATAATAAAAGCATGTGTTTATGTATGTCAAATTAATTACCATAAAATACAAACCATCTGTTTTCACAACTTTCTGGAAACAAACTTTCACTGATATATTTACATAAAAAGGAGATTGCCCACGGTACTATGGACAAATGTACTGAATTCAACATTTTTGTGTCTTCATCAAATCATCTTTAGAATTCTCGATGACAGTTGTCTAAATACTTCCTCAAAAAAATCAACACAAACTAGAACGGCATTTCCGAAATATTTACATAAATGTTGCTCAGTACTATATCTAGATCCTACTCAAATCATAGATTGTATCATGAAATGGTCTATGTAAGTAGGAAGGTATGAAAAACATCTACACTAGGTACAATAAATGAAATACAATGATATGGGGCGTTAATCTCAAAGACTGATTGAGATATCGCTTCACAGTCGCACTCGCCATATTAAATATATCACACATCCCCAGTATTGACAGGCGATAGTAAAAAATGGCGTACTTCATAGTCGGAAACTTAAAATACTAAATATTACTAAAAAAAAAACTATCCCATTTTAAATAATAATTAAGTCTTAATTAAAAAATATATTTTTATTTTAGATATTTCATGCGGTTCAACTTTTTAAGACACGAGACCTTTCTCAAGAGTACTGTGTCTGGGCAATCTCCTTTACCTCCTTACATCTGTCATCGTTGGGGGTCTTTATCTCTATGCGATACGGTTGGTTTTCGATTATTTTTGTGTATTTATACGTAGGTAATAGAAGCACTGTTGAGTTTGACGTTCAAATACTAAGTCACCTGGTAAACTTGTTATAGTGAGGTAAGTAAATATAATAATACGCTAATATAATATAATACGCGAGATTAGGATTATTAACTTTTTTTTTTCTGTGTATGAAATTCATTTGTTTTTACGAATCAAGAAATTTTAAATATTTATTTATAAGGCTCAAAACGGTGAAGGAAAACATCTCGAAGAAACCGGCATGTCCTAGAACCAAAAAATCAAATACATGACTGTGACGTCTACCAAGCCGCACTGGGCCCGCGTGGTGGATTACGGCCCACTCCCTCTCACAGAGAGGAAGCAACAGTCCCAGCAGTGGGAACATCATTGGCTGATAATCTTTTTCTTAGCGTGTCGATGGTAATCTAAGTGGACCAGAATTCGGCTACGTGTCATAATGATATTGCGGATAATGTTGTGCGTAAACCCAAGCTTTCACTTCGATTTCCTGAAAAAATCGCAATAATACTTCTCCGGAAACATAATAATTAGGTAATAGTCCTTTAGACCGAATTTGACCTGGCGGCCAATCTCAGAGGAAACTAAACATCCACGCGGGAGATATTATAGTGCACAAGTGTGTGCGCAGACATAGGTGCACTCTCTTCCCTCACTCTCATAGTCCGATGGGACGGCAATCCGACAAGACCGGTCAGAGATCCGGCGCAGGGCCAACGGCTTAACATACTGTCCGAGACACGGGTGTATGATCACCACCAACTTCCAAACTCCGGTCTCTTCGGCCGATCCGACGCTCAGCAGTCAAATTAACAAATATTGAACTCAGGACACCATGCTCAGCAGTCGTGCAACTGACACCACTAGACCAGCGAGGTAGTATAGTGGTGGTCAGGAAACCGGCATGCCTGAGAGATATTACTCGACGGCATGTGAAGCCAAGTCAGAGGCGGTGACGTTCAAAAGTGCCATACATGGGCCTATTTGAAATAAATGATTTGACTTTGACTTTGAGGCCCGAGGGCGGCATAAAAACTCTGACACCAGGTTAGTCACTAACCACATGAAAAAGAATGAAGAGGCGCGCACAATGGTCCACCTGACGGATTGAGTACGGAAACCAAACCCCATAATATAGAAGAAAGAACAGGTCGTGGTCAGTCATCAGAACTTCTTTTTCAGATGCCGTGGAAAAGACCAGCGAGTGTGCCAATTGGCCAGGTGTGGAGCCGGTTCCAAGGAAAAGAGAGAAATGGGAAACCAGCACTAATGTAACGTATCAAATATTACAGACAAATAAGAATCCGGTTTCTGAATTGAGAAGTGATTCCTTCAACTTAGCCCACGAAATTCAAAATTTCTTTTATAAACACAAATATATTAAGTAAGTTAATGTAGAGTTTGACAAGGGCCTACTTCAAATTCTCAACTCAGTAACTGAGTTTTAGACCTATGGTACGCCTAATTAGTAAAAAGGTGATTACAGTACAAAAAACTTTAAAAAAAACACTACAAAGTGAAAAATAACCTAAAGCCCATTCTTGGCCAAGGTTTGCCCAGCAGTGTGGTAAATACGAAAAAATACCCATTTAGTAACTAAAATATTGCTATAACTTATTTGTAACGAAACCTCCGGAATTAAAAGCAGATTTAATAAAGACACTCAATCGTTTATTTCCTTATCTAACACATCCGATTGTTGGTCGATCGTGTCTAAGTAGGGATGGCAACTTTTACTGAAAAAAATCGATACACTCAAAACCGGTTACCAAAAATAGATCTTTGGAAATCGATCTTTTATTATGTAATTGTTACATTCAACTTAGCCTATTGAAGTCCACTGCTGGACATAGGACTCTCCCAGGGTGCGCTACAATACTCTGTCCCCCGCCTTCCGCATCCAGTCTGTCCCAGTCAACTTTTTAAGGCCGTCAGTCCATCTAGCTGAGGGGCGTCCCACACTACGCTTGCCGATACACAGTCTCCACTCTAGGACTCGTCTGCTCCACCGGCCATCGGTCCTTCGACGAATATGACCAGCCCACTGCCACTACAGCTTGCTTACTATGCAGGCTATGTCGGTAACTCCGATCATTTTCCAGAAAACTTAATTTCTGATCTTATCCTTCAAAGAAACTCTAAGCATAGCCCGCTCCATAACGTCTTCAAACACTGCGGGATTGGTGACGACAAAAGTTGACGAAGTTTTCCAAACGCTGCCCAACCTAACTGGTTCCTTCTCTCGACTTCATTCTCAAAGTTGTGCCAACCGAGCTGGATGGCTTGCCATAGGTAGACGTACTCCTTCACAACTTCGAGAAGCGACCTTTTGATGTGGATTGAATTCGGCAAGACGATTGAATGCGAATTGAACTTGACTTTCGTCTTGTTCAAATTCATGCCAAGACCAACCTGCCGAGAGGCTCCATTTAGGCTGTGCAGCATCTGGTCTAACTGTCCCATCGTCTCGCCGGTGTCAATTGTAACGCTTTTGTTTAGAGACAAAAGAAAATGTTTGTTCATTTTCGGGCTTCTAAATACGATCCATTGAACCGATTCCGTATTTCCAGTTTGTTTTTTTTAAATAGATTTTTCGAAAAATCGATGTCATACCGCATCCCTACCTACCTACGTCAATAATAATCGTAATTGACAACTGATTGACATTGCTATTTCACATTTTTTTTGATGCTGTATTTTTACTACTGCGTTTTTCTATTTGATTTTCCGACGAGTTTGACCACGATTATGGACCCTGTAATCGCTCCCGATGACGATCTTGGCTTTACATTGGATTCTGTACCCGCCTCCCACGATGATACCAGCTCGCCAATGGATACCGTACCTGTTTCTTTCATGGGCGTCACTTGGCCAAAACCTCTTTATCAAATGGGCTTTTCCCTCTCGGAAGTCAGTGTCATTAGTTTTGAATTTTCGTTTTTTGCCACCAACTTCCAAAATTAAAGTTATTTTTCACTTTGTAGTGTTTTCTTTTTGAAGTCTGTTGTTTTTTTTTTTTTTTTTTTAATTTTGCAGTTCCTATCCCACACAAATTCGAATACCACTACCTGCCACTGCAAATGCCACTATCATCCACATACTAAGTGGAAGAAATTACGTATTATTGAAGCTAACTCAAAAACTATCCAAGCAACGTTGATATTATTTTTTATTTCTCTCTCCACAAAGGTTGGCTTACAATTAACATCTTAGGACTAGAGCTAATAAAATATACATGGTCCTCGAGTATATACTCTTTAAAAAAAAAAGAATTTTCAAGATCGATTCACAATTGACGGAGAAATCGGTGGACAAACATTTAAAAAAAAAAAACATGCGCTACGAACATAGAACCTTCTCCTTTTTGGAAGTCTGTTAAACATACGATTATCTAAAATAAATAATCAACATACTTGTTGACTTACTCTATCCCACACATTTTGTAACTCAGCACGCGTAGCATGACCACCGTAGAAACGGGTTTTGTCGACGGAAGAATAGACAAACTGACAAAACCCGTTTCTACGGTGGTCATGCTACGCGTGCTGAAAATAAGTAACGTCTGGGGGCCCTGGGGAACTTGCTCTATTAGAAAACTATCTTAATACGTAGTATTATATCATCTGTGCTATAACACAAAAAAAGCCGACCTATTATTATATGATCTAACATTGCACTGGGCCCGCCTAGTAGGAGATAACGGCCTTTCATCACATGCCGTGCCCTCTTTTCTGTGATGAAAATGATGAACAGCATACAAACTTTCATCCCCATTTAGTAAAATAGTGCTTAAAATTATGTCACAACTAAACGCATACAATGTTTGAAGAACGGACAGTGATACCTGTCCGCTATCCCACTCAGGATGCTGTTGCTCCTCACACGCGCTCTGTGCAGCAATGACGCCACTTTCTTGCGTAAAATTGCCGCGAAGCCATCTGTGCGTGTCTCCATAAACATGGCAGATGCGCTACAAGGAGATTTTAGAGTGCTAACTCGTACAATTTTTAACCTACTTCAAAAAAGTAGGAGGTTCTCAGTTCGTTGGAATAATTTTATTTTTTTATTTATGTTCCCCGATTACTCGAAGACGGCTGGACCGATTTGAAAAATCTTTTTTGTTTGAAAGGGTAGGTATACTTTAAAATTGGTCCCATTGTCATTTGGTCGCGATCTGATGATTTTTTATCGTAACTGGTGCATTTGCTTACTAAAAAGTGAAAAAAAAAAACTTTATTATAAAAATACAACCGACTTTCAAACAACAAAGTGAAAAATAACTTTGATTTCGGAAGCCGGTGGCAAAAAACTAAAATACTGATCCAAAGACACCGACTTCCGAAATTTAAGTTATTTTTCACTTTGAAGTTTGGAAGTCGGTTGTATTTTTTGTAAAAACTATTTTTTTTTAAATTAAAAAGTAGATTAAATATGGACCATCGAAATTATCCAGAAACCATTTGAAGAACAGTGTTATTTTGTTTTTAAGGTACCAAATTAGAGACATGGATGAGAGCACAAGAAAAATATGCTTAGACATGATGGAGGAAACGTTTTTAAAGGACGAACCGTTAGGCGTAACTTTAGGTAAGTACGAATTAAAGTAAATATATGTACCACTGCCTTATTGTGGAGGAATGCATCGGAAACTTGAACTTGGGGCTACCTAGAGCTACCACCGTATTAATAATGGCTTTGTCCATACTCATCCCCAATCCGAACTCGACCGTTTTTATAAATGCCTATCAGATGCAAGGGTACAATTCTGAAGCTCTCGCATTCATTTAGTAACTTCACACATAAAATCTAACCTATCCGAGTCAGAATGTTCCAATTTTCTAGCTCGCTTCGCTCGTTCTTGCGATCAAAACGTTAACCTATCCCGGTCCAGAATGCTCCAATATTCGAGCTCGCTTCACTCGCTCTTCAATCAAAACTTAACGTAGCCACGCTGAAGATTTGGCAATACCCCATCTTCTTCCATTCCAGGAATAACCCAAGACCCAGTATCCATAGCAACTATCAGATCAAACTGGGAAGACTATGTTTCGAGGAACACAAGTCTGGCCTGCTTTACAGAGGTGGATGGACAGCCCAAAGACCTGGTCGGGTTCAACATAGTCTTGGTTAAAAGCAAGGACGATGAGAAAGATGATTTTGAAAAGGTAGGTTTAGAATAGCCTCAACTAGATCAATAAGTCAAAATATTTTATTTATTTAATCATATTATTTACATCACAATACACGCTAACAGACTTAAAATAATAATACGTACATGTTTATAAAAAAAGGAGAGGAAAGAATCATAGAGCATCAAAATATTCTACCGCATTTTTTCCGCTTCCCCCTTCAGGGACAGATAGTAATTTAATGTGTGTGTGTGTGTGTGTGTATAACAAGAAATTGTTTTAGACAGTGAAAAGTACTTTAATAAAATAAAATAAGTGATAGACATAATGTTAATACTAGAAATAAAGATAAACTAGATCAACCATTTTTCAGATTATCTAAAGTACATACATACATCTTTTATGGGGTACTGTGTTAAGTGTTACAACAAAATACCTTGTGACATATGGAAATTAATTGAAAGAAAATTTAAAACTCATATTATAAGTACACTTTGTAAACAAGCATATTACAAATTAGAGGATTATATCCAAGATAAGAGTGCTTGGAAACATGCTGGTCCTGCTCTATAGGACAATTTAGAATCAAGACAAAATCATACAGGTTGCTAATTTAATTGAAAAATTTATAATTTTGTGTTATATGACATTGATTTTACATTCTTTGACTGATTACTTCCTCACACACTAACTTATTAATTTTTAAAAATAAGGAAAATCGTCTACTTTTACAATGTTTGTAAATCTGTGAGCATCATCACATATTTAAATTATCTTTCGTTGTTTCATTTTAATTCTTTTTACCTGTTCTCGTATCATCATGGGAGTCTTGGGGCTCACTCTGGATGTTAATTTAAATTTAAATTTAAACTAGATAGTAAGACAATAGAAGATACAAGTAACACTATAGTTATACCTACCAACAACAAGGTGTCTTCTTGCTCTCAAATGGTTAATTGGAAAAAAGAGTCTAAGCAGAATTCCTTGAAATTATTTCATCAAAATATTCAAGGTTTTTCTGCAAAACAATTAGAAATTGAATTATTTTTGGAAAAAACAAAGTTTGAAATTATTTGCTTAACTGAACATTGGTTGAAAGAATATGAAATGCTAATAAATTATAAAAATTATAGTGTGGGCAGTTGTTTTAACCGAAAATCTCTCCTGCGTGGGGGTTCACTAATCTTGGTTAAAAATTCCATTAAATTTAAGACTCGTAAAGATATAGTTGATCTGTCGGTTGAACATATCGTCGAATTGTCCTGTGTTGAGCTAGATAAGCATGTTATAGTGTGCGTTTACAGACCCCCAAATTATCAAAACTACTCCATATTTGAGTCAGTAATGGAAGATGTTCTAGCAAAACTTGCATCGGGAAAAAAATCACTAATTATCTGTGGTGACTTCAATATTAATATCTTAGAAAATAGTTCAAATAGTAGTCGATTATTAAGTCTCTTTAAATCATTCAATTTATCAAATGTGTTTTCAGAACCAACCCGCATAACTACAAATACTGCTACATGTATCGATAATGTTTATTGTTGTTGTGACTACTTACATAAAGCCATTGTAAATTATCTCCCTTCTGATCATAGTGGTCAAACGGTTACTTTCAAGTCCATTACACCATTACAAAGAATTCAGATACAATCTAGACAAATAACAACCAGCAATCTAAGTAGATTTAATAGTAACTTAATTAGTAAGTTAAGTATACCGGGTCATATTATAAAAAATGCAAATGAATTATATGAGGAATTCTTTTCGGTAGTGCGCACCGAGTTCAATAATACTTTAAAAAAGAAAACTAAAACTATTTGCCCAAATTTTTTGTTCAGTGATTGGGCAACCAAGGGTATTAGGAAAAGTAGGGAAAAATTGTTTGAGCTGTATGGCCTTAAGCCTTATATTAACTCTGAAACTTTTAATAAATATGTTGCTACTTACTCTAAAACTTTTAAAAATACCTGCAAGGTAGCTAAAGCCTTGTACATTAGCAACAAGATCAAATCAGCCGATAATAAAATAAAGACTGTTTGAAAAATCATCAATGACGAGACTAACAGGAATAAAAGACATAATAATGATTTCACACTAGAAACTTCAAGTGGTCTCATAAGCACTAACAAAGAAGTTGCTCAAGAATTCGTAAATTTCTTTACCAGTATTCCACTTATAACTACTGAAACCTTAAATTCCTCGCCCTCGCGTTCTATTGATTTATTAAGAGCAAACGTTTCATCCTGTCCGATTGAATTTAAATTCAAACATATAAACCCCATAACAGTAATAAAAGCTTTCAAGCAAATAAAGATCAAGTTAACCGAAGATCTATGGGGAATGTCTATCAAAGTTTGTACCTCTATTATTGAGACTATAGCGCCGTACTTAGCCTTAATATTTAATTTGTGTGTGGATCAAGGAGTCTTCCCTGATCTAATGAAATATAGTAAGGTAATACCACTTTTTAAATCGGGGGACAGTAAAGACACCAATAATTATAGACCCGTATCCGTATTGCCGGTTTTCAGCAAGTTGTTTGAAAAAGTAATGCTTAATCAAATGCTCAATCATTTTAACACCAATAAAATCTTACATGAGCAACAGTATGGTTTCACCAAAGGGCGTTGTACGACTGACGCCGGTGTCACCTTATTAAAGCACATATTTACGGCGTGGGAAGAGGCCCAAGACGCCATAGGAATTTTTTGTGACCTCTCCAAGGCATTTGATTGCGTCGTCCACGAAACCTTAATCTCGAAACTTGAGCATTACGGACTTGGAAAACTTGCGCTTAGTTTAGTAAAATCTTATTTAAATGGTAGACAGCAGCAAGTTCAAATAAATGGTGTCAATTCACTTGCTTTAAAAGTAAAAATGGGTGTACCACAAGGATCGATATTAGGTCCTTTCCTCTTTTTAGTATATATTAACGATCTGCCCCATTTGTTAAAAACCCAACCGCAAATGGTGTTATTTGCTGATGATACTTCCTTAATTTTTAAAATTAATAGACGTGCATCAAATCTTGACGACGTAAATAACGCCCTGTTGCAAGTTCAAAATTGGTTCACTGCTAATAATTTAGTATTAAATGGTAAAAAAACTAAATGCATAAGATTTTCTTTACCAAATGTCAAAAGTAGTAATTGTGAGATAGTATTGAATCAAGAGAGACTAGAATTTGTCGATAAAACTATTTTCCTGGGGATCACGCTCGACTCAAGGCTTCAATGGGGTCCTCATTTAACATCCCTTTCAGGACGGCTAAGTTCAGCAGCATATGCTGTGAGAAAAATACGTCAATTTACTGATGTAGATACCGCGAGGCTAGTCTATTTCAGTTACTTTCATAGTATTATGTCGTATGGTATTTTACTATGGGGTCGGGCTGCAGACATCGAGTCTATTTTTATTCTGCAGAAAAGAGCCATCAGAGCCATATATGGCCTCCGCAGGCGCGACTCTCTAAGGGAACTGTTTAAAGATATTAACATCATGACGGTACCTTGTCAATATATATATGAAAACATTATGTACGTAAGGAAAAATCTACATCTTTTTAGTAAAAGAGGTGCAAGACACAATTATATCACTAGAAATAGGGACCAATTAGTTCAACCAGGTTTCAGATTGGCTAAAGTGGACTCATCTTTCATGGGGTACTGTTTAAAATGTTACAATAAAATACCTCCCCACATACTTCAACTGAATGAAACGAAATTTAAATCTTATATAAAACGCACACTATGCAGCCAAGCATATTATAATCTGGGGGATTACATCGCTGATATAAATGCTTGGCTAAACGCTGGTCCTGCTCCACAAGGGCGCATAAACTAATTGATTAGCATTGGGAAATACTGTTGGAGTTGCTGAAGATTTAGAAACTACTCATCTTTGCATTGTATAAATTCAATCCCTTTCAAATTGTATAATTTCATAACATGTGTGAGTACTATGTACCTACTTTAAAGCTACCATTTACTAGGTACGTCTTTCATTGACTTGAATGTGCCCTTGCGGCTGACAATATGTCATGCTCACTCTAATGTCTCGCTGACGGTGGCGTGTGTGTTGGATCATTTAGCTCCCTTCAAAATGGTTGAGCTGAATGGTGCTAATCCATACGTCATGTTCGTGAACGGGCGCTGTCAGTAGGGACTGGTCATCTTCTAGCTGCCATGGCTTTTTTAATTTGATTTTTGAATTGTTTTATTTTTTATTACGGACGCTTTTATCGTTGTGCATCGTTCTCACATTTATAACTTTAACATGAATGATGTAACCAATATTTTGTAAACATATTGTGATTTAAAAGAGTGTCCATGGAGTTTCTTGCCCGTTCTTCTCCATAGGTACCAACTACGCTTTGGAATGGGCAACTAGCTTCATCTTTCTGACTGACCGACCCCTTGACAATTCAAAAGTGCCTGTAATTGGTTTATTTGAAATAAATGCTTTGAGTTTGAGTTTGAGTTCATCTTCACGTATAATTATTTAACTAATGTACCTAATTATACAAACTATTGTAAAAGAGTAACGGTGGAGTTTCTTGCCCATTCTTCTCAATACGAAAAGTACCTTTTGGAAAGGGCGACTATAATCAATTATATTATTTTGTAAATTTTGACGTTCAAAAGTGCCATATATGGGCCTATTTGAAATAAATGATTTGATTTTGACTTTGTAAATATCTTATCATAATTGTGAGCAAACCCGGCTCTTACCGACCCGGAATCGAAGTGTGATTAGATAATATTATAATAACAATAAGGTACCTAAAGTTCATCATGACCTGACTGCTGCACCCTTTCCGGCCGCCGTAGGCGCGGGCTTGCGGACGGTGAGCAATGGGTAGCTCACCGTCCGATAGGGACCAGGCCCGGGTCGACGGCGCGTTGTGTTCCACGCGCGCCTCAAAGAGATGTCAGCAGAATCGACGGGGTCCACTAGGGCCGATGCCTGCCGGGGTTGCGAATAAAACCGAGAGGGAGATCGTGGCCCCGGCAACAGGGCAACCGAAGGAACACGGGTGGGTTTTAGTCAGTAAGAGTCTGACACGCCCTCCCGCTCCGCCCAGAGCGGTAGAAGTTATTTGATGATTTCCCACCCAAAAAAAAAAAAAAAGTTCACCGGTTTTCAGATTTTCTCTTATATACTCAATTCTTATTCTATCTCTTATAACTATCTACAAGACTATTTTTTAACGCTTATAAGATACTTATAGCTCGCTCGAGTTCAATATCTCCTAAACGAGGTCTAATCCGGAGTCCGGGGACGTAATAATGTGTTGGTGGTAGAGGCCCAGTCATAATACCTTTATGAATTGATTTTGATGATTCTTTTTTTGTTTGGTAGGTTATACTTCAGAGGTGGTCCCTTTTAAATTTTATTAACTGCACTTGCGTAGTTTTTGAGTAGCTAAGTCTTTATTATCAGTATATCTTAGAGATATCATTTTCAATCATCGAATGCACTTTGTATATGATGCATCAGTAAGTAGGTATAGCTTATCTATAGGTAATATTTACAAGGTTATTTGATACTAGATAAGATTGTTAAGTACATCTTACAGCTGAAGAGATTTTTTTTTAAACCCACAAATATCTGGAACTAACAATGGCATTTGAAAAAATATTTTTGTATTTGATAGGCCAATTCTTGAGGAAGGTTATAGGCTATTGATAATTACGCTACGACCTTTAGGAATCGAGCGAGGTAGGTGAAACTGCGGAACACAGCCATATCTATCTTAAAACAGTAGGTAAATACATCGAAGACAAAACGACATACAACTACACTAGTGTTTTTCTGCAAATTTTTAGGTTATAAAATTCTGTGAGTACATATCTGCCCAAACCTTCGGGAAATTCAGGACTTACATTATGTGTACACCAGTCTTTTCAAGGGGAACTGTGCTGGCCCAGTGGTAACGGCCGCGACTTACGAGTAGGTCGTGGGTTCGAACCCAAGCAGGAACTTTACTTTGTGTAAATCATTTAACTACCATTACCATGGCTCTCAAAACGGTGGAGGAAAAGATATTTCAGACAGAATTCAGAACATAGGTACAAATATGGTCAAGGTAATGCCGAGGTCGCATGCCTGTACATTATAATGGCATGCGACGGCGGTTTTAGTTTTTGAACTTACTTTTTATTTAAATTATTTTAGGGTTACAATTTTGTGATAAAGAATTTAACAGTGATTGTTACACTTTATTCTGATTTGTTGCTTCCGTTTAATTTGCTTTTACTAGTGTATACGATTGTTGGTGAACCAAATAAAATAAATAAATAAACAGAGCAGCTTTACTTTGTTTTTTGTTTGGGTTTTATTGTATAATACGTATTAATTTTACAGTCGCGCCGTACGTAGCACTTTCGCTCGTTCTGTGCTTGTTTTTGTCTCACTTTTGCTTGTTTTTGTAGCGGTTATACCGTCACGTACGAACTACGCATCAAAAGATATGACGTCACACAAATCCTGCATCGCGCGATTAGAATTTACCGCGCGATCGACATATATACATGATTCTTCTTATTCCTTATTCTGCCAGTGCTCAGTGAGGTATTTGAAAAGTTGATGCTCAATCAAATGTTACCTCACTTTAATAAAAAATCCATCTTTCATGAACAACAGTACGGTTTCACCAAAGGTCGTTGTACCACTGACGCCGGTGTCATCCTAATGAAGAACATTTTTAATGCCTGGGAAGAAGCACAAGATGCCATTGGAATCTTTTGCAACCTCTCGAGGGCGTTCGATTATGTAGACCATGAGACGGTTCTGCTCAAACTAGAGCACTATGGGATTAGGAATAAAGCTCTTGATTTACTTGATCATACCTGAAAGATAAAAAGGTTAAAGTTCAGGTAAAAGGCTTAAACTCATTAGGGTCTGAGATGGCAATGGGCGTTCCTCAAGGTTTGATATTGGGTCCATTCCTCTTTTTAGTTTACATTAATGATTTACCCCAATTACTTCAAAATCAACCGAAGTTGGTGTTATTTGCAGATCATAATTAATCTTTCAAATAAACCGACGGTCACAAAATCTTGAAGACGTGATTAGCTCTATGTTGCAAGTCCAAGATTGATTTACGGTTAATAATTTGGTACTAAATAAAACAAAAACCAAATGCATTAGATTTAAATTACCTAATGTTAGAAGTAGTGAATGTGACATCATATTGAATGGGGTAAAACTGGAATTTATTAACCAAACGGTTTTCCTAGGAATTACGCCAGACGAGAAGTTACAACGGGGACCTCATATAACATCTCTTGCGGGACGGCTAAGCTCGGCCGCTTATGCTGTTAGAAAGATAAGACAGTTAACAGATGTAGAAACCGCGCGTTTGGTATATTTTAGCTACTTCCACAGCATTATGTCGTATGGCATTTTACTGTGGGGTCGGGCTGCTGACATTGAATCCATCTTTATTTTGCGAAAGAGAGCTGTGAGAGCCATTTTTAATCTACGTAGCCGCGAATCTCTCAGGAAACTATTCAAAAGTATATAATAACTATTAATATTTAAAATTATATCATATTATGACGGTACCTTGCCAATTCATCTATGAAAACATTATGTATATAAGAAAAACATACATCTTTTTGATACAATAAGTGATAGACATAATTTTAATACTAGAAATAAAGATAAACTAGATCAACCATTTTTCAGATTATCTATAGTACATACATACATCTTTTATGGGGTAGGTACTGTGTTAAATGTTACAACAAAATACCTTGTGACATATTGAAATTAATTGAAAGAAAATTTAAAACTCATATTATAAGTACACTTTGTAAACAAGCATATTACAAATTAGAGGATTATATCCAAGATAAGAGAGCTTGGAAACATGCTGGTCCTGCTCCATAGGACAATTAAGAATCAAGACAAAATCAAACAGGTTGCTAATTTAATTGTACAATTTATAATTTTGTGTTATATGACATTGATTTTACATTCTGTGATTACTTCCTCACACACTGACTTATAAATTTTAAAAAATTAGAAAAATCGTCTATTTTTACAATGTTTGTAAATATGTGAGCACCATGTATCTATCACATAATTAAATTATCTGTCGTTGCTTCATTTTTAAATCTTTTTACCTATTGTGGTATAGAAATTTTATTCTAGGTGCATCGTCTTCACATATAATTATTTAACTAATGTACGTAAAGAGTAACGGTGGAGTTTCATGCCCATACTTCTCCATACGAAAACTACCTTTTGGAAGGGGCGACTAGAATCAATTATATTATTCTGTCAATTTTGACGTTCAAAAGTGCCATACATGGGCCTATTTGAAATAAATGATTTGACTTTGACTTCCGACTTCAATCGTCGGGCAGTTGCCCACCAGACACAACACCCGTCTGGTCGGAGGATCCTCCCTTTTCTATTGTGAATGAGTGAACTTTACACCCTGTTCCTCATAACACTAAATTTTTAACAATTTTATGTAAATATGTACTTAGACGATGTGAAATATATATGTCACGGCTAAAACCCGAAGTGCGGCTATTCCTAGTTTTAGCCGGCTGCAACTAGGTGCGGCTGGTAGCAGTTGGGTAAATTTTGTTGTAGAAAATGAAAATGGCTAAAAGGTAGGATAGGTTAGGTTAGAACTGTGACCACATAACACACCGCACGAGCCGAGCGAGCGAAGCGCCTAAACAGACCATGGTACTCGCCGGCCATTGCCGTGGCACCGTTGTGTGGTCACAGTTCTAACCTAACCTAACCTACCATTCAGCCATTGGCTACACCTAAGTTTAACCAATTGTTACCGGCCGCACCTAGTTGTAGCCGGCTAAGACTAGGTATAGCCGCACTTCGGGTTTTAGTCGGTTCATATACATATTTGTAATGTGCTCGTCAAGTCCTTTCATTTGATACCCAACATGAAACACTTAAAAAATATTTTTTTAGTTAGTTTAGTTATCAAGACGTTTCCATTGATACCTCATTTGTCAAATTATGATCTGTAGTTTAGAAGTTATGAGGTAACAGATGAACATACATAGAAAGAAAGAAAGAAAAAGTATTTATTGAGACTCGCACAGGAAATCACAAATTAAACTAAAACACACTTATTAAAACATTAATAAAAAATTAAAAAACTAATTAAAAAATAACAGAAAGTCCTGTACGAGGCCAAAAGGCTCCTATCTCAGCATATGCTGCGACATTTAAAAAAAATACATACCGTTCAAAATCGTCTATCTTATTGCTTCGCCGTAGACGGGTAAATCATCACTTTTTCGTCATTTTCGATCCAGGTACAAGGAGAATCCTGGAAGAAAGTCCTACGCACCATGATCACTGTTGAGGAGATGGTAGACGTCTTCAAACATTACAACGTCGACAGATACATCACGTCGAGCGGACTGACAGTCTTGCCTGAATATAGAGGGCAGAATATTGGAGCTAAGCTGTTTGAAGCAAGGTAATAGTGTAATTATGCAATGTGAGTCTTTATGACGTGCACATATCGAAATGAGGAAATTTATGCTTAATTTCATAGCCGTCTATGAAATTAAGCATAGATTCCCTCATTTCGAGAATCTGTTATCTGTTATTTTTCATTAATTATTACAATAATCGTAAAATTTGCAAAATCGGTTATTTTTCATCAATTTTTACAATAATCGTAAAATTACTCAATAAGACGTCCACATTACGTACCATTAAAAAAAAGTTTTTTTTTTTAATATTTTCAGTCAATAAAATTAAGCATAGATTTCTCATTTCGATATGTACACATTATAAAGACTCACACAATATAAGGTCACATTTTAGCTAGCTAAACTCCACAGACGTAATGGACATCGATTGAACACAAAACGAAAAAACTTGGCATATAATTTGAAGTAACAATAGCTGCAAGTAACAATATCTAATTGCGTAAACATTTTCGGTAAACGGTTAAGACTTATCTATTTCATTTTTACAGTTCAACAATATTCATTGCATTATTTACGTTGTTAAGCAGATTTTTTTTTTCGATCGTATGAAGCAATGGATTAGCAATCTCTTTCAAAATGATTCAGATTGTGATTAATCGTGAATAACGCAATTAGGATGCCGATTACGGGGTCAATGACCGCTGACAGTAATAGTTACTTAAAATTACAAGTAAAGAAAAAAACCGCCCAAGTGCGTGTCGGACCACGCACAATGAAGGGTTCCGTAGTTGGGATGAATTTATCCCAAATACAAACTTAACATTGTATTTAAAATACATGTTCTCCTTCTCCATTCCAATTGCAAATATACCCACCATAAATAGACCATAGACTTCTTATAGGTTTTCCTGTAATCTATGAGTGAAGAACCATTCTCTGTATTGTTTTCAAAATTTTAGGCTCAGTCATTTCGGAGATAATAATAATAATAATAACTGTGGCCCGACTGTCAAGCCAACTGTCATAATTTTTTTTGTCCGTATTATATTTATAGTATTTTTACCGATTTCTTTGATTTTCACTCATTAAATATGACACACAGTTGTGAAATGTATTCCTGAAAAAACCGGCTAGGTTATCGATTGAGGAGAGGTGGTCAGGTTATATCTCACCTCCTTTACATGGATGACTTGAAACTCTTTGCCCCCAACAATTTGCAACTGCTGGAGCTACTGAAGGTAACTGAAACTTTCAGTAGCGCCATCAGGATGGAATTTGGTGTGGACAAATGTGCGGTCATGCATGTAAAACGAGGGGAGATCGTGGAATCCGTGGAAACCCACCTCTCGGATTCCATACACCTAAGATCCCTCTCCTCAAACGAAACCTACAAGTATTTGGGTATGTCGGAAGCGTTAGGTATCAACGCTGCTGACATGAAGCAATCGCTGAGGGAGCGCTTCTTTAGCCGCCTGAATAAAGTATTAAATAGTCTTTTGTCAGGTGGAAACAAGGTGCGCGCCTTCAACGGTTGGGTCATGCCGGTTTTGATGTACTCTTTCGGCATACTCAAATGGACTCAGATGGAACTTGACGCCCTGGATAGGAGGGTCCGCACACTGCTGACCGCAAATCGGATGCATCACCCACGTTCATCGGTGATGAGACTGTATATCCCGCGGAAGTGCGGAGGTCGAGGCTTCCTAAATGCTAAGACCCTGCACAACCGTGAGGTATGCAGTCTCAGGGAATACTTCCTAGGAGCCGACATGGGGATGCACCGAGATGTGGTCTCAGTGGATAAGGGTCTCACACCGCTATCCTTGGCTAACGAGAACTGGCGCAAACCTATAGTATTAGATACTAATGACCGCAGGGAGGTATGGCAGAGCAAAGAGCTTCACGGGCGCTATTATCGGGCCTTACATGGGCCCGATGTAGACCTGTTAGCGTCCGTATCTTGGTTGCGATTCGGTGACCTCTTTGGGGAAACCGAAGGTTTTGTCTTTGCGATTATGGACGAAGTTATAATGACGAACAACTACCGGAAATATATTGTGAAGGACGGCACGGTTGACATCTGTCGGGCATGCCACCGTCCCGGGGAATCAATCCGACACATTATATCTGGCTGTTCTCGTCTGGCTAACGGAGACTACTTGCATAGACACAACCTTGTAGCCAGGATTATCTACCAGCAACTTGCTCTGAAATACAATCTTGTGGAATCGGAAGTACCGTACTATAGATATGTGCCCGACCCAGTCCTCGAAAATGGCAATATCACGTTGTATTGGGATCGATCTATCATCACTGACAGGACTATTGTTGCCAATAAGCCAGATATAGTGGTGATAGATCGATTAGAGCGTCGCACAATGATTATTGATATAGCAGTCCCGCATGACGAGAACCTCGTGAAAGCTGAAAAAGATAAACAGATTAAGTATCTTGACCTGGCCCGCGAGGTTGTCGACATGTGGGATGTGGATACAGCAATCATTGTGCCGATAGTCGTGACGGCCAATGGCATAATAGCCAAGAGCCTCGACCAACACCTGAGGGGGCTCTCGTTAGGCAGCTGGATCAAGGGCTTGATCCAGAAAGCGGTACTCTTGGACACGGCGCGTATTGTTAGGAGGTTCCTCTCTCAGGAGCCCTGACCACCGGTAGCTTGGACCCTGTTCCCGACACCGGTGGGCTACTATTTTTTATATTTTTAAATGTTTATTTTTTATTTTTTTTATATAAATATTTAAAAATGTAAATAATATGTTTTAAAATTAAATAAAAGATAATAATAATAATAATCTTAATTTAATTTCTTAATTTTTTTTTTAGGGTGGGAATGGTCAATTTTCATCTATTTTCTTAGATATCTTTAAATGATATTTTCTTAGATATTTTAAAATTATTTTTTAAAAAATGTTTGAGATCTTCGTAACAAGCCCTTTCATTTGATATGTCACACGAAACAGATTGAAAAACCATTTTTTGATTTTCTTATTTGCCCCCAAAAGTGACCCCCATGCCCCAAAAGCAGTGGACTGTGACTTAAATAAATATAATCCAAATGGGTACAATAATATGTCAGTGGTGGTAAACGTATGGAGTGCGCGCGCGTACCGTCGTCAGAGATCGGTAGCGAAGAAGTGGTCCGCAGGTCCGATGGCCCGCGTCCCGCACGCCGCACCTCTCGCCGCCACCCGCCGCCTTCCGCCGTCTCCCGACAGCAGCTGAAGATTGCTGAGATTGTCGGAGGCGCCCGAACACAGATATTGTCAAAATGTGACTACGGTCTTGCACTAATATAGACTCCGAGCAGCTACTGGGACTTTCATATTAAAGAAAAACTTCAATAACAAAGCCTCACCTAAGGCCGTGCGCACTTTGGACGCGTTTTCGTACGAATTTTATTCCTGCGAACACTTTATTTAATGTTTATTATTATTGTTGTTATAGCGGAAATAGAAATACACAATCTGTGAAAATTTCAACTGTCTATTACGGTTTATGAGATACAGCCTGCTGACAGACGGACGGACGGACAGTGGAGGCTTAGTAATAAGGTTCCGTTTGGCATCCTTCGGCTACGGAACCCTAAAAATCTAACACATCAATATTTTTTTCCAGAACGCCGCTCGCCAAAGCCTTTGGTCTTGAAGCGTCAGCCACAGTCTTCACAGCAACAGCCTCCCAGGTGCTAGCAGCCAAATGTGGTTACGAGGTGCTTGCTGAACTGGACTACGCCGATATGAAGAAGCAAGGAATCGACCTGACTGGGTGCCCCACGCCCTCTGCCAAGCTAATGGGAATTCAGTTTAAATAGAACTGGTGTTTTGTATGTTAGTAGTTTTATTTCTCGACAGAATATTTCAGACACTTGGTCTCTTGTGACACTTGGTCTTCTCACGTGACTCTTGGTCAGATCATGTGAGGAACATGTAGATTACATGTTCCTCACATGATCTGACCAAGATTATCTCTGGACTTTAAAAGAGACTGGGACCTCTGAGTTTGTTTCGGCCTTTCTTCTCTGAGCAGTCAGATAGGAAACGCCGAACTCATCTAGCTTATTTTTTAATATTTTTTTTTATATGACGCGGTGTAAAAGTGAACACTACAGAATAAACAATTTCATTTTGTGATGCCTTGGCTTTTTTGCTACGGTCTGAAATCACAGCTAATTTGGATTCAGAATAGCAGATAATTATCATGTTTTGTAACCACAATCTCAATGTCATACATGACAAAGATCAAATTCCATTGCAAGCAACGTTTTCAATCAATCAATCAATATTATTTATTTGTAAACATAGGTTACAACAGTGTGTAAGAAATAACAATTTTCTTTCACAGCAAATGGTCACTCAAAAATCGCCTTTAACTTCATAATCCTAATGTAAACAGTTGAATGTGTCACTAACAAAAACAATAAGATTTTCTAACACATAAATTGCAAAACTATACTACCAGCCGCCATCGCGTCGATTCCGTTATCAGGACATGAGATTAGAATGTCTTTTTTTTCGAGTCCCATGTCAAGAGGGAGAGTGTCTATTGCAAATGCAATCAACCGAGAGGCCAATGGGTTATTCCGTTTATCCACCCCTAAAAATCCACCCTAGGCACAGATTAACACAGGTGGGACACACCGCAAAATCATTTAAAAAGAAAGAGATAAATTATGAACGTTTTTTATTTTATAGGTTATTTTGTGCTTGTTGACTTTAAGTTCGTTTTTTGTTAAAGACTGAAGGCGTACGATAGAAATAACCTGATCAGAGTTGAAAACCAACTCGGGCATGATCTTCCTGACCGAAAAACCTCAGAGATATAGTTCTAGCACTGATCTAATATGATAATAAACACATAGATATTTTACTATAATTTACATAATACCACATCACAAGTGCCTGTATGTAATGAAAACAGACTTAGTTCTCTTGGGAGCATCACTTATCATACCATTTTCTCCCATAAAAGGCTTAAAGGATAGCACATCGCCTTGACGAAATATCGGATTGCAATTTTTTTCGGAGAGCTTTCTCCCATAGTTTTCTTTTATAACATCTTTGGCAAATACATGGGTCCCCGTATTTTTGCAATAAACAGCTGCGCAACTAGGCTCAATAATGAATTATGTGTAAAAGAAGACGCTTGTTTACAAAAAATGTATGGCTAGCTGTCAAATTATAAGACGCTGGAGATCAGCGCCATATGAAGTGAGCAAGTGACAGTTTTTATCCCCATTCAGGTCGCACAGCGCTAATAACCTAAAGTAATATTCACCTAGAAGTTGCCTCTCTTTCTATCGCGTGACTCTTAGATCTTCTGACTACGTTACACTCACTGAATTGGCCCAGCAAGACGAGCCCTCCGCGTACTTGTAGCTTCATACCTAAACTGCGGAGTGAACCGTTTGTATTAATCTGTGCCCTAAGCCTAGTTGGATAAACGGAATTTATAGGCTTAGGGTGGAATCTCAAACATACGTTTCAGAGTATCTATCCACCTTAAGGTAGATTTTTTCGGTGGATAAACGAATGAATCCAGGCTGATACAGAGATATTCCTAATAGAAAAACTAACCTAAACCTTGTCAGACCCCGGGGATCGAACCCAAGGCCCCATACTCGGTGCACCGACTAGACAGGTCCACTCAAATCTGTGTGGTTCTTTCCTCAAAAGACCATTTCAGACACTAATCTACATATGACCTGACCAAGATTATGTCTGGACTTTAAAAGAGACTGTGATAGTCAGATAGGAAATGTCGACTGAAACTTTTTTTTTTAATATGACGTGTAAAATTGATTCCAATATCGTATTTACAGAGTAAACCATTTCTTTTCTGTAGTTGCGCTTGCGACCATTAGACGAACGAGGCACTCAGAAATAAGAATAAAAATACATTTTCATATGAATAATAATTTATTACTTAACTGTCTTTTATACAAACGGTACAAAATAATATAAATGCTTTTACAATCACTGTTTATTATGTACGATTTATTACAATTTACATAATATTTATGTTGTGGCGAAATAGGATGATTATGTTATTATCGGAGCGAGAAAATATTAGAAGAAATTACATTTTATTTGCTTATTTATTGTATAGAAAAATCTTAATTTTAATTAAAATAGGTACATGTGGAGGGCAAGACCCATTTTGTGCGCGTTAAGTCTCCACAAGACACGATACCTACTCAAGGGATGCTCTAACAGGCCGCGTCATATGTAAAAGCGATTGTCGCACGAATACACGATCGATCGAACTTTTTGTTCAGTGAACCTAAAGGCGCGTTCGCGCCGACAGAGGGCGCTTTGCGATTTTCAGAGCAAAAATGTACAGGGTACCGAGAGCTTCTGCGCTTCCACATTCACAGCGTGTTTGTACACTTGGTAACCACAAGTAAAGCGTGCGTTGCTTCGTGAGACAAAAAATTATATAGAACGCGTTTACGCAACCATCGCGAATGTCTGTTATGAATTAGTACCCACTTGATCACCGGTTCGCTACGTTGTACAAGCAAATTCGCACGAACTCGCAATGGTTGCGTTACCCAGTTCCTATTTAAAAGCGATCGACCGGGTGAATACGCAACCGTCGCGTTCATGACACTTATTTGTTCGAAAAACCGAAAGGCACCTGCTGTCGGCGCGACGTGTTTGGGTTCGTTGAACAAAATGAACGCAACGGATGCGTTTTCTGGCAACTATGGCTTTGGCTAAGACACAGTCTTACAGTTAGTTCTCCCATTTACAAAAAATTTGCTAATTTACGCTATAGTGTCGCCATCTACAAGTTTATTTATAAACACACAACATAAACAATTATAATAATTTATTTTAGAAAGCTTTGGTTTAGTGCACGTTACATATTACAATACATAGTTTAATTTGATTAATAATATAATTAAATTTATTTACGGAAGGCTCGATCAACAAATATACAATTTTTTTATTTTTTTTTACGCAACTGTGTTCAAAATAACACACGGCAAATTTTAAATACTGTTTGTTTCCAACATCCAAATTGCTTGTACACAACTTTCACGTATTTTATTAATCAAAATAATGAATTGTATTTAACATTTAGCCCTGCTGTAGATAATGCAATTCAACAAATGCATGTAATTTTGTCATTGTAATAAGGTATAAATTGACGCGCGTTCGTAAAATGCAGCATCTCCACTTTGCATGACCTATCCTCATTTAGTCTTGAAATACAAGAGAATAAGAATGAATGACATGTTTGTATTTCTCTATTTTGCCGCGTCCTATAGAATACACGATCGTTCGAACTCTTGTTCGGTGAACCTAAATGCGTGGTCACGCCGACAGAGGACGCTCCCAGTTTGTAACGATGCCAAAATCTAAAAATATCAATAACGTTACAAAAAAAAAAACGTTATAGAATATATTTTTTTTGTTTTTTTTTTTAAATATTTTTTTAACATTTTAAGTAACGTTATAGGTATCAGTAACATTATGCTTATATCCGCTTGTAATAACGTTACAGATTCACACCACCACCATCACCACTACCGGCCACCCCGTTATGGCGGCTGGCGGCCGACTGGTGGTAAGCCACTGTCGCATTCAAACATTAAGTTCGTTCGAGAGTGCGCGCGCATCTTCTACAGACAGTGTTGTGAATGAATAGTTGTGGTTACCTACTTACTTTCATATTTATTTGATAGTGTCATCTTCACAATTTTTTTCGGCTATGTTGCGTATCGAAATGAATAACGCCATTATTTCGCTATACCTATCTATTAATAACGATATATTTTTAATATTGTTATAAGATTTCGTTCCGTTTGTTAGTATCGTTATATCCAAGGAATTATTTGTGTTGCGATCCTGGTGGAACGGTACAAATTATGGTTACCAGAACTTCGCTTAACGTTATTTTGAGTAACGTTTCAAGTCCCTGATATGCACGCGACCAATCGCGTATTCGCGCGGCCATCGCTTATAAATAGGACGCGACCTTACCGTTTTCGTTGTTTATAAGGTATTTAATGAAAAATAAAAGCGAGCCTTCCGTAAAAAATATACTATAGTAATGAAATATTACAAAACAACGATTATTATGACAAAAGCACACCCTGTGTAGTAATAATAAATGTATTATTATATTATATTATGGCAAGATAGTCTTGTCATGCATTTAAATATAACTTCTTAATGTATGTGCTTATCATATCTTTTACGATTAAAATGGCCTCCACGATATTCAGCCTATAATGTTCCCACTGCTGGGACACAGGCCTCCTCTCTGTGAGAGGGAGTGGGCCGTAATCCACCATGCGGGCCTAGTGCTGGTTGGGTCACGTGTCTTCGAATTTTTGATACTATAGTTTGACCGAAACCGCTGTACCGCGGCTTTGGTATGTGCGCGGCGAGACGGGGGGGGGCAGTTCAGGCCGCTCATTCGCCAACGCTCACGGCATCCTGCCCTTGGCTCGCCGCGCATTCCTAAGGCGCGGTACAGCGGTCTCGGTTAAACTATAGGACATGCCGGTTTCCTCACGATGTTTCCCTTCACCGTTTTGAGAGCAGTGGTGATGAAATAATTTAACTATGACAATCAACTCGTATGTCACGGCTGTTTTTAAATGTACGTGTGGCGCAACAACGACAATCAGCCTCGCTGCCAACTTGCTGACTCGATAATATTGTTACCACGGGATCAGCTGTTGTCTTATACAACGTGTAACGTTAAATCCGCAAAACCTCAGACACCCCAACTGATTTTTAATTCAATTGACCTATTTCAGGAAGAATTTTTTTTTATTAAAAAACATTTAATGGTTTTATGTGCTATTTTAGTTCGTAAAATTCGTATTTACATTGAAATAAAAGCTATTTATATCTAGCGTATGAGATAATTTAAATTGGTCGACAACAATTTGTGTTTGTTTACCTATTTTGGCGGATTTGCGCATGTGATGGCTTGATCTATTAATAAGTAGACACGGCAAAGTTTTTAATAAAGATTGTTTTTTTAAATTAACCTATATTAAAAAATGATTCAATTGATGCTCGTTATTCTGACCAAACTATTTTCAGGTTTTGCGTATTTAACGTTACACGTTGTATGTGCCAATGCGGTAAAAGTCGACAGTATTACCAAGGGGTGTCGTGTTACCCAATAATTGGACTGGAAGATCTGATATGCAGTTCCTTTTATAGGGGTATGAGGAACAGGGTGTAAAGTTCACTCATCCTCCATAGAAAAGAGAGGATCCTACGACCACACAGGTGTTGTGTCTGATGGGCTACTGCCCGACGGTTGAAGTCGAAATCTTGTATATATGTCGATCGCGCGGTAAATTCTGCTTGCGCGATGTAGGATTTCGAGTGACGTCAGTGTGATGCGTAGTTCACATGTGGCAATGTATATGCCGCCACATCACCACGCTGAACTAGCATGTATAATACTGATATCCAGACGGGAAGCCAATAGAATGCAGCTGAATACCAGTATTTTACATGGAGCGACTGCTTATCCGACCTCCACAACCCAGTAACTGGGTAATACGATACCCCTTGGTAAGACTGGTTGTCAGACTTTCGGGCTTCTGATGACCCGTAACGACTGTCAAAGATCTACAAATGACAGTCGCAACCAACGGTTTAACGTGCTTTCCGAAGCACGGAGGAGTCTCGGCATGTAAAGATGGTCACCCATCCACGGACCAACCCCGGCAAGCTTAACATGATAGATCAATCCGTACAGCTGTTATTACTTAGCCACGAGCCCGAATCGTGGGTTTTTTTAAGCAAAAAATTGATAAAACATACATTAAAATGACTAATAGTAATAACTTAAATAATTTAAGGAATAAATTACAAACAAATTGGAATACATCTTGGAATAAATATGACGCTTCTTAGCATCGAGAAAAGTACATCATTTACACTCATTGACGAAACTATTCGTCATTTCTAACAGTATGGGAAAACAACTGTCAATATTTTATGGCGAATATAATCATGATCCCAGTTATGCTAAAATGAACTCACCCACAAATTATACAAAATGGAATTAATAACGTCAATTTGCATGAAAAAATAAAAATTGTGAACAGGTTAGGTTAGAATAGTGATAAACTGCGCGCGAGCCGAGCGAGCGAAGCAAGCGGTGCCGCCGCTGCGCCCGGCGAGCGCTACTTCCAAGTTGCTCACAGCTAGACAGGCTATTTAGTATTAGCGCAAGGTGCGTTACGTCACAGGCAAGTTTGATACCAGTTCACAATTTGTTTGTTTCCCATGGATAGATTATTAACTACTGAAAAATAATGCATTAAATTGTAAATGGTTTGGTGCAGTAGGTACACAATTTTTAGAAAGTTTATAATCTAACGGATAGATTAAGTATAAACTAACGAAGTTCATAATTATACGGTGACTTAAACACGACACACACGAAACAACGTTATTATGCATCTAAATACGTACACAAAACTACGTTTTTATACAAAATACTTGATATCAAAACGCTGTACTTAATAATAAATAGATAGACAGAGAATAAAAATAATTTCACTAGGAAAAACAACGGTACGAGCGTGCATTCTGAAAGTTGGCAACCTCGCAAATAGCTGTCAAATGTCGCTGATTTGATTAATTTGGCAATATTACTGTATGGAAATAAGAAATACCGCTAACTAGTGAACTAAAATATTGATTATGAAATGCAATAATGTGCATTCTGAAAGTTGGCAACCTCGCAAATAGCTGTCAAATGTCGCTGATTTGATTAATTTGGCAATATTACTGTATGGAAATAAGAAATATCGCTTACTGGTGAACTAAAATATTGATTATGAAATGCAATAATGTGCATTCTGAAAGTTGGCAACCTCGCAAATAGCTGTCAAATATTTCGATGTTTTGATTAATTTGGCAATATTACTGTATGGAAATAAGAAATACCGCTAACTAGTGAACTAAAATATTGATTATGAAATGCAATAATTAATATCGTTACACCGAATATTTAGTTTTAGATGTAAAAAAAGTATTTAGGAGCTTTCCAAATGCCTTTTTTACACTTAAAACGGTTACAACATCAAATTCAGTGTTATAGTTACAATTTATTTTTATTATTTTACGACACTAGTTAGCGATGTTTCATATTTCCATACAGTAATATTAACAAATTAATAAAAACAGGTAAATATTTGACAGCTACATGCGACGTTGCCAACTTTTAGAATGCACGCTCGACGGCTCGTATGACCCCAAATCAGCGGGAAAATTGCGTAACACACTTAACATGTAACACACTTACAGTAGCAATGGCTTTCATTTTGACAGTTCAACAACATTCATTGCATTACCTAGTTGGTACGTTGTTGAATAGACAAATTTTTCGAACATATGAAGCAATGGATTAGCAATATCCTTCAAAATCAAAGTGTGTAACGCAATTAGGGTGCAGGCTATTTAACGTCTAAATAGGCTACCTCTGGTGTTAAATAAATGATTTTTAATGTCAAAGTAGCCTATTTAACATAAACAGCCTATTACTGACACACATTATAACCCTTGGGCCCTTTGTAGAAGTTTTTCTTGCCGTGAAAAACTACGGTTTATACACCGTGTGTAGACACAGTCGTCAACGTTGTATGGATCACTATGGAAGCTTGTTGATGGACACGTTTTTACGGCGCGGTTTATACCCCGTACCGTAATGAAACCGTGTCGTGTACAAAGGGCGTTATAGTTAATTTCGAGACTACGTACGAGGGTTCTATTTTTACATTACTTATAAAAATCTTAAATGGCAATAAAATACAGTTCTCTTGAATAGGGAATAGACCGAAATATAAGCGAGATTAACCAATAACACTTCAAACAATTTTTAGATGGAGTCTGGTCACGCTAATTCTGCATAAGTAAAGAAACGGTGGAATTTGAAAATCTATAGACGGCAACACCATCTGTCCTAGGAAAAAAGAATTTGATACTATGTTTGTCTTTTTGTTTTTGATAGGTTATTTTGTTTATATTCTGATTTATTCCTGATAAAGAATAGTCACTATAGCACGATGCAGTTGATTTGATACAGTTTTGTCATCGTATGGAGGTAGAGCATAGGTACGACATAGTCTATTACACATAATCTATTATGCACAAATCAAAAGTCAAAATATCAAAATCATTAGATCTACTTACAACCCCGAAACTGACATAACTGACTGATGTAAAAGTATACCATATATAAAACTTTTTGGGGTTGCCCATTTATTCCATTGCAGACTTAGCGTGCCCAGACTCTATTTTAGTCTGTCCCTTTTATACTGAAAGTCTATTCAATTCATATGTTGTCAAATCTCATTATTAAGGTTGTGATGGCACAAAGAAAGTTCAACTAAAATCGAACCGTGTGAACTCGGTATAACCATATTAATACAGATTGTTCACTCCGCAAAATCATTTAAATAAAAAGCGACTCTTGCTACGACACAATAAAGTGCAATTCAGGTCGCACAGCACTAATTACCTCAATTGAATTGGCCCGACAAGTCGAGCCCGCCGCGTACTTGTAGCTTCATACCTAAAATGCGGAGTGCGCTTGGCCTGGTATACTTAACATAAGATTTGACAGCAAATTTATTGATCAGAGATTTAATCTGGCTTTTCGAAAAATAGGCTAAAACTAATTATGTAAGATTTCGAGTAATTTTCATTTTTCACACAATATATTTAATACTTTGTTGTCTTTTACAAATATTGCTCAAAAACTTGTTAATTTCAAGCATTACATACAATGGCAGTATTTAAATAATACTCATGGCCTGTTTCATTACCTCCGCATAAGTTTCGGTTAACTTATCTGTCAGATAATCTCATAATTTTGTGTAAATTATTGATCCAATCGGAACTCCCGACAGCGCCAAGAAAGCCAGCGGCGTCGAAAGTGCGTTGAGCGCACAACTTCTGTCACGGACCGCCTTCAAAGCCGTCAGTTTCTATACGTCATAGTGCAAGTACAGTATTTCTATTTCCTTAATGTCCCTCGGGAATCATCGCATTTCCGAATACAAAGGAATGCTAATTTCCATGTCCATCAATTATTAGATTTATCGTGTATAATTTGAATTCAGAATTAAGTACTTTATTGTTGTTTAGTTTTTATTTATTTGTGAACTATATAGAGCTGTAATTTTCCTATCTGTCATGCCTGCGACTTTAGCAGCTTTCCTACTATTTTTGAAATTAATTAGTTTACATTAAGTTAAAAGTGTATTAACAACTTTATATACTTCCAAGTCGATTGAGAGCGTCCGGTCTGCATCAAGTGCAAAGGGCAACTGATAGAAATCCGGCAACTGATGAAACACGAAGTTTGCCGAGGGACATTAAGAAAAAAGAAATACTGTTAATGGTGACACGTTCGGTGCGTATGGAAGTGTTGACAATGTCACCTCTAACAGCGATCGCCGAGGCGTCTCTAGGCTTTGTTTCACTTATCCTCCATAAGGGAGGATCCTCCGACCAGACGGGTGTTGTGTCTGGTGGGCTACTGCCCGACGATAGTTGTCGGGACATTGTATATTGCTAGTCGCGCGGTAAACTCTGCTTGCGCGATGCAGGATTTCGCGTAACATCAGTGTAATGCGTAGTTCGCATGTGGTGATGTAGATGCCGCCACGGAGTAAAACAGACCTTAAATATAATTTTACAGGTATTTTCATACAAACTTTTCATCAGATTTTTTTTTTCATTTTGGAAATACTGGCGGAGGCAATTGAGTCAGTCTACTTTTTCAGTTTTTCTTTCAGCCAATCAGCTGTGAGCTCGTCTATTTCTCGTACTTCTAGCAAACGAGGGGCACCTACAGTCGCTGCTAATGCCCTCTGTGTGCCAGCATACATGACCTGAAAAATTTAATAATAATAAATAAATATTTATGCCAAAATTTACCGACAATATTTGATTTCAATATTCCAACAAAAACATACACATTTCGCCTGTTACATTCAAGTCAACATCATTGCCATAAACTGGTATTCAGCTTCATCCGGTTAGACTGGAAGCCGACCCCAACATGGTTGGGAAAATGCTAGGCAGATGATGATAATGCGAGCCTATTGCCATCAACTGGGTACAAATCCAGACTCAAACTTGCTACTGAGTAATTCCTGATGGAAAAACCTACACTATACACTTTGCCCGACCTGAGGATCGAACCCACGATCTCATGCTTAGCAATAGTGCTTGTGACCACTGGCAGTCAAAAATAAAATTCCTAGTTAAGTATAATAAACCACAATCTGCCAATAATTCTAATCCAATATTCCATATATGTATAACATCCCACAAAAACCACTAAAGGTACAATTCCGTAGCCGTAGCAGGCGACTTCATAGATATTTGATTCGATTTCATAGAAATGCATAGAAACCGGTAATGACGCGGCGACACGTCGCCTGCTGCTGCTGCCTGCAATCGGCTACGGAATTGTACCTTAAGACGACGATAACAGACTTTTAATGATTTTATACTGAAGACCACGTCTAAACGAGTAGTGTTAATGATTTGGAAAAAAAAAAAGTTAAATTAGAGCATATTCTTAATATAATAACTTAATACATGAATATTTAAGATTATGTTTATATTACATAGTGAAATTAATTTGTAAAGTTATGTCAATCTATCAAGTGTATTTTTCTGAAACTTTCACCAGTTTAAAGATACTTTAATTATTGATCTTTTAGCATACGTGTTTTATTAAAATACCTTTTGTTTTATGTATAATAAATTAATAATGCGTCTAATTTGGGACAGCGCTCCTTGATGGGCGAGTCCTATTACTGGCTGAACGTACGACGCGTTGCGTGAGCTCAGTACAGAACACGCAAGCTAACCACTCAAGGTCACTGGCATATATCTGCGTCTTAAGTGAGTGTTGGACCACCCAGTGAAAGATTCCGTAGTCAAGATGAATATTTACGCGTGCACAATATCCTTTTTATTGGTAGTAAAATTGAGTTTGTCATTACATAGACACGCGGACGAACAGACAGACGGGTTGGACGAAATTAAAAAGTTGAGCCATTTGGCTATGGAAACCTAAAAAAGTTAATATACATCCAAAATGTATGCTTAGAATAGATTTAAAACTATAATTAGCGAATATTCGCAACTAATTCGGAAAATAGGAGAACGTTTCATGGTGAATAGTTCGTTATAGCATTACCGGGCCTTTTTTTTGTGGGGAAATTATCAAATAACTTTTCCCGCTCTGGGCGGAGCAGGAGGGCGCGTCAGACTCTTACTGACTAAAACCCACCCGTGTTCCTTCGGTTGCCCTGTTGCCAGGAGGCACGATCTCTCTTTCGGTTTTCTTAGGGCAGGCATCGGCCCTAACGGACCCCGTCAATTCTGCTGACAATTCTTTGAGACGCGCGTGAAACACAACGCGCCGTCGACCCGGACCTAGTCCTTATCGGGCGGCGAGCTACCCATTGCTCACCGGACGGTGAAGCAAGCACGCGCCTACGGTGGACGGAAATCGGACTGCGATTCCCGACGCCCTGGGTCCCGAACATTACTGGGCCTACTTACAAAACAATTAAATAAATTTGTGTTTTTTAGTTACAGACCTGTAACTCCATGTGTGCGTCTCGTGGAGTATAGAATATGAAGCACATAGGGAAGGAAACGCGCCCGTCATCGTGGTCCAGTTTGTAACTGAAAAGGTTCATAAATTATGTTAATAATGGTTTAGATTTCTGCCAATGACGTTGGTATAGTTTGACCGGGACCGATATTCCATGCCTTAGGTATGTGCGGGGGGCAGTGTAGGCCGTCATTCGTCAACGCTCACGGCGCGCGGCGTCCCGCCCGCCGCTAATTCTTCAACGCTACCCGCCTCGCCGCGCTTTCCTAAGGCGCGGAACAGCAATCCCGGTCAAACTATAGTAAATAATGAACGTCGTTTGCACAAAATACCCAATACACACCTACATGTATATGTATTTATATGACTATACAATATGTAAAAAAAACGCTGTCCAATCCGAAAGGGACTCACAGATACTGCAATAAAAATTACATTTTTAGTACCAAAATTACCCCAAATTCATTTAAAATGAGCAATTTTTCATTAGGTATCATAAGTTATGACTTTGAAGACATGCACTAAACGACCGCGCCCCATGTAATAACCCGGTACCATTCAGTGTTGCCAACTACAAAAGTTCAAATTATCGAGTTCCCACGTCGGAATTAGAGTGAGTCGTCGAGTTTATTCTGTTTTTATATATATTAGATACATAAATACGTATCTGTGTATTTATTCTTGTATTTTATAGTTATTTTCGAGTTATCAATTCCTTATGTTGCACTTGCTGCCATGTTTTGTCTCTGCATCGCCCTAAGGTTGACTGGTAGAAAATGCCTCAGGCATTAAGTCCGCCTTTGTACGGTACTTTTACTTGTGCATAAAGTTTTAATAAATAAATTATCGTATTATGGGCAAAACGTACAAAAGAAAAGTCCAAATATTAATTGAAAAAAAAAAACGTAAAACGTTAATTCAAATTGCTATCAAAAGACAATGAATAATTTTATACTGTAGTCTAAGGTGCAGTATAATTATGCCAAGTTTCACCACTAACGGCGCTAGCTGCACAAACCGTAAACATGTTTTATCATAGTATTTATTGATATTTTTGTGTTTTCACTGTAAAAAATATTTTAAAAAACTAGGGAGGGAAAGAGAGAGGGATACTTGTTGATGTTGACATACTTGACAATTGACACGTTAGTCTGACAAATACGTTTTGTTAATAGAACTAAATTTTTTTTCGGCTTCAGCTAGTCGCAAAATTATCGTACGTTAGACATTCGTTATCGTACATCGTACCATTGGTCAAATTATCGTACATCCCCATAATTATCGTACGGGCAACACTGGTATCATTCCTAATTAAAAAATAAAGTTACGACTTTTTTTTCGATTTCCTTAAAAATTACCACATAAATAGACATTTTATAATTCATTAAATATATCAATAGAAAAAAAAAACAACTATTTATAAAAATCTACACATATATTTTTTTATGGTTTATCAATTTTATTTTAACGACTCCGTGCGATACTTAACAACACCCTCACGGATCGGACAGGTTTTTTTTTACATGTTGCATATTTAAACTCAATAAAATTTTCTGTACTCTCACCTATACACAATAAACCGCGGCTGGTGTGACGGCAAGATATCCTGCAACTCCTCTAGCTCCACATTCTCCAACTCCTCATCCACCTCCAGGGTCTGCTTCTCTCTGTTCACCTAGAAATTAAATTAACAGCAACTGGCTATTGAAACAGAAAGTTAAGGTTGAACTAGTCGCTGGCTCGAACTCACTGGTGGGCGTGGCCAAAAAGCACGCTGTCTCACCTGGCATCGTGTCCGACAGAGATAGTATCAGTGATGAGCAGTTAGACGCTGGTCTATATGAACGTCTAGTTCGCACGCTCACTAACACCAATCACCAATCCGAACTATTTTGGTCAAACGAGCGCGTAGAAAATTACGAAAAATCCTTTGGAAAATCGAGTTTTAAGAAAAAACCACTGCATAAATCAATTACAAATAATTTTTATTGAATTCTTTGACAATTGAGCTGTCGGTGCCGACTTTGTTTTGGAGATTTTACACTTCTATTATTACTTCTTTACGCCCAAAGTTGCGCTAAAATTAACAAGAAAAAGTAATTTTTGTTGACTCCTAACTTTTTAATGGCTTATTATTTTTCTATTCTGTTTCCGTACAGACAAAATTAATAATGAGATAACAAGATCTCATGTTTAACTTTGAATGCACAATGTCAAACAGTGGAGTACCCCCCCCCCCCCCCCGAAAGTATGGGGAAAATATCAACTAGTTCCACCTTAAGACAAAGTGATGAGCATTTTTAGGGTGAAATCGGGACCCCATAACTAAGCCAACGCCGTCTGTCTGTCGGTGTGTCTGTCACAAGGCTTTATCTTTTAAACCATAATCGGTGACCAGTTGAATTTCACAGAATACGTGTTAGTATTGCCCCTTACGAGGTTGTGGGTTCGAACCCAGGCAGGTGTTTTACTTTGTGTAAATATTTTCATCACCACTGCTCAGAAAACGGTGGTCCCTCATTTAATTGAAAGCGTCTAACGGGCTTTTGCGAGTTGACTTCGGCCCCTCATACACCTTCCAAAGGTCCGGGACCCCATGGTCCCGAGGTATATCAAAGACACAATAAAAATAATACCAGCCAATTATTGTCACTTCTCTAATATTGAGAAGGCGTATTGGCGATTTCAGAGTTATCTTAACAATAGGAAGCTGCCGGTGCCACCCCCGTCTCCCGAATTGGCTGCCAGCGCCGGTTGTTGAATTAGCTGCCGGTGCTGACTTTGGAAAAATAGCGGAGAACAGGATTGGCAATTCAAAATATGGAGTAGATTGGCGGGATTAATCTATTTCCTTAATCAATTATTTCCATATTTCAGTAATCAAGTACTACCTGGAACCGAACTACACACATCAAAAGTGTCTAGGGATCAAGCATTTTTATGCGGATTTCTTGAGATTGAGATGTGGCTTTGTAATAAATTTATGATTATATAAATTTATATGAATCCTTTTTGGTGCATTTCATAATTTGAAACAGGAACTGTTAATCAAATTCGAGTAAAAGATGAAAATCAGCTGTCAATATTTTCCCTATAAAAACATACAACGCATTGAAGACATTATTAGTGCTACTGTTTCCCTACTACTGATTAAAACCAACGTTATTATGGAGCGGCGACGTCATTTAAGCAGGGAAGAAATGCTCAGAGCCGTGGGAATGATAGAAGCTGGTTCCCGGCAACGTACTGTGGCTTTAGCTCTGAATACAAGTCAGAGTGTTATCAGTCGACTTTGGACACGTTACCGAAGCATTGGTACCGTGGCTGAGCGCCATGGAGGACGGTATCGCTGCACCACACGGAGACAAGACCGATACATTCAAATCTTAACTCGAAGAGCTCCAACAATAACCGCCATGATGTTAGCCGTGAGGCTTCATCACTCTTCAGGGAACTTAATTAGCGACCAAACAGTCAGAAACCGCTTGCATGAAGTGAACCTTCATTCCCGAAGACCGCTACGGGTACCACCTATAGCAATGCACAATCGTAGGATTCGATATCAATGGGCTCTTGAACACAGAAATTGGGCAGAAGAACAATGGCGTTTCGTGTGCTTTTCTGATGAGTCTCGTTTTGGTATGAGACCGGATACAAGACGTATACGACACTGGAGAACCCCTGGACGCCAACAGCGATTAAAATCCTGCCAGGAAGTCCATCCTTATAGTGGTGGAACCATCATGGTATGGGCGGGTATTTGGATCGGCGGAAGAACTGAGTTGATTTGGATCAGAGGCAACCTCAACGCTCAAATTTATGCTGAGACGATTGTATCTGACGTCATCGTTCCTCTACAAGTGCAAATCGGTCCCTTATTTCAGTTAATGCATGATAATGCACGACCGCACACCGCAAGAGTTGTAAGACAGACTCTCGCCGCAGCTAACATCAATGTCCTGCTCTGGCCTGCTCAGTCGCCAGACTTGAACCCGATTGAGCATGCATGGGATATGCTACAGAGAAGAGCTCTGCCGAATATGGAGGGTATCCAGTCGCAAGAAGACCTTTTTTTGTTGTTGCAACGAACATGGGCGGCCATTCCACAGCGTGATTTGGATGAACTCATTTTGAGTATGCCAAACCGATGTTCTTGTGTTGTTAGTGTTCGCGGTAGAAACACGGACAATTAATTGTTTAAGTTACCCAATAAAATTTTAAAGAAAACTGTTATTTCAGTCTTTTTTTCGAACTTTAATGTTAGTGGTTCAAATGTCAAAAATCCCTTTATTAGGAAAATGGCAAATTTCTTTATTAATGCAAAGGTGACTTGGTTTATCGTTACTGTGACAAACGAAAACACTTTATTTGATGAATCCTTAAAGAAAATTTTAATTAATATCAATCAGGAGAAAAGTTATTGCAAAAATATATGTTGATCCCTAGACACTTTTGATGTGTGTAGTTAGATTAGGTTAGAACTGTGACTCCTACCCCCAAAAACGACTAGAATATAAATGGAATAGAATATAAATAGAGACGAGGCCTTATCCAGTGGGCCATCGCGACGGACATATACATAAGAAATATTTATGATTCTACAGGAGTTATCTTAAAGTATCTAGACAAGGGATTCCCAACCGGTGGGGCGCGCCCCCTTCGGGGAGCGTAGAGTGACCAATGGGGGGGCGCGGCGGCTCCAATAATTATTAAATTTTATGTTCTGATTTTCAAAATCCGAACGTTTCATAATTTGTAGATAGGTACTGTAAAATGAGCTTTTGTATGTTTTTGTTTGTCGTACTTTTGTATGAATGGACTAGGTATAGAAAACCGAACCTTTCCGAAGCGGAGTGCTACAATTTTCGAGCTCACTTTGCTCGCTCTTGAGAAAATAACTCCTTTTTCTGTATGAATGGTCATAAGAAAACCAAACCTATCCAAGGGGGTGCCATCATTTTCGACCTCACTTTCGCTCGCTTCACGTTCTTATGCTTTTCTGCTTATGTCGACAAAGTAACTTACGGGCGTAGTAATTTTATATGAAAGTTAGTTAGGAACCCCTGATCTAAACTAATAATAATTATTATAAAGAGAAAAGTTTTGATGTTTTGTGTTTGTTTGTTACGCTTTCACGCTAAAACGACTGAACAGATTTGGATGAAATTTTGCACCTGGGTAGACCAGGACCTGGGTTAGGACATAGGCTAATTTTATCTTGATACTCCCAGAATCGAGACTTATGCAGGTGAAACTGCGGGGCGCAGCTAGTTTATAAATATTAATGTAATGTACTCGTAACTACAATGTCCTGTGGTTTCAAGAGTACTATACATAACCACAAAAATACAATGAGTAATAAAAATTATTGGAAATCAGTGGTAATCCAGTGGTGACGGCTGCCCTTTACGTGTCGTAGCTACTTTATTTTTTAATTTTTTAGGGCATCTCGTAGTTGACCTCTGACATCGTAACTACTTTAACCGGGCTTTCCTGTGGCAGCCTTAATCTTCCAAATCAAAGTCTCCAGCCAGGAGCATAAACTAAATTTATATACTAGGCGACGCTCGCTAAGGGCACCCCCCGTGGGGTACGAACCTCGGCTTAGGACATCGCTGGGGGGAGGACAGCAAGATGGGACAAGCTGGATCAAATGTGGGTAATTATTATTATCAGGGGAATTTAAAGCTACAGACTCAGCTTCGGCGCGGGCTGGGACATCGTTTTCGAGCAAGGATCGGGGAGGGAATATCGTAGATTAGGATGTGTCGAGCGAATATATACGGAGAATATTCTCGGAACATGGAGAATTTTAAAAATAAATAACATTAAAAGTATGCAGGAGGCAATAAATGCAACTGTCAATACCGATGTTATAAGGAGAAATTTACACTATTTTTATTATTTTAGAAAAAGAATTAGGATCCACGCGGGCGAAGCCGTCGGTAGTACCTAGTCTAAATTAATATTATTAAGAGAAAAGAAAAAATATTGCAATTAAATGAAAGAAAATTTAAAACTCAGATTAAAAGTACACTTTGTAAACAAGCATATTACAAATTAGAGGATTATATCCAAGATAAGAGTGCTTGGAAACATGCTGGTCCTGCTCCATAGGACAATTTAGAATCAAGACAAAATCAAACAGGTTGCTAATTTAATTGTTAAATTTATAATTTTGTATTATATGACATTGATTTTACATTCTGTGATTACTTTCTCACACACTGACTTATTAATTTTAAAAACATTAGGAAAATCGTCTACTTTTACTATGTTTGTAAATATGTGAGCATCATGTATCTATCATATAATTAAATTATCTGTCGTTGCTTCATTTTTAATTCTTTTTACCTATTGTGGTATAGTAATTTTATTCTAGGTGCATCGTCTTCACATATAATTATTTAAGTAATGTACGTACTAATACAAACTATTGTAAAACATTTTAAAAGAGTAACGGTGGAGTTTCTTGCCCATTCTTCTCCATACGAAAACTACCTTTTGGAAGGGGCGACTAGAATCAATTATATTATTTTGTAAATTTTGACGTTCAAAAGTGCCATACATGGGCCTATTTGAAATAAATGTTTTGACTTTGACTTTGACTTTGAATTCGCCGCCCCCGCAGAATAAACGCGCAATTGTAAAAAGTAAAAATAAAAAATCTACGACAACACTGTTTTTTTTTTTATCTTTTGTAGATGGTGTAATTATTATTAGGTGTTAAAGAGGTACCTTTTTTGAGTTATTCATAAGGATTTGGATAAGGGAAACAGAATAAGTGAAAAAAAAAACATTATCTATGTTTTTTTTTTTACTGATTCTGTTTTTCATTTTCTATATTGTGTAACTTCATAAATTTCAAGTTGGTATGTAACCTATTTGAAATTAATGAATTTTATTAATTTATCAGCTGACCCGGCCCGGCTTCGCACGGATAGCATTAAGGACTTATCTGCGGTGCACCTAACTACCCTGCCTACCTACCCTACCTACCCTATCTACCTACCTACCAACCTACATAAAACTACCTATCTACCGAGATATCATCAAAATTCATGCAAGCCTAGTACTTTTTGTTAGGATTTATGGCATATATATATTGGGAAATATACTAAGTGCGGAAACCAAACCCTATAATATAGAACATATTGGGAAATATAAGTTTTGATAAATGATAAATTTATAAAAACAATTTTCTTCATATCTTTGTTTTCGTCAATTTTCCAATGTTTTTAATAGTTACTCTGCTTTTCGTGATGGAGACAAAATCCATAAATATCAGTCCAGCTGTTCTCGAGTTATAAGTGTTAGGCTGGTTAACTAATTCAATGTCACTCAACGATAGAGTGCTGAGAGCACTCTATGGAACGGGCTATGCTCGGCGTTTCTTTGAAGGAATTAAGTTATCTGGAATAAAACCAGAGTTACCAACATAGCATGCAGAGTAAGCAAGCTGAAGTGGCAGTGGGCTGGCCTGGAGTGGAGACCACATATTGGGAAGCATAGTGTGGGAAGCCTCTCAGCTAGATGGACCGGCTTCCTTAAAAAGTCTTAAGTAGTCATCACAGGGGGACATATTGGATGTGGAAGGCATTGTACGTATTGTGAGCTTGGGAGAGGCCTATGTCCAGCAGTGGACTGCAATAAGCTGAAGTCATTGATTCATTGTGTTTTATTTAAGCTCATGAATGTCAACTTTTAGGTGTATCAGAAAGGTGTGGTCAAACTTAAGGGTGGTACAGACCATCTAACTGAACAACTTATATTGAAGTTTTATATGGAACAGCTAATAATGTTTTGCTAAATTGCCAATTCACTATGAATCATTCGAATTAATAAAATAATAAGCGAATCCTCTGCATGTACTTTAATATCATGTAAATGACGTAGGTCCGGCAGGAGATACGGTTCAATGACTCAGACCCAATGAAGCTCATCTTTTCAATATAATTATGGAAATATACTACCAAAACCCAGGATAAAGAAAGAAGAATACATAAAAAAACTTTTTAGATACTTAGAACAGGAATGATAAAAGAAAATAGAGAAGTGTACATCCAAAATACCTTTAGAATAAGCGCAGAATTCGACGTGTGTTTCTGAAATCTGAACTTCTTTAACACTTCCTTCACGTCGTCTGTGATGTCGCAGACGTTCACGTTATGTGCCGACATGTTTATTAGTCGAGTGTAATATAAATATAAACAATAAATACAGGAAATCTCCGCGGCTCCGTAGGATTGTTTACGTCGACAATTTGACAAGTAAGTGACGTCAACGCCCTTGACAACGATAGAGGTGGGAAGTGTTTATGGATGATTAGAGTCGATCGATTTAGAATATAATTAATTTTACATATTTTAAAAGGACTACTGACGTTTCAACAAGCAGGCCAGCATTCTAGAATTAATAAGTTTTACAGTTCACTTTGCATTTTAGGTATGAAGCTACAAGTAGGTGCACGACGGCTCGACTTGTCGAATTCAGTTGTAATCAGAAGATTTAAAAGTAACGCGATAGAAAGAGAAGCAACTTCTAGGTAAATATAGCATATATAGCACAGATAATATAATACTAGTACTGTAGTTAATAAGCGCTGTGCGACCTGAATTGCAATTTATTGTGTCGAAGCAAGACTCGCTTTTTATTTAAATGATTTTGCGGAGTAAACCATCTTGTACTAAACTGGGACAGTACAAAAAAAAACTCGATTCTTATATTTAAAAAAATCATCTTTAGGCTTTTTACCAGAGAAAAAATATCAGCTATCCATACTTCCACACTAATATTATAAATTTGAAAGTAGCTCTATCTGTCTGTCCACTGAATGAATTTCGATAAAATTTTGCAAAAATATAGATGGTGATCTTGGAAAAGGACATAGGGTACTTTTTGTCTAAAAAATAATCCTAAAGGGGGTGATTAAGGGGACGAAAGTTTGTATGGAAAATCCAGCATGTCTGTTAGGGATATGAAAATTCAAAATGCTTTTGGTAAAAAATAAGGAATTACGCATTTCAGCGTTTTTGTTAAATCATCCCCCAAAGGGGTCAAATAGGGGAACATGTAATATTGATTTTATGTGCCTTCTATTCAAAAGATTTAAGGGGTTGGAAATATAGTCAAAGTCCGTATCTTGAATTTACCATTAATATTCTTTATTTCATTAAAATCAGCCCATTCTGTCAAAAGTTATTACAATAGAAAGTCATAAAGTAACCTTTTTAACATGTAGGTATTATGTGTTCAATGGCGGCAGTAGAGTAGCTATTACAAATTAATGGTGATAACAATAATAAAAAAAAAACCAGTTAAGTGCGTGTCGGACCACGCACAATAAAGGGTTCCGTAGTTGGGATGAATTTATCCCAAGAACAAACTAAACTTTGTAGTTCAAAAACATTTTGCGTCCTGAGGGTTCCGACTCAAAGCTGTGGTTGCTCGATTACCCAAATTTCCAAATCTCGATTGAAGGATCAACTTAACTTTTCAATTAAAATAATTCAAGATACGGACTTTGACTATATTTCCAACCCCTTAAAGCCTCGGCCAAACCAGAGCGAATACAACGCGGGACGCGGGAGCAAAGCGGGAGCGTTAACAACGCGAAACTAACGCGGGAATTATCGTGCACACCTGCGCGACTACAGCGCGAATAGCGAACTTCATTTTCTTTAATAAATAGTTACAGCCACACGCCTATAGTTTAGTGTAGCACCTAAATTGTTGTGTTATGTCAGTCTCATATTTAACATCAGAGTCTGACTCTGATGAAGAAGACCTTTTATTGCTTGACCTTACGGAACGGACCGATTGAGTCCCATATTTTATCCTTTTTATATCCAGGATTTTTCAGATCGTATAGAAGAGTATTTTCTCTTACTTTTTCGATAATATTATTATCGGTCATCGTGGAGTTTAATTAATGAGACGTCCGTAATAATATAACGATCTGTACACACGTCTGACCACAAGACGCGTGCTTTCCACTCACTCCCGCATTGCCGACGCGGTGTTCCCGCCTATTACTCTATGGTTCCCGCGTTACGGTCGCGTAGGTGTGCAAGGCGCCATATAATAACACGAGCAGCGTCCGCCGCATTAGTCAGATCCGCCGTCCGCGGCATGTACTTTCCGACCCTGATGATCCCATCACACTCCTCCAAGAGCAGAATAGGGCCACCAGTACAATATACAAAAACAGACGCCTCCCGTCATTCCGACCTCGCCGCCGAGGTCCTTTGCGATCGCGACCGTGTCCCTGATTAATTGATACTCCTCCCCGACCCTTGCTCGAAAACGAGGTGCCAGCAAGTTGTTGCCGCTGAGCACGTAGCTTTAAACTACCCCGCATAATAATCATGATATAAACCAATTTTGATCCAGCCTGTCCCTTCTTGCTGTCCTCCCCTCAGCGACGCCCTAAGCCGAGGTTCGTACCCCACAGGGGGTGCCCTTAGCGAGCGTTCGCCTAGTTTTAATTTAGTTTAGTTTTTTGCCCCTGGCTGGAGGCTTTGAGTGTAGCAGCTTAAGGCACCCACAGGAAAGTCCGGTTAAGCAGCCAAGACCTTAGTGGTCAAAACTGCGAGATGCCCGTAATAAAAAATAAAAAAAAAAGCGTCCGCCGCGCTTTAGACGCTCCCGCTTCGCTCAGGTTTGGCCGAAGCTTAAATCTTCTACACACGGTCTATGAATTTTTGATCTCAGATTGAAGAACAAACTTAACTTTGACAATTTTCGGATTTTCCTTTTTACTTGACCTTGCTTCACGCATAACTTCATGCTGCTATCTATTATCTGCCTGTTACCTTGTGATGCCGTAACGGCTGAACGGATTTAGTTGAAAGGCATACGGATAGGCCATGGGTTGACCTGACCTGGATTAGAACATAGGATACTCTGCAACCCGGTAGCACGTTCCTGTGGGATATTTTCCGACATCTACGCGGGCAAAACCGCGGGCAAAAGCTAGTCTATTTATATAAAAATCGGTCAAGTGCGAGCCGGACTCTCATACGAAGGGTTCCGTGCCGCCATATCGTATAAATACCGTTCCATCTAAAGTACAACAAAATGGGTATTATGTATACATGGCGCACGCGCAACCAGTTGATTTCTACATTTATAATTTATGGCGTCTGCACCCTAATTGCGTATCACACTTTCAATCACAATCCGAGAGTTTTGATGGTAAAATTTCGTCTGCTCAAAAACGTAAACTGTCAAAATGAAACCCATTGCAATCAATTGTCATTTTATGTGTGCTACGCAATTACCCCGCTGGTGTGAGGTATTCAAAGGATTCTACATTACGTTCGATCGATAGCGAATGTTGGGACATTTAAATGAAAAAAAAAACACCATGATTTACGACGTAGTAGCCAGAAGTGGTAGTAATAAGTACATTTCAGTACATTTACGCAAACCACAATAAAACTCTACGTTCATCAAATAATCGTCTTCTTCTATGTCCCACTCACCGCACTGACTTCATTCACTCTTCCTTCTTCTTTCAGTCTATCTCTCTGTGGAATGCGCTCCCCCAAGAAATCAGGATGGCAACCAACAGATTATCCTTTAAAGTTCGCGAGCACATTAGTAAGAAGCTGGCAGTATCATCACAGCGGTATTATTTTCCTTCCCATTGTTTGTCTTATTTGTTTTATAAGTATATTCGTGTATTTATGTGTATTTTTTTGTTCTTATATTTATATATATTTAGCTATATTATATTATTGTTTTAATGCGCATATCTATATCCTTATATTTAAATAAATATTTATTCCACAATTTTCAAAATTGCACCTACCACTGTTTGTCTCTGCATCACTCCAAGGTTGACTGGTAGAAAACGCCTTTTTTTTGGTAGGGCATTTCATAGTTGACCTCTGAGATCATGATTACTTAACCGGGTTTTCCTGTGGGTGCTTTAAGCTACTACACTGAAAACCTCCAACCAGGGGTTATTCAACTTTAATAAAACTAGGTGAACGCTCGCTAAGGGCCCTGTGGGGTACGAACCTCGACCTAGGGCGTCAACCGGAGGGAGGACATCAAGGATAGGACAGCGCTAGTAGAAAATGCCTATGGAATTAAGTCTGCCTCTGTACATTTATGTGCTTAAAGTATTAAATCAATAAATAAATAAGTAGTATTGTGCTGATGATAAAATTATATAAAGGAACTACCTTGAATTGAATGTTATCAGGTTACGATGCCGCAAAAAATGTCAGTTTTCACGCTTGAATAATTAGAATGATACTTTTTTGTGTTTCAATCGGACAAACTTCCGTCACCTGACTAGAACTACCCTACAGTTCCGTTCAAAAACCTAAAACAGATATTCTAGGACAGAGTTCCTACTGACTTAAATTTTAATTAAATACAAAAATTGGAGTTTTGTGTATTTGTTCATATTTATTTAATTATGAGTTACGTAATAATTTCTAAAATATTCTAAGTATTTATGGTGTTCGGAACGCAAACGTCAACATGACATATTGAAATGAAAAGGTACATTTTACTGCTGTTCATAGAAAAGGTTTTTTTTTGTCAATAATATCAACAAATAAACTAAAAAAAAGGTTTTGATAAATTTCCTGTAAACTAGCTTCTTCCGTATAGTGTTTTATTTAATTTTTATCTTTAATTATGGTGTAAAAGCGTGAAATATCGTGAGGTGTTAGTCTGTGATTATAAGTAGTTTACAATTTTATCGGTTTTCTGCTATAATGTATGTTTAGGCGGCCTAAATAAAGGTCAACAGCATTGTGGAGGAATCTGCTATACCTGTAAGTATTGTTAACCACTTGTATTTAGCGATAATTCTGACATAAACATCGCACAAAGTAACATAACAATCATTTCTATGAAGTCTGTGTCGTACGAAACTTTCTCATTGTTTAGTTGATTTTATTAAAAAAAATTTAATACAAACGTCAATTAAGATGGTCAATCGTTAGGTTTATCTGTAGATATTGTGCAGAAATCGTAGAGATTACACCATTTTAAAGGATTAGTAGGTTTTAGATAAGAAATCGGAAATAATTCTCTTAATGTCCTTATGCTATCGTCAATCGACATAGCAAGGAGTTAGTGACCTACATAATTATGTTAATAAGAGTGCATTGGAGTTTGATTTATCAGTGAAACATTTAAATATTGAGATTTTATTGTGAATATCTGACATTTACGTAGTATAGAGACTAGAAAGGGTAAGTATCTGTTAAAATATAATTTCAATTAAAAATAAAATAATAAACCTAGTCTTATAACTACAAGGTATCTATATCATTATAATTTTAAATATCTCATTAATTATATTTTAATTAATATTAGTAAAAAAGTACTTGAAAATTATTATTTTGTCACATAATTGCTTTTAAAGTAGAATTATTTACTTTTGTATTAGAATTATATATTAATTTTTAATTTTGTTACTCTGATAGCCTGTTTTTTATTGAAGACAATAAGCTTTGTTTAAATTATACTGCTTCTGTTCAATGTGTTTCACTTTAAATATTATGTACACCTATAATTTGTGTATACATTAGCAGTAGTAATTCAAATCAGGGACCGAAAACCTTTTTTCCAGTTACCGTATTAATACTGTTTACACACACACAGGTGATGCACACCCTTTGACTAATGCCAATGGTATGTGTAAGATAGAAGTAATTTTTACTTTTGTAACTGATATATATAATACTGGTTGTATTCAATTTAAGGTAACCATTAAAAATAACTTTAATATAAAAAATAATGTTGTAACTGAATAAATACCCGATCATACTGGTTTCGGTCCTTGATAATACAATTTGTTAGTAATGACACACATCTTAAAAAAAATTGGCAAATTATGGTATCTAATAATTACCTGCTTAATCTAGTAAAAATAATTAATGATAATGTCAAAATCATTATTAATAATGTCCAAATCAGTATTAATATAATAATCAACATCAATAATCAAATATACACTGGGTACAAGAAACAACATTGTTCAAGGTACGATCTGAAGGCAATACTTGAGTCCTGGTCCAGTGCCTGAGTATTAGACCATATTGTCCAGTAATCATCATCTTCCAGCCCTTATCCCATGTTACTTGTGGTTTGCGCAACACATTTTCTTCCTTTTTCCATTCTACCCTGTCAACCGTCACGCTATCATTCACTCCCTTCTCTTTCATATCATTCCTCACAACATCCATCCATCTTTTCTTTGACCCTTCCGCTCCCACTCCATCCATCAACACTCTTTTAGTCACATGCGTTTCCTCCCTCCACATGACATGACCATAACAAGAAAAACTTTTCTGTCACTGGTGCCACTTTTAAAATTTCTATCTTGCAATCTTTTTCATCCGTCTTCATTATAGCCCAGTATTCCGATTCATACAGTTCGACAGGCCTTAGGGAACGTACCTATATCCCCCCCCCCCTTGGTGACCACCCATAGTATATGACCCCCCCCTCGCCCTCTAGTTTTCATGTAGTAATTCATAAATATAGTTTTAAATAAATGTTTGTTGACAGAAAGTTAAAAAAAAAATCATTTGGCTCATATTTGTCTTTATTAATACAGCGCTTGTCGCGTGACGCCAAGAGTACGTATTCACCTATAATAGCAAGTGAATAAAATATTAACAAGAAGAAAAAACTTATGTAAAAACATATTGTAACAAGAACACACAAAAATAAATGTATTTTTTTCTTTTATTCACATTTATTTTTTTATCAACGAATGTTGACAACTTGCTTGAAAACTGCCCTGCAATACAAACTTTCAGTTTTCAATCAGCTGACGTCCGTGTACATAAGTGTTGCCACCTGTGAGTTAAAAACGCTGCGCGCCATATTTGAATATAGCTCGAAAAAGCACGAGTTTTCTCTAGAGGATGTTGACTATGTTACAAAAACCTGAGGCTCCCCGGCCCTGTGACCAAGCGTGGTATTTCGAAGGCCCCCTCCCCCCAGAATGGATCACGTAGTATGGGTACGTTCCCTTCTCACGGACTTGTAGATTTTCCCCTTTAACTTAAAAGGCATTCGTGGGTCGCAAGTTGCTCCTGCGACCTGTGACCATTGCATCCATCCTGAGTTGACCTTCCGCCCAGTATTACCTTTCCTAAATATTTATATAAACTGCAGTTGAATGTATATAGGTCCTGTTGGTATTCTTCAATAAATAAATAAATTTTATCCAGGAAATACTAAATGTCAACAAACACTTTCAATGGAAATCACAATAAATTACATTTTTCATTGTAAAATGAGTGGTCTGGTACACAATTTACAATGAAAAAATGTTGTTTATCTGCCATACTTAGTAAACTATGTTTATAGATCTCATTGTGCTACAGTGAAGGAAAGTGAATGAGTAAATTTATACTCTTAAGTAATGGATAATGTAAAATCAGCCCATAATGTTCCCACTGCTGAGACACAGGCCTCCTCTCTGTGAGAGGGAGTTGGCTGTAATCCACCACGAGAGTCCAGTGCGGGTTGGTAGATGTCACATGTCTTCGAAGTTTGTGGGTCTCGGCCGATTTCCACACGATGTTTTCCTTCACCGTTTTGAGAGCAGGGGTGATGAAATAATGTACACAAAGTAAAGCGCCTGTCAGGGTTCGAATCTACGACCTACAAGTCGTAAGCCGTAGTCGTTATCACTGGGCCACAATTTCTCCACTGATTCTTATGTAGAGTTTTTTAAAAAAATATAAAAATTCCTAGATATTAGCAACAAAATTGCTATAAGAAAATGAAGATGATAAATAATTAATTATCTTGTACAACAAGTAAACACCTTAATTAATAGTGATTTTAGCCTCCTTTTTACCAAGAAAGCCTGTGTTAGGAGACTCCGCTCTTACTATATTATCTGTGGTACTGTGATACTAAATATACCGAAACGATACCGCACCGACCAATGATGTAAAATCAATTAAATCAATAAGCATATGCATTCTTTGTTTCAGATTTAACTAAATAATAATGGACTGGACATAAAGTGCGGTTTTGTGATATTTACAGTGTAAGGAACAAATATCATCATGTCTTCCTCATGTAAGTATTCCTATTTTACCAATACATATTTTCGAATCCCGAATCGGCAAACGTGAGGCGTGCTACACACTTGTTCCGTGTTCCGGTTGGCACATTCGATTCGGAAGTATTTTGTTGAACAAAAAAGGCGACCTGACGCAATGACTACATATATTCGGCTTTCATTCGGCTCGTGCCGATCGGCAAACTCCATTCTAAAGCCCATTTCGAAATAAAAAAAGAAAAGAAACCTTTCGGTACGAAACCCTAAAAAGGATCAGAATTTGAATGAATTTACCTGCAAGATAAATAAGCCAAAGCTTAGCCAGAGATGCAGTAACAGGCAGTTAATCTTGTAAATAAATCGAGCTGTTTGTATGTACTTAACACAGTTTAGTAATTAAATACCAGTTGTTTACGTCGATAACGGGGCTAGACCTTCGATCAGTTGTGGGCGGATATTGTCAGTATGCAAATGTGTTTGAGTCATTTTAATTATAATAACCTACGCTATCTCGATATAGAGAGATGGAAATATCGTACCTTTTAACATATTATTTAACATAATATTATGCTTGTATTCCCCGAAACGTTAGGCAGAGGTGTTGATTAGGATTTAGGATACTTTTTATCACAGCAGAACGTTCTCGTGGGACAATTTCTGACCAGACCGGCACGCAGTCGAATCCGCGGCCAAATACTTATTAATATTTTTTGTTACAGTTGAAAGTACTGAAATGCTGGAGAAGAAGCCTCCGTAAGTACAAGATAATTAACTAAGCTATTAGATATTTAATTATGTATAGTTTTTATGTTAATCTACTAATTTTCCGTCGCTTCAGTAGGAAAATAGCGACCGGGCGCTAGCGTTCTCAATTATTAATTAAGATAGAGAAATGGTATTAAAAGATGCGTTACTAAAAGGGCTACAATACTGCAACAATTCTACTATTAACCAAAATCGTCGTACTAATTGCTCATCTGCACAAAGCGCCATTTGCACGGTACAAGTTTATTGCCTGTGGCATACCATAAAATTGAAGCATCGATTGACTGGCACCGTCTGAACAACATACAAATAAAATTGCATTCAATTCTGGCATGAAATTTTTCTATCACACGAACGAAAAAAATAATAATAAAAAATCTTGAGAAGACGTTTAATAAAATAAAATTAAATATTTGACAGCGCAAATATGGGCAATACTTGAATTAATTGTACCAAGACGTGCAACTTTGTGTTTAGACGAGGCAACTCGTCAATTGTGACATGGAAGAACCTTAGCACATGTAACATAGTTAGTTGTAACATAGCTGTAATTGAGCTCTTTGTGAAGTACCTCGTCCGGGGAACTACCAATCACTACTTATACCTAAGTCTATTTACAACCTTGTTTCCAATTGATGTTATTTCCACTTAAATAAACCTTAATTTATGCTAGTGTAAAATTAAATAAAGTTGATTTTAGACTGACTAGTACTGTTGAAAAATCATTAAAAAAAACTATGAAGTTGTAGCGCAAACTGAACCTTATGTGTAGGCATTACAATTGTTTTTTCTAAGACTCGTGTTTGTTTACATGTTTGGTAGATGAATTGTGAACGCAGATTTTCATACATATTTCTTCCGCAAAGTGGCGCGAGCCTTGCTGTGTGACCACGAGACATTCCAGCTTTATTTGTTTATATATATTTTATTTTACACCAGAAAATATAACAAGGAAATTAATTTAACACTACAAAACATACCGAGAAATATCTCTCAGGCATGATTTTCTCACGATGTTTTCCTTCACCGTTTTGAGAACTGTGTTGATTAAATAATTTACACAAAGTCAAGTGCCTGCCTGGGTTTGAACCTACGACCTACAATTTGCAAGTCGCGGCCGTTTCCACTGGGCCACCACTACTCTGCTGCTGACTGGACTGGTCCACTCAAATATGTGTGGTTCTTTCCTCAAAAGACCATCACACACAGTTTTTCTAACTGAACAGACAGCTGTGCTGCTGGGGAGTTTGTTGCGCCATATCTTCCCAGCCAAACCACTAGGAAGTGGTGAAGGGTGGGCGTTTTTGGAGGACTGTCAGTAATTTTGGCGTTCGAAAAGTGCTGATTCTCAGCCTAGTTTGAATAAATGACGTTCGAATTTTGAATTTTGACACTAGTCCGCATGGTCCTCTCACTTCATCGTCTCACTTCTGCGCCGACCACAAATAAATTGGAATAAGAGAAAGAGAATGATGGAGACTGTTATACATAGACTGTTATTACACGACTGCCCAAAAAGGAGTGTAATATTTTCCATAACTTTTAAATGCCTGAACATATTTGCATGTATGGGGTAACGTTAGAATCCTTACGTCATCCCGAGTGACATACGCTATATTTTCATGGCGGCATTAAAGCTCCATATTCAAATGTGTAAAAAAAATAAAACTTTATTAATTACAATATGGGTATCCAATTGAATGCCTTTATTATTTTATTTTATTTAATTTGTATATACAAAGCGAAGGGTCACTCATTTACACGCTGACTAAACGATAAATAAAATTGTCATTGTAGTCGGGGGACCTCCCAGATTAAAAAGCGTTCCACACAAAAATTTTATTAATCTAAGGTCCCCCGACTGCAATAACAATTTTATTTATCTGTTTAGTCAGCAAGTAAATGAGTGACCTTTCGCTTTGTTACGTTTTTTTTTTTACTTTCAGTTCATTTTTTGGCAGGGCAGTTGTGTTTTTTTTTTTTGTATTTCGCACATTATTTAAAGACAAAACCTCATAAATAAATGCCTGATATTTATGAAAATGTTTCACTCCTGATTGATTGCACTCCAATCACGCTGCTATCTAAATGATAGTCAATGAGCTGAAACTATCTCTCATTAAGACAGATAACAATAAGGCCGATTGTCTTGGCATGAGTACACGCATAGCAACGAATTACCACATAAGTAGTATAACCCTTGTATCTCCCGAAAGGACAGGCAGCAGTGTATATGTTACACGATAATTGGAAAAACCATATTTGTTTTGCGAATATCCTAGGATTTTTGCAAAAGTCCGGATAATTCGAAACTAATCAATGATTTTCGTAATATTACGAGCTTATTTATATCGGGATTTTTGCAACAACCCAGTCTTTTCAGGACGATAGAAAAATGATTGCTGATTGGCGAATTTGTCACTAATACCACCTTTAGTCTGGTTGGTAAAATGTATACAACAAGTGATTTTTGACGCGATTGTGTATTCAATGCTCTGAAAACAGGCGTGTCTTTTGACCGCCAAATGTAGACAGTTTCAGTTATCTCCTACTTTCCGAGGTTCGTCTGTACCAGTTACCGTACTGCAGGGTACCACCCGCACTTGATATCCCAACCAGTCGTAGTCAGCGCTCCTCCTCTATATTTATTATGCGCACAGCCCAATTGTGGAACTCTCTGCCAACGTCTGTGTTTCCACATATAACCCGTCAATCTTCAAAGCAAGTGTGAACAGGCATCTTCTGGGTACGCTCGTCCTATCATAGACCTCATCCATCGCTTTTCATCAAGCGTTATCGAGATCAAGAGCAGATAGCAAGCCCATACAGTACCTAATAATTAAGAAAAAATAACATGGTTGCTCTAAATGAAAGACATGAAGATGAACACTTTTCAAGTTTAATGTTAACTAAAACTAAATTTTTATAGTACGCCCATATTTCGCCAGTTATATTTAAGTCCCACGTTAAAGGGGCGAACCTATTGCTATCAACTGGGCACAAATCCAGACTCCGGGTTGCTAAGTAAGAAGTTGCAGCTGCTGAGTATAAAATAATCCAAAAGTCGTCTGTTTGGACATCTATAGAAAAGAGAGAAAGTACATAGAATAATTAGAAAGTTTAGGAATTGTAAGCGCGTTCGAAATTAAACGCCTGCTGCAATTATAATAGCAGCATGTTGTTGATACACAGCACTAAATCTATGCTGAGAAAATAATGATAGGCGCTCTTATTTTATTTAATTAATTAATTTAATAATTTAATAATAATTATTAATTATATATAATACATAATTTAATTAATTGATGGTCACGGTCACCCATCTACAAACCGACCGCGGAAGCGTAGCTTAACCTTCAGTCGACCCGTGCGGCTGTTATTATTTAGGTAAAAGTTCCAGAAGATGTCATCTCAGTATTCTTGGTAATTACGAAGTGTCGTTATATTTACTATTCATATAATTTATTACATTATAAAGCAGTGATAGCCTAGTGGTGTGACCGTGGGACTGCCAAGTCATAGGTCTCGAGTTCGAACTCAAGGCACGCACCTCTGACTTTTCGGATTCATGTACGTATTTTATAATTATTACTTGCTTCAAAAACGGTGAAGGAAAACATCGTGAGAAAACGCCTGAGAGAGATATTTCTCGACGGCATGTGAAGCCAACTCACGAGGCCCATGGGCGGTTTTATAACTCTGACACCAGGTTAGTCACTAACCACACGAAAAGAAGATTATATTTACCAATCAGGCTAAAGTATTTCAATGATAATACGAGTAAGTAATTGTGACCTTTGCGCTTTATGTAGACATTAAATGAATTTGTTTAAAAGATAAGGCGCTTGGTACAGGTAAAGTGTGTCAACTACGTTTATTATCTAGCCACTTCGTAGATAGCCACAGAATAATACAGAAGGCGCACTCCGCATTTTAGGTACATGAAGCTACAAGTACCAGGGACTTGAAACGTTACTCAAAATAACGTTATGCGAAGTTCCAGTAACGATAATTTGTACCGTTCCACCAGGATCGCAACACAAATAATTCCTTGGCTATAACGATACTAACAAACGGAACGAAATCTTAAACTGTTTAATAACAATATTAAAAATACATCGTTATTAATATATCGGTATAACGAAATAATAACGTTATTTATTTCGATACGCAACATAGCCGAAAAAAATTGTGAAGATGACACTATCACATAAATATCAAAGTAGGTTGGTAACCACAACTATTCATTCACAATACTGTCTGTAGAAGATGCGCACTCTCGAACGAACTTAATGTTTAAATACGGCGGTGGCTTATCACAAGCTGGCCGCCGTAAAGATGTGGCCGGTGGTGGTGGTGGTGGGCGACGACGACGGAGCGGTGGTCAGCGGGAAAAGTTCTTAAGAATGACATTATAAAAATGAATCTGTAACGTTATTACAAGCGGATATCAGCAAAATGTTAGTAATGATATTCTATAACGTTTTGTTTTTGTAACGTTATTCATATTTTTCGGTTTTAGTATCGTTACAAATTTTGGAGCGTTATAAGATAACATTTAGTGTAACGGAACGAAATTAATTTCGTTTTCAAGTCCCTGACAAGTACGCGGTGGGCTCATCTTGTCGAGTCAATTCAGTGAGCGGAACGTAGTCAGAAGAGGTTTACTAATTATAAGCATACTATATGTTGACATAATTTACAATGGCATAACGAAATTCGCTCATGCGATCATTGCGCATAAATGTTTAGCCATAATGTTTTTTTGCCTTATATACTGTTGGCATAATAATAATGAAGCATCATTTTATAAAACATAATGTTATCAACGCATAATGATATTCACACATAATGTTCTTTGGAATAGAAATAATAAACCCTAATATAAATAAGGGGGTGACCCAAGGGCCACCCCCGCCGCACCTTAACCTAATCGAATAGAGTAATTCCCAAATTATAATATGTTTTTATTTTTATTTATGGCTTATGATCAGTGATTGGAGTAGGTAGATTGATTTGGGGTCAATTAACTGGCACGTATATATTAGTATGGATATGCCTCCGGGATTCCGGGAATTTGAAATTATTAAGATTTTTTTAAGGTGTTTCAAATGTAATGTGTAGAATAAAGAATACATCAATATGAATAAGAAATGTTTAACCCTTTTGCTGTTATTGCATTGAATGCGAAAAAATATTGAGAAGTATAAAAATGTATTTTTATTTATTTATTTATTCAAGAATAGTAACAATTACAAGCAGCAGATAATATAATATACTTACAAGAAATAACTACTAAATTAGTCATATTATGTTAGTTTCGAATAGACGCACAATAGTAAAGTTCACTTTATTACTTCATAAATAAGAAAAAAAACAATTTAAAATGTTTATCCATTCTATAAATTTCTAATGTAGTAGTTTAAAAATCCTTACTTTTACAATATTTGATTCAATCCCGTAAGTACCAAAATGAAACCCCGGAAAAAAGGCTTATCCATGTAATGATTTCTAATTCATGTTAATGACGAATAAATAATGTGCCTTAAAAAAATATGCAAATCCAAACAATGCCAAAACAAATCAGACCAAATGACAGTTATGCTAACCTTTGCATTATGCCAAAGTATTATTATGCTAATAAAAGTTGTGCGAAAACGTTATGCCAAACAATATTATGCCTTAAAATTCTATACCAAGGGGGTGGATTCCCGTCAGAAGACATAAAGTTATAGCTTGTCCACTCTGAAATGGTTCACTCCATTACTGCATTTTATATACAATGTTGTAGTGGGGCACGTCATTTTAGACTGCTATACGCGATAGAAACAGAGGCATAATAATATAACTGTAGGTAATTAGCGCTGTGCAACCTGAATTGCACTTTATTGTGTCGAAGCAAAAACTGGCCAAGTGCGTGTCGGACCACGCACAATAAAGGGTTCCGTAGTTGGAATGTATTTATCCCAAATACAAACTTAACATTGTAGTTGAAAAACATGTTCTCCTATACATTCTATCTGCAAATTTAAGTTTGTACGCACAATATTGAGAGATTTACCATGTTATTTTAAGATCATAGACTTCTTATAAGTTTTCCTTTAATCTATGAGTAAAGAACTATTATGTTTTTTTTTTCGATTTATTTGGCTAAATAGTTTCGGAGATTAGGGGGAAAACTATACCAGCTACGTTGGTTCACCCCAAAAAAAAAAAACTAAATAAATTTTAGTTTGTTTTTTTTTTCATGTTTAGATATTGATACCTTATCACGTCAGAATTGCTAAAATTAAGTGGCAGTGGGCAGGGCACATTGCTCGCAGAACAGATGGCCGATGGGGCCGAAAGGTTCTGGAGTGGCGACCGCGTACCAGAAGACGTAGCGTTGGAAGGCCTCCCACAAGGTGGACCGATGACCTGGTTAAGGCCGCAGCAATCCGCTGAATGCGAGAAGCACAGAACCGGTCGAAGTGGCGGTCCTTGAAAGAGGCCTATGTCCAGCAGTGGACGTCTTTCGGCGCAAATGATGACCCATCACGTCTATAGAGTTTCGCAGACTAATATTTATTTTGCCCTGTCTACATTTCAATATACTTCGTTTACTCACAAATCCGCTTACCAGCGTGCAGAATCTTTATCTTTGTCATTGAGCACTTGAGACAAACGGATAGACATGATTGTCTCTTCAAACGATCGATTTTAAACCTTGTTTCAACGTAATAGAGTTGGTATTGCATCAGCTATCGGTTTCGACGCGATACTATGATCTAAGTAGCGTAATCTGTTTAGTGATGGGCTGTTATCGATAGAGGTTGTCGATGGTTGTCTAGTTTTATTGAACGTGATATTAGATTGAGTTTGTTTGACCTTCGTTTTTTCTTTAAACGCTTATGCTGTACACAGCACAGCTACTTATTTTTGAAGAAATAGGCTCCTGTGCCTTTTTCAGCAAATATGGATCGGGAAGTAAGCCTTAGTGGCCTTTCCTCTTAATGTTATTTTTGCGTATGTATGTCATGATGAAATGTTACTCAGTGAGTACTCCACTGCTAGGAAGAGGCTACTTCTCACATAGAGAAGAAACTAGCATTGATCACTACGATTTCTCAGATTTCCTTCATCTGCATTGGGTGCGAAAATAAAATTGCATATAAAATAAGTTAGTACATACATAGTTGGTTGTGAAAACATGATATTTCGTGGATTAAGAAAAATATAAAAATCAAAAGCCCCGTTCAAATAAGTGGAACCGGTATGCATTGCCAGTTCAATTAATAAAATGCCAAAATTAATGTAAAAGTTTTAAAAGTTTCCGCTCCAGAAATACCGTTAAGTAACATACTTTCGTAATGGTTGATAAAGATGGCAATAAATTGATCCTTTTTATGTTCATATCGAATCAGATTGCGTTGAATAATAAAAACAGCCAGTTATTGTCCCAATTCGGGGTAAAACCCTCTTCTCATACAGAGATGGAACGACAATATTGATCTCCACGATGATTTCAGTCATTTCAGTGTAGGTTCGCACGATGTTTGCTTAAAAAAAAAAATCTTCTTTGATTTTTAGCCTAGTGGTTTTTCGGCCCTCTACCGGTCTCCAATGTCGTCATCATTACCATTCTGCCGAAAGACGTCCACTGCTGGACATAGGCCTCCCCCAAGCATCGCCACAAAGACTGGCCTTCGACTTTTACTAAGTCATCGGTCCACCTTCGTGAATGACCAACCCATGATCTTGAATTATTTTAATTATATAGTTGTAGTTTCACGCAAAGCTTACTAATTAGAAATGTTATGAACAGTTACTTATTTATTTGAAAATAAGTTCACTAGTGTTTACCTGTTTGGAGATTTATTTGATTATCTCCTACCCACGGGGCATTCGTACCAAAGGACCACTAAAAATCTACACAAAACTTCACTATTTCGATGTTTGCAACATAATATCGATATACTATAATAGTCCGCCTTTTCCACCACTAGAGCTCTTCCATTGAAGGTATCTCGTCGGCTCTACGGCAGTCCACGCGCGCGCCCGCGAACCACCAGTCGTTATGTGCAGCGAAAGTTGTCGAACTTGCCCGAAGCGATTCGGAACACTTTCCAAATTCAAAATACTCTAATTTTTTCCGCTAATTCGGTAATTCTACCAGTCGTTTGATTTGTGAAAAGTTCGGTATTGTGCTGTGTTCTTTTTTCGAAACGAATTCGGATTTCGTTTTTCGATCTTTCAACTGTTTTTTTTTGGTTGTTGATAGATTTAATTGTCTTAAGTTTTTCTGTGTAACTTTAGTACCAAGTTGAATTTATAGAGCAGTGGTTTTATAAGTTTTAAGTAATCAAAAGTTCTGCGTAATTCTGCATCGGGTTCTATTTAAGTGAAAGTTATTGTAAACGGCAGATTAGATGCGGTAACTGGTGAAGTTACAGCTGAATACAACGCTCCGGTTTCACAAAATTTATTATGTACACAAATTACGATTTAGCGCGAAATTGGGTAAATAATTATGCTAAATTACTCGTTTGTTACGGATATGATATGTTTGTGTTTAAATTCAATACAATGAACATGCATTTATTTACTTGTTCGAATTCTACCAAAAAAAACCTCGTTCAAAGTCACAAGGAAAACCCAAACAGCTATTTCTACCGCCAATCAGCGTTGCTGTATTCCGGTTTCAAGAGTTTTTCTTCATCTTAGCGGCGTCGATGGCAAAAATAAAATGAAAAAGTATACGATATAAGTACTCGAATTCACTTTTCGGCGAAAATTGGTAAATAAAAAAATTAGGCTTGTTGTGAGGATCTCAAATATATATTTTTTATAATTTTATAATAAATACTTTTAAAGATATTTAAGAAAGTAGATGAAAATTTACCATTTCTTATCTCCGAAACTACTGAGCCTAAAATTTTGAAAAGAATACATAGTATGGTTCTTTACTCATAGATTACAGGAAAACCTATAAGAAGTGTATGATCTCAAAATAACATCGAAATTCTCTCAATATTGTGCGTAGAAATTTACATTTGCAGTTGGAATGTATGGGAATGTATGTTTTTCAACTACAATGTTAAGGTTGTATTTGGGATAAATTCATCCCAACTACGGAACTCTTCATTGTGCGTGGTCCGACACGCTCTTGGCCAGTTTTTTCATTACTTTGGCCCAAAACTCAACAACGCGAATACCGTTCGCTGACGCAGCCATTAGATCATCACGTGTGCAGGTGACAGGGTATGCGGTGCAAGATGGGAAGTGAGCCATTATCTGTAGAGACACGCTGCATACACACAGGAGATACTGAGCCGTCCATTAACCGGACTTGTGAAGGTTGTCCTTGCGGCCGCAGCAAGGACAACCTCCACAAGTCCGGTTCTTGGGTACGAAGTCTGTTTTAAGTTTTCCAAGTAGGACACGGTAACTTGTGCCTGGATGGGAGCCTCTCTGGTAATTCAGGCACAGGATACATTTCAGCTTTGTCTCTGGGATGGCAAAATCGATCCCTGATAACTTAGGCTTGTCTACCGTTGGCCATCCAATAACTTTTAAAAACCTGGACTTAATAGCTTGGAATAACTATTAACGGAGAGCAAGCGTGGTGATCTGTGCTCGTTCCTTCCCTGTTTGAGAAGAGGACTTTAATAGAACAGTTCTCTGTTGGAATATTGCCCGCTTCTAAGTCATCATCATCTGTCAAGCCTTTTCTCAACTCCATATGTTGGTGCCGGCTTCCAGTCTAACCGCGCCGCTGAGTACTAGTATTTTCCACTGCCAAGTATGAGCCTTAAATGGATAAAATTGCTGATTTAGCGGAACATCCGCTTTCAAGAATGCAATAAATACTCTATTAATGATCCCAGCATTTTCTTAACAAATGTTCTCATCGTTTCCAGTCTAACTGATCATCTTCCCGATCCTAATTTATCAGTGGTCGGCACAGAATGTGTTTTCTTTTTCCCATACATCTCTATCAATCATCTCGGTAGTCACCCCCCTTTCTAGCCATATCATCTTTCACACAGTCCATCCATCGTTTCTTTGGTCTTCTTCTACTCTTATACACTTTTCTTTGGAACAATATTTCTTTCTCTTTTCTCACGTGGTCCTGATTCTATGAGCTAAGTGTTACAATTAGCCATTTGATTCAATATGAGTAAGCTTGATTGTGTCTTTAACAATAGCGTTTATTTGACACCAACTATTTATTCTGTAACTAGGTCTGTACAAACACTTTTACACGACAATCATATTTTTTAAACTAGCTGGGTTCGGCGTTTCCGATCTGACTACTCTTAGAAGAAAGGCCGAAACAAACTCAGGAGTCACAGTCTCTTTAAAAAGTGCTGACAATATCTTGGTCAGATCATGTGAGAAATAATATACATGTGTCTGAAATAGTTTGAGAAGCGATGCGAATATTACTACTGCAAGCCGGTCTGTAACATGTTATCCTTGTATATAAATTGTGTGAGTCAAGGATATGAGTGATTACTTATATAGCACCGCCAACAATGGAGCTACAGAACCCACAGATTAATCTAATAAGACTCGATTCATCCTGAGATTTCTTAGCTAGTGTTATGTCGTACCATTTCTGAACTAACTGCTGTCATTCGTAGATCTTTAACAGTCGTTACTATTATTAGGGGTATTCAAGGGTATTCGGCCCCAAAAGTCTGACAATCAATCTGACAAAAAGGTAACACGATACCCCTGGGTAGGAACCCAGGGTCATCGTGTTATCTAGTAACTGGGTTGTGGCGGTCAGATAGGCAGTCGCTCTATGTAAAATACTGGTATTCAGCTGCATCTGGTTAGACTGGAAGCCGACCCTAACATCATTGGGAAAAGGCTAGACAGGTTGATAGATTTTTCCTGGGCTAATTGACTCGATTTAGATTCATGAATTGTATCTAGCGTAGTCTCTACGTGAGATGTTCTAACTAAGTGATGTAAATTGTTTTAAGAAAGCAACTCTGCATAAAATGAGTCTATCGTTATAGAACTTTCTTCGTTTAGATTTTAGAATGATGTTGATTCAAATTCAAAATATTTTATTTCACTTAAACCTACAAGGGCACTTATGAAACGTTAGAACTTAGGTGCACGGTTCCAATTGGTCGCTTCCTTGATGACTTGGAAAATGGTTCTGTTGTAGGGAAACTTGGGAAGAGTAGTTGTAAAGATATTTAACCGCTGATTAGACCACCTGTCTTAGACCCAGAGGTCACAGGTTCGATTGCCCGTGGGGGCAAAATTTTCTGCTCGGTTTGGTTGGTGGTAGCGGCTTATTCTGAATCCACCTGGCTAGCTACCACCGTCTCTTATCTAAGTCTGTCGCCATAACAACAATGTTAACAGCATTGTTGTGTTTCGGCAGTTGAGAGGTAAAGCAAGTTCCTCTGTGGTTGAGAATTCCGGGTGAAGCTCGCTTCCACCTTCGGCCTGATCATCACTTACCATCAGGTGAGATACAGGCCAAGAGCTTCCAATTGTGGATTTAAAAAAAGAGGTAGAATTATTTTTTGCTGACAATCATTAATCTTATCCTTTAATAGTTTATTAATTAGTAAGCACTGCCATTTTGTTGGTTATGTTATGATCCTTATCTATCTTGAGTTACTTTTCGGTAAAGGAAGCTGGCTTTGCTTCTTCAAGTCTGTTGATATCTAGCAATTAAACAAATTGACATGAAAACCTTGTCAAATCAGGCTATCCAACATTTTAATCATGTTTTTATCTAAACTGATTAAAAGACTAATTTTATAAACAAGTAGTACAAAATCGAACGTATGATTATATTAAATGATGTCTAAATTTACAATAAAGTGTCGTAGATAATAATATTTTTTAAACCATCTTTATCTTTTCAATTTTCGCATCGTGATCCAAGCCGGAATTATGTTGTTTTGATATCCAAAACATATATCGGAAAATTCAAGCAGATTATTTCGAATGCGGCTTCTTACTTGTCCCTGATGGGTTTTTAAAAATATCTATGCTTAATTTGGAAATTGTCGAGTTCTTGAAGTAACGGGTACATACCTGTTCTAGGACCCACCTAGTCCGTTGACGTTCTAAGTTCATAGGAATTATTGTAATGCGACCTGCGACTTGTGGTCAGGGTTTTAGTAAAACCATTGCTAAATTTAATATGAAATTTTTGTGATACATGTCTAATTAGACAAGTGTTAGGTCTTCAGTAATATAAGTAAAGTTGGTGAGTAAGATAGTTTTAGCAAAAAGGTACTGCACGGCTGCTCCTCTAAAGTTTTAAAGCCGAATATGGGCCTCTGACATGCCGTCGACAAATATCTCTCCGGTTTCCTCACGATCATTTCCTTCACTGTTTTTGCTGATCTTAATAATTGCAATATTTTTGCCTTTATAATACCTTTAGGTGGGTTTGTAAAATTCAGTAATGTTTGTTTACCAACATTAGCTGACCCTAAAGCATGATTACAAAACATGACAACGAATGCATCCGGCATTATAAATAACATAAGGAAAACCCTAGGTAATATTAATGTTAAACATGACGCTAAACAGGTTTTATTGCGAAAATCCAAAGCTTGTCTGTAGGACAGCTCATCTTTGTACTTACCAATGAATGAATGAATGTATTACGGAAAATACGTTGTATCCTACTTATATCATTATTTGGTCCTTCTATACGAAAACTCGAAAAGAGGCCTTCCTCCTGACATGGGACATTTCATCAATATCATCATTTCAGCTGAAAGACGTCCACTGCTGGACATAGGCCTCCTCCAAGCGTCGCAGCTTCGACCGGTTCTGTGCTTCCCGCATCCAGCGGATTCCTGTGGGCTTCATAAAGTCACAGGTCCACTTTGTGGGACGTTTTCCAGCTCTACTACTCTATCTTCCAGTACGCGGTCGCCACTCCAGAACCTTTCGACCCCATCAGCCATTTGTTCGATAAGTTTGCCAATTTTTCAGGCTACTTCGGTTACCTTGGTTCTGCTGCGGATCTCTTCATTTCTGATTCGATCACGTAGGGAAACTCCCAACTCCCTTTGCGTTGCCCTTTGGGTGACTTTTAGCCTTTCAATAAGACCCATTGTGAGCGACCACGTTTCAGTGCAATAGGTATCACTGGCAACACACACTGCGGGATAATTGTGTAACACACTTACAGTAGCAATGGGTTTCATTTTGACAGTTCAACAACATTCATTGCGTTATTTACGTTGTAGAGCAGACAAATTTTTCGAACATGAGGCAATGGATTAGCAATATCCTTCAGAATCATACATATTGTGATTTGGGTGCTGGTCAAAGACTTTCATCTTGAGGCAATGCGGTATCTGAGACGAGCAGATAATAATATAGCGTAGCTTATGGAACTTTTACTGAATGATCGTTATAAATAACCCACTCAATAATTTGATTATTCATAAATTACTGTGAAATCATAAAAATTGAATCGTTGGTTTATCCGGCCGGTGATTTCAAAGCTTTTAATTTCTGATAAATTGATATGTATAAACTATAAATGAAGCTAACGACTTAATGATCCAATAAATATAACATAATATCAAACTTGTATTCCCCGAAGGGTTAGGCAGAGGTGTACCTACACTACACCCACATTTCGCCAGTTATGTTTAAGTCACATGTAATAGAGAGCGAGCCTTTTGCCATCAACCGGGCACAACTCTAGACTCCGGGCTGCTACTGAGAAATTCCCGATGGAAAAACCCAATTTCACTTTGCCCGACCCGGAGTAGAACCAAGACCTCATGCTCAGCAGTAGCGATGACGACCACTAGACCAACGAGACCGTCAATAAATAAATATAATAATTGTTATTGACGTTTTCCAGTGTTTATTACTCATTTCCCCTTTAAATAGGAACTAGTATTGGAAAGTGCGTTAATAGATACTGTACCAGCATATTGCGATTGGCACTTCCACGCAGTGGATTGGTAAATAACTAGCAGAGCTTCGCGGTTTCACCTGCATAAGTCACGATCCCGTGGGAATATCGGGATAAAAAGTCCAAATCCGTTCAACCGTTTTTGCGTGAAAGAGTTACAAACATCCCTCACAAAATTTCGCGTTTATATATAATATTATTAGTAGGATTCTAATTGGCGGAGGAGACGCCCTGGGCGTCGGGAATCGCAGACTGATTTCCGGCCACCCTAGACGCGGGCTTGCGGACGGTGAGCAATGGGTAGCTCACCGTCCGATAAGGACCAGGCCCGGGTCGCCGGCGGGTTGTGTTCCACGCGCGCCTCAAAGAGATGTCAGCAGAATTGACGGGGTCTGCGAGGGCCGATGCCTGTCGGGGGTGCAAAGAAAATCGAAACGGAGATCGTGGCCCCCGGCAACAGGGCAACCGAAGGAACACGGGTGGGTTTTAGCCAGTAAGGGGCTGACATGCCTTCCCGCTCCGCCCAGAGCGGGAGGAGCTATTTGATAATTTCCCACCCAAAAAAAAAGCATTATGATTGGCATAATTCTAGAAATAACACGATTTCGTGGCGTTGAAAACAATACCATTATCATCGTCTAAGGCTTTACAGCCGCGTGCTGGTGCGCCTTAGCCTGGTCAAGTATAGTTCTCCTTTAAGTATATTTCCGGCTTTTCCTCTCTAATTTCTCTCTCTAACAGTTCTTAAATCTTTGTCTACGCCAACCAACCATCAGAGCTTGGGCCGCCCTCAACTTCTCTGGCCATCCGGTTTACTATCAAGCCAACGGTTAAGTGCTCCGGTTTCGTCCATTCTTGTGACATGTCCTGCCCATCGCAGACCTCCTATTTTTAACTGACTTCCAAAAAGGAGATATTTATATATGTTCGTAGCGTATGCATGTTTTTTTTTTGTGTGTCCACCGATTTCTCCATCAATTATGGACCGATTTTGAAAAAAAAAATTAGTTTCAATGGGTATGCTCTCGATGTTTATGCTTGGATAGTTTTTGAGTAAGCTTCAATAATACGTATTTTTTCCCCACTTCGTATGTTGATGATATCATGTCATCTTTACTGTCATTGACATAACAAGTACTGGTATTCGACTTTGCGTGGGGTAGGTACCACAACTAAAAAGTGATTTTTTTTTTTTTCTAAAAAAAAACGACTTCCAAAGATAACGCTAAAAAGTGAAAAATAACTTTAATTTCCGAAGTCGGTGGCAAAAAACGAAAATTCAAAACCAAACACACCCGAAATTAAATTTATTTTTCACAAACATGGCCAGCCTACTGCTACTTCTCCATAACTCCGATTCTTTCTCGGCCAATTTTTAGTGAACATCCTTAGTCTGCATCAATTCTTGAACCGTCTATTATAAAAAAAAAATACCAAAAATACAACCGACTTTCTAACTACAAAGTGTCTTTGGATGAGTATTTAAGTTTTTGCCACCGACTTCCGAAGTTAAAGTTATTTTTAAATTTTTAGTTTGGAAGTCGGTTGTATTCTTGGTTTAAATATTTTATTTTCAGTTTTTAGTGGGTTGGTTTGTAATTCATCAGTTCCAATTTACCAAATGGTGCTTTTCGAGAGCAAATGCACGAGTTACTATAAAAAATACCCAAATTGCTATAGGTGTGCCTATAATATTTGAAGAGTTCCCTCGATTTCTCCAAGATCCCATTATCAGATCGTGACCAAATGACAATCGGACCAACTTGGAGGTATATACTTAAAAAAAAAAAAGAATTTTTCAAATCGGTTCAGCCGTCTTCGAGAAATCGGGGAACGTACATTAAAAAAAAATATTCCGACGAACTGAGAACCTTCTGCTTTTTTTGAAGTCGGTTAACAAAACAGTTAATTTACTACATATGTATTCTAAATTGGTAAGCCAGAATCTTTGTAGAATAGCAGCTACCATATTGTTTTTATATCGTATCGCAATATAATATGAAAAATATAGGTCGCGATAATTTGAGGTGTCGTTTCGTAAATGCAGAAAAACATCGAAAATTCCACCAGCTGTTATAATACAGACAAATTAATATACATTTGTGTTAAAAGTAAATAGACAATTTACTTCATCTCATCATTGAACAGGCGACACGTCATGTTTAAAATGCAAATTAAACAATTATATTAACAATTACATTTTGTACGCCGCAACTAATATTGTTTACTTTTGATTGAAATAATATTTTATCAGGTTTTTTTACACGAGGCAATGAGGTCATTATCTATTTAATGAAAAACTGGTCCTTCGAGCCGGATTCCGGATCATTAATAATAGCAGCCGTGGCTAAATAAAAGCAGTATGGGTTGATTGAAGGTTAAGCTATGCTTAGCGTGGATGGGTGACCATCCATTACATATCGAGAACCCTACGTGCCTCGGAAAGCACGTTAAGCCGTCAGTCCCGGCTGTCATTCGAAGAGCTTTGACAGTCGTTACGGATAGTCAGAAGCCCAAAAGTCTGACAACCAGTCTTACCAAGGGTTATGGTGTTACCCAATAACTAGGTTGTGAAAGTCAAATAGGCAGTCGCTCCATGTAAAATATGGTATTCAGCTGCATCTGGTGAGATTGGAAGTCAATCCCAACAAAGTTGGGGAAAGGCTACGCAGATTGTCCATTCATCCAATTAAAAATTATCCTTCGAGCCGGCACACTGGATTGAAAATAGGCTTTCGAAGACATAGGAGCTTCAATTTTAAAGTGTCGGTTTTTGTTTGAAATGGCTTCTAATAACCAATATTATGCATAAATATAGCATAGGATACAATCTGGTAGGCAAAGTGGCAACATTTTTTTTTTTTGCATAAAAATATGAATGTAGCTAATGCTTATATCTCCGGAACTGAGAGAATAACCAATAATCCTTGCACGCGGTCATGTAACTATTTAATTATGATTTAGTGCGGCTTTAAAAAAAAAACTGGCACTCCGGGAGTGCCGACAGAACTGAAAACTAAAAAAAAAAAAAATACTTCCAAAACCTTTAAAGTAAAAATAGTTGCATAGAACATTGATCCGTAACGTAACATAAATAAGAGCACAATCGCGTTTACAAAAATGAGGTGTCGGTAACGGTGTCGCGAAATCAATTGTTTTTTCCCATCTCAAAAATGTTCAACGCGTCTAAAGAAGTTTCCATTTTAAAAAAAACCGCACTCTACACAGGATTCCGATTATGATTAATGTTGTTGCAAAAGGCCTGCAAATAGCTGATGATGTCCATTGAGAAATAATTAAGGTTTTTTTTTTTTTTTCAAACTTGCAAAGAGATATTAAAAGTTTTTAGTTTTAAAAGTGCTCTCCTAAAAAAAGATTATTGTCATTTTTTAATAAGTACATTAGCTCATGCCCGCGACTTCGTCTACATGAAATTTCTTGTATTTACTTAAGATATTTATCTTTTGACACTTTTGACAACAAACATACAAGCTCGCAAATTTTACGTCATTAAAAATATGACATTTGAATTTAAAACGTCATTTTGTTTACAAAGCGATGTGCAATAAATTATTCGATTCGAAGTGCAAAAATGTCAAATGCTAATTTTGTAACTTGTAATTGCTAATTTAACTTTTTGCGTTCTCTCCAATAATAATATAATAAGGGTGACTTGCTTGACCGTGTGAGGGGCTCGTGGCTAAATGATAACAGCCGCACGGGTCGATCGAAGGTTAAGCTTCGCTTGCCGCGGTCGGTGCGTGGATGGGTGACCATCCATTACGTATCGAGACCCCTCCGTGTCTCGGAAAGCACGTTAAGCCGTTGGTCCCGGCTGTCATTCATAGATCTTTGACAGTAGTTACGGGTAGTCAGAAGCCCAAAAGTCTAACAATCAGTCTTACCAAAAGGGTATTGTGTTACCCAGTAACTGAGTTGTGGAAGTCAGATAGGCAGTTGCTCCATGTAAAATACTGGTATTCAGCTGTTTAGCTGATACCAATATTGTTGGGAAAAGGCTAGTCCCCTGCCTAGAGATTGACCGTGTAATGTACATTTAAAATAGCCCTTTGTCATAACGAAAGGCCTTAGAAACCTAGTTTTGAACATTGGCATCCGTATCCACATTCTAACGGCGCGGGCGTATCCATCTATTTTTGATGTGTAACATCTTTTCTGCAATCTGTGGGAGTGATTTCGTGAAAAGGGACGGAAGTGTGTAACAGGAAGCCGGGGAAGCGCGCGCTAATTGATTTGACCAATGAGCGCGCGCGGTGCTAGAGTTGGCCGTCAGATGGTACCAACCCATTTCCCGAGAGGCTGGTACTGTCAGCCAAGATATCTGATGTTACACATCATATGCGACTACTGTAAGGTGTACTCGCTCGTTTTCTTTACTCTCTTTCTGGCTTTTCGCCTCCAAAGGAACAGAAAATAATATCATTTCGTTAGTAAGTGCAAAAAAAAACCACTTCGTAGCTACGGATCTCCTTTATAGCTTAATTATTATCCTATGGTTGCCCCACTATTAAAGTTCTAATCTAAATTAATTGGATTCGTTATGAAATCAAATACTTAACTTGCAATCGGTAAATCATCAAAGCAATTACCAATCACTTATCAAAATTACGAAACGCGCTCAAAATGTAGCCATAAAATTGACCAATATCCTCACCATCACAAATAAATTTAATGTAAATATTGATAAGCTTATCGAATAATGTTTGAACTAATTTTATCTCGGAGATATCAGAGTTTGTACCAAAAGACCAAAAAATATTGAACCGCGGTCAAAAAGCGAACTAATTCGGAACAGAGTGAAGAGTTTCCGCGGAGTTTCTTGCCATTTCTCCATAGGAACCTACTACGCTTTGGAATGAGCAACTGCCTTCATCTTTCTGTCTAACCGACCCCTTGACAATTTATCAATTCAGTTTATTTGAAATGAATGCTAGTTTAAGTTTGAAAATGAAATGAAAACTAACTTTGACAGTGACGTTAGCTAGTAGCGCCATTTTGACGTGTCAAAACATATTGGTCCTTCGGTACACGAGTTATCTGTTTATCTTTTAGATTAAATAAAGACTCCATAATAAGGTAAATAGTGGGAAAATATTGACGGCGTAGAATATACTGATATTTGTTTATGTAGGTTAATTTGTTTTAATGCAAGGCAAGGCTTCTTCTGATACAGCGAAGCGAAGAAACCAGTAAGCAGTCGTATAAAAATTTGATATAGAAGATTTTGTTTCCTGTTCTTCTCAATAGAAATTTGTGTTATCTTTGGTTAGGTTTACTGAAATCAGCATTTCGTGTCTGTCCCACCACCATTTAAAGAATTTATTCGGGTTGTTTTGAGTGTACCTATACATTTACTATGCTAGTCGTTCTAGTTGACATACTCTATTGCTCTAAAACAATATTTAGTTTACTGTTTGCGCTGCTAGCGCCTCCAGTGACGAAACTTGACACTAATCTCACGCACAATAGATAAATACTTTTGACATTAATCAATCAGGAGATACAAACGCAAAATAATCTAAACTTCCTTTGCTTATCCATAATTATTTATAAAATAGCTGCTATTGTCTAGCAATTGTTTTTGAATTAGTTAAATAAATGTTGAGAGAAGGCTTGTTAATCATTGATGTTGATTGGTCATGAGAGTAGATGGCATTTTTTATCAAATATCTTTGGGGGGCGGAGCGGGAGGGCGCGTCAGACTCATACTGACTAAAACCCACCCGTTTTCCTTAAGTTGCCAGTGTGTTGCTAGAGGCCACGGTATCCCTTTCGAACTTTCCCGAGACCCTGGCAGGCATCGGCTCTAGTGGACTCTGTCTGTTGTGCTGACATCTTGTTGAAGCGCGCGTGGAACACATCGCGCCGTCGATCCGGGCCTGGTCCTTATCGGACGTCGAGCTACGTATTGCTCACTGTCCGCAAGCCGCGCCTACGGTGGCCGGGAATTGGCCTTCCCGACGCCCAGAGTGTCTCCTAGATTAGATGGCCTGGATGGATGGAAAGATGTTGACTGGCCTATTTGGAAAGCACAGAATCGATTACGTACCCAAGTACGCCGCTGCATACATAATTTGCCGAAATAGGGCATTACTGGCATTATTTTTTATAATGTTTTAATGAGTGTGTTTTAGTTTAATTTGTAATGTCCTGTGCGAGTCCCAATAAATACTTTTTCTTTCTTTCTTTACTGATTCATCCAACATCCAGTGCGAGTACGGTGCTCCTGAACAGACGATGCCCCATCTAATAGAGAGATCCAAATGTCCGTTTACCTGCACCCTTGACGATCTGAACAACCCCTCTGACGCCGCAATAAAGTGTAGTGACCTTCGTTGGCATATATTCAATTGCATTTTGTTTGGATTGTATAAACAATTCTGAGTTAGGATTTGAAAATAAGCCAATGCGTTCCCGTAAACAGAAATCGCAAAATTATGTGCAATCCAAGTCAGATGGCCGCCTGATTCTGGCAAAGATCAGGAATAATATCAGCAAGCACAATATACAAAGGTTTATGTCCTGGTTTGAACCCATGGCGATGTGAATTAAGTTACTTTTGGACATCGCTAATTTGTTTTTTTTTACGATGAAAGACAACATCTCGAAATACGAACGAATCTAAACAATACATGTTGAAAACAGCGGCTGTCTGCTGAAAACCAGCGCTGTGGCTCTATCTCGCATAGGGTTGCAGTATTATGCTGAGCGATGGCCGTTTTGCATGGATGTGACGCATATTTTCCCCCAAATTGTTATTTTCGTGTTTTTTTTCTTTCTCTACGTCATGTTTACCACAAATAATCGTATTTTCTTTTTTTTATATGTTGAAAACTTCAAATTTTTTATTTATCCGAAGACTATTTCAATCAATGATTTGCTGTAGTAATTAAGTACTTGTAGTATATTAACTTCTAAAAAAATAACTGACGATCTTGCCGGCTCTTCTCCATAGGAAACGGCCAATTAAAACGGTACCTAACTTCTGACGTTTCATAACTGTCCACGTAGGTTTATAGATCTGTTATTAAATTTTGTCTTCAATATCCACCGATCGATGTAACAAGAGTGCTGTGGGCAAGCTACTACCAAGCTGCTGACCTTTTGACCACGATGTTAGTGATTTTTATTCAACTCGTTGAAGATCAAAACTTAGACTCGTAGAAAACTTGAGTGTTGAATTTTGTGTGATTTTTCTCTTTGATATGCCTATATTGAGCATTGCTCTGTTATCTAACCTTATTGTCCCATTGCAGAGCAAAGATCTCCTTCTCTGCTATTATCATCATTTCAGCCGAAAGACGTCCACTGCTGGACATAGGCCTCCCCCAAGCGTCTGCCTCCACAATACATGAAATCCGTAGTTCCGGCCGTTGTTACGCGCGTTCTCTGCTCTTTGTCACCTCCGGACATAAGATTACTTTGGAGCCCGAACTAATAATGAATGACACCACAATTTGACAGCTGTCCCTACTCCCGTTGTGTTTTTGCTCGTCCGAAACAGTTAATTAATCAAGTGTAGGGTTCATTCAAAAGTATCGGTACTACTTTCGGAGTCCAATCTTCGTTGGAGAGTAGGCCCCCTGCTATAGTGTAACTAAATTCTAAATACGCTTATTTCCGACGTCTAACATTGATTCCATTCACAAGTACATATTACAACATAGTCATAACGAGTACAGCTTAAGGGTATGGCGCAATAACCATGCTGTATCGTTGTAACTGGGGTATGGAAGTAGTTTACTAGCAAACCGTAGTAAGACCTTGACATAGAAAACAATGGTGGCCCAGTTATGACCATAAAATCAAAATTCATTTATACAAGTTAAGCTGGGAATGTTGATATGGAATGACTGTGTGAAAAATGATTATGGCTAGAAAAGAGGAGCTTACCCAGATGACGACTGATAGAGACATGTATGGGAGAAACAGACATGTTGCGTCGACTTCAAATAAATCGGGATTAGGCCAGGAGAATAATGATCAGGCTCAGAATCGGCACTTTTTGAACGTCAAGATTACATAAGACAGTCCCCAAAACGCCTGTCCTTGACCACTTCCTAGTGCTTTAGCTGGGATGAAGAAGTGGCGCAATAAACTGTTCTGTAGCACAGCTGTTTGTTTAGTGAGAGAAACTATAGCATACAAAAGGACTTAAATACCTTTATTCATTACCACAGATCTGACACTGCTTTGCAAAGTTTTTACAACCTGACAAAACCACGTGAATTCTTTATTATATTTAAGTTTAACCTTTTCGCAGTCTTACCAAGGGGTATCGTATTACCCAGTAACTGGGTTGTGGAGGTTAGTTAGGCGGTACTTCCTTGTAAAATATTGGCATTCAGCTGCATCCGGTTAGACTGGAAGCCGACCCCGACATAGTTGGGAGAACCCAGGCAGATGATGACGATAATGAATATAAGTTATTGATGGAACTATTTGATATGTTATGTATATAAAGCTAAATATAACATACATAGTGTAAGCCGTAACACTATGGTCATATCCTACAAAAAACCTTGCTTTGCAGTGAAAGTTCGACGCGCGACAAAGATAGCAAGATGCTAAAAAGAGACGGCAGTATTTCTCAGAATTGTTTGTTGTTGCTTGAAGTTGATTTAAAGATAAGTACGGTTTGACTACCTCATTTGTCTAGTTGTCACCAGCGCTACAGCTAAGCATGAGGTCCTGGGTTCGATTCCCGAGTCGGGCAAAGTGTTATTCAGTTTTTCATCTGGAATTCTCAGTAGCAACCCGGAGTCTGGATTTGTGCCCGCTTCATGGCAATAGGCTCGCCCCCAATTACATGGGACTTAAACGTAATGAGCGAAATGTGGGTGTACTAGGTACACCTCTGCCCAACCGTTCTGTGATTACAGGCGTGATGTTGTTATGTAATTAAAATGTGACTTTTGATACCAATCTATTATTATACAGTTTTTTGGTTGGTAAACTAATTATTAAATAACAATCGCTTACCAATGTAGATTGGAATCGATTTCTTATCGCCATGTTTTTCATAGCAATAATTATAATTAATGATAAAACTTATTATCTTTCTGAATCTGGCACACGATTATCATGTTTATAAATAGTGATAGCCTAGTGGTGTGAATATCGGACTGCCAAGTCGTAGGTCTCGAGTTCGAACCCAAGAACGCAACCTCTGACTTTTCGGATTCATATGTGTATTTTATAATTATCACTTCCTTCAAACACGGTGAAGGAAAACATCGTGAGGAAACCGGCATGCCTGAGAGATATTTCTCGACGGCTTTTAAAGCCAAGTCATCAAGAGGCCCATGGGCGGCTTTAAAACTCTGACACCAGGTGTTTGCATAAAACATTTCAATTAGAAAAATCAATCTGTCTAGCCTTATCCCAACTATGTTGCGATCGGTTTCCAGTCTAACGGGATGCAGCTGAATACTAGTATCTTACATGAAGCGACTGTCTATCTGACCTTCAGAACCCAGTTACTGGGCAACACGATACCCCTTGGTAAGACTGATTGTTGGCTGAACTGTCGAGTATAACGCAATAACTCCTCGACTTTAATATTATCAGGTTATCAATTGAGCACTCATTAGTCTTAAGCACTTTCGTAGATATTCGCAGAAAAGCATGTTGCACCCGACACTGGTTGGAGTGTCAAATGTAACTTGACAGCGGCGGAAAAGAGAACTAAATTAAAATGTACTGTATTTGACGTTTGATTGACGTATGTCGTTGCAAGTGGCGCCACTTTGACAAATCTGAATAAATTTGATAATATTATAAGGGCTTCGGACTTGGATTCTTTGTTGTTCATTTTAGTTTATTGTGTAGTTGGTTTCTTATAACTGTGCTTGAAAAACTGAAAACAATTGTTGCAAAAATTTGTGCTTAAACGGGTAATTATGGTAAATAATGAATTTCTGATTGCATTTTAAACGCTACAAGCCGTGTGCACGATAGGAACTTTCACCCCCTATTTAACCATCTAGGGGATGAATTAAAAAAAAAACTCTTACTTATCTGTCACCACGTTTGTATCTATCGGTATTATTTCCGTTAGACCTGTCGAAAAACTGTGAACTGTGTGAAATGAGTTTGGTCAACTCAAATCGTTTCTCATGACATTTTCGTTATTCCTCCGCGTCAAATGAGCATTTCTTTAATAATTTAATCTATGAATATTTTAGATTATGTTTATATTACATAGTGTAATTAATTTGTAAATTTATTTGTAACGCGAATAAAAAATTGAGAATCACGTAAAAACTATCAAAAATATTTTTCTGAAACCTTCACCATTTTAAAGTTAATTTAATTATTTATCTTTCAGTATACGTGTTTTATTAAAATACCTTTTGTTTTACGTATAATAAATTAATAATGCGTCTAATTTAGGACAGCGCTCCTTGATGGGCGAGTTTATTACTGGCTGGACGTACGACGCGTTGCGTGAGCTCAGCACAGAACACGCAAGCTAACCTCTCAAGGCCACTGGTATTTAATTGCGTCTTAACAGGTGTTCAACATCTTCCAGTACATTTTCATTTCGCCACGTTCACTACAAGCCATGTCAGAATGTAAATAAGATCAAGGGCTTAAAAAAATAACCCTGCTTTTGCTGTCGCACAGTTCGGTAAGAAGGTCTTTCACCGTGTGCACACGGGACTCGAGCAGAATTACGCGCAAGCGCAAGTGCAAAACGCAAACACACGTTATATGATAAAGGACTTAAAAGTGTGCTTACCTATTAATTACGACTGAATTATTTACATTCGATAGTCACGCGTTTGACCACTTTATAATCTGACGTTGAGCTGACGAATCAGACAATATTTTTAAATTAAAATACCGTTATTGTGTATCCGAAATTCACAACACTAATTATAAGTATTAAGTTTGTTAAATCCATGGGTTTTAAATGATTTTTTTTTCCATTCGCTAGAAGAAAATAAACGACCATAACGGTCAAACTTGACGTTTCAAAAAGTTTCGAAAAAGGAACACAAACACAGCTGTATATTTTCAGTGTTTATATGGTGACAGTGTTTTGTGAGTGAGACAGTGGTATTGTTTGCGTGTTTAACAATAAGTGTGAAAGAGACGGCAAGATGCGTGGTATCAAGTACCAGCGGTTGGATAACCAGGAGATTGGGTAAGATATTTAATTTATTTAAAAGTTTATAATAGTTTTGAAGGAAAATGGAGCAATTTCTGACTCATCACTATCTGTCTAGCTTTTTCCCAACTATGTTGTGGTTGGTTTCTAGTATAAACAGATGCAGCTTAATACAGGTATGTAAAACGGAGTGAATGCCTATCTGAACTCCACAAACTAGTTACTGCGTAACACGATACACATTCGTAAGATTGCTTGTCATACTTTCGGGCTTCTGACTACCCGTAGTGACTGTCAAAAACTACACATGACAACCGGTACCAAAGTTTTGGCAGTGATGACAGAAAATAATAAAAATTACAAATCACTGTGTAAACTAATCGTGGACACAGTAAAATCTGCCGTGGTATATGTGAACAGCTCCATTTTAATATAAAAGGTGTACTGAAGGTCACGACGCTAGTAGGAAACATGACAATCAAGTACTTAGCCTATAGCAGTCCACCGCTGGACATAGGCCGCTCAAAAATTGCACGACAATACCCAGTTCTCCACTTTCCACATGCGGTCTGTCCCAGACATCTTTAAGGTCCAGCTAGTTGGGGCCCACACTATGCTTGCCAACTTCACACTCTTGACACTTTTGTACTCGTCTGCTCCAACTGCTGTGAGTCCTTCGACAAACATGGCAGTCCCACTGCTACTTCAGCCTGCTAACTCTGCAAGCTATGTCGGTAACTGCAGTTCTGTAGAACATTCATCATCTGCTAGTCTTTTCCCAACTATGTTGGCGGCGGCTTCCATTCTAACCAGATGCAGCTGAATACCAGTATTTTACATTGAGCCACTGTCTATCTGAACACTTTGTAGGGACACTAGCTTAGTTAAAAAGCACACATTTTTACATAGTTCACTTAATAGTTTCCCGTCTTATAATTTTCAAAACCTTTTACATTTTATTCTTTAAGTAAGCCAATGACGGCTGTCCAAATATAGAGCGTTTTTAGGCGACGATGACCGACTTTTAATGATTATATACTGAAGATCACGTCTAAACGAGTAGTGTTAATGATTTGGAAAAAATATATGTTGAATAAGAGCATTTTTTTAATAACTTAATATGTAAATATTTTAGATTATTTTTATATTACACAGTGAAATTAATTTGTGAAGTAATGTCTAATGCGGATAAAAAACTGAAAATCACGCACAATCAAGCGTATTTTTCTGAAACCTTCACCAGTTTAAAGATAATTTATTTATTGATCTTTTTGTATACCTGCGTGTTTTATTAAAATACCTTATGGCTGGTACGCGTCGCATGAGCTCACTACAGAAGACCGAAGCTACTGGCATATATCTGCGTCTTAATGTCAAATACGGATGAAAATGACAGACGTCCGTTTTAATTTGACAGGCACCCCTCTTCTAGGAAGCCGTAGCTTTACACCTGCAAACACGATTTACTTAAAATAAAAACGTGTGCGGTTGGGGGACCCCCGTCAGGAACGAAGTTCTTTCTCACGTATGATTTTAAACAAAACCATTTTTTTTGCAGCCGCCATCTTGGATTTACATTTTGACCTCTCTATCGGCTTTAACACCCTTGAAAACCATGAAAACGATACCCATGATGAAAATGTAAATATTTTCAGAGCCGCCATCTTGGATTTTCATATAGACCAAAATTCACACTTTCTCTCTCTTCGGCATACAGTGTACTTGGGCCGATGTGTACAATTTTATCCCACCACACTAATCACTTTAGTCTTTTCTTTTGTTTTTTTTTCTGCCGGCGTTCTCTCTTTCTCTCTCTTTCTTTCTCTTTGAATTTGAAGAAGACAGTCGCAAGTTTTAACACTTTTAAGCGTGACGATTTCTGAAAGTTTACAAGCCGCGTTAAAGAACTTCGTTTCAAATATAATATTTTTTCAGGCCATTTAATACTGTATAGTAGATAACCACAATCTCGTTTTACACTTCGATGTAAAGCATTTTATTATTATTTATCAGCTGAGTTATAATCGCTATCGGTCACAAACAGTTCCCCAGCCTATCTATAAGATATATTTATTCAAATATTTAGATTAATTTAATCTGTGATACTGTGCACATGCACATAGACAGGTATATATACAGGGTGGCAGGGATATCGACGCGAAAACTATTACCGTGGATTCAGTACATGATTCTGGATTTAAAAAATTGCTTTGAAATTTTTTGTCGGTTATTTTTAAAAAAAACTGCTTTTCCAAGAAAAGTGTACCTACGCGGTCAAAATGTATGGAATATATGATTTTTTTTTAAATAACCGACGAAATATTTCAATGCCCCCAGCATTGAAATATTTCAAATTTCAATGTTTTTTTATAAAGTTAATAATTAAAGGGTTACAAGGCCATACAAATAACGTGTTTTTTTTTTACTAAAGTAAAATACGTGATGTTCAATATTATACGGTGGTACGAAACCCTTCCGTAGGCGAGTCCGACTCGCACCTGGCCTGTTTTTATTTGAATTTGAAGTTCTTATGTAAATATGATGAGCTTTTACCCAGAACTATATTTTTTAATGTTAAGCCTATAGTGTCCCACAGCTGGGCAAAGGCCACCCAGAACTAGTACTTAAGCTATTTATTGGATTTAGCCAATAATGAACGCAGTTTGTACGGACCATAGACCATAATTTTGGTCCGTTTTATTTTAATTAATCTAATGTTCGTTTTTTAATCCCGTAGACTAATTTGACACTTCATTTTTTTTTCAGTTTGGAGTTTGACATTTGCACCTGTCAAATTAGTCTACAGGATAAAAAAAAATAGATACACTCTTTTTTGTGTTAATTAATACTGGGTATTTTGGTCTCCATATGGAAATAAGAAAGTTGTACCTATAAGTGCATGATGTTAGTAAGAAATGTATAAGTAACTCGGAACTAAGTTTTTGAACAACACCGCCTTCTAGACAAATTATTGCACTGTTCATCAATAATCCTAGACTCGTATCACAAAAATTCTTAGCTCCACGACCCAAATACCATAAGTACAAATAAAGAGAAAATGCCCTAACAATTCCCTTCAAATATTAAAGGTCGACCTCAAACACGATGCGACTGAACCCCACAATGACTTCCATTTAAGCATTAATGAAAAATTCCTCACATTGCTTCGGGTAAGGTCAACCGCACATCACTGTGGCAATTGATCTACGAAAACAACTCTTACTGCTACGAAATAAAGGTGTCATGTCCTGTCAATGTCTGATGGGGGAAAATAAATTATCAGCTCACGAGATGTCGTTTGATTTTAAACTGGGCTGACGTTATCCGTCAGAGTCACTACAATAGAATATTTACTTTTAAATTACTGCGTTTTGTAGTAAATATTAATATTACATTTACTATCGCAGCCTGCACTTGGGGCATTGAAGCACAATTCGCCTCGGCACACATACGTGAGTCCATCAATGCCTGGTTGCAGCCAAGACTTATACATATAGTACTTTTCTCAAATAATGCCCGTAAATTAATTATAAATTCCAGAATCAATGATGAACAACGATAACTTTTCACGCGCCAATATGTTCATTTGTTTCTTCTTTACTTTAAACAGCTCTATTTGCAATACAAATAGAAATTTAAATAATGGTTGCCATGAATTGAAGTAAACAAATCGTTCCATTTTTAAATAACACGACAGTTATGGATTTTCATAAAAACATTGCCGGCCGGGCGCTCGCATTTATTCAACCAGTACCTAACACAATTTCGATTTATCCTCGAAGAAGGTTGTCAAAATAATGTTCGAATTTCCAATCATGTTCAAGAACTTGTTTATTGCTTCCATTAGTGAACTTAGGTGGTAGGTTTTATAAAGATTTGACCATTGTGGATCCTGTCGGGCACAGTAAAAGACGAAGAGGGCGTGACACGAAGTAAATAGCAGATTTTTCAATAGTCAGCTATTTTTATCTGAGGAATAAATATTGTGGTTGGACAACATTTCTTTTTTGTATAGAAAATTATGTTAAACTGCCATATTTATCATTAAAATAAAAGTTATCTGACTAAAGTAAAATCAGCAATTACAGAACTAGTGTCAATACATACATAAACTCACCCTTTCTTCCCAAGGGGGTAGGCAGAAACTACAGAACGCCACCTGCTACGATCCTTACATACTCCTTTTGCCTCGTTTACGTTCATACATCTGCATCCTAAATGGGTAGGTAACACATGATCAATCACAATCTGTTTCATTTTGACAGTTCAACAACATTCATTGCGTTATTTACGTTGCTCAGCAGACAAATTTTTCGAACATATGAAGTAATGGATTAGCAACATCTTTCAAAATGATTCAGATTATCGTCGATTGTATCGCAATTAGGGTTGCCGGTTGCAAGTACTTCGCACCTGACGTTTCTAAAAGTGTCAATGTTTAGTATAACTGGTATATCTAATGACAGCCTACTTGAAAGTGGCGCAGCTCTAATGGCAAAAAAAAATCCTAGTTCCATAGTTATAATGGATATGCGGTTGACTATACTGCGTAGGCGGCGTGGGAGAGCTATCCCCTCCCCTCCCACGCAGTGACGTCAAATCTACCCACGTCGTGCACTGTATTGATTTATTTGGGTTCAGAATTTAGTGACGAGCGGACGCTTTTTGATTTTGTTGATTAATTTTCTGTATACCATCTCGCCTGTGTTCCCTCAAGGGGTAGGCTGAGGTGAATTGTATAGTACTCAGACCGGGCATATAATTATTGATGTGCCCAATGTGTGTTTGTACTAATTTTTAGGATTCCGTACCTCAGAGGGAAAAAACGGATCCCTTATAGGATCACTCGTATGTCTGTCTGTCTGTCCGTCCGTCTGTCACAGCCAATTTGCTCCATATCTAATGAACCGATTAAGTTGAAGTCAGATATTAATTTCTGTGACCCAAACACGAACGTGAAACGTAAATAAATGAAATTTTTAATAAGGGGTTACTTCGGGGGCAAATGAAAAAAAAAAGTTTTGCAAACTGTACTGTGTGACATATCAAATGATTAGGATCTCAAATATATTTCATAATTTATTTTCATAATTTTTAAATAAATACTTATATATTTAAGAAAATAGATGAAAATTGACCATTCCGATTCCATTCTAATCTCTGAAATTACAGAAAAATATATAAGAAGTCTATAGTCTTAAAATAACATTGTAAATCTTCCAATATTGGACGTAAAAACTTACATTTGCTGTTGGAATGTGTGAGAGAACATGTTTTTCAACTACAATGTTAAGTTTGTATTTGGGATATTTTCGTCCCAACTATGGAACCCTTCATTGTGCGTGGTTTGAAACTTGGCCGGTTTTTTTTATCTTGAAACCGTCACTGGGCCCGCGTTGTGGATTACGGCCCACTCCTCACAGAGAGGAAGCCTGTGTCCCAGCAGTGGGGACGTTATACGCTGATGTCAAACTTCGAAAGTCTGACAACCAGTCTTGTCAGAGGGTATTGTGTTACCCAGTAACTGGGTTGTGGAGGTCTGATAGGCAGTCGCTCTATGTAAAATACCGGTATTCAGCTGCATCACGCTAGAAAATGCTAGGCAGATGACTTCATTTAGAAAAGCCAGATTATGCCAATTTCTCAAATGCAGTAATCTTTCATTTTGCAGATAAAAATAATAGATCCAAGGTTACATAATAAAAATCCAAAGGTAGTTAATTACATCGTCAGAATTTTAATTGATAATAATATATCTGATTTTGTTAACAAGTAATTTAATTAATTACTGATAGGGGGACTATGGCGAAGCAAAATGATTGCCGGAGTGAAAGATTGCTGATTGTGAAGATTCGCTGCGACAATTTTTTTTTTTTGTGTCGCAGCTTATGGATAGAGCCTTTTGGCCTCGTACAGGACTTTCTGTAATTTTTTTAATTTGATTTTTAATTTTTTATTAATATTTTAATGAGTGTGTTTTAGTTTAATCTGTGATTTCCTTTGCGAATCTCAATAAATACTTTTTTCTTTCTTTAAAGATTCCCCCCGTTACTATATTTAAAGAAAAATATGGCAGGGAGAGAATCATAATCATCTGCCTAGCATTTTCCTCTTATCCCAACTATGATGTATTCAGCTTCCAGTCTAATCGGATGCAGCTGAACAACAGTATTTTACATAGAGTGACTGCCTATCTGACCTCCACAATCCAGTCACTATGTAACTCAGTACTCCTTGGTAAGACTGGTTGTCAGACTTTCGGGCTTTTGACAACACGTAATTCCTGCCAAAGATCTACGAATGACAGCCGGGTCCAACTACTTAATGTGCTTTCCGATGCACGGAGGGTTCGCGGTATGTTATGAATGGTCATCCATCCACGAACCGACCTCGGCAAGCTTTACCTTCGATCGACCCGTGCAGCTGCTATTATTTAGCCATGGTAGGTACAAAAACGTTTTATAAAAAATATAAAAAAACAACCGAATTCTTGTAACTGTTATTTACAGAGCGGGTAGCGGTATTTGAAATTGTGTGGGGTAGGTACCACAACTAAAAAGTCTAAAAATTAAAACATTTTCAAAAAAAAAAAACAACATATATTCAAAAAAACACTACAAAGTAAAAAATAACTTTAATTTCGGAAGTCGGTGGCAAAAAAATTAAAATTCATAACAAAAGAAAAAAAAAAAAAACCGAAATTCAAAACACCATTCGAAAATCCAAACATACCACTGCGCAAGCGTCCTCTGCCAAATGAAAAAATAATTTTCAAAATCGGTCCACAATTGACGAAAATATCGATGAACATACATGAAAAAAAAGAAACATACCGACGAACATAGAACCTCCTCCTTTTTGGAAGTCAGTTAAAAATGCGTAATCAGATGCGCTAACCAACATTTCACTGAACACTCCGTTAGTACAATCATAGATTAGATTTAATCTCCACACGTGGTCCAAGTCAGATTGTATTGACAGAACAATTTAAATTAAAGACTTTTGCACACGACGCGATAGCGCCATCTTTGCGAAAACGCAGGACATCGTGATGCTGAGAATGCTGCGATTAAGATAAATCTCGAGTGTTTAAGCTATCATCAGCATCCTCTGCCTGCACTTATCCCAATTTATTAGTGTTTGAAGCAGCCTCTATAATGTTCCCACTGTTGGGACACAGGCCTCCTTTCTTCGAGGGGGAGTTGGCTGTAATCTAGCGGGTTGATAGATGTCACGTCTTCGATTTTTGAAGTGAAAACTTCTTTAGGCGCGTTGGGCATTTTTGAGATGTGACTAAACCATTGACTTCGCGACACTGTTACCGACACCGGCTTTAAAAAGACATCAACGCGCGATACATTTTTTCCTGCGCAATACAATTTTTTTTTTTATTCAATTAATTTTCACTTCTGTCGGCACTCCCGGAGTGCCACTGTTTTTTTTTTTGGTTCAAGGATATGCCGGTTTCCTCACGATAATTTCCTTCACCGTTTTGAAAGCAGTAGTGATGAAATTATTTACACAGAGTTAAGCGCCTGCCTGGGTTCGAACCCATGACCTTACAACTCGTAAGTCGGGGCTGTTACCACTGGGAACACACTGCTCTTAGATAATCTTTTTTGTTTTTTCTCATAATTGCTCTTTATGTCATTGCATTTTGCATATCGTTTCAGTATACAGGGTGGCAGGGACATCGACGCGAAAACTGTTACCATAGATACAGTACATGATTCTGAAACCCCCTGCGTTAAAATTTTTCGTCGGTTATTTTTTTTAAAATCTGCTGTTCTATACATTTTGACCGCGTAGGTATTGCACTTTTCTATGAAACAGCGACGTTTTTATCAAATTGATACCTGTCTGTATAGAGCAAAGTGTTTTCATGTTAGATGCGATAACAAAGGCTTATTCAATTGATGTCACACATTTTCCTGATTGTCAGATCGCAGATAAAGTATGTAAACATCGGATATTAAGCTCACATTCGCACGGACGTAATAAAATCAAGGCGATATTTTTCGTGCACTTGATTTTCAACGGTCTGCTTAGCGCTGAGAGTTGAAAATCCAACATTGTGTTCAACGCGCTGGGACGAGAGTGAATCCCAGCGCGTTGGATTCTCAACGCTCGCCTCAAAGGCTGGTTTCAGACCAGCGCGATATCGCGCTGGTCTGCACGAGCCTTTACACCGAGAATGTGAAAATCCAGTGCGCGATAAAATCTCGCCGCGATTTTATTATGTCCGTGCGAACGGCGGCTAACAGTTTCTATCTGCGATTGGGATTCCTTAATTAAGTCAGTCTCACATACATCGATAGGGAGATGGTCTATCATCAAAGACTTCGAGCAGTTTATTTAATTTATTAATTCAACCAGAACAATGAACAATTACACTGATCAAATACCTACATAATAATTACTATGTATTTCTTAATATCCCTCGGGTATCACGGATTTCCGAATATAAACGAATGCTAATTTCCATGTCATCAATTATTAGATTTATCGTGTATAATAATTTGAGTTCAGAACTAAGTACTTTATGGTTGTTTTGTTTTGATTTCCGTGTGGACTATATAGAGCTGTGAAACTATTTTCCTATCTGTCGTGCCTGCGACTTTAAGCAGCTATCCTCCCATTTTAAAATAAATTACATTAAGTTAAAAGAGTATTAACAACTCTATATACTTCCAAGTCGATTGAGAGCGTCCGGTCTGCACCAAATGCAAAGGGCAACTGATAGAAATCTGACGACTGACGGAACACAAGATTTACCAAGGGACATTAAGGTGACACTAGTCGCGGGCTCGAACTCACTAGTGGGCATGGCCAAAAAGCACGCTGTGTCACCTGGCATCGTGTCCGACAGAGATAGTATCAGTGATGAGCAGTTAGACACTGGTCTACGTGCACAACGTCTAGTTTGCACGCACGCAAACACCGTTCCGAACTATTTTAGTAAAACGAGTGCGTAAAAAATTACGAAAAGTCCTTTTGAAAATAGGGTTTTATGAAAAAACCACTGCATAAATCAATTACATATAAAGTTTATTGAACTCTTCGACAATTGAGCTTTGTCGGTACCGACTTTGTTTTGGAGATTTTACACTTCTTTTATTGCTTATTTACCCCCAAAGTTGCGTTAAAATTAGCAAGAAAAAGGAATCTTTGTGGGCTCCTAACTTTTTAATGGCTCATTATTTTACTATTCTGTTTCCGCACAGACAAAATTAATAATGAAACAAAACGATATCATGTTTAACTTTGGATGTACCATGTCAAACAGTGGAGTAAAACCCCCCTGAAATTTGTATGGAAAAAATATCAACTAGTGCCACCTTAAGAACATAATTTGTATGTTGTTGCTAGAGCTTGGTACAATTATTTTTCGTAGGTATAAAAACCGTCGTGGAAATTTCTACTTTCTTTCGAAGAAATCGATATAAAATAAGTAATGCCTAATGGTAGTCTTCCGCAACACGTATGGCCTTGAGATCAGGGGCTGCAGTCTCGACATTCATAGCGATCGCTTTACAACAGAATTTGGTCGCAAAGTTCTAATGGGGTCGATGATCAAAATCGCTTGACAAGCTTGTGATTTTTTCGTGCTTGTCAAGCAACTTTTACCGACCCCTTTAGGACATTGCGACCGAATTCGGTCGTAAACCAATCGCTTTTTGAGCTGGAATGCACCCATGGTTTTGAATTTATCATCATGTATGGTTACAAGGTAAGATTCCCTATCTCCCCCTATTATTATCATCATTCGAGCAGAAACATTGCCACAACAACCGGTTCTTTGCTTCCCATACCCAGTCTTCTCTTAATTAACGTCCTTTGCGCACTGTTCTGTTTCGTAAACACATCCACCACGCGATTGTGGATTACGTTACGGCACACTCCTTCGGAAAGACAGGAGACCCGTGGCTCAGCAGTGGGAGAAATGCAAAAATTAATAAAAAAAATACTTGTCAAAAAATACAATGAAACCCATCGAGATATAAGTACTAGTACTTATATCTCGATGATGAAACCTCATTTTAGTGACTTCCTCACTCATTTCTAAATTCAAATGCACACACGTGCGAATCGTAACGGTCGTTTGACACTTTCATCATTTCCCGCGTAAATATTCGCGCCAAACACAACGCGCCATTGTTTTATCAACAAACATTATGAAACTGTTTTATGGTTCCCGTAATTGCGGTGCGGTTACTATTTTACGGTGATACGGTTCTTGTGAATAATTGTGAATGAAAATGACGTCAAAGTCAAATAATTTATTTCGATTAGGCCGTTAAAAAGCACTTTTGAATGTCAAAATTTACGACAAAATACACTTGGTTCTAGATTCCCCTTCCAAAGGTATGCCCCATTGCCCCCATATGCAAAAAACTATTGTTACTCTTTTAAAAAGTTTTACAATGTTTTGTCTTGCATTAATTATAATATTTATAATTATATGTGAAGACGACGAAAATGATTCAATAGTTTAGTTATGATTACACTAATGTCGACTGTAAGAGTTAGCGTTATACATAACACAATTGAGTGTTTTATACACTATCCCTGTGAATGAGACTAAAAATTGAGGGTAAAAATTAGTGCACAAATTTTCAGTAAATGGACATCATTATCATTGGCAGTCTTCTTCCACCCACTGCTGAGTATATCCCTCCTCCCTTTTATGCCATGCTTCCCTGGTATTTGGACTCTCATCCAGGTCTTTCCCGCGATCTTCTGTAGGTCACCATTAACAATATACATTTGATTTGATTCGAATTACTAGACAAATCAAACTGGTTGCTATTTTAATTGTATAATTTTTTATTTTTAAAACATTAATTTTACATTCTGTGATTACTTGAACTCACACACTGACTTATTAGTATTACTTGTAAAAATTTTAGGAATATCGTCTACTTTTACAATGTTTGTAAATATGTGAGCACCATGATTGTATCCATCACATAATGACTGTCGTTGCTTCATTTTTAATTATTTTTACCTATTGTAGTAAAGTAATGTTATTCCAGGTGCATCGTATTCACATATAATTATATAATTGATGTATACAAAATATTGTAAAGTATTTTAAAAGAGTAAAGGCACTTTCAAACAAGCGCGACACGCGACGCGACACAAAGACACCGCTCGTCGCGCGACGAGCGGTGTCTTTGTGTCGCGTCGCATGTCGCGCCTGTTTGAAGGAGCCTTAACGGTGGAGTTTCTTACCCATTCTTCTCCATACGAAAACTACCTTTTGGAAGGGGTGACTCGAATCAATTTTTTTTTTTTGTATTTTTGTCGTTTAAATGTTCCTTTTATGCGCCTAATTAAAAAATTATTTGACTTGACTTACGTCATTGGCTTGTCGATGCACTTACGTAGAGTGTTGTGTTTACTGAAGCAAGATTTACATCCCCATTTAAAATTCTATGCACAACCTTTTCAGTAAAGTTCAGCTCATCTTTTGTTCTAAAACGTTAACCTCATAAATGTATGCAACTAATGAGCGTATCTCACTAATGAGTGAGATGCATTTAGATAAACAAAGTACTGTCGCCTTGTAGATTGTGCTGTCAGACTTGGCAGAGCTTGTTGATAAAGGGTAAGCGAATAGCGAAGTCATCAATAGCATAGTGTAAATTGTGAAATCTTCCAGTTCCTTCTCAAAACTGTTCTGTGACTGAGAGACAAGGCAACACGTAGTATTCGAACTAGCATAAGCATGGCCTCTTCTTGTTGAGAGGGAGTGGGCTGTGATCCACCACGCGAGCCCAGTGCGGGTTGTTGGATGTAACATGTCTTCGAATTTTTGGTTCTAGGACATGTCGGTATGTTTTCCTTCATCGTTTTGAGAACAGTGGTGATGAAATTAAATAAACAAATAAGGTAGTTGCCTAGATAAAAAAAAAAGAAATTCGATTAAGTCCGTCTTTCAGATAATAAAAAAAATATTAGACACGTATTTTTTGCTTTATCATATTAATAAAAAATAACTTATAAAACACGCATTAAAGTTGGGGAGTGGGGGCTCGCTGCGTCACAACTCGGTATAAAATCTAGCAATACGTGACGTCATGCCACATTTTAACTCAATGTATCGCCGTAATCTTTTAATTACGGCAAAAAAGAAAAAATACGTGTCCAATATTTTTTATTAATCTACCTTCCGGCCAAAAAAAACCTGCCTGGGTTTGCACTCACGACCTACAGAGCGTAAGTCGGGGCTGAATCCATTAGGCCGCCAATACTCACTATTCGAACTTAGTCAAATTGCTGTTACTGTTCTTTTGCGTTTATCTAAGTGACAAAATAAAAACGTGCCAAGGTATGTCTAGGCTTTTCTTACCAAAATAAAAGGCTTATCAATTTAGCTGTAACCTAGAATTTTTGTCTTACCAATGGCACTTGAATAGAAAGGCATAACTGAATAGAGAACACTATAATCGTAAGAATATTGGTTGAATTTTGTTCTATTTATTTATTTAGTATTATACTTGGGCGACCGAGCTCTGCTGTGAAAATAGAGATTGCTCATTTAATAGTATAGGAAATTTCATACTAATTCTATGCTGCCATGACAGTAGGTACTTACTAATTTCATGTTGTCATGTCATTATTCTAAGATAGTGTATTATCTATGATTCTAAGGTAGCCATCTTGTTCTAAACTTTGGGCGGCTGTCAAAGTGTTACCATCGACGTGAGGTCGCCTACTATTTCTTTTCTTTTTATCCACAACGGGGAAGCTCTTCGCCTGCATCTAATGGTAAGCGCTGATCAGGCCGAAGGTGGAAGCCAGCTTCACCCGGATGCCTCAACCACAGAGAAACTGATTATCTTACTTCTAACTGCCGAAACACATGTTGTTATGGCGACAGACTTAGATAATATGGCGGTAGCTAGTCAGGCGGACTTAGAACAAGCCCTACAACCAACCAAACCTAGCAGAAAATTTTGCCCCACTGGGAATCGAACCCGGGACCTCTGGGTCTGAGACAGGTGGTCTAACCACACAGGCGATTACTGGTGCTCGATATTTCTACTTTAATTTGCTACCACAACGCCTTGAAACGTATTTGCGTTAGCAATCATTGGTCAAAACCACATGATTTTAACTTCAACGCATGATTGCATGTTTGCATGAAGTGAAAGGCTAGACGATTAACTCGTGATAACTTGTTACTACCCGTTCTTATAGTTACGTTGTATGGTGCAATGAGGGTTTTCTGAAATGACGTTCACTAGGTGGCAGCACTGAGACGTCAGGTCAAAAGTGTCAAAGCGCCTATACGTAGTGGTCCAAATAATGAAGTAATAAAAAAAAACAGTGGCTCTCCGGGAGTGCCGACAAAAGTGAAAGCTTGAAAAAAAAATCGGCACTGTGGTAATCAACGCGTTGATGTCTTTTTAACCGTCTTACGAATTTTCGATCAGGTCACGTGTCCTGACGCGAGTTTAACATTTTTTACCCATTACAAAAATAGTGCACAACGCCATTAAAGAAGTTTTCACTTCAAAATTACATTCCTCATGTCCAGGGCTATCTGAAAATACCCCATGTGTGTTCCGCGATTCTTGATAGTATTCGAGATATATATATATTTATTTTAAACTTGAAAATAATATGGGAATCTATTTTTACACGACTTTTTCACATTTCTTTTTTGCAATTTTCATTCTTATGAAAATAAAATAATGATCTACCTATCATTAATTCAAGATATAAAAAAAAATATCGAAAAGGAGGAATTTACGTTCGAGTGATAGAGAGTCGAAATAAAAACAAAAAAAAATACTTATTGCGAAGAAAAGACCAGAGAGTTAAAAAGAGGAATTAAAAAAAAGTGTAAATGTCATCATTAGAAACCCAATTAAGTTTTTATTTCATGCCTTTTGAATAACATCTTCAGCTCATTCGATCCATAGAAAACATACAACAGCTTATGATTTTTTTTGTCCCTAATAAATAAAATAAAATAAAAATGATATTCATATTGATCATGACACAATTGCCACCCTATCTATGACTCTAATGAGATGTTAGTTGACAATGAAACAATTCTGTTTGTTATATTTAGATCGTGCGATATGTCAATAGTGATTGTCTTAACGAGGTCAAAAGAATTAATTCTGTGAGATGATGTTGTATATTGTTACTAGGGTCTTGCGGTTTAGGTGCGCTGTGGAGCGGGCCAAGCTCGGAGATTCTTTGAAGGATAAAGTCAGAAATGATATTAGCCGGATAAGAAACGGAGTTACCGTCATACCTTGCAGGAGTGTGCAAGCTGAAGTGGCAGAGGGCTGGGCATTTGTCGAAGGACCGATGGCCAGTGGAGCAGACGAGTCGTGGAGTGGAGACCGCGTATCGGCAAGCGTAATGTGGGACGCTCCCCAGTTAGATGGACCGACGATCTTAAGGCGACGATAACCGACTTTTAATGATTTTATACAGAAGATGACGTCTAAACGAGTAGTGTTAATGATTTGGAAAAATATATGTTTAATTAGAGCATTTTTTTAATATTTCAATATAGGCATATTTTGGATTATATTTATATTACATAGTGAAATTAATTTGTAAAGTTATGTCTAACGCGGATAAATAACTGAGAATCGCGCAAAATCTATCAAGCGTATTTTTCTGAAATCTTCACCATTTTAAAGATAATTTAATTATTGATGTTTTAGTATAAGAGTTTTATTAAAATACTTTTTATTTTATGTATAATAAATTAATAATGCGTTTAATTTGGGACAGCGCTCCTTGATGGGCGAGTCCTATTACTGGCTGGACGTACGACGCGTTGCGTGAGCTCAGTAATGAACATACAAGCTAAACACTCAAGGTCACTGTCATATATCTGCGTCTTAAAATGGTGGCTGGGAAAGATTGGATGCGGAAGGCGGAGGACAGGGTGTTGTGGGGCAGCCTGGGAGAGGCTTATGTCCAGCAGTAGACTGCGATAGACTGAGTTGATTGATCCACTAGGTTCTCACTAAACCTGGTTTGTGCCCGGTTGTTGGCAATAGGCTCGCCCCCTATTACATGGGACTTAAAAACATAACTGGCGAAATGTGGGTGAACCTGATACAGGGACACCTCTGCCCAACCCTTCGGGGAAACAAGGCGTGATGTTATGTTTTTTCTGTTTTTATGTTCTCACTAAATTATTATCGTCATCTGCGCTCCAACTATACTGGGGTTGGCTTTCAGTCTGCAGCTGAATATCAGTATTTTACATGGGGCGACTGCCTATCTGACCTCCACAACTCAGTTACTGAGTAACACGATACCCCTTGGTTAGGCTGGTTGTCAGATTTTCCGGCTTTTGACCGACCGTAACGACTGTCAAAGATCTACGAATGGCAGCTGAGAGCAACGGCTTAATGTGCTTTCCGAGACACGGAAGGGTCTCGATATGTAATGGATGGTCACCCATCCACGAACCGACCGCGGCAAGCGTAGCTTAACCTTCGATGGACCCGTACAGCTGTTTTCATTTAGTCACGAAGAAATGTTACTTCAATTAATATTGCGAGCGATGATAGCCTAGTGGTGTGACCGTCAGACTGCCAAGTCATAGATCTCGAGTTCGAACCCAAAGCACACATCTCAGACTTTTCGAATTTTATTAATTTTATTTAATATTTATTTCTGTATCTATCTATCCGTGACATCACTGTGGGCCCTATCAGAATACCAGCGCTGCGACAATTTTTTTTTAAATGTCGCAGCATATGCTGAGATAGGAACCTTTTGGCCTCGTACAGGACTTTCTGTTATTTTTTTAATTTGATTTTTATTAATGTTTTAATGAGTATGTTTTAGTTTAATTTGCGATTTCCTGTGCGAGTCTCAATACATACTTTTTCTTTCTTTCGAATTAATGTGCGTATTGTATAATAATTATCCCGTGCTTCAAAAACTGTGAAGGAAGACATCGTGAGGAAACCGGATTCCTGAGAGATATTTCTCTACAGCATGTGAAGCCAAGTCAGAGGCCCATGGGCGGCTTTATAACTCTGACACCAGGTTAGTCACTAACCACACGAAAATAAGAGAATTAATATTTAATATTATTATTAAGTCTTCTCCAAGTAGGTATTTAAAAACAATGGGTAAGTTAATCACACTTCACACTAATATTATAAAGGCGAAAGTTTGTGAGTGTGTGTGTATGTTTGTCTCTGCTTCACGCTCAAACGGCTGGACAGATTTAGATGAAATTTGGCATACAGATCGTTTATAACCTGGATTAACACATAGGATACCTTTAATCTCGATATTCTCACGGGATCGAGACTTATGCGGGTGAAACCGCAGGGTGCAGCTAGTATACACATCAAAATAATATACAGGGTGGCAGGGACATCGACGCGAAAACTGTTACCATAGATTTAGTACATGATTCTGAACACCCCTGCGTTGAAATTTTTCGTCAGTTATTTAATGCTGAGCATGTGGTTCTGGGTTCGATTCCCAGGTCAGCAAAGTATTATTGGGTTCTTCCATTAGAAATTTCTCAGTAACGGCCCGGAGCTTAATCTATGCGCGGAGTCCGGATTTGTGCCCGGTTGATGGCAATAGGCTCGCCCTCTATTACACGGGACTTAAACATAACTGGCAAAATATGGGTGTACTATAATGCTGCGGCCGCATCTGCGTCTATCGTGACAAAGCTTCGCATAGTGATACGATACACGCCGATTATGTGACCAACCATTATTGAACCTTTTTTTAAGTGAAAACTTATTTAGACGCGTTGGGCATTATTGAGATGGGACTAAACCAGTGATTTCGCGACACCGTGATGACACCAACTTTTGACCATTAAAAAGACATCAATGCCATGATTACCGCGGTGCGTGGAGTAAAAGAAATCAATGCGTTGATTACCGCGGTGCCGATTTTTTTTCAAGTTTTCGCTTCTTTCGGCATTCCCAGAGTACCAATGTTTTTTTGGGTGCGAAATTATCAAATAACATCTCCCGCTGTGTGCGGAGCGGGAGGGCGTGTCAGACGCGGTTAAGGGCGTGAGGGCGCGAAATTTGCTTATCCCTCACGCGTTACGCCTCCTTCGCGAGCACCGGCACCCCTACGAAATGCACTTTAAAATAGTAACGGTAGAGTTTCTTGCCCATTTTGCTCCATACGAAAACTACCTTTTGGAAGGGGCGACTAGAATCAATTCTATTTTTTGTAAATTTTGACGTTCAAAAGTGCCTTTTAAGGTGATCCCTCACCGGGAGCATTCGCCTGTAATGTAACATTTCAGATTAAATATTATTAAAGACATTGCGCACTGTAATGCTTGGTTCTCCTCCCTCACCGATGTACTGCTCGAATTGTATCAATACTGGTTGCGCACTGTAATGCTCGGTTCTCCTCCCTCACCGATGTAATGCTCGACTCTGGCGTTATATTACAGGTGAATGCTCCAAGGGAGCATCTTAATGTGCCTATTTGAAATAAATTCTGCAACATTCTTTTCGATCGAGAATATTCTCGGAACATGAGGAATTTTAAATTAAAATAATTTTAGTAGTAGTTAATTATAATTGGCAGCGGGCGTGTTCAATAGCAATTTAACTGCCAACATTGCTATTAAACACGATTTTGTTTGTTATTGAATTTACAAAGTAACAACCAATAACGTGTTAGGCCTCCCCAGACTACGAATTTTATTCGCGCGGTTTACATTCATTCAGTGTCGGCATTGCCACGACCGCGAATTTTAAACCGCCAGTGTGTAGATGCATAAGATACCAGTATCTGGGCGACCGAGCTCTGCTCTGATGAAAATAGAGAATGCTCATTTAATATTATAGGATAGTACCTACTAATTCCATACTGCCATGATAGTGGGTACTTACTAATTCCATGCTGCCATGATCATTATTTTAATGTCAATAATATCATGTAATTATTCATTATCTTGTTCTAAACTTTGGGCGACCGAACTCTGCTCGGGTGAAAATACGGAAAAACTAATTTTCCCAGATAGGAGACCTAGCTGGATCGATTTTTCGCCCCCGTTAACCCCTATATTGCACTTTCATCGAAATCGTTAGAGCCGATTTCGAGAGAGGATGTGTTACAGAATTGCGATGAAGATTTCGCTCGATTTTTAATCGTAGTGCGGGCTAGGCCTTCAATTATAAAATCTAAATGCAGTTCCAAAGAAATCGTGATAGTTATTTTATTTAAGCCAAGATTATTTGTAAATCATAGTTTGTTTTAATACAGAGTTCATAATAAAACATTTCGTTCCTTGGAAGTATTCTCGAGACTGTTCTCGCTCAGGAGAGTTGACTGAGAATTTAATTTGTGGAGTAGATCAGCAAAATTCTTGTAAGGAGAATATTAGTAGGTAAATACATCCCTTACACATGTTCAAGTTATTTAAGTTAGTTTTCGTTCCACACCTGCATATACATATTATCAAACCGACCAATGTTAACACAATATTAACTGTTTAATGAACACACATATAGTTTATAAATTTATAATATCTCTATTACAAACATTATTATATCTAAAATAAACTTTGCATTATCCAATCTAAGCACTGGTGAATTTAAAAAACAATGGCAACCATGTTTGTTTTACTACGCGCGCTCGTAGGCTATTGGTCGGTTGTCTGTCAGGAGCGGTCGAGTATTTTTATTTTTTTTTTGAAAAAGGATTTGCCGTGCTGGTCGTGTGAGTAGTGCATTTTTATTTATTAATGGGTGTTTCTGTTTTGGTCATTGACTTATTTTTATTTTTTGAGAATGGAACTGGCGTCTATAAATTCTCGAAAAAAATATTTCTAGGTTGTTTTTTTGTGTTTGTTCTGTAGTATTACTGGTTTAAGGAAACGTCCTTTTTTTGTTATGTATTAATTAACAAACTGTATACATGTTAAATTATTTGAGTGTGCGTAGATGAAAAAGTTACCCTGTATAATGTTTAATTTTTTTATTTTATATTTTTATGTACTAAATATTAAACAAAAAAAAAAAAAAAAAAAACTGGTTTGTGGTTCGTTGAATAAAGAAGGGAACAATATTTACTGGTGAGCTTAGTTTTAAATGATCTTAAAAAACAATATCTTCACAGAATGCGAGCTTTTTCAGTAAATTATGATTTCGAATGAAGAGTATTTAGATTCCAAACATGATTTCAGCAAATTTAATTTTAATAACTTCAGTTTGTTGTATAGCTTCAAACATTTTTATGACTTTTTTAATAGTACTTACCAGTAAGTCCGAAATCAACATAAATATATAGCAAATAAAAATATGTTGTGTGTATAGCTGCTCCATACATTTATTTTCGCATTACTGGACAAAATCTATGGAGCAGCAGATTTTTTTTTTCACGATTTCAGGTTTGGTTCCATAGTAAAGGTTGGTCATTTGTATTTTTAGGATCAGGGAATTATTTGGGGTTCACAAAAAGAGGGGCATTCATTAGCTATACATATTCAATGCAAGCTTCCTCCTTTTCATGCTCCTTCGCATAATCACCGTAATTAATTTATTTTATCACCACTGCCCTCAAAATGGTGAAGGAAAACAATCCGCATGTCCTAGAACCAAAAATTCGAAAACGTTTGACATCTGCCCATTGGTCACCCGTGGGCAGATATCAAACGTTATTAAATAAGTCCATGATGGCAAAAGACTCGCCCCCTGTTACTTGGGACTTAACTGGCAAAATGTGTGTATAGTACCTGTGCCTTACCCTTCGAGGAATATAGTCGTGATGTAATGTTATGTTTCAGAGCCGCATTCATTCACTATCACAATCTATTAGTTGTCCTTCCTATTGACTGTGACCTCTATTATATCCCACAAGGCGTCTTTATGTAGGTCTCGGCCGCCATATATTGCTATTTTCCTGTCTTCTGTATATTCGGTCTATACACGGTGATTTCTGAAGTCAGTGTAGATTTTGAATTATTATGAGTCCTATAGAAAAACTTAGAAAGGAACCATGGGCTAAATTTTGATGAAATAAAATAATAGGTGATTGCTATCCCACTGCAGGGCTTTGCCCAATACGGCTTGGCGATTCCCGGTTTATATTAATTACTAGCAGCGCCCCGCGGTTTCACCCGCAGAAGTCTCGATCCCGTGGGAATATCGGAATAAAAATTATCCTGTGTTAATTCAGATTATAAACTATTTTTTTTTGGTTTGTTTGGTTTTGCGTGAAAGATTAACATTCATCCATCCATCCTCACAAACTTTCGCGTTTATAATATTAATATAAAATAAATGTAAATTATATAAAAATAAATCATATTAAAAAAAAATACGGGTTGGCAGGGACATCGACGTGAAAACTGTTACCATGGATTCAGTACATGATTCTACACCTTCCCTGGGTTGAAAATTTTCGCTGGTTATATTTAAAAAAAATCAGCCTTTCCATACATTTTGACCGCGTAGGTGTCGGACTTTTCTATGAAACTACAGATTTCTTTAAAAATAATCGACGAAAAATTTCAACGCAGGGCATTCAGAATCATGTACTGCATCCATGGTAACAGTTTTCACGTCGATGTCCCTGCCACCCCGTATTTTTTTATATTTTTTTTTTATAAGTATTAGTAGGATGGGAGGCAAAGTCCAGGTTTCTACACGATGTTTTTCTTCAACGATGTCATTGATGTTTGGACATATAAAATCTACTTAATTTGAAAGAAAATCATAAAGAAATCAAAATTATTAAATTTTGATTTAAAAGTTAAAAGTGACCCATTTTCTTTTTAGACCGTAGTCTAAAAAGAAAATGGGTCACTTTTAACAGTGTATACGATGATGGTCAAATTAAATTAAAAGTAATAGTTTAAATAAAAATTTTGGAGGAATCTCTGGTTTCGATTGTATAGGTTCACCTAGTTTTGGAATCAGGGGTTGAATTTCATAGTGTCTCCCAACTTGCTTTTGAAATTATTGTATCCCGATAACTTGTGTCCACACTACATAACATGATGTAACTCTAGGAATAAGAGTATTGTACTTTTTCAAATATAACCTCACGCCTTCTTCCCACGGTGGTAGGCAGAAACTACAGAACACCACCTGCTACGATCCTTACATACTCATTTTGCTTCGTTTTATTTTACTTTTTAAAATAAATTAACAACAACAGAAGCAACTTTTGAAGTATGATTGTTACATGATTTAGTTTGTAATGTGATTTAGACACAAATAATTTAAAAAAAGTTAAATATCTTCGAAAATACACTTTCTTTTTAAATACATTTAAATGTCATTTTTTTCCTTCATATTGAGCTCATAATTCCTGTCATTAATTTTCTCTATGGCTTGTAGTTTACAACTTACACATACTGGCTAGAAAAAAAAACATTGATATGTATAGACGAAAAATATTGATTTTTCTTTAACCTTTTAACTCTAATTTGATTTATTTCAATTTCTATTTTACTGGTTTCGATTTCTATTTTTAACAAATTTATATTTAAAATGAACGCGCTTATCTTAATTAGGCTCTTATCTTATTTATAATTATATCGTATAGTTGGATAAACCTAAATTAACTGTAAAAGTATTTCTTAAAAGCGGAAACGAATTATATAATTGAGATTGCATGCAATAGCTAGTACGTAATTCCAATAAATATTTCAATTAAAATGTATCCATGTCATGAGTAATATAATTCCAAACACCAACTTGCTATACCAAGTCACACGACACTACAAAGAATTGAACAAAATAAAGCGCTTTTAACGCTGCTAAAAATACGCGTTAATAACCCGTTTATTGCACGCAGCGCTGGAAGCGCGTGGAAGTACAAACAATTTGCACTCGGCGCGCCTTAAACCGAACGCGCTCTTTGCATTGTCTGTGTCATAATATTCAAATTTCGAACGCGAACGAGGCGGGAAATGTTGTTTTTATTAAGTTATTTTTTGTCTGTGATTGAATTTTATTAGTTTTGGCGCAAAACGTATGTGAAATATAGTGTTAAACCTAGTTACGTTCATAACGTATCTGGTGTTGTGGTTTTTTATCTTATCGACAATTCGATGATAATTATGTAAAAAATAACGTCTGTTTTGCCTGCTCGGTATTTCCCGCGGATTAAAGTGTTTTATGTAATTTTGCGCAAAAAAAAAATCTTAAGTAGTGTAAAAATTTGTGAGAAAAATCGAGATAGGTTCCTTCAAAATATTTGAGTGTTTTGATAATAAACTGATCGAAAATTGTATAATTTGTGGAAAAAAGTGACAATTATATTGTTTAAGTTTATTTTTCTTAGAAATATCGACCTTTCTCAACAATGGATATCTTTAGATTGGGCCATTTGCGTCAGATGTCGCATATTGTGCAGTAAGTACATAATTCTTAAAGTTATCTATATTTATTTGGGGCAGACAAAAAAGGTAGAAAACAAACATGGCTAATTTACTAACAAACGAAATTGAGAAATGATTCAAATTCATTAGTTAATCAAAACGATTCTTACATTTGTAAAAATGTCGACTAATTTCTTTTTATAACAATATTTAATAAAGTACTTCTTGAATAATGAGTTATGAGAAAAACCGCAGGAAAATGCTGTTTAATACAAAAATGCAATATCAACCTGATTAAAATGTATTATTGTGCATTTTTGCTTTTACAGAGATGCTCCCATAGACAAAGTTATTCATATACGTACATGAGTACTTTTATCACCATAGAATAAAGTCTATGGTTTTATTTAAAAAAAAATGACCCATCAATATGATAACTGTACAGGATAGTTATCATATTGATGGGTCATTTTTTTATTAATTTTTCTTTTAGAATTTGAAAGCATATTTAATTAAATCTGATGGGCAATTCCCGTACATTGAAGACCGTTCTCAATCTAATCTCAATCTGTCAAAAGTACCTCCAATTTCCCTACATTTTTGATTTTTTTTTTAAATTGACTGTCATTGATGATAGGTGATTTCGGCTAGATTCTATCAACCTATCAAAATAACATTCATGACAGTTAACCGCAAATGATTAGGTATACTTACATTTTTGATGCACACGATACCGCTTAGTGCAACGACAAACGACACTAAATAGTGCCCACTGATATGGTACTTTTAGGTGGGTATTACACTATCATATATATGTATATATATGATCATAGATCTATGATCAAAGATATAATGAATTTGTAAAATATTCACTTAATATCGGTATTATATCCCCCTTAGGGAATATTACACTATCATATTATATCATATCCATACCTATCTACGAAGCTCACAAATTACCCATAATATGTCTATTTTACAATTTCATTTTATCTTTGATCATGATATTACATATGATAATGTAATACCCCCTTAGTGTCGCACGAAATAGTGTCTACTGCCGTGGTACTTCTAGAATCGTCAACAGAATAGTACCGCCATTTATGTAAATATATGTACTTATTCATTCGCGGTATTTTTAGTGACAGAGATTATAATATCGTCTACATCGGTTATTTTAATGTCATTAAAATTGTTTTGTAATAATTGTGTTTCGTGGTACTTAAAGTTTATTTCAAGAAAAGCGTCGTATGCAAAAGTACTTTTAGTGACATAGGAAATGGTACCGTCTACAGTGGTTCTTTTAATGTCATTCAAGAAAATAAGTTTACTTATGAAATTGTGTCGTAGCGTACTTTAATATAAGAGTCATTGTAGAATTAGTGCCATCTGCCTCGGGACTTTTAGTGGCATTTACGTATTCATTATGACTGCCGCATGCCGCGGTACTTTAAGTGCTTTCCACGAAATAGTGCCGCCAGTCATCTTAGTGGCCGGTACTAATTAGTACCGTGTGGCATAGTGACTGGTGTAATTGCGTAACCTTGCGTTGATACAATTAAGATGCTATGAATGATATTATCTAGTCAAAGTCAAATCATTTAATTTCAAATTCACTTTTGAACGTCAAAATGTACAAAAAATAATTGAATTGATTCTAGTCGCCACTTCCAAAAGGTAGTATCCTGTGGAGAAGAATGGGCAAGAAACTCCAAAATTACTCTTTTAAAATATTTAACAATATTTTGTGGTCACAAGCGGGAAAAGTAGGTCCTCGCGCACCTGTGGGAGTTGCGCGAGGAGGCGAAACGCCGGGGCTTAACTCCGCTGCCGCAAGAAATCACGGCACAGCGGACAGAGCTCCGGCGGGATCTCATGGCGTTATGGAGAATGCGATTGTTGCAACCCAGCGCTGGGCACGCCACAATTGCGGCGATAAGACCCCTCTTTGAGGAGTGGCTAGAGAGGCGCTACGGCGTCCTCACCTTCCGCCTGACGCAGGTCCTCACCGGACACGGCTGCTTCGGGAGGTTCCTGCACAGAATAAGGCGGGAGGAAACGCCCGGGTGTCATCATTGTGTGGATCGCCCGGAGGACACGGTAGAGCATACGGTGGAGGTCTGCCCAGCTTGGGCGGAGCATCGCCGTGTCCTCGTGGAGGCGATCGGCGGCGGTGATCTCTCGCGTCCGGCCCTGGTTCAGGCCATGGTACGGAGCGAGAGGAAATGGGAGGCCGTCACCTCCTTCTGTGAAGCGGTAATGCTCGCGAAGGAGGAGGCGGAACGCGTGAGGGAGAGGCAAATTTCGCGCCCTCACGCCCCTAACCGCCGCAGGAGGAGACGCCCAGGGCGTCGGGAGTCGCAAGCCGATTTCCGGCCACCGTAGGCGCGGGCTTGCGGACTGTGAGCAATGGGTAGCTCACCGTCCGATAAGGACCAGGCCCGGGTCGACGGCGCGTTGTGTTCCACGCGCGCCTCAAAGAGATGTCAGCAGAATTGACGGGGTCCGCTAGGGCCGATGCCTGCCGGGGTTGCGAAGAAAACCGAAAGGGAGATCGTGGCCCCCGGCAACAGGGCAACCGAAGGAACACGGGTGGGTTTTAGTCAGTAAGAGTCTGACACGCCCTCCCGCTCCACCCAGAGCGGGAGAAGTTATTTGATGATTTCCCACCCAAAAAAAAAAAAAAAAAAAAAACGCGGGAAAAGTGCTATTGCGTTTTCCAGCTGGAATTTCTCGGTAGCAGCCCGGCAGCGGAGTCTGGATTTATGCCCGGTTGATGGCAATAGGCTCCCCCTCATTACATGGGACCTAAACATAACTGGCGAAATGTGGGTGTACTATTAGGTAAACCTCTGCCAACCTTTCTTGAAATACAGGCATAATCTTATGTTATTTTAATTGTACACACGGCTTAACATCAAGCTATACGTTGCCAGTTTATGCTGATCTCGTATTGCGATTCTATACTTTAATATCTTTGGGAAGCAATTGATGCTCGTCACAATTCATATGGTGCAGTGGAGCTGATGGTGAAGTACCTGGAGAACTCCTCAACAATTGAAGTACCCGAGTCGGGAAAAGCAATATTTTGTAAAAGGTGATGAGCAGTTGACATTAAGCTATTATAACTTAAGATAAATTACAAACCAACCCACTAAAATGTAAAAAAAAACAGTGGCACTCCGGGAGTGCCGACAGAAGTGTAAACTTGAACAAGATCGCCTTGGTGGAAGAAAAATACTTGTATAGGACATTGGTCTGTAACCTTATCTAGATAAAGAGCATAATCGCTTTTAAAAAACCTTTAAAGTAAAAATACTTGCATAGAACATTGATCCGTAACGTAAGTAATATAAATAAAGAGCACAATCGCGTTTTTTACACATTTTTTTTTAGGTACCTTGCAATTTACCTCACATCAACACCAATACACCTCGACCTTAAAAAAATATTCACTGTTACAAAAGTCCGAGGTCAAAACCCCCAGGCGCTCCACTACTGTGACATTTTCGAAATAACGCACCAGTTTGTTAAAATATTGCCACAAAATTAGTGTCGAAATCAAAATATTTTATTTCATATAAACCTACATGGGCACTAATGAAAAGTCATAAGCTATCACGTTTCCAATTAGTCGTTTCCTATGGAGAAGTGCTGGCACAGAATAAATTGGAGCCGGCAAAATACTCCACGGTTACTGTTTTATAAATAATTGGTCTTCGCAATGTTTTCAAATTACATTGTTAATAGGTATAAAATCGATTCGTAAAATCTAATGTATATTTGTATGTAAAGTATACATATAAACTTTGATTTTCTTTATGAATTACAAAGAAAAGAAAGAAAGAAAATAAATGTAAATTTTATATTTTATTACCTTTGTAAGACCACTAGTTAGTAAGTAATGTTATTGATTCACCGATTATTGTTTTGTTACTCAAATTACGTTTTACTTAAATTATTGTTGTATAAATGTTGTCTAGAATAAATAATGAATTTAATTAAGCATTTGTCATATTAGTAATAGTTATTACATTGTTTAGATAAATTTATTTGACTCGCTAAGGTAAAGCAGTGCATAATTATAACGTCTGTTAACAGATGGCGCTTGGTGCGCCGTACTGCTTTACCTTAGTTCGTAGTTTTGTGTTGTAACGAAAATATTAGTCAGTGATCGTTCAGCATTTGAAGTGTAAAGTGCTCCAAGTGGAAGTAACCAAATATATTTGATCCTATTATACCTACAGTGTTTTATTTGTAACAGTGAGTCTAACAAATCAGAAGTGGGATTGGTAAGTTTCGTATTTTTTTTTACTTACTTTACTTCGCCCATAGATTTAAAAGTGTTATTTACGTACTTGATAACGAAATCATTTAAATAAAGAGTATTGAAATTATGTGGGAGTGATGCTAAGCATCAAAAACGATATATTTACTTTTATTTGGTAAGAATTATAGAAATTTGAAACTCTTGAAAGTAATTAGCTAATTTATTTATTTTCGTTCGTTTTTTTTTTGTTGGTTATACACAATGCAGTTAAATTGCATTTTATTTCATAGCTTACAGGACGAATACTATTTGACTGTGTAAGTTTTGTTTATTTTATTGTTTGAAACCAATGGTTTAACTATAATATAATTATAATTGTTATAATATTCGGTCGCCAAGTTATTTTGTTTACAGGAAATGGACCGTAGTCCTATCCTTGGGGTTAGAGGACGGCAGTCAAGTCGCACACGCTTGCGATCACGTAGCCAGTCCAGATGCCAGACGCCCAGTCCTGCTGGAGAGCGGAGACGCCGTCCTACTAACCAACGGGCACGCAGTGCCTCCAGGAATCGGACACGCAGCCCCTCACGCAAGCGGGTGCGTCGTCAAAGCAATGACCAGGCTAATAGCTCGGTCAGCCATCGGGCACGCAGCTCTACAAGCAAGAAGCCGTGCAGTCCTTCTAGCAGTCGATGGGCACGCAGTCCTTCTAGCCAGTGGGCGCGCAGTCCATCCAGCCATCGCCATCGTGAGCGCAGTTATTCAAGACTGCGAGAGCGGAACTTCATCAGGCATCGGGTTCACAGCTCCGGCAGCCAGCGGATGCCAAACCCGTCAAGCCGGGAACGGACGTTAAGCCAACGAGATGGTAACTCATCAAGACAGCAGGTGCGAAGTCCCTGCAGTGACCGGGCAAGCGGCGTGGTTGATCACCGAGCGAGCAGTTCGGCACGTGAGGTGGCGCGCCATAACTACAATCATGCGGAGAGGAGCAACTCCCAATCGCGCAGTCCTGGCGACCAGAGAGGTTGCAGCAGCCCCTTTAGGAGCCAAGCACGAAGTACTGCTGGCCGACGGGAACGCACTGAGCATTGTGACATGCTCCAACCAGAAGAAAGAGTCACACCAGGTACCGATTTGCATGCCATGGACAATAATGTTAGTGTAGCTCAACTTGTAAAAGCATTACAAGTAATTAGTAATAACGCTGGTAACAACAAATTGTCTTACCAAAATACGGTACCTGAATTTGACCCTGCTCGTAAAGAGCAAACGATAGATATGTGGATTCATAAGGTTAACGAATGCGCGATGATTTACAACTGGAAAGACCAACAAACGATACACTTTGCCCTGCCTAAATTAAAGGGGTTGGCTCAGAAATGGTACGAAGGTCTTACCACTGTAATGTTTTCCTGGCCTGAGTGGCAAGACAAGTTAAGATTAGCCTTTCCTAGTAATGAAAATTACGGACAGTTGCTCTTTACTATGCTGAATAAGCGTGCGAGATTCAATGACTCGTTAGAAGAATATTATTACGATAAAGTAGTATTATTGAATCGTTGTGGTATCCAGGGTAAAAAGGCAGTAGACTGCATAATATTCGGTATCGAAGATCGTAGCGTTCGTTTAGGCGCAGACGCGGCACGATTTGAAAGTCCGGACCAATTGCTGCCATATTTAAAAAGTGCTAGGAATTATGTCACATCACAAATCAATGCAGATAGAAAACGAATCCGTTCTAATGATACTAAGTCTGATAAGAGTTCAACTTATAAAGAAACTAGGGAACGTTCAGTCCAATGTTTTAATTGCTCACAATATGGTCATTATCGGTCTCAATGTCCGAAACCAGCCATAAGGTGCAATAAATGCTCACGTTTTGGACATTCAGCTGATAACTGTACAGAGTCTACAAATAAAAAATCTAACGATAATAACAATCCACCCAAGCCAGTCATGATGGTAGGTGGTACAGATTCAAGTGTCGCCAAATATCATAAACAAGCCCTAGTCAACGGCATTCCAAAGGATTGCTTTATAGATTTTGGTAGTTCAGCCTCTCTCATTAAAGTCTCGGAAGTTGAAGACATAATTACCGAATGGAAGACAAATGCTAATTTACCAACGCTCAGAGGATTTGGGAATTCTGTAGTTCAAACTTTAGGCAAGTGTCTGGTTGACATCCAGATTGACGATGCTAGGGCTCGTGTTGAACTTCTTGTTGTTCCTGATCAATTTTTGCAGCAACCGTTACTAGTTGGAAGGTCATTTACTGAACAGTCTCATATTTTAATAGAAAAGGATAGCGTTTCGCTACATGTTCGTACGGCAGCGGTGTCCCGAAAACAGAAGATTGAATTATTTTTTTCTAAGGACACCACGATAGACGGGCTCTCTTTAGTAGAATTTAGAACCGATCCGTGTCATACTGGCGGTGTTTATATAGAAGGAAGTAATAGGTTCAAACTGGGACAAGAGCATTATCTCGTACAGGGTCTGTTCTCAGTTGTTGACGGCTTTGGTGTTGCGCTAATCAAAGGTTTATCTTCCCATCCATTTGTTCTTAAAAAGGGTAGTATGATAGCGAGGTGTTTACGGGCTGATTTAGCGTCTGATAATGAGAACGTTTGTGATGTTCTTAATGTTCATGCTACAACGTCACGGCAAGCAATTTCTACACAAGATATCAAGTCTGATGGAAGTATGGATAAAAGAACTACTGAATTGTTGGTTCGGTTACTTAATGAGTATCGAAATTGTTTCGCTTTTAATTTGCAAGAACTAGGTAAAACTAATGTCATTGAAATGTCCATTAATCTGAAAGATGATCAACCGGTAGTTTATCGACCGTATAGATTACCTGTTAGTGAAAGGAATAAGGTTCGTGAAATGGTTAAAGAACTTATAGACTGTGATATCGTGAGACCGTCGACGTCGGCATACGCAAGTCCTATAGTGATCGTCAAAAAGAAAACAGGTGATGTTAGGTTGTGTGTCGACTACAGGGCTCTAAATCGAAAAACTTATAGAGAAAATTACCCATTGCCGAGAATTGATGATCAGCTAGACGATCTTGGAGGTTATGAGTATTACACTACCCTTGATTTAGCATCTGGGTACTACCAGATTTCTATTAAAGAAGGTGACCGTCACAAAACCTCATTCGTCACTCCTGAAGGTCAATTTGAGTTCAATCGGATGCCATTCAGTCTTGCCAACGCTCCATCTAACTTTATGCGGATGATTAATTTAGTTTTGGGTAATGCACGGGGTATAGCTTCAGCATATATGGATGACATTATAATTCCATCAAAAACAATTGAAGAAGGGCTATTGAAATTGCAACAAATTCTAGAACTTTTGCAAAACGCCGGTCTAACACTAAAACTTAGTAAATGTTGTTTCTTTTGTAAAACTGTCGATTACTTGGGATTTGAACTCAGTAAGGAAGGTATAAGACCCGGATCTAGAAAGATAGAAGCAGTTCGTGATTTCCCGGAACCCACTAATCAGCATAATGTTAGGCAGTTCATCGGGTTGTGTAGTTTCTTTAGAAGGTTCGTTAAAGGCTTTTCCATGATCGCTAAACCACTAACAGGACTTCTAAAAAAAAGACGTGAAATGGCTGTGGGGTACTGAACAGACCAAATCCTTTCATGCTTTAAAAACTGAACTTTTACGTAAACCCACTCTCTCATTATATCACCCCAATGCTATGACTGAGTTGCACACGGATGCTTGTAAGATAGGAATTGCTGGCATTCTAATGCAAAGAGATAAAGATAGCGTTCTTAAACCAGTTGCATATTACAGTAGACAGACCACGGTGGATGAACAACACATGACTGCATACGAACTTGAAACCCTCGCTCTGGTTGCTTCCTTACAACGGTTTCGCGTATATTTAATAGGCATTGAGTTTAAAGTCTTTACGGATTGCAATTCATTACGCGCCACGTTTTTGAAACGAGACTTAATTCCTAGGGTCGCGAGGTGGTGGATTTCGATGCAGGAGTTCAACTTTTCTATTGAATACCGCCCTGGCAAGGCAATGGCATACGTTGATGCTCTGAGTAGAAATCCATTACCTAACGATACCCTGGAATCCTATACAAATGAGACTAATGACGTCATGGTAATAACCGATAGGGACTGGTTGAGCACCGTTCAGCAGGCAGATTCAGAAATACAGCGTAAAATTTCTATACTCCAGAGTCCAGAGTCAGCTAACGTAGTAGACACTAGTAAAAATTTTGTTGTTAAAAACAACAAATTATATCGTCTTACTGACGAAGGAGATAAATGGGTGGTGCCTAAAGGTGTTAGATGGCAGATCCTAAAGCAATGCCACGACGATATCGGTCATTTTGCGTTTGATAAAACCCTTGCCAAAATTAAAGAATCTTACTGGTTCAGTAAGATGCGACGCATCGTCAAGAAATACGTCGATTCTTGCCTCGAATGCGCCTATACAAAATCTTCATCAAAAAAAAAAACTCCGTTGCATCCGATTCCAAAGATAGATTCACCATTTGCCACGTTACACATTGACCATGTCGGTCCGTTTGTTAAAAGCACTAAGGGTAACACACACTTGTTGGTAATTATTGATGCCTACACAAAATTTATCATTTTAAAACCGGTTAGAAGCACAAAAGCGTCTATTGTTATTGATAAGTTAAGAGAGTACTTCAGTATTTTTGGGGTTTCTAAAAGGATTATTTCGGATAGGGGTTCATCTTTTACTAGTTCTAAATTCAAAGAGTTTTTAAATAATTTGGGTATCAAACACGTACTCAATGCAGTGGCTACGCCAAGAGCAAATGGGCAAGTCGAGCGTTACAATCGCACTTTGCTCGCGTCACTCAGTGCCAAATGTGCAGGGCAAAATGAAAAGAAATGGGACTTTTATATTCCTGATGTACAATGGGGTCTTAACAACACACACAATAAAGGCATTGGCCGAACACCTTCGGAGGCTCTTTTTGGCACTTGCTTGATAGGTACGGCTGAAAGTAGAATAAAAACAGCACTCGATGTTGACCATAATATTAACAAAGAATCCCTTAACGAAATTCGTGAAAAAATTAATGATTATATCACAAATTATCAAAACAAGCAAAAGTCTCATTATGATAAAAACACATCCACTCCAAAAGCATTTAATGTAGGCGATTTAGTCAGTATTGAAAGAGAAATCCCATCAACAGGAAAAAGTCGAAAATTAGTACCTAAATATCAGGGACCTTATAGAGTGACAGATGTTTTCGATAATGATAGGTATCAGGTCGAAGACACGCCAATCACGCGTAAGAGTGGACGCAAACATAATGCAGTTATTGTTATTGATAAAATGAAACCGTGGTTAAGTTTCAATAGATCGGAAGATGAATCCGCCTCTAGTGGCGACGACTGCAAAAGTGTCGATGGTCAGTAGAATCCGATATTATATATACTGATGTGTTCACGTTGTGATAGATACTAGTCGGTACAAAAGGGTTACCTACTTTTGATTATAACTTTAGGCAGATATAGCCTTTGTGATTTTAGGCAGATATCGCCTTTGAGATTTTAGGCAGATATAGCCTTTGTGATTTTAGGCAGATATAGCCTTTGTGATTTTAGGCAGATATAGCCTTTGTGATTTTAGGCAGATATAGCCTTTGTGATTTTAGGCAGATATAGCCTTCGTTAGTTACGTATTTATGGCAGAAGTGGCCTATTACTATAATTTTATAAAGGCAGAAGTAGCCTTTAAATGGTATTCAGTGCAGAAGCAGCCTGTTGCCAGATAATCTTTGATTGCATAGTAACCTCGGTCAGACTATCACATGTAGTATTCAGTGCAGAATAGCCCTGTTGCTATGGTTGACAAAGGCAGATATAGCCTTGGTCCGATATGTGATAAAGTGGTGTTCACAGCAGACGCTCTGTAACCACGGTTGACAGAAGCAGGTGAAATTTCATTGTAATGTTAGCCAAATTAATACTAACCTGAAATTGAAATATCAAGAAATATTGTTGATTATTGATGATGATGATTTAATTGTAATTATTGAATATTGCAAAAATAGTCTTTATAAAATGGCAAGTTCTAACACGAGGACGTGTTATGTGAGTCGGATGGCCGAATGTAAGACCACTAGTTAGTAAGTAATGTTATTGATTCACCGATTATTGTTTTGTTACTCAAATTACGTTTTACTTAAATTATTGTTGTATAAATGTTGTCTAGAATAAATAATGAATTTAATTAAGCATTTGTCATATTAGTAATAGTTATTACATTGTTTAGATAAATTTATTTGACTCGCTAAGGTAAAGCAGTGCATAATTATAACGTCTGTTAACAGATGGCGCTTGGTGCGCCGTACTGCTTTACCTTAGTTCGTAGTTTTGTGTTGTAACGAAAATATTAGTCAGTGATCGTTCAGCATTTGAAGTGTAAAGTGCTCCAAGTGGAAGTAACCAAATATATTTGATCCTATTATACCTACAGTGTTTTATTTGTAACAGTGAGTCTAACACCTTTAAAACAATCATAAATCAAAAATTTGTTATTAATTATTTGGATAAAAAAAATGTGGATTAATCAATAAATAACATACACAAACAAATTCTGACTTTCCCAACCCTTAAAACAATAATAAATAATACACACAGATATTTTGCCATTGAATCATAAAATTACGGGACAATGTATTGTCCCGAATTGATTTTGCCAAATTACGGGACAAAGAAAAATTCATGCCCGTAAAATACGGAAAATCTGTGTAGTCCGAACTAAGCGCTCGCTAGTAGCGGTATATGTACGTTGCAGGTATTTATTGGTTGCTAGCATTCCTAGCCTGCTTTTATTACAAGATCAACCTGTTTGTCTCCTTGCACCGGTTGGTATATAAAATATGCAGAAAGGCTTGTGAGTCAATGTTGTGGTTTCTAGTGTTTATATTTTGATTTAAAAGAGTGTCCGTGGAGTTTTTGCCCGTTCTTCTCCATATGAACCTACTACGCTTTAGAACGGGCAACTATCTTTCTGACTGACCAACCCCTTGACTATTCAAAAATTTAACTCGTGTTTCTGGCTTACCATCGACAATAATAGGATGGACTTGCTCGTATGGATTTTTTTGTAAACTTCGGCTTGTTCCGATTTTTGTTACTCTGTGATATCGAAGTAAAGCGGTTAAAACGATACACAAACAAAGCCGAATAACAGATTCCTAGAAACTCAAACTCAAAGAATTTAGGTCATGAGGGTTTTCTGAAATGACGTTCACTAGGTGGCAGCACTGAGACGTCAAGTCCGGGCACCTGTCAAAGCCCCTATATTTTCTTTAGTCGTGACTGAATGTTGAACGAATGATGAACGTCTTCATATCAATGTCAAAGTGGCGCCAACTGGTGGCGTGAATTTTCATTAAAAAAACTCTCATAAAAACATTTAAATGCACTTTTGAGTTGTCAAGGAGTCGGTCAGTCAGAAAGATGAAGCTAGTGGCCTATTCCAAAGCCCAAGCATTCACTCTCGCTTTTGCTCCTCGATACAAACAGAGTTCAAGTTGTTCAACACATGACCGTGAAGGGGTCATTGACCGGGCTTCTTATCATCACTAAAATTTACTCACCAACCCAATGTTTTTAATTTCGTTGTATCATATTTTAATTGTTTAGATTACCATCATATTAATATTCAGGGGCTCGTGGAATGATAACACGTGCTGAGCTACGCTTTCCGCGCTCGGTTCGTGGATGGGTGACCATCCATTACATATCAAAACCCCTTCGTGCGTCAGAAAGCACGTTAAGCCGTTGGTTCCGGCTGTCATTCGTAGAACTTTGACAGTCGTTACGGGTCGTCAGAAGCCAGAAAGTCTTACCAAGGGGTATCGTGTTATCCAGTTACTTGGTTGTGGAGGTCAGGTAGGTAGTTGCTCCATGTAAACTCAAAGCATTTATTTCAATTAAACTATTTACAGGCACTTTTGAATTGTCAGAGTCGGTCCGTTAGAAAGTTGAAGCTAGTTGCCCATTCCAAAACGTAGATCTCCATTAATATGCTCTAGTAAAGTACTGGTATTCAGCTACATTGAAGCCGAACCCGCCGAGCCGTAGTTGAGACAAGGCTAGGCTTATGATGAGATTACATCACATGTTCCGAGCTAATCATTTCAGGTTTGTTGAATAATTGTTATCCTTGATAAAAATCTTAAACACTATTGTATTATCTTAATGTTGAAGAAGCTGTCAGAGAGAGTCCTTATCTTTTAAACGTTGAACAGTGCAGTGTGGTATCGGAAGTAAAAAAAATTTACTGACTGCACATAAAAATCAAAAGTTATTTATTCCAACTAGGCTGAGAATCAGCAAATTTTGAACGTCAAAATTACATATGACAGTTCCTCAAAATGCTCGCTCTTATCCACTTCCTAGTGCTTTAGCTGGGAAGAAGAAGTGGCGCAACAGACTCCCCAGCAGCACAGCTGTATGTTAAGTTAAAAATCTACGTGGTATAACTTTGACCATTAGTATGGAGTTTAAATAGTATAGAGGTATGAGGAACAGGGTGTAAAGTTCACTCATAGACTCCTACATACTATAGAAAAGGGAGGATCCTTCGACCTGAAGGGTGTCGTGTCTGGTGGGCTACTTCCCGACGATTGATGTCCAGATGTTGTATATATATATCAGTCGCGCAGTAAACTCTGCTTGCGCGATGCAGGATTTGTGTGACGTCAGCTCTTTGATGCGTAGTTCGCATGTGGCGTTGTAGATGCCACAGTAGAATGCGAGGCCAGCATAAATACTGCTTTGATTCCCACTGATATGTGGGCTACTATAATAATGACAAAACCCGCAAGTATTCGAGCTTAGAAAATAAAAGCAAGGCCTGTACAAATGTACAGTAAAGAATCTTGGATAGGCAGTCCCTCCATGTAAAATAGTGGTATTCAACTGCATCCCGTTAGGCTGCCTGTCCAATGGAGCGGAGACGAGAGTAGACGAGCAGAGATGTGCCAATATTTATCAATAGAATCTAAATTCCGCGCCAGAGTTTAGATTTTATTGGGTAATATTGGCACAGGTCTCCGCTCCGCAGGGTTTCGCTCTACTGGACAGGCAGCCTTGGACAGGAAGCTCAACATAGTTGGGAAAAGGCTAGGAAGGTGATGATGTAAAGTCAAAGAATAGGTTAAGCATTGTGGGGCGATTTGGTAAACGATTAGCTGCACGGCGAAAATCTCCCATGAGAAGGTGCCATGATCCGTCCCGCGGACACAGTGCGGGATGTCACATGTCTTTGAAAGTGTGGTTCTGGTTTTATTGGGTTTTGAATATATAAGTAGCAGCCCGGACTTTGGAATTGGTGTGAAGCGGTGCCTCGGATAGCACGTAAAGTAATAAAGGTTTTCATGAAAATTAATGTCACCAGTTGGCGCCACTTTGACAAAAAGGGCATGGACCTGACTTCTCAGTGCTGCCACCTAGTGACCGTCATTTCCGAAAACCCTCATTGGTCCTCCGGCTGATTTTTTCCTGGTCGTGTCGAACTATGAGAGGGCACCTGTGCTTGCGTACTCACTTGAGCACTATAATATCTCTTGCATACTTGGAAAGTCTCCATTGAGATTGGCCACCGCAGACAAAATATGGTTGGGAGGATTTGTTTTTTTAAGAGTTTGTGGCGACATCTACATCGCCACATGAACTGACGTCACAAAAATCCTGCATCGCGCAATTAGAGTTTACCGCGCGGACACCATATATATAATTTCCCTGACATCAATCGTTGGCCAGTTGCCCGCTAGACACGACACCCGTCTCGTCAGACGATCCTCCCTTTTCTAATGAAACCAAAATAGAAGAATTTTCTAAGGAACATTCTATTTGGACATTGATTTTACTTGACAAGTTCTGTTTCCTTTCCTCGTAAAGATGGCAGATAAGCGCTAAATATAAGAATAAGAAACGAGCACCTCGTTTCTTCAATTTAGCGCTTATTTGCCATGTCGAATACATGTTTTTTCACAATAGTTCTTTCAATATTATAAAAAAAACGTAGTTATCAAAGAAAGCCAAAACACAACACAAACTTGACAGCCATGCTAGCGCAATCTATCTATAGTTTTTGTATGAAACAATTTATTGTGTTTCCCGTTATTGACACCAGACGGCGCTACTGTATCAGTACACAATGGAGAGGTTTAAAACGACGTAAAAAAACGCATTTACCCGACCAGACTTATTTTTATTACAATATCTTGATATATCTATAAGTAGCAGGTGTCGCAGAAATCTGATTCCATAATATTATGAAAATCGAGCTGGTAGGTTTGTTTTAAAAACATTTGTTTTACTCTGAATGTCAAGTTCAAGTGCATATTTTCTTTGCAATAGGAACGTTTACGCACTGCATTCAATTCGAAACCGGGAAACATAGTATACAGGGTGGCAGGGACATCAACGCGGAAACTTTTACCATGGATTCAGTACATGATTCTGAACCCCCTGCGTTAAAATTTTTAGAAAGATATTTTTTTTTTAAACTCAGGCGTTTCATAAAAAAGTGCAATACCTACGCGGTTAAAATGTATGGAACAGCAGATTTTCGATTTCAGAAAAATTTCGCGATATTTGCTTCTCCCTCACGTGTTCCACCTCCTCCTTCACGAGCATTACTGCTTCGCAGAAGGAGGTAGCGGCCTCCCATGCCCTCTCGGTCCGTACCATGGCCTGGACCAGGGCCGGACGCCAGAAATCACCGCCGCTGATCGCCCAAGCCGGGTAGACTTCCACCGTATGCTTCACCGTGTCCTACGGGCGATCCACACAATGGGCGGGCGTTTCCCTCCCGTACGTTCGAACCCAAATTATTTCATCACCACTGCTCTCACAACGGTGAACGAAAACATCATGCAGAAACCGGCATGTCCTAGAACCAAAAATTTTACGACATCTGACATTTACCGACTGGGGCCGCGCGATAGATTAACGCGCACTCCCTCTCAAAGAGAGAAGGCTTGTGTCTTAGCAATGGGAACATCATAGGCTGATTATGGTGACTCGTGGAGCCTATCTTACCGGTAAAAGTAAAGACGATAATAAAAATTACCTAAGCGTGAAATGACCATAACTAATTTCTTAATTTCATTGGATACCCTGTGTGTGTCTAATCGGAAAATACCTAATTAGACTATGCTCATTATTAAATAGTTTCAAAGATAAAGGAAGGAATATATTGTTTGTGCTCATAGTCTTAGACACAAATACTAATGTAGTTTTAAGATAACATTAAATAAGAAACATAACATCATGCCTGTATTCCCCGAGGTGTGCATATAGCAGAGCCACATTTCGCCAGTTATGTTGAAGTCCCATGTAATAGGGGGCGAGCCTATTGCCATCAACCGGGCACAAATCCAGACTCCGAGCTGCTACTGAGAAGGTCGAAAAACTCATGCTTAACAGTAGCGCTTGCGATCACTAGACCAATGAGGCAGTCTGTAAAAATTACCTTGGCGTAAAATTACTATCGCTAATTACTTTTTAGGGTTCCGTACCTCAAAAGAAAAAACGGAACCCTTTTAGGATCACTTGTGTGTCTGTCTGTCTGTCGGTCTGTCACAGCCAATTTGCTCTGAATCGAATGGACCGATTAAGTTGAAATTTGGTACACACATGTATTTCTGTGACCCAAACACAGACGTGTAATGTTAATAAATTAATTTTGAATATGGGGGTCACTTTTGGGGGGCGAATAGGAAAATTTAAAATAAAAGTTTTCCTATTTGTACTGTGTGACATATCAAATGAAAGGGCTTGTTGTGAGGATAACAAAACATAACATCAAGCCTGTAATCCCCTAAGGGTTAGGCAGAGGTGTACCTATAGCACACCCACATTTCGCCAGTTATGTTTAAGTCCCATGTAAGGAGCCTATTGCCATCAACTGGGCACAAATCCAGGCTCCGGGCTGCTACTGAGAAATTCCAGATGAAAAAACCCAATAACACTGCCCGACCCGGGAATCGAACCCAGGACCTCATACTCAGCAGTAACACTTGCGACCACTAGACCAACGAGGAAGTCAAGGCACTCGGTGTTGTGAGGATCTCAAATATATTTTATTTATAATTTTAAAATAAATATATTTAAAGATGTTTAAGAAAATTGATAAAAATTGACCATTCCCCCTTGCCTTCGAAACTACTGAGCCTAAAATTTTGGAAAAATACAGAGAATGATTCTTTACCCATAGATAACAGGAAAACCTGTAAGAAGTCTATGTTCGTAAAATATTTTTTTTCAATATTGTGCGTACAAACTTACATTTGCAGTTGGAATATATGGGAGAACATCTTTTTCAACTGCAGTGTTAAGTTTGTATTTGGAATAAATTCATCCCAACTACGGAACCCTTCATTGTGCGTGGTCCGACGGTGGCACTTGGCCAGTTTTATGATAGTTTTTCTCATGTGTGTGTAACCGGAAAATGGCTAATTAGACCATGCTTACTATTTAATAGCTTTAAAGATAAAGTAAGGAATACTTATGGTGTTTGTGCTAATTGTCTTAGACACAAAGACTAATTATGTAGCTTTAAGATAACATTATCACGCATGTATTACCCGGAAGGGGTAGGCAGAGATAACATAGTACACCGATATATCGTCAGTTATGGGGCAAGTAAGTGACTGGACAGGTACACTCAAATCTGTGTGGTTCTTTCCTCAAAAGACCATTTCAGACACCAATTTACATGGTCCTCACATGACCTGACTAAGATTATGTCTGGACTTTAAAAGAAACTGTGACTTACTTTGTTTCGATCTTTCTTCTCAGAGTTAAGTTTTTTTTTTCCAGTTTTTAGTTGTGGTACCTATATCTACCTGTTAAGTAAATAACAGTGACAGGAAGTGTGAAAAAATACGATTGTTGAAGCTAACTTAAAAAGTACCCAAGCAAAGTGTAATATTCATATGCAATGATATCCCTCCTTTCCTTGTGTCTGAAACAAAAAAATATTTAAAGAAAATAAAGAAAGAAAAAGTATTTATTGGGACTCGCACAGGACATTACAAATTAAACTATTATTTATTTACATCAAACAGCATCCTATCTGGTCTTAACCAGGTTTCAAAAAAAGCATAAGATATTTATCTATTAACAATTCCACGTCTAGGATTTTGCCAGAGAAGCGATTAATAGTTTGGTGATACAGTAAAATATTCTTATTATGCTTCTCTTTTGTAGAGTCTAAAAGTTTAAAGAGCCTATTACAGTATTATTAGAAATACTAGTTAATACTATTTCGTTTATCAATAATACTGTTTATTGGAAAAATTACAGGTGTTTGTTGGATTATTTTTGTATTGTTTTCTGCAAAAACTTTGCTGTTAATTTATTAATTTGTTCTTTTATTATACCTTTATACAAAAAAACGTTTTGAAAACATAATGTCATAGCCTTCACAAATGGGTTGCAAACGTAATCAGTTAGAATGCGCGCTGCAAACGTAGTCAAGACGGTACAATATCTGTCGGGTCATCTAGTTAAAATATATAAATAAAAGGGCGAATTACATTAATTTTCATAAAGGCTTGCTGCGGTCAGTTCGTAGATGGGTGACCATTCATTACAAATCGAGACTCCTCCGTGCCTTGGTAAGCAGTCCCGGCTGTCATTTGTAGATCTTTGACAGTCGTTACGGGTCTTCAGAAGCCGAAAGTCTGACAACCAGTTTTACCAAGGGGTATCATGTTACCCAGTAACTGGGTTATGGAGGGCAGATAGGCAGTCGTTCCATGTAAAATACTGGTATTCAGCTGCATCTGGTTAGACTGGAAACTGACTCGAACATGGGAAAAGGCAGATTGATTTGATTGTATAAGCCTTACGGCCGAACCCAATAACCTATGATAGGTTATTGGGTTCGGCCGTAAGTATGTATGACCTCTCCAGTATGAAAAACCTATCCATCTATAGTTTTAACGTCCCAATAATCTTTCAAAGAATAAGGACCTTGCAGAATTGTGGGACGACATTCTATGACAGATAGAATTATGCTGTCTACCATCAATAGTGATCTGAGCGAAACTTTTTTTGAGGACGATATTCTCGTAACTTAAAATAGAGTATGTCTATTTCTTTTTTATGTTTTTTACATCTATTTAATATATTGAATCACATTTTAATTTTAATAAATTATTTTTCTTTAAGTACGCTGCACTGGTACACCGTCTAAATTTTTGTTTGCTGCACCGGTCGACGTCATTACGTCGGCGCCGGCTGTCGCTGAAAACCGGCGCTGGGGCTCTGTCTTGCATAGGGTCGTAGCATAATGCTGAGCGATAGCCGATTTGCGTGGATGTGACGCATGCTTACCCCAACCTTTTCTCATTTTTGTATTTTAATCTTTTTTTTGCGTCATGTTTACCGCAAATAAACGTTTTTTCTTTTTTTTCTTTCATCTGTCTTTTACTGAAAATAGGTTATTGGGTTCGGCCGTTAAATATTATAGTCTACGTGATCTATGACGTCATTAATTGCATTTGTTGCGTTTTAGAATATCTCTTACGTGTGTATTGAATATCTTAACGGTTTCCTTACCGGTTTTCTTGCAGAAATACGTGTTATATTTTAGTCATTATTTTTATCGAAATAGATCCATGTTGCAACAATTTTTGTTTTTCAATCTCTCGCAACATAGTATAAACTACTCCCAAATAGCTAGTCCACATTGAATAAGTATTTTTTAAATAGTGAACGACCAAACCGTCGTTTTAGTTTTCGACCATAAACTAGCCAAAACTTTGGCCAAGCCGAAAATCAGAAGTTCGTGAATCGTGTTATTCGGCCAACTTTGTAAAGTTCGGCAATAATACTCTAGTTCACTAGTTAGCCATATTTCTTATTTCCATACAATAATATTGCCAAATTAATCTTAGTCAAAGTAAATATTTGACAGTCATTTGCGACGTTGTCAACTGTTTGAATGAACGCTCTTAACACGATCAATGCAGAATAACCACAATAACATTTGATTATAATATTTTGTGGTTTACACTACCGGGTCAAATTAAATTAGCTAGCAAAACTCCGCAGACATTATGGGTATCAATACCTTTTTTTTTTTTTGGGTGGGAAATCATCAAATAACTTCTCCCGCTCTGGGCGGAGCGGGAGGGCGTGTCAGACTCTTACTGACTAACACTCTTACTGAAAACCCACCCGTGTTCCTTCGGTTGCCCTGTTGCCGGGGGCCACGATCTCCCTTTCGGTTTTCTTCGCAACCCCGGCAGATGGGTATCAATACCTGCGCGTGCGATCGTGTTTGTACACTTGGTTAAAGTGACAAGTAAAGCGAGCGTCGCTTCGTGAGATAAAAAATACTGTAGTAAAAAGCGCATAGATTAATAATGATAAAAATATTTATATTTTTAAATGTTTTTATATTTTTTATATGTTCTAATATTTAAAAATATAATTTATAAGTATGTATATGAAATAAAGGACATAAAAATATAAACAACCAGTGGCTTAATTGCCAAGATCCTCGACCAACACCTAAGGAGGCTCTCGTAGGACAGTTGGATTAAGGGCTTGATTCAGAAGGCGGTACCTACTCCTTTTTTTTCGGTGGGAAAATCATCATGGATGCTCTCCGTCTTGGGAGAACGGGGGGTTATGTCGTACTCCTATCGACTAAAACCCCACTTTTCCTACTACTAACATGTATTGGGGGCCTGGGAGATACTTGTACATTCGCCGCACCCCCGAAGGTGGTACTCCTTGACACGGCTCGCATTGTCAGGAGGTTCCTCTGCTCCCGGTAGCTTGGACCTTGTTCCCGATACCGGTGGATTTTTTTATATTTTAAAATGTTTCAATATTTTTTTTTTATATTCTTACATTTAAAAAATGTAATTTATAAGTATTTAATTTAAATAAAGGAAATAATTATTCCTTCTTTGCATAAGAAGAAGCCATTTATTAATGACTGATATCTAAGTTTACTTAATATTAAGCTTTAGATTTATTTTAATAAAGTAAGGTTCAATAAAAAAGTTACGACCGAGCTTGTAGATTGAGGTCGGTTCGGTTCGATACAAGTATTTAGATGTTGGTCCCAAGTCTAGATGTGTTTACTGAATTATTTAGCGTGCCTGCGTTAGTCTTACCTATATATTTTTTGTATATTGGTTGGCACAAAAGATATATGTATGTAATCAATATATAGAAAAGATTTATGTATGTTTTGACAACAGTAGATAATAAAGGCTTTATGATACTTTATGATACACTTGCGCAAAATTGGACTTGCACAAGTATACATTAACAGGTGTGAGATGAATTTGCACAAGTATTCGAGCCATTCGGTGTCGCGCAGACTGGTACATGTCTAAACTTGCGCAAGTATATTGTAACGTGTGGCTACCATTACAACTTGAAATGAGGTCTGCTTTTGTTAATATAAAAGCGAAGTCTTTGTATTTGAGCATGAGAGAATTTAGTGTACACCATTATTGTTTCCAGTGTTGACAAGGTTCGCCGTTGACAGATGTGTCTAGAATTAGAATGAGGAGAATTAATTCAATGATATCTTGAAAGATTTTGCCCTAAAACTTTACCACATATTTTGTTGGCATCTGTTTTTGTCCGCATAACTAACCACATCTTATCTTTTGTCCACAGAGAGTCCAGTTCGGAACTGGAAGCAGTTCGAGTGGCTATCAATGGCATGACATGCCAGTCATGTGTGCGCAGCATCGAGAGTTCAGTCAGGGAGTTGCCTGGCATTGAGTATGTTAAGGTAAGGCAATTGGTTATAACACTGAGAATCAGTACTTTTCGAACGTCAAAATGACATAAGACAGTCCCCCAAAACGCCCACCCTTCACCAATTCCAAGTGCTTTAACTGGGAAGAAGAAGTGGCGCAACGAACTCTCCAGCAGACCGATTGTTATTCCAATATGAATGTAAAAATATGACTATTATTTAATTTTAAAATCATTTACATACCTCCTGGCCTAAGCCCCGTTTGAAGAACGGATGTTTACATCCTTGCCTTGCCAAAGGTCATTGGCATTCAATGAAACCCAGTGCAAGTATCTGCAATCTCTTTTCAAAGGAGATGTTCCAGAAATGTATGAAGCCTGGGCTAGCACTATGTACAGTCACTACACTATATGTAAATATCGTAATATAAAATAGTAACCGTTTTTTATGTTAATTTTCTATTACTTCGTTTTAATGTATATATTCAAATAAACTCTGTGAAGGAGAGCAACACAACGTAAATATGGTGGATTAGCAAAAAGCGAAACAGAGTAATAAAAAATTTAATGAGAAATGTCATTTTGATAATGACATTTGATTGATGTGTATATGTTATATCAGCGATAAAAAAACAACATGAATTCCGAAAATTCTTGAGTTTAATTTTAAATAAATGAATTTTCGTATTTTGCCACCCAATTCAAAAAAAAAAAAAACATAAAACTTTCGAATTTAACCTCCTCCGTTTTAAATTCGATGAAAAAAAATATGCTATGGGTTTAAAAACGAGCAATAAAGTATTTATTATATTTTGTGATCAATGCTTATTATCTGTGTGAGCCTTGAGACTGATATGTATGTTTCAGCAATAAAAAGAACAGATACAGGTACAACTCAGACGTTTTGTAATATAGTTATCATCGTTATCAAGCACTTCCAATTTTATTAATTCAAAGCGATAATTGTATACTACAGTAATCCATGTGTTATCGTTAAAAACTAGGTCTCAGAAACCAATATTATTTTTTGATAACTCTTGAAATAAGTAGTAACAGCCGCACGGGTTGATCCATCAGGTTAAGCTACGCTTGCCTGTGCCTCGGAAAGCACGTTAAGCCGTTGGTCTCGGCTGTCATTCGTGGATTTTTGACAGTCGTTACGGGTCGACAGAAACCCGATGTCTGAGAACTAGTCTTACCTGGGTAGCGGTATTCAGCTGCATCCGGTTATACTGGAAGCCGACCCCAACATAAAATTGTTTTTTTTTAACACAAGTTGAATTTCGTCGTCCGTAGCAAAAATGGAATTAACGCGAAATGATTATAATACAAACCTGTTCGTGCTAGGGGGCGCACGAAATGCACGGGAGGGGATGTACCGACTACTCAATGTCCAAAAGCATTTAGCGGATATCTATTTTCTGGTACCTTAACACTAACCTTGCACCTAGGAGTCAAAAATTGCCTACAAAGTTAATAAATACCTACAATCTTCTAATTCTTATAACTCATTTAGGACTGAGTTTAGAGATATGCATGTCAAATAAGTTTCGTTTGTTTCAATATTTTGTACTACACTATTTGCGCTGTAGCATGGTGCGGGTGACAGTTTCAGTAACATTTCGTTTCACTCTTGAAAGTTGCCGCGATTTACAATTTATGACTTAATATTTCAGTTGTACCACATTCGTAATATATTAAATAATTAATAACTGTAGTAAATTAAATTAAACCCAACCAGAATGTTCTAATCAAGAAATAAAATCAAATTGAATGAAAAATTAAGCAAAGTGTTATGCGTATAACGTAACGCCATAGACGTATTTAGTGATGGGATGTACTGCTACGATGGATAGTCGATATTTTTTATAATAAAAAACGTATATTGTGCGTAGGTCAATTTTTATTTTTAAAAGGTCTAATTATACAACAGAACATTTATAGGGTAAGGTTGCTTAAAAGGTTGCTAAAAAAAAATACATGTTATTCGTCTAAACTCATATCAGAGTCAGGAACATCTGAATTGTCACTCAATTCATCATCTGAATCTGTGACGGATATTATTAACGATGACTCAATTATGTTGTCAATATGTATGTCACGATCCCAATCAGACATAATGTCCCTTTTTGTTTTATTCACGACCTTCGACCAGTCTTCAGGTTGAACATTGTTGATGGCCTCTTGTAATAGGGCCAACATCTTATTTGCCGTAAATGGCGGCGAAGTATTATTTCTTGCGGCGTAACCTAAAAATAAACGAACTTATAAAAAAAAGTATTCAAATAATCATCAATCAGCCTAATCTAGTATCTGGTAATGTTTTTAAACTAGGTACAGTATCGACCAAAAGTCCATAGGCAAACTCACAAACCAATAGACTGACGCTGCGGTTTGACTTACGACCTTCTTCTATAAGTTGTTACACACACACATACTTACTTTGTCTGCAACTCATACTAGTTCATAATTTCGAGCAATACTGTATATAGCATGCTAGCGCAGTGGATAACCTGCTTTGGTATGTGCGATTATGGCGAGCCGAGAGGGTTCGAATCTCACGTGCGGTTAGCTCGTCATTTTTTAATAATTACTATTCGTAGTTTTTGTTATTTTTTAAATAAAGACTAGTTCAATAATCATTTCTTTTTTGGTTCATTCGTCTTGTTCACATAAATATTAAAGTTTAGCAGGTAGACCTCAGAAAACTAAGTAAATTATTTCGATTTCTGTAGGGTAGACAGATGCAGTTCGTTACGAGTATTCATTTAATAGAACTTTGTTGGTTCGTGATTATTGTTGGTGACAAGTAAAAGCGGTGTTGTGGTTATTATTTTCAAAATGCAGTCAAATATAAATATTGAACGGAGATCAAATATTATTGCGCTGCGTAAAAGTGAATGTAATTTACACAAATATCGTATGAAACCAGACTAAGTGTGAGTGTTATCATTTATATATTTCATATTTGACTAAACATAAATCTTAATCAAAGGTATTGTTGATCGAACAGAGGTATTGTTGAGACAGAAGATGCCTTTAAAGTTTTTATATTTATTATGAGGTTTAATTCGATTAGTGAATGATAAATAATTAGTATGTGTAATAAATACGATGTTATTCTTTGTTCTAGAGAAATACTGTGAAGGTTAAGAGATATTTGGAAGAGGCTTGTTATCGAGAAGCAGCGACGTCAAATGGTGAATAAATATGAAATAAATGGTTGCATATCAACGAGATATTTTGCTGAATTATTAAACACGGTATTATGAACCGTTCTCCGTGCACTCTGAAGGCTTGCATCACTGAAGACCAGCTAGGAAACCATTTTTGACAGAAAGGCATAAACAAGAACGTTTAAGTTTCGCACGATAATATTAAGACTTCAAGAGGGACACTGCTATATTTTAACCTTAAAATATTTACCGTTCTAACTTAATAAACAACACATTCGTTATTGCATGAATTTGTGGTAACGATTTTTTTAAGTATGTAAGAAATACGACAAAAACCATATTGAAATATGGTGTTTGTCGTATTTCTTGCAAATTGACCGAAAATGTTTAAGATTATTTTAGTAATATTATTATTTTAGAATTAAAATCTGTGGTTTAGTTTCAATCTTCTTTTCGTAAAGAAAATGAATACTTAAGCTATAACCTCAATACCAACCAATATTTATTAAAGCCAAATAAAATGTAAAATAATTAATGTAAACAAACTGCCCATATTTAACCTTAAAATCACCTATTTTGTAAGTAGTTTTTTTTTACATTTTGTGTAGTCTAATATTCTTATTTATTGCTTAATTACTTCGACCATGATCAAAGCTTAATATTTATGGCGAAAAAATCCATTTAAAATTTAAAACATTTCATAATTTAAATATGTCAAAATAATACAAATTGCTTCTAAGTTTCTTGAGATCTATATCTAATAAATATTGTTTAATTTTGTTATCACATATCTTTTATTCTAAACCCTTTATTGCAATTTCAAAATTAATAAAAAAGGCAGCAATATTAAAAAAATATTATTTTTGAAAACAAAAATAATAAATTTCGAAAAGAAAAAAACCGCGCTGTTCTTTACGAGATCAGAACCTAAGCCAGCTCGAATCTCAGACCAACTCTTTAAAGCCTTCTGCTATCTGCACACGTAAGATTAATTTGAATTTTAGCAATGACATAAACTGGCCAATGTCACGCGCATGATGCGTGTATGTTATCGTGTCTAACAAAAGCGACGGAGATATATTTTTGTTTCGCGAGTACGTGACGACAGTGTGTAAAGCGTTCTCTGTGGTGTTTGTGCCGTGTTATTTACACATACAGATATACGGACTATACCGCGTGTTCACAGCAAAACGACTCTTAACGTGCCTATCCACTTTTGAACGCTTACTGTACATGCTACGATCGGAAAGCTGATTTTTTTATAAAGCTTCAAAATGGGAATTGAAATTAAAAGCATACCTTTTATTTGGGCCCAAATCAGCTCAATAGAGTTATACTGGCAATGGTAGGGTGGTAGTCGAAGGACCTGGTGGCCTTTTTCTTTTGCCATCTCGTCCAGAGCATAGGTAGGAGTTGGTGGCTTATGGCGTCGGACTAAGGCAATAAGCTCCGTCTTTAACATTTTTATATCTGCTGTAACTCCGTTTTCACTCAGCCACTTCACCAACTCGCTTTTGCGGTTGGATTGGTTTGGGGGTTTATTAACTTGCACCGAATGGTAGGGTGCGTTGTCCATTATTATGGTCATAGGCTCTTTTAAATTGTTTAATAGACCTATGAACCAATCTTTAAATTTTTCGTAATTCATCTCCTCATGATACTCCGTAGTTTTTTTTGACTTAAAAGCCAGCAAACAATCAGGGACGAATCCACTTGCTGTACCTGCGTGACAAATAATAAGGCGTTCGCCTTTGCCTTCCGGCACTTTGGTACACGATTGTGCCGTATCGTCGGTCCAACTTTTACCCACTGTGTGGTTGGCGTTTAGCCACGTTTCATCCAAAAAGACAACTTTGCTCCAATCACTTATGTTTTTGGCCTTCCTTAAAAATCTACATCTTGCTAGGGCAATGTCAGTCCTATCCATAATAATCTTTCTTTTGTTAACTTTTTTGTAAACAAAGCCAATATCTTTTATAACTTGCCGTAGCGAAGTAATACCTCCTTTGAACAAGTCAGCTTCTTTTAATGATTTTAGAAGCTTGAGCAATGTGGGTAGCTCCATTCTTCTATAATAATCATAAATATGATTTCTAATAGCAACCTTAGCAAAATCATCCAAATCTGTGATTGGCTTCACCTTGGTCCGCTTTTTGTTGGGTGTCGATAATTTATTTTCAAACATCCCATCTTGGCCAATTTTCTCACGTGTTATACGCGAAACAGTATTGCGGCCAATATCAAGAGCTTCGGCTACTCGTTCTACAATATGATTCAATGGTAACAACGGTCCATTATTTTGTTGTTCTCTTTCAAAGTAGTCTCGGAGGCGAACAACAAGCTCCCTGGCCTGACTACCCAAAACAGTTTTTTTTGTATGCTTAGGCATGGTAATAACAACAAACTCAACAAACTTATAACAGATAACAATTTAACAAAAATGAAAACAAACAATGAAATCGTAATACGTGTCACATTAAGTCACAATATAACGCGCTTGCACTCGTACTCGCACTCACAGCATCGCACGGGTAAACAACATGGCCGCCGCGCCGATGCACCATAGAGCAAAAATGTTGTCACGAAAAAAAAAACATAAACCCGATTTTGATTATTTTAAATAAGTACAAAGATAATTATGTAGCCATAAAACATTTATATTGACAAGTTTATACACGTAGCACACACGTAGTTACACTGCACAACTGAATAATACACTAATTTTCATAACAATATTAAAGAGAACTAGATTCACGCTGCGAGTATCGTTAGCGATAAAAATGAATTGCATAACCTCACATCCCTACGTGGTACTGACAAATGTCAACGTCATACGGGCAACTGTCACCCGCACCATGCTACAGCGCAAATAGTGTAGAAAAACATGATTTGGTTGATGGCCGCGAGAAAAAAAAAGACGCCACCTTCCATACAAAAATCGGCATTGTCCTTTTGCCAGATTTAAAGCAGAGATGCTTCGCTTGCTCGGTCAATGAAGCTAGTAACAAGCCTAATCATCATCCTTTTATTTTTCAGGTGGAACTATCTGAAAACGCAGGCTACTTCAGATATGAGCCGCGCACCATCACAGAGGAGGCTATCCGGTCTCATATAGAAGACATGGGCTTCGAGGTGCCCTGCGACACCACGGAGCACGAAACTAGGTTAGTCTACTTAGTCTACTCAGTCTATTAACAATATACCAGCGTAAAACGTTTTTAATAAGATGTTTGAAAAGGTTACTTAGTAGACGAACATTGAAAGTGTTGGTCTACTCTGTCTTCTTGGTCTACTCGGTCTACTCGCAGTAGACCAAAATGAAAACGGTTGAATAACATAATGTTTTCTCAAAAATTACAAGAATTAGCTACGCTACTGTTACAATTATACGTTTAACTCTTAACTTGTTGAACCATAGGTCTTGTTGAATACAGCCTTCTTAGACAAGTAAAAAAAAATCACCTGCTTGCGTCTTCGCCGTATGTAAACTATGTTCATCATTTTATCACACTGTACGTTTTCTAGTTGATCCAAATCTTCTAACACTAGACTTTTTCCTTTTCCAGAAACCTACTTCCCAAAGAAATCCCAACAGACACGTTAATAGACATGTCGTCTGGAACAGGCGAGGTGGACGAGCAGGAAGTGGTGCTGTCAATCGTCGGCATGACCTGTCAGTCCTGCGTCAATACTATTGAAGGTAAGTTCATGTCAAATTTGTACAGTTAAACCAAAAAAAGTATGCGCATCAGTAATTTTCGTGTCTCCGAATTAGTACGATCGTCGCTTCCCCACAAAGGTAATGCTTCTAAGTTTTGTTCCGCCTCGCGTTGTAGTAATGCACCAATCATTGGCCGTTTGTATGAAGCTTCCCTCTGTTGGGCTATCAATGCCAGCACCACGTCGTCTGTCACTCAAAAGACCAGAATAGTTTTTAGGGTTACCTCAAAAGGAAAAGAGGAACCCTTATAGGATCAGTCGTGTGTCTGTCTGTCTGTCTGTCAAAATGAATTTTGAAAATAGGAGTCACTATTGGAGACAAACAAGAAAATTTAGAAATATAATTTTGCTAACAGTACCGTGTGACATATAAAACGAAAGGGCTTGTTGCGAGGATCTTAAACATATTTTTTATATAATTTAAAAATAAACACTTTTAAAGATATTTAAGAAATTAGATAAAAATTGACCATTAACCCTTATCTCCGAAACTACTGGACCTAAAATTTTTGAAAAAAAAAAAAAAACATATTATATCTCTTTACTCATAGATTACAGGAAAACCTATAAGAAGTCTATGGTCTTAAAATAAATTGGTAAATCTCTCAATATTGTGCGTACAAACTTACATTTGCAGTTGGAATGTATGGGAGAACATGGTCTTTCAACTACAATGTTAAGTTTGTTCTTGAGATAAATACATTCATCTCAACTACGGAACCCTTCACTGTGCGGATGGTTATACAAAATACGCAAGTATATCCATGGTTATAACCGCTCTATATTAGACTCCATCATCGCGCTTTCGTATTTCCGAAAATAGACAAAGATTGCCGAAGCGCATACTTTTCTCGGGAAATCTGTACACCTGTGTTTGAAGATATGCCTTGTTTTGTAATTATGTCGATGCCATATTATTACAGAACTTTAGTCTAAGCTCAAACCTTCGAGCCAGTTATTGTATTTTGAATTTTATTTGGACCAAGATAAAGTTACTCGTCCTTTAATATAACAGATAATGGTGCGGATTCTCTTGTACACTGAACTAAACTATTACTAAAATTTCTTACTTTTGGCTATGAGAATCTTAAAGAGCTATTCTGCAACAAAAAATCTCAAAATTTTTGAAAGTATTTTGACGCAACTAAAATCGAATTTGAATCGCGACTCCACGTGGTACTTGTTTCCCGTGATATTTTAGAGCTAGAGGCGCGGGGTGGGGCAGCCTCGACGTGTTTTATATGGACTTTTTTCACTTTTTGTATGGAACATATGATAAATTACTACCTACATACATGTGGAGTTTTAAGGGGTTTATGGCTTTTATAAAAGGGGGTCGAAATTTTCATAATTTTTCCGATAGGACACACCATTTTCGAGATATAAGCAAAAGAAAAATAAAATATATACAGTACTGTTTTTGCACATGAAGTCGAGGTGTTGCTGTGGATTTTAGTTCATATTTCATTACACACCTTTTTAATCGCGATTATAAATAGTCAGATTTAGTTAGACAATCAAAATTTTAGGTGAAAAACGTCAAATTCGGAATAGCAAAATTGCCATTTTCACTAAATGAATAACTCAGTTCTGTCAAACTAAATTATAGTTAAGTTGTGTCACATTAGTCTATTTCAGAAAGGGAAATCGTCGTTTGACAAGAATAAACAAAATTTTTGTGATTTTTAATCTAGTTTAGGGGCATTTGTGACAAGAGAATCAGCACCAGTGTTCAAACGCCTATCAAGTTAAAAAAATCAAATATAATTTTCTTTCTGTCCTCCCTTCCAGGAGCCCTCCGCGAGATATCAGGCGTGACATCAGCCACAGTATCACTAGCAGAGCGCTCGGCACGCGTGCGACACGTGCGCGGCGCGACGTCGGCGCGGCAGCTAGCCGACACCGTGTACGGGCTCGGCTTCTCCGTCACTGTGCCCGACCCTGAGGGGTACTCTGGTAAGAACACACCAATCAAAATATACCGAAGAATAAAAAATAGTCTAAAGTAAAAATAATTAAAACAGAATTGATAATTTCGAGGCCAGTTAGACGTAGACTAGAAACATTTTGAAATGAAGCATGAAAACTAAATTATAGCCTCAAAAGAAATTGAATTGAGTAACTGCCTCTATGGTGTAGTGGTTAGACTACAAAAAAATCTGCTCGGTTTGGTTAATGGTAGGGCTTGTTCTAAGTCCGCCTGGCTAGCTACCACCATCTTATCTAAGTCTGTCGCCATAACAACAATGTTAACAGCATTGTTGTGTTTCGGCAGCTAGAAGTAAGATAGCCAGTTCCTCTGTGGTTGAGGATTCCGGGTGAAGCTCGTTTCCACCTTCGGCCTGATCATCACTTACCAACAGGTGAGATGTTGGTCAAGTGCTTCGCCGTTGTAGTAAAAAAATAGCGCCGGTGCGACTCCGATAACATCCCCAGGAAAACTAACACATAAGTGTCCTTCCTTTTACACCTGTTTCCTGCTTAGAACCAGTGTTATCTAGATTTTTCCGACAACCTTAATTTTATCGTCAAAACTCTTTCAAACTTTTAACAATCACAAGTTGTCCCAATGCTGGGTAAAGGCCTCTTCTCATACAGAGAAGGCACGAGCGTTGATCACCACGCTTGATCACTGCGTCTTCTAAGTAATAATTTCTCTTTATCCCACAGCTGAGCAAAGGTTTTCCCCGTAGCCTTCCATTCTTCCCTGTATTAAAAGGATAAGAGATATATATTAAATTGTAATATTTTATTACAGAATCGACACCACAAAGTAGGAGCGAGGAAGGTTCAGGGGACGGCATCAAACCACCCACTCCTGTCAAGAGTCGAACGCAGGCTAATGTAAGTACTGTATTTCTATTGTCTTAATATCCCTCGGGAATCATCGCATTTCCGAATACAAACGAATGCTAATTTCCATGTCCATCAGTTATTAGATTTATCTTGTATAATAATTTGAATTCGGAACTAAGTACTTTATTGTTGTTTTGTTTTGATTTTCGTGTGAACTTTAAAGAGCTGTAAAACTATTTTCATATCTGTCGTGCCTGCGATTTTAGCAGCTTTCATACCATTTTTAAAATAAATTACATTAAGTTAAAAGAGTATTAACAACTCTATATACTTTCAAGTCGATTGAGAGCGTCCGATCTGCACCAAGTGCAAAGGGCAACTGATAGAAATCCGACGACTGACGAAATACGAGGTTTGCCGAGGGACATTTAAGAACATAGTTGTACTTTAATCAAGAATTTTTATGAAATTCTACTTTTGATCTCAGAGCATAATGTGTCCTCCGAATAGGGAAGACTAAACATTTTTTTTTGTCCTTCATGTATATTATTAAAAAATATTGGACACGTATTTTATATTTTTTTACGTTAGCAAAAGATTACGGCGATACATTGAGTTAAAATGTGCCATGAAGTCACGAGTATGTAGATTTTATACTTATTTGTGACGTAGCGACCCCCACTCCCCAACTTTAATGCGTTTTATCTAAGTCATTTTTTATTATTATGATAAAGCAAAAAATACGTGTCTAATATTTTTTTGTTATCTGACTGACGGACTAAATAGAATTTCTTTTTTTTACCCAGGCATCATCCCTATTCCCACATCTGTGGTATGTTTGGGAGCTAATTTTTCCAGCTAGATTTTACTCAATTTAGGCCATTTTGAATTGAATTTGAAGCAATAAGACATACAATCCTGAATTCATATTGTCTGCAATATCTTTATCAGTAACTGGAATTCAACTTCACGTGCATTCCACCTTTTCTAAGGTACCTTACGTCCGAATGAATAAATTGGAACTCTTATAGAATCAGTCGTGTGTCTATCTGTCTGTCCGGCCGTCCGTCCGTCACAGCCAATTTGCTCCGAATCTACTGGACCGATTAAGTTGAAATTTGTGACTTTTCTGTGACCCAAACACGGATGTGGAACGTTATTTACGTTCCACATCCGTGTTTGGGTGAATGAATGTTGAATATGGGGGTCACTGTTCGGAAGCAAATAAGAAAAGAGTTGGGATGAATTTATCCCAAAAACAAACTTAATTGTAATTGAAAAGCATGTTCACCCATACTTCGGTAAACATCACGGTCAAATCTCCAACTGCAAATGTAAATTGCAAATGTAAGAGGAAAAAAAAAATTGTGTTAAAACTATTGTTGGGCTTTTTCCTCCACATGTGCTGTGAGACCTTTTTTTTTTAAATTCTGTACCCCCTGCGTTGAAATTTTTCGTCGGTAATTTTTTAGCAGGGTTCAGAATCATGTACTGAATCCGTGGTAACAGTTCTCGCGTCGATGTTCCTGCCACTCTGTAATTTATTTATTTACATTATAATCTTGTCACTGTGAATTGAAGAATGTTAATCTATTTATTTTCTCAGGGCACAGTATCACCCATCCCAGACAGTGAGTACGCTCGCTGTACGCTAGAAGTTCGTGGAATGACGTGCGCGTCCTGCGTCGCCGCTATTGAGAAACACTGCACTAAACTATACGGTAAGTTTTATGACATAACATTGAATATGTTATGTAAATAATCTAATAATAGTAATCATAATAATCAAATCAAAGAGGAGCTCGTTGCTAAGTAATAACAGCCGCACGGGTCAATCCATCAGGTTAAGCTACACTTGCCGCGGTTGGTCCGTGGATGGGTGACCATCTTTACATACCGAGGCTCCACCGTGCCTCGGAAGGCACGTTTAGCCTTTGGTCATTCGTGGATCTTTGACAGTAGCTACGGGTCGACAGAAGCCCAAAATTCTTACAACCAGTCTTACCAAGGGGTATCGTATTACTTAGTTACTGGGTTGTAAAGGTCAGATAGGCAGTCGCTCCATGTAAAATACTGGTATTTAGCTGCATCCGGTTAGACGGGTAGCTGACCCCAACATAGTTACTAACCCAGTAACTGGGTTGAGGCACAAGCATGAAACTAGATTTTTGACTGATAAAATCATTTTTTTTATCTTTCTCAGGAGTTGACTCAATCCTCGTAGCCCTATTAGCAGCCAAAGCCGAAGTTCGGTACGCCCCTAGCAAGATCTCAGCTGCAGACGTGGCCAATTGTATCACGGAGTTAGGGTTCCCTTCGAGCGTGATCAGCGACTGTGATGGTAGCGGACAGAAGGACCTGCATGTGGCGGTAAGATTTTTTTTTTCTTTTTATTATCATCCATGAATTTCTTAAATCATTTATCATCATCTTAACATTCCACACAAATATACGGTAATTACAACAAAAAAGAAGAAAAAAAAAAACTGTTTGTTCCGGCTAATCTCCGAAACAGCTGAACCGATTTTGACGGGATTTTCACAAGCAGATAGCAGATGTTATAAAGATTAACTTAGGCTACTTTTTATTTAAAAAAATAAATAAAAATGTGGTCAACGAGGGCGAACCGACGGCAGCAGAATTTTTATGGATGGCTGAGCTAAATGTAATCTTAAGAACTATTATGTATTACCCATATTTGCAAAATAAAATTCTATTCTATTCTAATATCCATAAATAAATCACCATCGTCCATAATGCTGGGGCCTCATCTGCGTTTATAGTAACGAAGCTTCTCACAGTGATACGATACATGCAGATATGACCAACCATTATCGGTTATCGTCGCGATAGTTCGGGCTGCGTAGCACTTATCGTCCGGGTGGCGGTATATAATAAGCGTGGCGCATGATCAAACTAGCGTTGGCCATTTTTTGTCGTGCATGTACGTTGCACCGGTTGGGGCATCACGTCAAAGCCGGCCGCGGCTCTGTCTCGCATGGGGTCGCAGCATTATGCTGAGCAATGGCCGTTTTGCGAGGATGTGACGCAAATTTTCCGTGAAATTGTATTGTCGTGTTTTGTTGTTTACAATTTACCGCAAATAAACGTATTTTCCTTCTTTACGTGACTGATTGACAACATGAGGTTGACGTGACTAAGTTTTTTTTTTCAGTACGTAATTGGGTCTTGTTGGGAAATTTTACTATTATTGTAAATGTTGATGAAAAAAAAACACAGATTTTTCTAAAAACATGTTTAGTTTCAATTGAGGGCAGTTTTTAGGGTTCCGTACCTCAAAAGGAAAAAACGGAACCCTTATATCATCACTCGTGTGTCTGTCTGTCTGTCCGTCTGTTACAGCCAATTTGCTCCGAATCGAATGGACCGATTAAGTTGAAATTTTGTACACATATGTATTTCTGTGACCCAAACACGGACGCGTAACATAAATAAATGAATTTGGAATATGGGGGCCACTTTTGGGGGCAAATAAGAAAATTTTAAAAATATTTTTTAAACGGTATCGTGCTATATCAAATGAAAGAACTTACAGGAAAACTTACTTAACTTACATAAATTACAGGAAAACCTATACCAGAAAGTCTATGGTTTTAAAATAACATGGTAAATCTATATCATTGTGCGTACAAACTTATATTTGCAGTTGCAATGTATTGGAGAACATTTATTTCAACTACAATCTTAAGTTTGTATTTGGGATAAATTCATCCCAACTACGGAACCCTTCATTGTGCGTAGTCCGACACGCACTTAGCCGGTTGTTTTCCACAGTTTTCATTTTATGACGACGACTAATTACTTCCAATCATCATGGAGTTTGTTACATCGAGATAGATCATTAATTTAAAAGTTTCACAGTTTTGTTTAAAAAAACAACCTTTTTTTTTTAGTCTTTAGATTTAAAAAAAAAAAAATCCGTCGATAAAATTAAGCATAGTTTCCCTCATTTCGATATGTGCACATAATACAAACTCCACAGTATTTCAATATCAATAATATTACATTCTGTTTCAGATAAAAGGCATGACGTGCGCGTCGTGCGTCAGTAAAATAGAGAAGAGTGTACTTAAGCTGACCGGTGTCGTGTCCTGTACCGTCGCGTTGACTACTAGCAAGTGAGTATTGTTGAAATATTGTCTCAGTTTATTTTTCCTTAAACATTGAAGAAGAGAGAGAGCAGTGGAGGCGCAGTGGCAATGGCCGCTACTTACGAGTCGTAGATTCGAACCCAGACCGGCTCTTTACTTTGTGTAAATTATATCATCACCACTGCTCTCAAAACCGTGAGGAAACCGGCACGTCCTAGAACCAAAAATTCGATAATACGATTTATTTTTATTTTCCATTATTTTTTCCCTAAAAAGTAATTACTTAAACTATTGGCGCCTTGGAGCCTTCTCCCCGCCGCTCAGTCTTGCTTTCACTCAGTTCGCGAGCAGTGTCATGCGAGCGAGTTAAAGAGTGAATTTGAGCTGAGAGACTTGAGACTCTATAATATACCACGACACCTTTTTTTTTGTGGGTGGGAAATCATCAAATAACTTCTCCCGCTCTGGGCGGAGCGGGAGGGCGTGTCAGACTCTTACTGACTAAAACCCACCCGTGTTCCTTCGGTTGCCCTGTTGCCGGGGGCCACGATCTCCCTTTCGGTTTTCTTCGCCCCCCCGGCAGGCATCGGCCCTAACGGACCCCTTCAAATCTGCATTTTTTATTTTATTTGGACAAGTAATAATCTTAATTTTTTTATCCGCAGAGGCAAAATTAAATACAACGCAGAACAGATAGGCCCGCGAACTATTTGTGAAGCGATCAACAATCTTGGGTTCGAGTCGAGTGTAGTGACTCCGCACAACAGGGGGACCACCAACTATTTAGAACACAAGTAAGTACACATTGTGTGTTTTGTAACGTAAAATACATAACATCACACTTCTAATCCATGTAGGGTAAGGCAGAGGTGTATATAGTACACCCACATTTCGCCAGTTATGTTTAAGTCCCATGTAATAGGGGGCGAGCCTATTGCCATCAACCGGGCACAAATCCAGGACCCGGGCTGCTACTGAGAAATTCCATACGGACAAACCCAATAGAACTTTGAACTACACCCGGGAATCGAACTCAGGACCGTCAGCACGGTCAGCAGTAGCGCTTTCCACTAGACCAATGAGACAGTCAGGTACTTGAATAATATTCAGAAAATTCAACAAAATCTATAATGTGATGCCGTTGGATGCATGCATAGTTCTCCGTACCTATAATTCGATATCCCAGAAAAATTACCCACAATTAATCAAACTTCTTCAACACAATAACACCACCTTTACCTTTACACAATCGGGTAAAACGAAATCAACACAGAATTCAGATTTATTAGCACGTAACACACATGCTATAGTTTGATCAATACCGCTGTACAATCAAACGGGCACAAATCCAGACTCCGGGCTGCTGCTGCAAAAACTCAAAAACAATTTGCCCAACCTGGGAATCGAACCCAGGACCTCATGCTCAGCAGAAGCGCTTACGACCCTAGACCAACGAGATAGACTAACATAAAATAAATTACAAATAAAGCTGAAGTGGCTGGCCACACTGAGATGAATCCCACGCGGGACCTGACTAAGTACGTCGATTGTTTGAAGTAAGTGAACATTGTGTTAGTCGTTAGTCATCATCTGTCCAGCCTTTTCCCTACTATGTTGGGGTCGGCTTCCAGTCTAACCGGATGCAGCTGAATACCAGTATTTTACATGGAGTGACTAAATTTGACCTCCACAACCAGGTAATGGGTAACTGCTATCTAAGAAAAAAGTAGTAAGACTGTTAAATACAAATACAAATAGTTTATTTTCTTTAACAAGCTTGTACTACATACTAGTAATAGAAGTGCCTGTATTAGGACACTCCCCTCTTCCGTAACTTAAATTTACATAATGTATACAAGAAATGCCACTGTTTACCATTTATAATTAATTACAATTTTAAGAATTAGATTAGATTAGATTAAATATAACTTAGTTTGCGTTTTGTGTATGTAATGTGAGGTGAGGTGGGCATAATTATGTGATCTGTGTTATGGTATGTATGTTAGTGTAGGATGTGTGTGTGTGTGTGACCTGTATGTGTGTAACTGTAAAAGTTGTGCATGAGAGTAAGTGTGTGCATGAATGAGTGAGTTATGATGTGTGCTGCAGGAGGGCCTCAGTGTCCTCGTATGATAGTGGTTTTATCCATTGGATTACAAGTTTTTTACATTCTTGAAATTGTTTGGTGTAGACATATATTTCTTTATTTATTTTATTATAGAGTTGAGATGACCGTTTCTCGTATTGCCTGCTACAAAACCTGGTTTTTGTTTGAGGAATCGGTGCTATAACATCTTTCCTCCTTTTTGATAAGATAGCGGTATCATAAGGCAGCTCTTTGTGTTTTTTCAAAATAGTCTGAACAATGTAAAGTTTTCTCACCGAAAGCAAATCACTTATCTGATAAAGACTCGGTGGGAAATCTAATCCTTTTACACGTCCGTTGACAGACTTGCGGGCTTCTGATTACGCGTAACGACGACCAGCTGGGACTGCGGCCTCCTCTCCGTGAGAGGGAGTGGGCAGTAATCCACCGCGCGGGCCCAGTGCGGGGTGGTGGATGTCAGATGTCTTTTGCATTCTATAAATAAAAAATAAACAAAATTGTTTTAATCTTTACTTACTTTTGTCCACAGAGAAGAAATTAGAAAATGGCGGAACGCGTTCCTAGTCTCCCTCATCTTCGGCGGCCCCTGTATGATAGCCATGGCGTACTTCATGGCCGTCATGTCGCACGGACACAGCGCCAAAGACATGTGCTGTGTGCTGCCCGGGCTCAGTCTGGACAACCTGCTCATGTTTGTGCTGTCCACGCCTGTACAGGTACAAAATAATATAATTGATTCTAGTCGCCCCTTCCAAAAGGAAGAAGAAGAATGGAAAGGAGGAAGAAGAATGGGCAAGAAACTCCACCGTTACTCTTTTAAAATGTTTTACGATAGTTTCTATAAGTACGTACATTAGTTAAATAATTATATGTGAAGACGATGCACCTAGAATAAAATTACTATACCCACAATAGGTAAAAAGAATTAAAAATGAAGCAACGACAGATAATTTAATTATGTGATAGATACATGGTGCTCACATATTTACAAAAGTAGACGATTTTCCTATTTTTTTTTAAATTAATCCCTGTGCAGGTAACACACCCTCACACTAAAAGACAGCTTTACAATACACCTCACCCCCACCCACACACTCACAACTTTGTGTGGGAATTAACATTGTATTTCCAAAAATAAATATTTGTTTAAACGTTTTGAAACTAATTCGCGAAACCAGTATACGCTGCCGTCCGACCCTCGCTCAAAGAACCATGTCGCACGCACATGTACAGGGTTATTGCTAATATATCGGCAACCCATTAAGGGGTCATTTGCATAAGGGGTCATAAGGGGTTATTTGGTTGCAAACGAACTCTCCTACATTCCCTTAATAGATTGCCGTTAAATTAAACTATTTTCTTTCCTATAAATAAATCTAATATTTCGATTTCTTCCACAGTTCATCGGTGGCTGGCATTTCTACAAGCAAGCGTACAAGGCATTGCGGCACGGAACATCTAACATGGACGTTTTAATTTCTATGACTACTACAATTAGGTGAGTTTTTAACAGAGGTATTCCCTCGATCATCATTGTAACTACAAAAGCTTACGGTGGATCCGCAGTGGTAGCCCGTGAAATTCAAGTTTCTTAAATTTTTGAGGTAAAAATTCTTTAGGCGCGTTGGGCATTTTTGAGAAGGCACTAAACCTTTGATTTCCCGACACCGTGATGACACCAGCTTTTGACCATTAAAAAGACATCAACGCGTTGATTACCGCGCTGCGTGGAGTAAAAGACATCAACGCGTTGATTACCGCGGTTCCGATATTTTTTCAAGTTTTCACTTCTGTCAGCATTCCCGAAGTGCCATTGTTTTTTTTTTGCAATTTGCAGGTCAGTATCAGGTTAGATGTTGATCTAAATATGATTCGCGACCCCATCCTTTGCTATGCCATAATCGGTAGCTATAATTAACCCACTCTTGTCTCCAACAGTTACGCCTACTCGCTAGCGGTAGTAATAGCAGCGATGGCCATGCAACAAGACACAAGCCCCGTCACGTTCTTCGACACGCCGCCGATGTTGTTAGTGTTCGTGTCTCTGGGGCGGTGGCTTGAACATATCGCTAAGGTAAGAACTCCCAGGAAAAGTATAATAATACAGGTTGTCGGGGACCTCGACGCGAAAACTGTTACCATAGATTCAGTACATGATTCTGAACCACACTGCGTTGAAATTTTTCAGTCGGTTATTTAAAAAAAATCTGTTGTTCCATACATTTTGACCGCGTAGGTACACTTTTCTATGAAACAGCAGATTTTTTTTTAATAACCGATGAAAAATTTTAACCCAGTGTTCAGAATCATGTACTGAATCCATGGTAACAGTTTTCGCGTCGATGTTCCTGCCACCCTTTATAGAAAACTAGCTGCACCCTGCGGTTTCACCCGCATAAGTCTCGATCCCGAGGGAATATCGAGATAAAAAGTATCCTATGCCCTAACCCAAGTCATGGTCTACCCATGTGTCAAGTTTCACGCAAATCCATTCAGCCGTTTTAGAGTGAAAGCGTAACAAATAAACTCACTTTTGCATTTATAATATTAATTAGGATGAGCCTCTTTTTGTGATCTTCAAATAATTCCTATTTTGGTTTCTTAAATCGATACGCTAATATACTAGATCGTCCTAGAAACTGTGACAAACGTAGATGTAGCGCTCGCCAGTCGCTTCCGCGGCACAGCTCGCTTCGCTCGCTCGGCTCGCGCACCTTTGATCACGGTTCTAACCTAACCTAACCAATTTCGTCGAGGTGCCCTGACTTAGTTACTGAGACCAACTTAGAAATAAGGCCAGAATTATAAAAAAAAGTATACATAATTGGAAGGTCAATAAGTTTTTAGAGGATCAATTTTAAATATTTATTTGACAAAAAAAAAAAGTATAAAAAATTTAATAATTTACCTTTTTCTTCCTCAGGGCAAAACATCTGAAGCACTATCAAAGCTACTGTCCCTCAAACCTACAGAAGCAGTTCTAGTGACATTAGATGACAACGGACATCCCATCAGTGAGAAGAGCATACCAGTGGACCTGGTGGAGCGAGGAGATGTTCTTAAGGTATGTAAAATAACCTCTCCTGCCAACCTCACGCCTGCCCGGTATTTCACAAAGAGAGAGGTCAGAGGCCTATAGTATCTGGCCGTCTGCCTTCAAAGCCAGAGTCAACAGGCATCTTCTGGGCACATTCGTTCCATCGTTGACCTTACCACCACGGTGAGATCGAGGTCAAGAGCGGGCCTATCTATTAATAAAAAAACGTAATAAATTAAAATCCCGAAAAGAAGTGTATAATAAGTGTTCGGCAGAAGTGTATAATACACCCACATTTCGCCAGTTATTAATTTATTGATATGTTTCTTCAACGAATGACTCACTAAGACATACCCAAACAAAAATTCAATACAGTTTTAGGAATTGTGAATTCGTCACTTACACACGGGAAAAATAATATAATATATGTTATTTAGCAAAAAATAATCCTTATGATGAAGCCTTTCGATCGGTATGATAAAGCTACAGGTGATTATTTTTCTCGTGTAACGGGTTCGATTCCCAGTTCAACCATGTAATTATTTAAATATCTATGAATGCCGTTTAAATTGTTTTTTAAATTCAAATAATGCTTCTTTCAGTAAAATGTTCCATCTACAATATTCAAGGTACTTTCTTTCCATGTGGCATATCCGTGGGACGCCCTGTACAGTCTTAGATAGATTCGTTTTTTTTTTTTCCGGGATATTGTTACAGAGATTTTACATGGTTTTATAAAGTTCCAAATATTCTGCCGTTTTCGGCGTACAATTACATTGCCACGATTTTGGTTAGTTTATTAGATCACACATTGAATTAAATAAATTAGGATAACATTTAAATCGTAATTTAGTCAAATATTAGCTATAGAAATGTCAAAAAGATTTAATGAAGTCTGAAGAAGAGAATAATATTATAATTATTTCCTAATATATAAGTCAACTTTTCATTAATAAAATCATTAGTCGAATAATAGAGGTAATTTAAGCATTTGCATTTAAATGTCCTAAAGTTTAGAGTTTTAAAACAATCTTATAGTTTACTATTCACTTTGGTCGCCATACTAAATACAGTACCTGGGTGACCGAGCTCTGCTCTGGTGAAAATGAATGCTCATTTAATAGGGGTAGTACCTACTAATTCCATACTGCCATGATAGTAAAGAAAGAAAGAAAGAAAGAAAACATTTATTTGGACACAGTTCGTGAAACACAAATAACAAAGATAAAATAAAAGATAATGTTTTAGTAGGTACTTAGTAATTCCATGCTGCCATGATCATTATTCTAATGTCAATAATATCTTGTCATTATTCATTATCTTGTTCTAAACTTTGGGCGACCGAGCTCTGCTCGAGTGAAAATACGGAGAAAACTAATTTTCCCAGAAATGAGGCCTAGCTAGATCGATTTTTCGCCCTCGTAAACTCCTATATTGCAACTTTCGTCGTGAGTAGGTACAAATATATATACAGAAAAAAATATTACTCGTTTAACAGTATAGGATTATTAGAAACTTGATGACATTATATTTAATCCAGCCATCTTTGCCCACAGGTAGTGCCAGGAGCCAAGGTCCCGGTAGACGGGAAGGTGATCTTCGGACAGAGCACGTGTGACGAATCGCTCATCACCGGAGAATCTATGCCGGTGCCCAAGACTAAAGGTAAGCTTCACTGTGTTAACCAGGTGGTCTGGTTGATTTTTAGTTATACTTACTTTTAACCGACTTCCAAAAAGGAGGAGGTTTTATGTTCGTCGCGTACGATATTTTTATGTATGTCCACCGATTTCTGCGTCAATTGTGGACCGATTTTGAAAAATATTATTTTGTTTGTAAGGGTTTGCTGGGTGGTGGTCCCATATAAATTTTATTAACTTTGCTTGGATAGTTTTTGAGTTAGCTTCAATAATACGTATTTTTTCCCACTTGGTATGTGAATGAAATTATGATAAGTTCCTGTCACTGTTATTTACATAGCAGGTAGTGGTATTCGAATTTGTGTGAGGTAGGTACCACAACTAAAAGCTACTTCCAAAAAAAAAACCCCTTTAAAGTGAAAATAACTTAAATTTCGGAAGTCAGTCGGTGGCAAGAAACGAAAATTCAAAACCAAAGACACCGACTTCCGACAATAAAGTTATTTTTCACTTTGTAGTGTTTTTTTTTTTGGAAATCGTTTGTTTTGTTTTTTGTAAAAAGGTTTTTTTGTTTAGATTTTGGTAAAATTAACTAATAGGGTTATAACGAATATTATCAGAAATAGCAAAGCTTATGTTGACTTGTGGATTTTCGCTGTGCAATAGCAAAAATATTTCTTTAATTTACAATTTTTTATATCTTTTGATGCTTTTGAAATCTGGCGATAAGTATCGCGCCACACTAGCATTTTATTTACCAGAAAAAACAATTGTTTTTTTTTTTCTAACCGAAGTGATAGTTATCCACTCAAATGAAAGTCTTATGTAAGTAAGCTTACGTAAAATTCTAATAATAAACTTCAAAACGAGTTTATATTGACATACTTTATAAACACAATACCGAAATTTAATAAAAATAGAGTCATATTATAACTTTTTCTAAGTTATTTTTTTTTTATAATTACGATACAGGTCAAATCCAAGAAGTTAATATGACCAAGGAGTTTCCATCAATTATTTTTTTCTAACTGAACGCATATGCGGGGCGCGCCATTTGTTCAATCTTAATTAATGTATGAGAGCAGATAAAGAAGTGTATGAAACTGCACATAACTAGGTATTAAAACACTCCTGTGATACTATTAAAAACCTCGCCTCCACTTGTGTTTTAATACCCCTCATTATGCAACAGTTTCATAAACTACTATTATAGTTAATTGATTCAGGCGTGACCTTGCGGAAATCCATTATAAAATGATGATGTGCATATATTTAGTAACCTTTTCCGCTTAGCTATTTCTGAAGAGTCTTGAAAAGACCCTGGAAGAAATCGACTCGATACCACACCAAGCACCGAGCGCAGCGCGCGCGTAGTCTGCGCTCGGTGCTTGTTGTGGCAACACGCCGTGTTCGAGTTCACGACAAGTTAATCGTCATCCTGAGGATGCCTCGTTGAGAGGTGAAACACGAGTCGATTTCTTCCAGGGTCTTTTCAAGACTCTTCAGAAATAGCTAAGCGGAAAAGGTTACTAAATATATCCACATCATCATTTTTTAACTACTATTATGCCTTTTAATGCCTGATTTTCGATTTTCACATTCAGTAGCATCCTAGTAATAAGTGGTTGGCTTTACTGGAAACGACCAATCACCAGACCACCGAAAGAACCGTGCACCTAGTTTCTGACGTTTCATAATGTGAAATAAAGTAAACAATATTTTCATTTTAAAGTTTATTTATAATTATTTTTTAGGGTTCCGTACCTCAAAAGGACAAAACAGAACCCATATAGGATCACTTCGTTGTCCGTCCGTCAGTATGCCAAAACCATTTTTCTCTGGAACGCGTGGAAGTATCAAGCTCTAAAAAAATCAAGCTTCTAAGTCAACGCAATAAAAAATACGGCCACATATGCGATATATTTTGATACTCGCAAATAAATCAAAACCTTCAGGGTACTTCCCGTTGAACTAGCTAGAATCATGAAATTTGGCAGACAGCAAGATCTCACAGCACAAGTAAAGGGAAAATTCCGAAAATAGTTAATTTGTAGTTTTATCACACAAAAAATATTTTATTTAGAATACAAACTTACATTTGCAGTTGAAGAATTGACCGTGACGTATGTATGGGAGAATATGTTTTTCAACTATAATGTTAAGTTTGTTTTCGTGATAAATTCATCCCAACTACGGAACCCTTCATTGTGCGTGGTCCGACACTCACTTGGTCCGACTTTTAGGGCTCCGTACCCAAAGGGTAAAACGGGACCCTATTACTAAGACTCCGCTGTCCGTCTGTCACCAGGCTGTATCTCATGAACCGTCATAGTTAGGCAGTTGAAATATTATTATAATATTTCCACAGATGATGTATTTCTGTTGCCGCTATAACAACAAATACTAAAAACCAGAATAAAATAAATATTTAAGGGGGCTCCCATACAACAAACATGATTTTTTTGCCGTTTTTATAGTAAATGGTACGGAACCCTTCGTGCGCGATGACTCACTCTCGCCGGCTTTTTTATAATTTATTTGATAGCTAGCAACACTAAACCAATATTGTTGTTTTTGTTCCCAGACTCAGTAGTAATAGGTGGCAGTATAAATCAGCATGGAGCTTTAGTAGTGTCAGCGACTCACACGGGCGAAGCGAGCACTCTTGCGCAGATAGTGAGACTGGTGGAAGATGCTCAAGCTAGCAAGGCGCCTGTGCAACGATTAGCTGATACTATTGCTGGGTAAGTACCAACTATACCTATTTGGAGGGAAGTTGAAAGAAAATAAGAAAAATAGGTTTATTTGTCACAGAAACACGTGCATACGTAAAAGACAAGAGTAATCAGAAAACAACAAAAAAGTACATAATAAATCACGAGCGTAAAACAGAAATGAGTCGGCAGCTGCACGACATGACTGTGACACTCCGGCTTCCACTCAGCGTGACGCTGTGCTATGGGGACCCACAGCACTGCGCTGATTTTCAGTGGTCACCCGAAAAAGATGTACGGAAATCAAGTCGGGTTCAGTGATTTATCTATTAAATAGGTAGGTAACAAAATAAAATAAACAGTGCTTAGAATAAAAGACAACTGTACAACGAATTACGATTATTTTTCAATTCATTACGAAGTTGCTCATCTTCCATTGAAAAGGGGAGGATTCTCCAAGCAGACGAGTGTTACGTCCGGTGGGCTATTGCCCGAAGGTTGTCTTCGGGCTGTTGTACATAATTATACAAATTTCGCTGTAAACTCTGCTTGCGCGATGTAGGATTTCTGTGACGTCACTTTTCATGCGGTATGATGTCGCTACTTCATTATCTGCCAACATTTTCCCAACTATGTCAGGGCCGGCTTCTAGTCTAACCGGATGCAGCTGAATAGCTGCATTTTGCATGGAGCGACTGCCTTTCTGACCTCCACAACCCAGTTACTGGGTATCAAGATACCCCTTGGTAAGCCTGGTTGTCAAATTTTAGAGCTTCTGACGACCCGTAACACCTGTCAAAGATCTACAAATGACAGTCGGGACCAACGGCCTAACGTGCTTCCCGAGGCATGGAGGGGTCTTGGTATGTAAAGATGGTCACCCATCCACTGACCAACCGTGACAAGCGTAGCTGTACCTGATCTATAGACCTGTGTGGCTGTTATTACTTAACCACAAGCACTTCCTCTAACCTCATAAGCCATTCTAATAATTATAATATATACACAAACATGGGCCATGAGCTTGATTTATTCAGATTTACTGCGGTTTAAAAAAAAAACCGCTGTAAATCTCGTTATATGAAGTATGTCAAAAATCAGAAATAAATTGTTACATCACCGTGTGCAAGGATATTAATATGGTTATTCTCTCAGTTCCGGAGATATAAGCAATAAGCTCCATACATTTTTTTGCAAAAAAAATATAAGTTGCCTATTTGCCTACCAGATTGTATCCTACGACATATACAGGGTTATTTGTTATTCGTCGGCAATCCGTTAAGGGGATGTAGGAAAGGCCATTTGCAACCAAATGACCTCTGATGACCCCTATGCCAATGTCAACGATTTTCGAGTAATTTGACATTTTATATTTTAAAATGTATGAAATAAAAATATAAAATGTCAAATGACTCGAAAATTGTTAAGGCATAGGAGTCATTTCGTTGTAAATGACCTCACATACATCCCCTTAATGTATTGCCGCCGTATAACCATGTACATCAGGGTTATTGGTTGAATTTTACATTTTTATTGGTCACATTTTAAAATATAAAATGTCAAATTACTTGAAAATGGTTACGTGTAACCATTAACCCTGTATATCGGGATTATTGGGTACGTTTTATATTTTTACGTATGAAACATATTTTTTTTAAGGTCTCAGGAAGGTATCAGGGGTCATTTGATTGCAAATGACCTCTCTGTATCGGTATAGCGTCTTAATATTTGTTTGCTGCACCGGTCGACGTCATTACGTCGGCGCCGGCTGTCGCTGAAAACCAGCGCTGGGGCTCTGTCTTGAATAGGGTCTCAGCATAATGCTGAGCGATAGCCGATTTGCGTGGATGTGACGCATGCTTTCCCAACCTTTTCTCATTTTTGTGTTTAAGTTCTTTTTGCGTCATGTTAACCGCAAATAAACGTTTTTTTTCTTTATTTCTTTCTTACTCCATCCATTTAACGGATTGCCGACATGCAACCAACAACCCTGTATAAGCATGATACTGGGTATTAGAATAGTTAATAGATTCAGGCGTGACCTTGCGGAGATCCATTATAAAATGATGATGTGGATATATCATGCTCTTTAGAAATAGCTAAGCGGAACAGGTCACTAAATATATCCACATCATAATTTTTTTGGGTATTAGAAGCCGTTTCAAGCAAAAATCGACCCTTTAAAATTTAAACTCCTGTCTTCGAGAGACTTTTCAATCCATAGTGCGCCGGTTGCGAGTACTACGCACCTGACCTTTCTGAAGAACATCACCAATAAGTTCACTTGGGCGTCCCCTCCCAGCGTTTCCACTCACATCTGCCTCGCCTTGTAATAATAATGTTCCTCGTTACAGGTACTTCGTGCCCCTGGTAGTGTTCCTATCTCTGCTGACCCTCGTCTGCTGGATCATAAGCGGAGCCCTGAATATTGATAGAATCAAACTTATTACACCGGTAAGTTTTATATTTCACATCTTATTACTTATATGGTTTTGAAAGCTAAGAAAAGAAAATCCAAAAAAAAAAAAAACAACGAACTTCCAAAAACACAACAAAGAGAAAAGAGAAAAATAACTTTAATTTCGGAAGTCGGTGTCTTTGGTTTTGAATTTTCATTATTTGCCGACTTCCCAAACTGAAGTTATTTTTCACATTTTAGTGTTTTTTTGGAAGTCGATTGTTTTTTTTTTTAAGTTATATTTTTAACTTTTTAGTTGAGGTACCTACACCAAAAAAAAAAACAAACGACTTCCAAAAAAAAACCGGTTGTGTAAGGTAGGTACCACAACTAAAAAGTGAAATATAAAAACTTTTTACAAAAAAAAAACCGACTTAAAAAAAAAAACACTACATAGTGAAAAACACTTTAATTTTCTCCTTGTGGTGTTTTTTTTGGAAATCGGTTGTTATTTTTTTTTTTTTCACTATTTCATTTTTCTCTCCCAGGAAATGTACCTAAACGCAGGCTACGCGGACTGGGAACTAATAATCCAAACAGCGTTCCACTTCGCTCTCTCCGTACTGGCCATAGCGTGTCCGTGTGCACTCGGCCTGGCCACTCCTACTGCTGTCATGGTCGCTACGGGCGTGGGCGCCAAGATGGGTCTGCTTATTAAGGGCGCCGAGCCACTGGAGAATGCTCACAAGGTATGAAGACACTGCACAGATACTCAAGACACTGCGTAGGCCCTGCGTAGACAATATAGACACTGCAAAGACACTATAAACGCTGCATACATCCTTTGGATATTGCATAGACCCTGCGTAGACATAATAGACACTGCAAACGCTGTATAGACACTGCGTAGACATAATAGACACTGCAAACGCTGCATAGACACTGCGTAGACATAATAGACACTGCAAACGCTGCATAGACACTGCGTAGACATAATAGACACTGCAAACGCTGCATAGACACTGCGTAGACATTATAGACGCATCACAGACACTAAATCGACAATGTGTAGACACTCATAATATTCTTGAAAATAATGAAAATGAATATAAACCAATATAATTAAATCCTATTACTTTGTCCACAGGTCAAAACCGTAATCTTCGACAAAACAGGCACAATAACCCGTGGAAGCGCAACCGTAGCGAAGCTGTCCCTGCTGACCGGCTCGGCGAGCACGCTGGGCTCGGTGCTCGCGTGCTTGCTCACCGCTGAGCTCAACTCGGAGCATCCGGTGGCTTCAGGTGAGCAAACAGTTACTTTCAATAACGATTCCTTACTATGTAGGTTACAGATTGCTAGTATTTTTGTAAGCTAAGTACTAAACCAGTCAGTTTTGAAGGAATTATAAAATGCCAATTCTTTCGTCAGTTGTCACACCATCGCCGCAAAGCATTGACAAAAAAGGTAGTCTTACATTATACTTTAAAATATATTAGAAAACTGTTTATTATATACACTATATGAATTACAGATATAAATGTTGGAATTAGCATTAATTCTATTAGCTTTAATTTCTTCAATGTAGGCCGCAAATTTCATAATTTATTTGAAAAAAACGAAAGTCATGTTAAAATTCATGTGTCATTCACCTTAAGTAATGCTAAAGTAGTCTTTGACAAGTTCTCATCTTCAAATTCTCAATTCAGAAACCGGATGTGAATCTTTCTGATATGCAGACAGTTTCTCAAACGTAAACCTTATTTGAGTGACCGTTTAGTCTCATGATGTCAATAATTTTAAGAAAAACTAAATTAATCAAACTAAACTAAATTATCAAATAACTTCTCCCGCTCTGGGCGGAGCGGGAGGGCGTGTTAGACTCTTACTGACTAAATCCCACCCGTGTTCCTTCGGTTGCCCTGTTGCCGGGGGCCACGATCTCCCTTTCGGACTTCTTCGCAACCCCGGTTCATTTGAGTTTCGAGGGGACACAGTATAAAAATGACAGTATCTCAACTAGGCCCCTTTTAGCCGACCACGGCAAAGCCAAAAGGAAGGGTTATGATTGTAGCAGTCTATGTATGTGTGTAAGTATGTTTGCATTTACGTGTGTTCCACCGTAGCACCTAAACTACTGAACCTATTTTGATGAGGTATCAATATAATCGTAATAATGGTCCGGGTGAAATTGGCTATAATTTTTTTCCCTATATTTAATATGGTGGACTTCACACGTTCATTTCTGACCCCGAAAAATGAATATTGAGATTATTATGACATGTCTGGTATCAAAAGAAAAGTCTTGACGAGCACATTACAAAGATGTATATATTATAAATCATATTGTATTTATATATGCAGTAGTAAACTTTGGCTAACACCAAAAACATATCCACGGCGTCGGCCACATTCAAATTCAAATTACAAAAGTCATTTATTCAAACTAGGCTGAGAATCAGCACTTTTCGAACGTCAAAATTATATAAGACAGTCCCCCAAAACGCCCGCCCTTCACCACTTCCTAGTGCCTGTAGCTGGGAAGACGCAACAAACTGTCCGGCAGCACTGCTGTCTGTTCAAGTTAGAAAAAAAAAAAGATTCCAATAGTATGCAAAATAATTTACATTATGCAGCACAAAAAATAATTTAAATGATAAATTATTGGCCATATGTCAGCTAACACACGCCAATATACCAATCAAAAACATCGAGAACTATACTCAAGGAAAAATAAAAACTAAACGTAAACAGAACTAAATATCTAAATAAAGCCTCCAGGCATAAAGGGCGTGCCCGCTTACATGAAGCTGTAATTGGAAGTTATTAATGATAAACTAGGACCATCGAGGTAAAATAAATAAACAGTTAATTACTAGTAACAATAATAAAACCATTATCAGCAAGACGACCAGTCACCACAAGCAAGCCATATAACATAGCCGCTATTTTGAATTTCAACTGTTATATCCACGCTTCGCAAATAATTTAAAAAAAAAACGGGGCAAAATCAATAAATATTTATCACACATTTGTCAAATGGGTCATCCTACTATAATATTATAAATGTGAAAGTTTGTTTGTTTGGATGTTTGTCACACAAAAACGGCTGAACGGATTTGGATGTAACTTGGCACACAGATATTTTATAACAATAGTATACTTTTTATCTCGGTAGAACGTTCTTGTAGGATAATTTCCGACATCCACGAAGGCAAAAGCTAGTTAGTTAATAAGGCGAATCATATTAAAATTAAAACGCAACGACTTTTCTCTTTGCGACAGCCTCGACTTACTCATGAGTAACCTGTTATCTGAAGCATGCCTAGAATTTGTGTAAACGTGTTTACATGTGAGTGTGAGCCGATTCCGAACATTTTCGACGGTTTAACAGCCTCTGTGGTCAAGTGATTAGACCACTTGTCTCAGAATCAGAGGTTCCGGGTTCGTTTCCCAGTGGGGGCAAAATTTTCTGGTGGGTTAGGCTTGTTCTAAGTCCGCCTGGCTAGCTACCACCATCTTATCTAAGTCTGTCGCCATAACAACAATGTTAACAGCATTGTTGTGTTTCGGTAGTTAGAGGTAAGATAACCAGTTCCTCTGTGGTTGAGGATTCCAGGTGAAGCTCGCTTCCACCTTCGGCCTGATCATCACTTACCATCAGGTGAAATGCAGGCCAAACGATTCCCCGTTGGGGACAAAACAAAAACAAAAATCCTTGTTAAAATACTGTATGTTAATATACTGTATGTACTATTATGTCTACCAAAGTATTTTATGTATCCCTGAATTATTTATTAATTTCTCCTACAGCCATTGTCCGCTGGTGCAGTGCGGCCCTAGGAGGTCACAGCGGCCTCACCTGTGTGAGCTTCGTGGCCGCGCCAGGCTGCGGGCTACGCGCCAGGTTAAAGAGTATAGCCGACCGGGAGCCGGTCAACTTGGCCAACTTTAACAACCAAGTGAGGTGAGTGCATCTGCATAGACACTGCAAAGATATATAGTGTTTAGATGCTGCATAGACACTGTTTAGATGCTGCTAGACACTGCATAGACACTAGATGTTGCATGGACATTGCATAGGTACTGTTTAGATGCTGCACAGACACTGTTAATACAATGTTTAAATGTTGCATAGACACTGTATAGATATTGTTTAGATGCTGCATAGACACTGTTTAGATGCTGCGCAGACACTGTAAATACAATGTTGATAAGTTGCATAGACACGGTATAGATATTGTTTAGATGCTGCATAGACACTGTTTAGATGCTGCGCAGACACTGTAAATACAATGTTGATAAGTTGCATAGACACGGTATAGATATTGTTTAGATGCTGCATAGACACTGTTTAGATGCTGCATAGACAGTTCATATACACTGTTAAGATGCTGCTAGACACCGCATAGATACTAGATGTTGCATAGACATTGCATAGACACTGTTTAGATGCTGCGCAGACGCTGTAAATACAATGTTGATAAGTTGCATAGACACGGTATAGATATTGTTTAGATGCTGCATAGACACTGTTTAGATGCTGCACAGACACTGTAAATACAATGTTGATAAGTTGCATAGACACGGTATAGATATTGTTTAGATGCTGCATAGACACTGTTTAGATGCTGCGCAGACGCTGTAAATACAATGTTGATAAGTTGCATAGACACGGTATAGATATTGTTTAGATGCTGCATAGACACTGTTTAGATGCTGCGCAGACACTGTAAATACAATGTTGATAAGTTGCATAGACACGGTATAGATATTGTTTAGATGCTGCATAGATACTGTTTAGATGCTGCTATAGACACTGCATAGACACTAGATGTTGCATGGACATTGCATAGGTACTGTTTAGATGCTGCACAGACACTGTTAATACAATGTTTAAATGTTGCATAGACACTGTTTAGATGCTGAATAGACACTTCATAGACGCTGCGTGATTTGTAGGCAGCGTAGACGCTGGGTGGACTTTTTAAACTTATAAAACTCTCCGGAGAATAATCCTACGGTTTTAATAATAAAAAATAAAATAAAATGTTCTATCCATGCTACGACATCAATAAAAATAATGTAACCAGGATTTTGTAATAAGTATCTATATTTAAAAGAATGTCCTTGGAGTTTCTTGCCCGTTCTCCTCCATAGAGATCTACGCTTTGAAATGGACAACTAGCTTCGTCTTCCTGACTAACTGACCGACTCATTGACAGTTCAAGTTCTTGTAAATGGTTTAATTCAAATTGGAAGTAAATGCTTTGACTTTGAATTATTTATTTATTGGAAAGTTCTTACCGCGGCTTGCGGGTGGGGTAAACTGGCAGAAATTGTCACGCGAAAAAGCGTTCATACGAATATCGAATTAGAAGAAGACAGTCGGATACAGAATACCCGACTGATTTCTTATAATTCGATAGAGAAAGAGAGAGAAAGTGTGAATTTGGTCATGAATAATCCAAGATGGCGGCTGCGAAAATTTTCACATTTTTCGTCATAGATGTCATTTTCATAGTTTTCGAGGGTGCTCAAGCTGATAGTGATATCAAAATGTAACATAACATAAATATACATAACATAACATATATTGTATTTTTTTTTTTCTTCTTTGATTTATGTTTTTGTTTTATCTTCTACGGTTACACACGTCGTCTACATCTCATTTTTTATAATTTCCTGTCGCAGGTATGCTGGAAGAGATTTCTTTAGAAATAAGCATTGCCTTTGTATGTATTTTTCTGTTCCTTTCTTCTTGTCTGTTTATATGTGTGTGCATAAATGGTTAAATAAATAAATAAATAAGATGGCGGCTGCGTTTTTTTTATCATGCGTGAGAAGGAACTTCGTCCCTGACGGGGATCCCCCGACCGCACACGTTTTTTTATTGCACAATGTACAGTTACATTACAGGCTATGAATAGGATAAACTTATGAGCACATGACCCTAAGACATTGCATTTAATTAAAATAGGTTTTAATTTTTATCATTTTTTTTAATCTTTTATATAGATTATTTTCTATTTTGTGAATGTGAGAACGAGCTTAGTGGACAGTAGATTTGTGGATGATTCCAAGACCTACATTACTGTCCTCCTATTAACACTGTTATTTGAAAATATTGTAAAAGCCATTTATTTTTAAAAGAGTAACCGTGGAGTTTCTTGCCGACTCTTCTCCATAGGAAGCGACCAATTGGACCCATGCACCTAGCTTCTGACGTTTCATAAGTGCCCTTGTAGGTTTATGTGAAATAAAATATTTTGGATTGAATTTCATAATTCCTTTCACAGATCCGGCAGTACTTTCATGGTAGAAGGCGTACCAGTGGAGGTCGTGTCTCCGGGCGGCGACGCGGCGCTGAGCCCGGCGCAGGCGGCCGCCAGGCTGCACACGTTGATACGGACGGATCAGCCGGGCGCTGGCGAGGTGACTTGCTTAATACCCGCTAATGCTGGATTTAGGGCACAAGCAGCCCCAGATCTATAATTTTTTCGAGGCGCACAGTGGAACGAATGTATGGAAGCGGTTGGACGTAGACATGTCCGAAAAATAAGAGTAAAATTATGACAAACTAATGATGCCATCTTATTTGATTACTTAATGCCTTCATAAATTGTGGTGATGAATTTCTTCATAACTCCCATATTTCGGGAGTAATTTGAGAAAATGTGAAATTTTACTATGAAAATGAGTGTATTGAGCTCTCTCCCTCCTGATTCCGGGCTTGTTTCAAGTAGCGGTCTCTAATATCGTAATGCTATTACTAAGAGCTATATTTAATACTAAGACACATAGTGCGCCAAATGTGCACTTTCTGGGATAAAAGGAAATGAAAATTTAAAAAAAAAAACGTTTTTTCCCCATTTGTATTTACTTTAAACCGCAGACAGACTTATTAAGAGGTCTATAAATATATTATATATATACAGAAATATATATTAACAAAAATATTCACAAGAACTGATGAGAGTATGACTTTTAAGTAAGTTGATAATAAATTACCTAGTTTCATTAAAAGTACAATAAATAATTAAGACGTAAGCTCTAATTTACTAAGTTACACATTTTAAAACAATAACATCATTTAATTATCTTCGTCATCATCATCATCATCAATTAATTCAAATTCAGAATCGATGTCCGCTAAATCATTTATGTTAACAAATTCGATATCACTTTTCTCAGAATCCGTAAGCTCATAAAATTCCTTAAAAGAAGATTTTTTTACAAACTTATTTCCTTTTGGACGGATACTTGTAACAAGTGGATCAGAAGACAGTAAAAGATTGTGCATAATATCTTCATTGCATGAGATACTGCTATGCTTTCGAGAATGCCCCTCTCTATATTTTCTAAAATCTTTATTTCTAGCCTCAGATGCCTCTTCGGATAGAAAACCAATGGGCACAATTGACATGTTCTGAACTATGTCTGGCCCATGCATTAAAATTTTATGAAGTGAAGAAGGCATATAATACCATGGGTATAACTCCACGTAAAGCTTAGCAGTATCAAAGCAGAACTCTCGGAATTTAGTTACGTTGATCTTCTCTCCTGATGAAATACACTGCAAGATCACACAGATTTTTCTTAAAAGCATAGCATCTATTCCGGTCAGTTCAGCAGATTTAGTGTAGTTTTCAAAAAATCTCCTTGCCGAGTTGCCATTGTTGGTGGATCCACTGCCTTGTTTCACAACATCGAGAAGTAAGCCCGTTTCTCTTCTTACAGCCTCTTGAACTCTTTTCTTCCTGTCATCAACTTGCCTTTTTGCTATATCACCCCTTACTTGCCATGATTTTATGTCTAATTTGTAGGAAATGTGTAATAAGCATTCCATTGAGCGAATCCAAGCGTGAGGGGTGCTTAAGCTATATTTATACATGTCCTCGTTTGCGTGTTTATCTTTGATTAACTCTAAATTATTCATTTCTTTAGGACAAGCCTTGCATATGTCACACACTGAAGCTGCTGTATTGGATATAATGGAATGAATTTTACCATCAATCATTGTCAACAGCAGTTGGTGTTTGACACTAATTCCATCAGTGATGGTGGATGGAGTTAAGGCTTCAATCTCTGCTTCGATTTCAGCCATCTCTCTCTGCACATTTTCTTTGGTTTCCTTTATAAACTTAAACAATATTGGCCGGCAAAATGAAGTGGAAGATGGTCGCTCGTTTTCCCAAATTGTTACACCTTTTGAGACGAGCCGCAGTGGTACAAGACTAATCATAAAATTACTAGCAAGATCGATTTGCTCATCTTCACTCGTCCTTTGATGATAAATGCTTTGGCTAGATGATCCGTCAAAACCCCATTTGCTGGTCAATACGAGCTGTTGATTGGGATCAACAGGGGTTTCTAACGACCTAATAAGTCTTCTTGAGGTTAAATCCATCAAGGCTTGTAATTTGATTTTTGCAGAGCTCTCTGTAACTGTGAGATCTTCTTTGGCCGGATAGCACTTAATTTTTTCTTTAACCAACATGTAGTAACTCGGGTATTGAAGAGCTCCTTCTTGAGTGTTGAAATCCCGAAGAGTGTTATAGCGCCATTTCGATAAGTTCATCGATACATAAAGAGCCAATGCCTTCAAAGGGGATATTTCCCGTACCTGAATTGATTTACCTTCAATGAAGGCTTTGATTTTTGAGGCCTCTTCTGGATTCTCCGTCAAGTATTTCATAACATAAGCTGTATCGCTTTGTCCTGCCTTTTGAAGCGCCCTTTCGGCCGAAAACATAATTTCAGCGCTGCTACTGCTGCATGAAAGACTATCTTCAGTGGTGCGTCTTCTTTTTTGCCGGTTACTAAGGTCCTCAAAAGATTTACGAGGACTAGGATGTGTACAAGTTGAAGCATCAGATTTAGCAGGAGAAATTATGGGCTCGATGACGTCACTTATATTTTCTGTAGAAGGTTCCATATTTTCATTCTGTAATTCCGGCCATTGAATTGCAGCCTGTAGCCAAATCTCATGTTTCTTCCGAAACTTATCTGTGCTTCTTCCAGACTGTGTCCATTTTGCATAAATGCGGTAGCAAAATCGACGACACCAGTCTTTTAAACTTGTTTCAGCACTTTCACATAACTGAACACAACTGTTATCTTTTAAAACACTGAACAAATAGTTAAAGTCGCGTAAATCTTTATGTGCGCGTGCGCATAAAGCAACGTGAATATCAAGATTTGTATTAAAATTTGGAAAATACATTGCGAGATTAGCTTGGATACAACGAGGTGTAAATCAACACTGATTTTAAAGTTACTAATAGTGACCTATTTATATAAAATCCAGGTATCCCAGGTATCCTTTGTTAAATATTGCAAGGTAATTAGTTATTGTGATAATTAGTAAATGATGCATGCTAAATTAGTGTATTAAGAGCCATTTAGTAATTAAATAATAGCAATGTTCTTATCAGTAATCATTAGTGCATCAGTTTTATATGTAAACCTTAAGTCCCTAATTATATATCCTAATTAGCTTATATCTTCTCTAATTGGCTGATCAGAAATGTTATTGTAATAAGGTAAACCTTTAGAAAAACGGTTTTAATCAACAAAATAAACAAAAAATTAAAAAATTGTGTTATAAAATAAACATCACTCTTTATCCCAGAAAGTGCACATTTGGCGCACTATGTGTCTTAGTATTAAATATAGCTCTTAGTATTAGCATTATGATATTAGAGACCGCTACTTGAAACAAGCCCGGAATCAGGAGGGAGAGAGCTCGATACACTCATTTTCATAGTAAAATTTCACATTTTCTCAAATTACTCCCGAAATATGGGAGTTATGAAGAAATTCATCACCACAAGTTATGAAGGCATTAAGTAATCGAATAAGATGGCATCATTAGTTTGGCATAATTTTACTCTTTTTTTTCGGACATGTCTACGTCCAACCGCTCCCATACATTCGTTCCACTGTGAGGCGGGGCGAAACCTGCCGCCCGCCGCTCCCGCCAAGTCGGATATTTTTTTTAAATACAAGCTTTTTTTTTGTTTACACCTAAACCTCTTACGGATTCATTGTACTTGTAGCAGTTACATCGCCACATATGAACTACGCATCATAGACATGACGTCACACAAATCCTGCATCACGCAATTATAGTTTACCGCGCGATCGACATATATACAAGATTCCGACTTCAACCGTCGGGCAGTTGCCCACCAAATACAACACCCGTCTGGTCGGAGGATCCTCCCTTTTCTATGGTGGATGAGTGAACTTTACACCCTGTTCCTCATACCACTAAATACTCATAAAAAAATCAGCTGTTCCCTACATTTATGTTCGCCTGTCTCCTCAAAATGTAGGGAACAGCTGATTTTTTTTTTTCGTGATTTCAGTTTTGGTCCCGTAGTGAAAGTTGTTCATAATCATAAGTGTTGTACTTATCCCTTAAGAGGTTTAGTGTAATAAAAATTAAGCTTGTATACTAGGACGTGTCGAACTTTATTTTAATTAGGCTACAACAGAATGGGGTTTGAAATAAGTCGGGAGATTATAGCTTATTAGAATCACAACTTTCCTTTTCAAGCCATAGTAAGCTTCATGCAGAATAGCGCAACGCGACACCGGTTATTGTAATAGGTACCGTGAAGTTTTCTTAGAAATTGCATTTGCACGAGCCTTTAATCTGATGTGCGGTCCAATTTTCGATTTGAATGCAAGAGCGAGCGAAGCAAGCTCGAATTTTTTTGCATTCTCCCTGAGATAAGTTAGATTTTGTCTTGTCTGTCGCCCCCTGACGTTAGCGCCTGGGGCACGTGCCCCGGTTTGAAAAATTACATAAGCCCCGACACGCCCACTCTTCACCACTTCCTAATGCTTTATTTGTGTCTCTAATAAAATCTCGATCTTTGTACAGGATGTAGAACAAGTAGTCCTCATAGGCAATCGCGAGTGGATGTCCAGAAACGGAGTCACAGTCCCTCGCAGAGTGCAGGAAGCTATGCAGCAGGATGAGGAGCTGGGCAGAACTGCTGTGCTGGCCGCTATCAACGGTAACACATTCATATCTATGAGGCCATCTTCATTCTCCTCCCCTTATCCAAATTTAGTGATCGGCGCAACATTTTCTTGTCTCGTCATCTCAGTACTCTCGTAACTCCCTTTCTAGCCATATCAATCTAAACTAATAAATACTATAATTATAATATAAAGAAAAAATAATTCATTTTTTGTATGTTTGTATATTTGTTTGTTTGTAATGGATAAACTCATAAAACACTCGACCGATTTGAAAAATTCTGTCACCTATAGAAAGCTACATTATCAGCGAGTAACATTGGGGTATTTATTTTTATTTTTATTAGTGATCCCTGTGATAATTGCAATAATCTAACCCAAGGTATCAAAAATTTGCGCCTAAAAGCCATTATTTAGCATGTCCTGCGAAAACTATTGATGATACATAAAATAATGTACTACATGTTTAAAAACGTGCGCGAGACTATAATTGTCTAACTATTATAGTTACCTTACAAAAACCGTTTGTACTCAATATATTTATTGCATTTCACAATAAAAACTAGTGACCGACCGAAGCTTCGTTTTCATTCGGCCACTTTCGGCCAGATAACATGTTTCGGCTTTATTTTCCTTTTCGGCCATAAACCAGTCGAAGCTTCGGCCAAGCCGTAATTCAGAAGTTCGTGAATTGTCGCGCGTCATCCGGTCTACTTCGTAAAGCTCGGCAATATCAGATGAATCAATACAACAAGAAATACACGAATGTATCCTCTAATGGAATTATCGTGTTTTATTTCATTTAAAGCCTATATTTGCTCTTTCTCTCCCTAGGTGTAAAATAAAACAAACAAGATTTCAGTGGACAGAAATATTAATATTTTTTTAATGTTTAAATCATTTTATTTTCGGCTGAAAATCCATTTTCGGTCGAACACTAATGAGAATTTATTACTTTATCATCTTTTGCACAGTCCATACATCCTTTCTTTAGTCTTCCCCTTATTCGGAAAGTTTTTAAAGTATTCATTAAATATTACCCGCTTATAAATTCGCCGTGTAATATAAACATTGTTAATTGATCCAGGCGTGACCTTGCGGAAATCCATTATAAAATACAATAGACGTAGATATATTTAGTAACCTGTTCCCCATAGCTATTCCTAAAGAGCCATAAAAAACCCTATAAGAAATCGACACGTTTTTCACCTCTCAACGAGGCATCTTCAGGATGACGATTGACTATTTAAGTCTTTATAATGTGCATATATTGAAATGACCCATCTATGTTTAATTTTATCAATGGAAAAAATATGTAGAAATTCTAAATATTTTTGATATATTTTTTAATGGACTTATTGAGAAATTTTACGATTATTGTAACAAATATGAAAAAAAAACTGATTTTTGCAAAAAAAAAAAAAACATGTTTATTTTCAATTGACGGTAGTATTTTTTCCACAATTTTAATTTTATAAGGACGCCTAATTACTTCCAATCATTATGGAGTTTGTTTCATCGCGATAGATCATTTAGTTTAAAAGTTACATGGTTTTGTTTGAAAATTCGATAAAAAATATATAAAAAAATATTTAAATTTTTAAAAAATATGTTTTCCGCCACAATATTAAGATATAAATTCCCTCATTTCGATGTGTGCACATTATAAAGACTCGCACTGTAAACATTATCTTCGCCCACAGACCAACTGGTCTGCACAATAGGAGTCGCCGACGAAGTAAAACCAGAAGCACATTTAGCTGTGTACTGCTTGAAGAAGATGGGCCTACAAGTGTGTCTGCTGACCGGAGATAACAGGAAGACTGCTGTGGCTATTGCGAGACAAGTAAGTACGAGAACGCCATCATCTTAATGATATGCAACATGTAAAAAAACCGTGTCCGATCCGTGAGGTTAGGTATCGTACTGAGAGGCTAGTTATGTGGTAATTTACAAGAAAAAAAAACAAAAAGTTCGCCACATTTTTATTCATTTCATTTAAAAAAAAATGGAATTTTTGAATAACAATAATATTTTCTAATAATTATTGAAATAGTTCTCGTCTAGCTAACGAAGAGTACTTGCATAGACACAACCTTGTAGCTTGTTAATATTTTTATTAAAAATTATAATTTATATGTAAATCATGAAATAATGGTAATTCAATTTCAATAATAATATGTTTTTTTTAAAAAAATTACTTTTAGGTAATGTTATTGCAGTAACTACGATCCCCTTTTTGATCGATCAGGGTTTTTTTACATATTGCATATGTCGGTAATACATCACTTGACTAATCGGGGCGCCAGCACGCCTGGCAGAGTCTACAACGTAAGGCTCGCGTCGATGGCGGTCATGCGGTGAATACGTTTAGAAACTATTGCGCGTTCCGTATAGTTGTGTCGTGTACCTACAGTGTATGAATAGCTAGTGTGATTAATTTGATCGTAAATTATAATTATATCTGAAGTGTAAACGGTTTTTTGAATACCAGCGGATTATTGTTCGGTTCGAGGGAATTTTTGAAAAAAATTCTATCGAAAAAATTTTATGGAATCGTGTTTTCGTCAAACATAGTTATTAACATTCATCCTCAACTTTACCATATTATATGTATTTCAAAATTAATGCAGCAGTATTTTCGATCTACCAGAGGATCATGCTAAGCAATTTGGGGTATTATAGATTCTTGAATGTTTCCCATGAATGAGCAGTTGACTGTACATCTGCAATCCGCTAGTAAAATTTTCGGTAGGGTTTTTCTTTAGAGATGCATTTATTAACCTCTTTGCGTATTGCATATTCAAAGACAATCGTATTAAGGAGTAAACTCCGGTTGTGCGTCGGTGCTGATACACACACTTTGTTTCTTTGAGGAACCCTCATGGATACAACGGATTCCTACCGACTAAAACCCCACTGTTCCTTCTAATACCATGAGTCGGGGGCCCGGGAGATACTTGTACATTCGCCGCAACCCCGACTGATCAGCCCGCCATGCCTAGCGGGCCCCACCCCCCAGCGCGGCCGGCCCCACGTCCGCACGTCCTCCCATAAGGCGCGCATGTATAACTCCGTGCCCCCTCTTCCCTTCTTCCCTCCTGCCTCAATTTCGCGGCTCGCAGGCCTCTCCTTATGGTGGGTGGAGATCGTTAACCGCCACACGACGTCCGGCTGCTCTTCTGGTGCGCGTGGAGTGAGAGGTATGCTCTCTCTCCCTCTCCTTCTCCGTCGCCTCCTTTGCTTGCATCACCTCCTCGCAAAGAGGCGACAGCATCTCACAAGTTTTCGCTTCTGACCATGAACCTCGGCTGGAGTTTGTAACTTCCCTGAGTATTTAAGTTCTCCTTATTGAGTTCCTAAGGAGTTGTATTTGATATTGATGAAGATTTTCGGTGTGCATATAATGCAAACTGTTTATTAACGGATTTTTTTTTTTTGGAAAGCTGTGTAAATTGCAATGCCTGAACAGGCAACTAAGTTCTAAGAACCTACCTATTATAACATCTTTGTATACCTACACTTAGTTCGCAATAAAGAAATTTGAATTTGAATTTGAAACTTCTTTAGGCGCGTTGGGCATTTTTGAAATGTAAAAAAGCATTTGAACTCGCGACACTATTACCGACACCTCATTTTTGTAAACGCGATTGTGCTCTTTATTTATATTGTTACGTCGTACGTACGAGATCTTTCGAGAAAGCACGGATTACAGTGTGTTTGCGCTAAAAACTTCGAGAAGCATTCCATTATTATTAGTTTGAAGTTAAGTAGGTAACTACTTATAAACAATATTAGAACTCGTCATTGTAATTTCGACCGTACGCCTAGGGCATAAAGTACCTATTTCTTTATTCGGTACAAGTAGGTTATTATTTTTTATACCTACTACTTTTGTATTTCCTGGTAATGTTTATTTGTTGATGTTTTTCTGGAACCGTTCTACACATAGCCAGAATGTTCTTGAATATTGGCGGTATAAAAGCAGAGCGCCGACACACGATGGGTCAGTCTGATTTAGGCGATACAACGAAGCGAATCGAAGTGAACTATAAGTGCGATATCTAAGTGAATAGTGATCAGTAGTGTATTTGTGATTAAGTTTTAAGTGTTTTGTGTTTAATAAAGTTATTTAATTGTCTGATTGGTAGTAATTAATTTATCCCATACCCAGCTCGTAACAATTTGGTGTCAGAAGTGAGGGATAAATTATGCCAATTCTACCGAAGGACGACACGGACGGTATCCGTACCAGGAGTCAGCGACAGCAGGACATGGACCAAAGGCGGTTTGGAGATTCTCCAACACAGACACCGGGTAGTGTCCAGCCTACGTCAGTGCCAGTCGCTGGCCCATCCGCAGTTTCTACAGCATCAATGGCGCCAGACTTGTCAGCTTTAATGGCGCTGCTACAGGAGCAGTCTCGCCGTCAAGAGGAGCAGGCTCGCCGGTTGGAAGAGCAGTTGCAGCGGGACAAAGAGGAGCAGGCTCGCCGTCAAGAGGAGCAGGCTCGCCGGTTGGAAGAGCAGTTGCAGCGAGATAAAGAGGAGCAAGTCCGCCGCCAAGAGGAGCAGGTTCGCCGGTTGGAAGAGCAGTTGCAGCGAGACAAAGAGGAGCAGGTCCGCCGCCAAGACGAGCAGATGCTCCTCATAAAGGATCTTCATGCAACTTTTGGCAAAGACCTAAAGGTGATGAAGGATCAGGTACAGCAGCACGAGAATCGCCTCTCAGAAGCCGAAGTTCAGATCGCTGGGGTGAAGAAGGCTTTGGGGGAACTCAAGACTGGAGACGTGACGGTAGCTTCAGTAGTTGCTGCACCTTCAGCGCGGGGCTTTAAGGTGCCTCCATTCGATGGCACATCTTCGTGGTCGGCTTATAAAATTCAATTTGAGGCCGTTATGAAGGCGAATGGATGGACAAAACCGCAAGCCATGACCGCGCTCACCTTGGGCCTCCGAGACCAGGCCCTAAACATTCTTGAGGCGCTCGGCAAGAATGTAACCTACGAGCAGCTGCTGGAGGCGTTAGAGTCCAGATACGGCGACGCGCACCTGGAGCACGTATTTCGTGCTAAGTTGAAGGATCGTGTTCAACGTAGTGCCGAGAACCTACAGCAGTGGGCCCTCGAAGTTGAAAAGCTGGTTCGGAAAGCATACCAGTCTGCCCCTGCACTTATCGATGGGAATCTGGTACAAGCGTTCGTTGATGGAATACGCGACCTAGAAGTTAGAGCCGCCGCACATACAGGTATTTGTAGGATCTACGCGGCCAAAATTATTTTAATGCTTAATTGGTATATAAATGACGTCAATAAATCAAAAACCTTTTTTACATTAAAACATATATTTACCATACATAAAAATTACATAAATATGGCATAAAGAAAAATCACATTATAAAATTAAGTATTTTGACTTTCTTCGTCGCTCTCTGACGAATATTCTGATATATTGGATTCCGCAGATACAAACATGGCCAAAGTTTCGGGCAAAAATGTTCCTGCTTTCCTTTTTTTTATAGTTCGCATGCTACTGAGCAGAGGATCTGAAGTAAGTAGAAGGCGATTAAAAATATCTTGATTACAACTTTCCCTGGAAAATTTCCTTGCAAAGTCTTGGCGGTAACATCTAAAGTGTTTATTGCGAGCCTCAGCTGCTTCCTCAGACAGTTGTCCGATTGGTAACAATGCCTTTTCGATTATGACTGCGCCATGGACTAAAATCTTGTGCATTGTTGGCGTCATAGGATGCCAATCATATAGGTTAACATAATGACGAGCAGTTTCTAAAGCATATTTTTCATATTTCACAGGATCAATTTGGAACCCGCTCGAAATTGCTTCTAGTATGACTTTTAGTCTGTGAATTAGCTCATAATTGATGCCAGTTATTTCTGAGGCTAATTTTGGGTTCTCGAAGAACCTTCTGCTTGTATTCCCATCATTTGTATTTCCAAAATTTGATTTAGGGAAATCTACTATTAGGCCTGTTTCAACGCGAAATCTTTTTTTGTATTTCTTTTTTAGTTTGATCTTCTAAATCTTTATCTTCTTTCGATTTTCGTTCCCTGTATTTTTTTACTTTAAGTTTGTATGCTAAATGAAGGATGCTTTCAAAAATTCTTATTCTGGCGTGTAACACCGATATGCCAAATTCAATGGCTTGAAAATTTAGTTCTCTTTTATAGTCCAATTTATTAAAATCTTTGGATGTTGCTCCACAAATGTAACATCTACTTGTGGATTTTGTACCGGTCGCCGCATTGCAGACCTTTCCATCCACCATGGTCATAATAAAAGTGTGCTTAATAAATAACTTTTTCCCATCTATGTCAACCTGTGTTGGAACTAAAGCGCTAATAGCGCTTTCAACATGTTTTATTTCCTCTTCAGTGACATCAGTTGTTTCTTTTATAAAACGGAATCTTATAGGACGACAAAATCGCGGCGAAGAGGGCGTTGGATTATTCCATACAACTTTTTTATTGTTATTTCCACAAACTAATTGAACAGGCACAAAGCAGCTTTGAAATAAGTTCGAATCAGAATCAGTATCATTTTCCTGTTTTTGTTTAAACTGTGATTGTTGTGAACCATCGCAGCCCCATTTACAAATTAAGGTTAAGCTTTCACGCTCTTGCTCTTTTAATTTTACCAATACCTCTTCAAGGTACTCTGATAAACGCCTAACAGTAATATCCATTAGAGGCTGTAACTGAGCCTCGGCACTGGTACTCGTTACCTTACACGATTCTTTATCAGTGTAACATTGTTTCTTAGCTTTTTGTAAGACACTATAGCAAGGAAAAAACTTCTTATTGGTCTTTCTTATTATTTCATATTGTCTTTGTGTCAAATCGGCATCTACGAACATTTGTATTGGTGCTTGCATTGGTGTTAAGGAAGATTGCCCTTTACTAGATTTCGTACGATAAAATGACTTTTTATATTTAGTTGCTCGTGTCGGAGAACTTGTGATATCTTTGAGGACATTTGACGCATCCTTTTTTCCAGATTTCCCTAGTTCCACTCTTGCAGCGTGTAATATAATTTCCTTTTCAAAATTAGAACGAATTTCTTCAGTCTTTCGCCTTTTGCTCCTCTCACTTGCGTCTTCAAATGACTTCGATGGTCTTCCTGGTCGCTTTTGTGAAGTTTTTGCAACAGGTATTTCAAAAGTACCTTCTAGCCAAGATCGGTTGTATTTCATGAATATGTCTTTTTTATAATGAGCTTTGGACCACCTTTTTCTTAATTCTGATTTAAAATGGGCAAAACTTTGTTTCAAATTATTAATTTGGTCTGCATTGTAATCTTCACATGACAGAACTTGATCCTTTAAGTATTTTAATTTGGCATCTAAATTGGGCAAGTTTTCTTTATCCATGCAGTCGAACAAGTATTGCCGGGTCACAATTCTTGCTCCTGATGTACCTCCTGAAAATAAAACAAAGATAAACTTCAGTTCGATCAATAATACATATTTCCCATTTTATACGAAATTGCACTTAATAACTTTAAGTTCCAAAAACTGTATTTATCCGGACGTTTCCGGAAGTAAATTTGGTAGTAGTTTTAAGATAAAGGACCAAGTAATAACGTGCATAAAAAACCAAAGCCTGATCTTTCCCGATACATAAACAAAAACACTTATAAAGAAATAAGTATGAAGAAAACCATGTAATTAAAATTAGTTAATTTATAATACAAAAAAAAGGTAGTTTGATAATTGCTCATTACTTTGTTATTGTAGTTAATAAGTTTCTTACCTTGTCTATCAGAATCCATCACTTTAAATTCGTAAGAACAACTCAATAACATAAAAAACCACTTTAGAAATCTAATGTGCAGAAAAATGCCGAGAACAGACACATGCACTTGGTGAAACGGTCAAATTCCGACTGACACCACGGGGTGGGGTTGCGCAGTAGCAGGTAGATAAAGTACGGGTATTGTGTCCGAGTTCGTTATCTATTCGTGGAACCCGATTTTACAAATTTTATTATTACTTTGTTTTTGGGACTTATGGCCGCGTAGATCGTGCAAATACCTGTATGTGCGCCGTGAGACTTGGGCATCATGAGACGCTGAAAGACGCCTTGGCCCATGCCTTAGAAGTAGAGGCAGTGAGGCAGGACCACCGAACGCACCGCGTCAGGGAGGTTGTGGCATCACCTGTACGCGACCGGCCGCAAGGGTACAGTCCTAGGTGCTACACTTGCGGAGAAAGGGGTCATCTTCGGTCAAACTGTCCTAAGCGCAACACCCCGAGAGAAGATCAGCAGGGAAGGGTGGCTGAAGTGACTGCCCAGCCACAGCAGGGAAAACGAGTAAATGCCAGGACTGGGGGGCGGGTGCTGGCCAGCCCCCAGAATCTTGATTTCGCAAGCACATGATGGGAACAGCCTGACCATCAAAGGTGAAGTCAACGGAACACCATGCAAACTGACGTTGGATACTGGAGCCTCTCACACGGTCGTCAATTCTCACATAGCAAGTCGGTTTCTTGGGAGAACTCACGGTAACGCAGACGCCTTGTCAAGAAGACCTTGTCCTGAAGACGGTAAGCACTGTGCCAGGCAAGAGACTAAGGAAGTAGTGCCCGTGAGGATGCTTAGAACAGATCTCAGCGATGAATGGAAGGAAACCCTACAGCAGGCTCAGCAAAATGACTCGGACATCAAACCGATCTTCGAGTGGGTCAAAGCTGGTGCTCCTAAACCTAAGTGGAGTGATGTGGCTGCGATGAGTTCCATCACGAAGAGTTATTGGGCGCAATGGAACAGCTTGGTGATCCAGGATGGAGTCTTGTGCCGTAAATGGGAAAACGCTCGAGGGGACAGCTGTCATCTACAAATGGTTGTCCCTAAAGCTAAGGTACCGGATGTTCTACGGCTCTACCATGATGGATGTTCAGGAGGACATATGGGAGTAAAAAGGACTCTACTAAAAATTCGAGATCGCTTTTACTGGATCCACTGTCGAGATGATGTGGAGGACTGGTGTCGCAAATGTACCAGTTGTGCGGCCGTGAAAGGACCCCACACACGCAGCCGAGGTGCATTAAAAGTGTACAACGTTGGAGCCCCTTGGGAACGGATAGCACTAGACGTTGCGGGACCATTTCCAGAAAGTGAGAACGGAAACAAGTACTTCCTGGTGGTCATGGATTACTTCACAAAGTGGCCAGAAGTCTTCGCCATTCCTAACCAAGAAGCTACAACTGTCGCAGATAAATTAGTTCGGGAAGTTTTCTGTCGTTTTGGAGTACCCTTAGAAATACACAGCGATCAAGGAAGGAATTTTGAATCGCAAGTATTTCAGGAAACTTGTCGATTGATGGGTACCTACAAAACCAGAACCACCTCTTACCACCCACAATCTGATGGAATGGTGGAACGATTCAACCAAACGTTGGAGAGATATCTGGCAAAAGTCGTGGAAAGCAGGCAGAGGGATTGGGACAAGCACATACAGCCGTTTCTGCTGTCCTACCGCAGCGCAGTCCACGAAAGTACGACTGTGACGCTAGCCTTCGCGAACTTTGGAAGAGAATTACGGTTGCCTGCAGATTTAATCACTGGAGCTCCCCCTGATGCTCCACGTAGTGTAACAGATTACGCAAATGATTTGCGTAACAAGTTGAATGATGTTTATGAGCATATCCGACAATCCGGCCAACAGATGTCTGAGAAGATGAAGACCCGTTATGACCGCAAGGCAAACAGTAGGGGTTTCGACGAGGGTTCACTGGTGTGGTTACATAACCCAGTGCGGAGCAAGGGGAAGTCTCCGAAATTGCAAGCAAATTGGGATGGACCATACCGAGTCGTGACTAGGATCAACGATGTCACCTACCGAATACAGAAGGGTCTACGAGGTGCGCCCAAGATTGTTCATGTAGACCGATTGGCCCGATACTACGGGGCTAATGATGCTCGGGACGAGCATGTCTAAGGAGGGGGCAGTGTTACGTCGTACGTACGAGATCTTTCGAGAAAGCACGGATTACAGTGTGTTTGCGCTAAAAACTTCGAGAAGCATTCCATTATTATTAGTTTGAAGTTAAGTAGGTAACTACTTATAAACAATATTAGAACTCGTCATTGTAATTTCGACCGTACGCCTAGGGCATAAAGTACCTATTTCTTTATTCGGTACAAGTAGGTTATTATTTTTTATACCTACTACTTTTGTATTTCCTGGTAATGTTTATTTGTTGATGTTTTTTTGGAACCGTTCTACACATAGCCAGAATGTTCTTGAATATTGGCGGTATAAAAGCAGAGCGCCGACACACGATGGGTCAGTCTGATTTAGGCGATACAACGAAGCGAATCGAAGTGAACTATAAGTGCGATATCTAAGTGAATAGTGATCAGTAGTGTATTTGTGATTAAGTTTTAAGTGTTTTGTGTTTAATAAAGTTATTTAATTGTCTGATTGGTAGTAATTAATTTATCCCATACCCAGCTCGTAACAATATTACGTTACGGATCTATGTTCTATGCAAGCAGTAGTTTTACTTTCAAGGTTTTGGAAGTATTTTTTAAATTTCGGCAGTCCCGGAGTGTCACTGTTTTTTTTTAAACTTTGGTTCTAATATTTTGATCATTATTTATTTGTTTCCCAGGTGGGCATCAACAAGGTGTACGCCGAAGTCCTCCCCTCCCACAAGGTAGCGAAGATCCAGAAGCTACAAGAGGAAGGGCAGAAGGTGGCCATGGTGGGCGACGGCGTGAACGACTCGCCGGCGCTGGCGCAGGCCGACGTGGGCATCGCCATCGCGTCCGGCACCGACGTGGCCGTGGAGGCCGCCGACCTGGTGCTCATGCGGGTACGTGGGAACATTATAAACAAATAAGCACGTGTTTTTGGAAAACCAACTTTAGTTCCCACACATAAAGTTCAGTTTGCAATACATATTCAAACATTTAAATCCTTAGTCACTCCACTAGTCATCCTAAAATCAACTTAATTAACACTGTGATAAAGTTCATAATATTATTTAAATTAAGATCAATTCGAAAATTTTGAATAGACTTTAGGTATGTTAGTGAAACTTCAAATATTAAATAAACTTGGGGATCACGAGAGTAAAAAGTCACCCTTATCATCATCTGCCTAGCCTTTTCCTAACTATGTAGGGTTGGCTTCCAGTCTAACCGGATGCAGCTGAATACCAGTATTTTACATAGAGCCTATCTGACCTCAGTAATTGACCAAATCACCCTTGGTAAGACTGGTTATCAGACCTTCGGGACAATTGCTTAACGTGCTTTCCACGGAAGGGTCTCGGTATAAAATCGATAGCCACCCATCCGCAGTCCGACCGCGGCTAACGTAGCTTCACCTTTATCATTTAAACCAAGGGGCTGTTCCTTGGCCACGACCCTATCCTAAGCCTAACTCATTTTGTTTGTTTACAGAACGATCTCCTAGACGTAGTTGCCTGCCTGGAACTCTCGCGCACCACAGTGCGTCGCGTTCGGCTCAACTTTCTGTTCGCTAGCGTTTACAACTTACTGGGCATACCGCTCGCGAGCGGGGCCTTCGCTATGTTTGGATTACAGCTGCAGGTAAGACCGAGCATTACCACAGTATAAATAAGTAACAGTATTCTATCTTCATAGAAAATTGCCGAAACGACGCGCTTCAAAATTTCAGTGTATATCAGTACAGAGTGTATTTTTCGTCGCATGATTAAAAAAAATCTGCTGTTTCATAGAAAAGTGCAATACTTACGCGATCAAAATGTATGGAACAGCTGATGTTTTTTTAAATAACCGACTAAAAATTGCAACGCCAGGGGGTTCAGAATCATGTACTGAATCCATGGTAACAGTTTTCGCATCTATATCCCTGCCACCCTGTATATGCTGTTCACGTGGTAAACTTTAATTGCGCGATGTAGGATTTGTGCGACGTCAGGTCTTTGATGGGTAGTTCCCATGTGACCATGTAGATGCCGCCACACGATAAAGTAACAAGTTATTTTTGTTCTCAGCCGTGGATGGCATCGGCAGCGATGGCGATGAGTTCGGTGTCAGTGGTGTGCTCCAGTTTGTTGCTCAAAACGTACGTATTAACTTTAATATAAAAGTGATAAAATTTAAGAATGTGTTGTTTTAAAAGTGGTGCCTTGCTTGACCGTTTTACGATAGTAAAACTAAAACTACTTTCTCGATTGATAAATGTCACATCAAGACATTGTAAAATTGTTGTTAATTACTATAACCCGTGCCAATCAATCTACCTGGCCGTTTCCAATGGCCTTCCAGTCTAACTGGATGCAACTGAATACTAGTATTTTACATGGAGCGACTGCCTATCTGACCTCCACAACCCAGTAACTGGTTAACCCGTGCCAATAAACAATATAATCAAATAAAATTGAATTGTAAATATTTCTTTTTAGAGCTCCTGCATTTTATGCGATTTTACTCGCACAACATTGATTGTATTTCATGGCACAGGTTCTATGTTATGGGGTGTGGTTTCCGCACTTAGTCCGTCAAGTGGACCATTGTGTGTGGGCCATGCCGGCCGTTTGGTGGTTATTCCAACCAGCTCACCTCCCTCCAGAAGTTAATTAAATCTCCTGGTCTGTTCAGAACATCTGTCAAAGATATGGATGACCCGAGGGTTTCTGTTCTAATGCACAGGGCATTCAAAGAGCACGTGCGCGACGGTTTCCTCAGCCTCCATGCACGCTCTGCACAGAGGGCTGTCCGTTATGCCTATCGTGTGGAAGTGTTTGTTTAGCGAGCAGTGCCCCGTGGTGGTCCCCGTCACCAGGAGCAGGCCGTTCCTGTCCAGGCGTAATAAACGACTGATTAGCCTGCTATCCAAGGATAGCATAGCTTCCCTGGCCTGCCTGCAGCCCGGTGTCGAGGTCCACAAGTATTCCGCTTGTGTGTGGGTGAACTCCTGTAGCCACCTTCGTTTTTGGTTGAAGGGGATGGGTACGATTGGCTCGGGTCCACAGACTGCCGTGCTGGATCCTCGTCTCGCAAGTTCGTCTCATGTCACGGGTTATAAAGAATTTAAAAATTAAGAAGATTCTGGCCAGACCCGACCGTTTTGAAAATGAATGCCTTTTGTGATGTTTATTTGTCCAGCTGTCAAGAGTTTTGTCTGACGAACAGACTTATGGATAGTGCCATCCATGAAGACTCGCCCCACTCCGCTCCGTACTAAAAGTACAGCTTACAGTACAGTATCGCGGAGTGGGGCGCGTCTTCATGGATGGCACTATATGTGCTCGTATGTCGCTCTTCTACTTTTTTCAGTATTCTAAATCATACTAAAATTAATATAACATACCTTTCTTCTCTTCCAGTTTCAAAAAACAAACATTAGAAAAACTCCGTACACCCGAATATCTTCAATCCATTCACCTAGAGGAGCTAGACTCAGTCTCAGTACACCGTGGTCTCGACGAACGAATAGACCCCAGCGAGCGAGGCGCTTCGCCTCTAGCAAAGTAAGTTTAATACAATACTAGATTCTTCACCAGACATTGAACTTTTCAGGATAAAATAAAAACAACCGACTTCCAAAATTAATTATTACGTCAAACAAATCCTGCATCGCGCAAGCAGAGTTTACTGCACGACGAGTATATATACAAAGTCCCGACATCAATCGTCGAGCAGTTGGCGGAAACAACACACGCCTGGTCGGAGGATCCTCCTTTTTCTATAGAGAATGAGTGAACTTTACGCCCTGTTCCTCATATCTCTATAACTAAGGTTATATTGTTTTAGTTACAGCAAAACGCATCGATTGGCATCAAAAAAAGTTTTTGGGAAAACTGACAATTTTCTTGCTGACTAATTGACAATATATTTTTAAATCTGTGAGTGCAGATCAAAATGTCTCAAAAAGTTAAGGACAGTCTTCTAAAGGTGCTGATAAACTTGAGCATTCACTTGTAACAGAGTATCGAGCATTCGCTGTTTTTAAATTTGTCGAACAGAGCCAGGTATAGAGCCAAACATCGCTAAGAATATTTTTACAATCATTCTAGCGAATGCTCTAGTCAAAGCTCGTCAAAAAAATATTCTTCGCAAAGATGTCAGACATGCGGAATAATGACAGAATGGCTCGGCTCGGCAAAAAGCTCTAAGTAAATTTATTGTCCTTTCACTAGAATGCTCGCTAGAATGCTCGCTCCCGTTTATTTTTCTGTATTCGCTAGAATGCTCAAGTTTATCAGCACCATTCTCTTGTAGCAAGAACGGTTAAGTTACCTGCCCTTACTGCTCCATCGCAAAAATCCACCCTGTATACCTTCAATACATTCACCTGGATGAGTTAAACTCTCTTGAAAGAAAGAAAATAAGTTAATTTGCGGTAAACAGTAAACATGACGCAAAGAAAGAACACAAAAAGAACAAGTTGGGGAAAATATGCGTCACATCCACGCATAACGGCCATCGCTCAGCATAATGCTGCGACCATATGCGAGACAGAGCCACAGCGCTGGTTGTCAGCAACAGGCGGCGTTGACTTGATATCGATCGGTGCAGCATACTATAAAATAAAATACACAATACTTTACAATACAAAGTATTGTGTATTTTATAAATAATAAAATACACAATACTTTGTTCTAAATGTTGACTATAGTCCTTACGCGACTGTTAGTCACCGCCCTCGGCATGTGAGCGGTAAGACGAGGGAGGTCGCCGTTGACATCATCGTCAGACTGAGAATAGTTAGTCGCCGACGTATGCCTCGGGAGTATCACCGCTCACACACCGAGAGCGGTGACTATCACAAGCGCAAGGACTATAACATAAATTCAGTCGCTCTATTGTCCTGTGTACAGTATAAATATTTTCTTGATGTCCCTCGGCAAACTTCGTGTTTCGTGCGTCGTCGGATTTCCATCAGTTGCCCTTTGCACTTGGTGCAGACCGAACGCTCTGAATCTACTTGGAAGTATATAGAGTTGTTAATACTCTTTTAACTTAGTGTAATTTATTTTAAAAAATGGGAGGCAAGCTGCTAAAGTTGCAGGCACAAAAATAGTTTTACAGCTCTATATAGTTCACACGGAAATCAAAAGAAAACAACAATAAAGTACTTAGTTCTGAATTCAAATTATTATACGCGATAAATCTAATAGTTTATGGACATGGAAATTGGCATTCGTTTGTATTCGGAAATGCGATGATTCCCGAGGGACATTAAGAAAATTGTCAGTATTAATACTTTGCCTCACTCTCATATAAGTTACAATATCTAATCTTTTGAAAGTACTACAAACATACAGAAATTAATTAATTGACAATAAATGAACCATGCATTTTCATCAATATTTTGTTTCCATGACTGTCTTAACTGAAATATATAAATTGTAAGTAATTTATTGAAAAGGAAATTCAGTAACTTAGTATACACAATTTATAAAAAAATCCCTGCCCGATCTGAAAAGGGGCACATAGGTACTGCAATAGCATTACTTAAAAGTAATATAAAATCTAATTATTATTAAAAATAAAAAGTTATTGCTATTTAAAAATCACATTTTTTTGTACCAAAATTACCCCAAATTCATTAAAAATGAGCAATTTTCAACAGGGGTCATCCATAAAATTCCCCATTGAAAAAAGAGATGATTTTTTTTTTCGATTTTCTTAAAAATTGCCACATAACTAGACTCTCAGTATGATACCTAACAACACCCTCACGGATCGGACACGATTTTTTTTACATGTTATATTGTTTGCTTTTGACGCTTTAGCCGACATTTTCCTTGCTAATAACCTATAAGATAAGATATTTTTATTTACATACAACATGGTATACAAGGTGTTTTTAAACATATTAGATTTTGATTGAATTGGATTTTAAATAATTTACAATTTAATGTTTTAAACATATTTGGTAATTCATTATGTAGACGTACACACATAGCCAGGGAGTTTTTATTAAATTTTGCTGATGTAGGCAGCACATCCAGCGCAAGTCTGTATTGGTCTCGCCGACTTCGAGAGCTTATTTCCTCTGCTGTTTTAAATAGTTCTTTGTGTTTTCGAACAAACATGCATGCTTCATATATTTATAATGAAGGTAATGGTAGCAAACCAAGCTCTTTAAATATTGGTTGACTTGATTTGTCAGATGGAATCTCGTATAGAGCTCGTAAACATTTCTTTTGGGCGACAAATGCTCTATTGTGGTCGGTACTATTTCCCCACATGATTAGTCCATACCGTAGTGAGGACTCAACATATGCACGGTATGATATCACAGCCGCTTTTATATTAGTGTCCTTTTTATTTGTCTCAAAGCACAGACAAATTTATTTATTTTATTGCATACACTATCAAGCTGTGCTTTCCAGTTTAAATTTTCGTCAATTACTACTCCTAAAAACTTAGTTTGTGCCACTTGTGTAATTTTCGGTATATTAAAATTAATTGTATTATTATAAGATTGATTAAATTGTATAAATAATTATTTATTATGGACAAATTATTATTATGTAACCAGTTAATTAGATCTATTGTATTATTTCCAATAAAGGAATGACAAATTGTATTATTTCCAATAAGGGAATGAAATTTCCAATGGGGCGGTCCGCTTCATGATCCGTAATCGATTTATATTCTTTATCGATAGTAACAATTAAGGATATGTCATCGGCAAAAAGGAAGCATTTATGATTGGTAACATTAACTATGTCATTTATGTAGAGTAGAAATAAGATAGGGCCCAATATGCTACCCTGGGGGACGCCGCGTTGTTTACATTAATATTCAGACGAATATTCTGGCATGTCCCTCCTTTAATTAAGTTTAGTGACATTGTCTCTCTGTTGTCTGTTAGTTAAGTAAGACGATATCCACTGAAGTGGCAGTCCTCTAATACCGATACCCTCTAATTTTTGTAATAATATTTCATGTGAAACCAGATCAAATGCCTTTGACAGATCAAAGAATAGCCCTGTCGTTAGCTGTTTGTTGTTAATATTGGTCAAATTGCTTTCAAAAGTGAAAAGATGGCTAAGGGTGTGGAATTGTGTTTCTGAAAGCCGATTAAATTTCTCACAAATAGTTAACTATTCTTTGATACATGCATTTCTCGATTTTTGAAATATCACATTTTTCACCCTTTTTAAATATTGATTTGACAATAGATATTTTTAAAGAGTTAGGAAAAACTCCTTGTGAAAAGGACAGCTTAATGAGAAAAGTCAACACCCCGCTTATTTCATTGACACATGTCATAATAATTCGGGTGTTAAGTTCATCATAGCCTTCAGAGTTGGTATTTTTCAACGATAATATCTGTTTCCTCACCTCATTTTCGGATATAGATGTGAGAAACATCGAGTTAGAAGTTAGGGTATCACTGCCACAACTATTTGTACAATTTTGAGTAGGAATATAATTTGTAAAATGACTGTTGAAGGCAGAGGCTATTTCTACTGGTTTGGTAAGTATGGTGTTGTCAATTTTAATGTGTTCAATGTTGTCTTTGGGGTCCTTATTGTGTATTTCGTTCTTTAGACTGTTTATGCGGCTTTACATTTGTTGTCATTATTATTCATAAACTTTATGTTTAGCATTATGGATACACTTTCGTAATAGTTTTGAATATGTGGTATATCCACTCTTGTTAGTTATATTTTTAATCTTGTAATATTGATATCGTAAGAAAAGCTTCGTTTTAAACTCTGTTTAAGACCCTTACTTATCCACGTTCGCTTTATTTTATTGTTTAAATTTATCTTTACCCTAACTTTTGGAAAACAGATAGTGTATAATAAACATATTAATTCATGGAAAGCGCTGAATGCTGTATTTGCATCGGTTTCCATGTAAATATCTGCCCAGGATAGATTTTGTAAGCATTCACTGTATTTATGCGTATTATCTAGACTAGTCCCTTTTGTAAATATGGTATTTGCGGGTTTTGTTGTTTGAAGCCTTAAAGGGGAGCTTAACATTTGTGCTGTGTCGTGATCAGATAGATGAAGTGGTAGCGCTGTTGGGATTGCGTCAGGTATATTAATAAATATAAATATGGTCTATACAAGAAAATTTTCGAGTAAAAACCTCGATATGAATTTTTACATTGGGATTGTTTGCTAAGTCTGCTAAAATATACATTACCTATTATATGGTACTTAAAAATACCTGGCGAAATGTGGGTGTACTGTAGGTGCACCCCTGCCCAACCCTTCGGGGAAACAACGCGTGATGTTATGGTGACCTTCAAAATATTTTTGAATATTATTTCAATACATCGTCATTGCATTAAGGTTCCACTAGTCGACGGCTCGAACTCGTTGGTGGCGTAGCTAATATGTATGCTATTTAGTACAGTTATTTAGTTTGATTTATTTGGTATTTATTTATCTAGTTTCTATTTATTTAGTGAGATAGACGTGACGTGAGATCTGATTTATAAAGAAAACGAGCACGTAAACTTTCATGAACAGACCTTCGGGCAAATAGATATTATGAAAAAACTACTGGATGTATCTCCTCAAAATAAAATTATTTGAAATTTTCAATAAATTATCTATTCCTGTACGGTTTCTATTTTGCCATTTTCATAGTATATAAGTTATTTATTTACGCCCAAAGATGAGTTAAAATTAGTATTGAAATATGGAAGTTTAAGCTCACAATTTTAAACCAATATTTTTTTCCAATTCTGCTTCCATATGGGGCTAGATAATGACAAGGCAAATTGATATAATTTTTAGTTTCGAACATACACCATCAAACGGATGATTTATCACCATACTAAGTTTGTATGGAAAAATGACCGACTAGTGTACCCTTAATACCCGTTGACAGAACTACCGACAATGGGGTTGGCCGGTGAAAACTTTAGATAGATGGCGCTAGCATAGCTTTCACCTATAAAGTTCGTGTTGTGTTTTGGCTTCCTTAGTTGACTGCGTTTTTTTATATAATCTTGAAGAATCTGTTGTGAAAAAACATGTATTCGATATGGCGGATAAGTGAGTTAAAAGCAGAATGAAAAAATGAATTGCATCTTCACGAGGAAGGAAAGGAAACCATGTCAAATCAAATGTTCCTTAGAAAATTCTTCTATTTTAGTTAAAGCTATGCTAGCGCCACTTTGACAGTTGCCAACGCAATTTAATTATTACTAATAAAACAATACTTCCCTTGCTTATTAATAATAATACTTTCTACTCTTTAGCTTGCAGAAAAAAAATCCATTAATTTCCAACTCTACAATATTATTCATGGCAGTAGCGGGCATAAAACGAGGAAGCGAAATGACGCGTAAAATCTCTATTAGCCGACGTTCGCATGGACGTAATAAAATCGCGGCGGGATTTTATCGCGCACTGGATTTTTAACTCTCGGTGTTAAGTCGAGCGTTGAGAAACCAACGCGCTGGGATGCACTCTAGTGCCAGCGTGTTGAAAAAAACACACTGTTGGATTTTCAACTCTCGGCGCTAAGCAGAGTGTTGAAAATTCAGTGCGTGAATAAAAATCGCCGCGATTTTATTACGTCTGTGCGAACGTCGGCTTATTCACCGTCTTACTTGCACGTGTAATGACCGCGACTGCCACGAGTCATGGGCGTTTAATATAACTAGTTTTAAGCTCTTTTCATCGAAACTTTAAATCAAAATCTTAGATAATTATCAAGTTATAGAATAAAAAACTCAATTTCAAACATGACAAAGTTCAAATTCCATTGCCACTATAGGTATTGAGGACCGTTTAACTACAAATAGTTCAAAAATCATCTTAGACTTCTTAACGTTAAAGTAGATAGTTGAGTAAGAGGCGATGATAATTATGTAAATTATCTAAGATTCTTAATTCAATTTTAAATCTCTCTCCATTCCGCCGTTTTTTTTTATCTGCTATCTCTCTCTAACATTCTATTTCTTTCATCACAGCAAAAACCGTGACTCTTGGAAATCGGCTCTATTGAAAGTTGAAGTATAAAGTATGTAGTTTCTTATAGATGTGGTGGTTTGTGTGTGTGTTCTTATCTGTGTCTGTGTTTTTGTGTTTGTTTTAATTAAAAACCAGGAAAACATTTGCCAGTAACTTGCTCAAAAGTATGCAAGAACCTTGCATGCAATTGTTACATAAAAACTTTTGAAGGGCAATTTTTTGATATTTTTTTCAATTTACAGCACTTTTTTTTCCAATTTGCAGAAGGGCATTTTTCGTAGTTTTAAGAACGTTTGCAATCTAATCTCAGTCACAGATTAATACACATGGTTCGCTCCGCAAAATCATTTAAATAAAAAGCGACTGTATAAAGTGTAATTCAGGTCGCACAGCGGTAATTATCTACAGTTATATTCACCTAGAAGTTGCCTCTCTTTCTATGGCGTAACTTTTACATCTTCTGACTACGTTACATTCACTGACTTGGACTAACAAGTTGAGCCCGCCGCGTACTTGTAGCTTCATGCCTAACATGCGGAGTGAACTATCTGTATCTCAGTGTCAAATTGCCAAAAAAATTATAGCATTAGCTACATTTTTGACATTGATTGACTAATACGAGATGATGACTACATTTTGAACGTTTATTACCAGTAGACTTATTACGTATTTTGCAGAAGCTAGTGATAGCGAAATTTGCGCATTCTTCTTTCTTTTCGTGTGGTTAGTGACTAACATTGTGTCAGAGCTTTTATGCAGCCCATGGGCCTCTCTGACTTGGCTTCACATGCCGTCGAGAAATATCTCTCAGACATGCCGGTTTCCGTACGATGTTTTCCTTCACCGTTTTTTAAACAAATTATACAAAACGCACATGAATTCGAAAAGTCAGAGGCCTTGGGTTCGCTGGTCACTTGGAACTTGACAGTCCGACGGTCACACCACTAGGCTATCACTGCTATCACTATGTATTAATGCAAAATCCATAATGATGTGTGGCTACACACAATAACAAACTAGCGATAGTGCTGCGTCTATAAAAGAATCAGTTAAATAAAATGTGCAGTTTTGGAATTGGCCTTCTGTTTCGTGAATACTACAATAGCATGCAAGCTACTTGCATAGATTGCTAAAAGAATATTCTGATTGACATCGATTGTTTTTAAACATTTGTGAAATTGTGTCACAGATATTATATTGAAAATAAAAGATAACGACGTTGGTCCCGATTTTGGCCACGCGCTATAATAATCTTTTAGCTTTGTACTTTTGTACAAGTTACTATAGTTTGACCGATACCGTTGTAGCACACCTTAGGAATGCGTGGCGAAGCGGGGGGCGGGACGCAGTGAGCGTTGACGAATGAGTAGCGGGTCTTCGTGAGCGTTGGCGAATGAGTAGCGGGTCTTCGTGAGCGTTGACGAATGAGCGGCCTGCACTGCACCCACGTCTCACCGCGCACATACCTAAGGTTCGCTACAGCGGTATCGGTCAAACTATAGCATTTGTGTTACGTGCTAATAAATCTGAGCTCTGTGTTGATTTCGTTTTACCCGATTGTGTAAAGGTAAAGGTGGTGTTGTTGTGTGTTGACGAAGGTTGATTAACTGTGGATAATTTTTCAGAGATATTGAATTATAAGTACGGAGAACTATGCATGCATTTAACGGCAATCTATAATGACAATTATAGATTTGTTGAATTTTCTGAATATTATTCAAGTATCTGACTGCCTCGTTGGTCTACTGCTGACCATGAGGTCCTGAGTTCGATTCCCGGGTGGAGCAAACAAGCAAGCTGGGCTGTGGATTTATGCTCGGTTGCTGGCAATAGGCTCGCTCCCTACTACATGGGACTTAAACATAACTGGCGAAATGTGGGTGTACTATCGCTGCACCTCTGCCCAACTCTTTGGAGAATGCAGGCGTGATGTTATGTGTTATGTTATTCAAGTACAGTCGGCAATTTCTTTGAGTTTTCAGTTTTTTGTCAACAGTTTTTTTACTGTTTTCAGTTCGTTTGTGGTCTGCTTTGTCATTATAGTTATAATTTTCTGGTGGTGGGGACTTTTGTTATTTGTGTGACTCTTAAGGTGTGTCCAAACATAAAGTGGACGACTGCCGCGCGCGAACGCTTCTGTCTAATGCACATTCGTCGGTTTAGTCCTAACTAGAGCGCAGCAGAAACGTGTCGTGTGAACGCCGCGTGTTGTTGCCGCGCTCTTGCCGCTCAATGTTTGGTTACAAATATTTACAATGCATGTTTTATTTTGTTTTTGTGATTTTGAACGAATTTTCTTGCAAACTTTTTAAATTTCCTGCTTTCATATTAACTCTTTCTTCGTTTGTCTTATTCGTGAAACATTTTTTTTTGTTATAAAAACGAAATAATTGTATTTTCTTTTGTTACATGCAAAATGTATGGTGAAATTTCATTAACTGTAAGAATTTCATATTACGAGGATTCTAACCTGAAATCCCTTGGAAACCACACCCAGGGGGCTTACCACCAGCTTTAATAGCGGTATGATTTCAATCTTACTTCAGTTGGTGAAAGAGATTGAGCTATATGTTCTGTAGAGCTTCATCTCTTTCTTACACTGAAGTAATATTCAAATAATACTGCCATAAGAGCTGGTGGTAGGCCCCAAGGTGTCCTAGAAATACCCTACCCCCCACAAAAATAACCTAAAATTCTCCTCCCCAGACTCTTCCACCGCAGCAAACCAGCTGAAGGCTGCCTTCTCCAAGAAGAGGATGACTTGATGACAGTCTCCTTCATCCCCAAAAGACGTCAGGAGCCCAGCATCAACGGATGATGTCATCCCAGCGCTGGGCAACCGTCCCGCGGATAAATTGGGTACGTGAAGTGAGCGATAGATGGCGCTAATTTAAGAAACTGAAACGTCAAAACTAAAATACACTGCTACAAGGATTTTTTAGCTCCCAAAGGAAGTTGTCAGGGTGGTGATGTTGGTAAACATTTGTGCATTTGTTTTGTGTAATGTAGAAAGAACAAAATGGCATTGTTAGTTCCCATTTTGGCCACGCTCCTAAAGATCCTTGTACAGCTATATGTCTGCACGCTTAACTATGGTCATACCATAGTAGAAACGGGTTTTGTCGACGGAAGAATAGACAAAATTACAGATAACAATCACAATCTATCATTTTGTCTATTCCTCCGTCGACAAAACCCATAGAAAACCCGTTTCTATTATTGTCATGCTGCGCGTGCTGGTTGATACAATATAAGCTGTCAAAAACGGTCATTGACTTAATTAATTGTTTGTTCAGGATTCTAGTACCAAAACAAAAAGTCTGTCATTATAAGAGTTTATTTCTGTTTGTCCAACGACATATTTACATGTTTTTTTGACATATTTTTATATTTTATTGCCTTGACATTTTTACGAAAGAAAACGATACATAGTTTATCGTGCAGATTCCTACGAAGAGAGGGAAAGAGCAATTAACGGTGTTGCCACCTTATTGGCACATTATTAATTTCCGAGCAGCTTTTCAAGTAGCCTATAACTTTCCTAATATAGGGCAAAAGCCTTGTCTTATTCAGAGAAGGGGCATTAACGCTTTCACTATTAAATAAATAAATTTTATTAATTACAAATAATTTAAACTGAAAATCATTGTTAATAGCGCCATCTATTGTCAGTAATGTTATGGACAGAATGTCCTTGTATAGGTATTGAATGGATAAATTTGCAAATGGATTTTATGTCCGATGGACAAAGTGCAGTGTTACAGTGAAACTAAGAATAAAGACTGATGTGTATGTGTAAATAGTAAGAGTGTCAGGCGAAGTTGGAAATTTGTGGTTTTGTGAAATTACTAGGTAATATTTTTTGTTATTTTTGTTTTTAAGTATTTTGGCTAGATTTTGTAATTACTTACTATCATTGTTTATATATATTTTTTTTACGTATGTTGATTACGTAGAATGTATGTAGCTAAATACTAGTAATCTAATATCACCTAAAGTTTTTTTTAAATATATCTAGAAACATGTTATTTAAGTACAATTTACTGTGCGTTAGAGCAAGACCACATCCCTGTACCTGGTACTTGTTGACAGGCCTAGACTGTCCTCCCATACTTATTAACACTGTAATTTGAAAACAATATAAAAGTTATTTATTAAAAAAAAGTAACGGTGAAGTTTCTTGCCGGCTGTTTTCCATAGGAAACAACCGATTAGAACCGTGCACCTAGCTTCTGACGTTTCATAAGTGCCCATGCAGGTTTAAGTGAAATAAAATATTATGAATTTTGAAAAAATCTATGTATTTTATTTCTAATTATTTTCCAATACGTCTCCACAAAAATATATAGTATTCACAAAATCCCTAGTTTCCAAGCTTTGTTACTACCTAGCCTTTAGAAGCTAACACGGCTATAAACTAAAACAATATGTATCGCTTAGTATTTTAAATTCTTACAAAATGTATGTGTAAAATGTATAAAACATTTTATTACCTTCCATTGTTTAGCTAATACATGTATAGGGAGCTTTTATATTATTCCTGTAAAAAAACGCTCTCAAATTGTATGTTAATTTTACTATTAACATACGATTGGAAAAATGATAAAACAAAATTGCGACAATGCCCTTTTCCTGTGAGAAAAACCTTATATTATTGATAAAAGCAAAAATTTTGCTTTAAAAGCCCCTAAAATATTTGAAAATTTGTCAGTTATTGTAAATTCACCCAGTTTTGATTAGCACGCTACATAGTCAATTGGCAATGCTTAAGAATTAAATTACGTATAGCCAAAATATCCACTTTTGTGACAAATGTTATGTCACATTTAGAAATACGCCAAATATATTTGCTACGCGATCTGTTTGGTTCTAAAAGCCAAAAACTATGTACTTCCTTTTTTCAAACTGTATATTATAATATGTTGCAATGTTATTCCATTATTGTATAAATCAATAGTTACCATTTTGTACAAAATTTTAGTATTATATTTTAATACTGTAAAATATTTTGTTACGACTGCCTCGTTAGTCTAGTGGTCGCAAGCGCTACTGGTGAGAATGAGGTCCTGGGTTCGATTCCCCGGTCGGGCAAAGTGTTATTGGGTTTTTCCATCTGGAATTTCCCAGTAGCAGCCCGGAGCCTGGATTTGTGCCCGGTTGATGGCAATAGACTCGCCCCCTGTTACATAGGTATCCTCTGCCTAACCCTTCGGGGATTACAGGCATGATGTTATGTTATGTTATTTTGTTAAGAAAAAGATGTTTTATGTCATCACCTTTATTTTAACTTAATAGTTCAAATAATCAATTAAATATTCTACACTATTAAAATATAATAAAACTAGAAGAAATACAATTTCAAAATGTACCTAGAACATCACTATCGGATCAGCTGTTCTCGAATTGTTAGCTGACAAACAGACAAGCAGAGTAATAAATAAATGGAATTCTTATCAAAATCTATTAAAGAATAAATTATGAAAAAGTGGCCCATATCGTCATCTACCTGCCTTTTCCCAACTATGTTATGGTTGGCTTCCAGTATAACCGGATGCAGCTGGATACCAGTATTTTACATGGAGCGACTGCCTATCGCCTATCTGACCTCCACAACCCACATATCATGTTTGTCGTGAGCCAAATGTATATCAATAGTTCCTTCTGAAAACAGTGAAATATTAAATAGCTATTGAAATATAAAACTTTGTAAATATTCCATTTATTTATTACGCCTCAATAGAAAAGGCGAGAACTATACAATTTATATTTGAGTATTATTTTGATAATTTTATTAACATTGTCATTGACACTACAAAAATCACCACATTTTTGGTGATCCCAGTTTTCTGTCACCAGTATTAACGATATACAGTAATATTCATTCTACCACCTTGCTAACTGACGAATATTGTTGGCATGGCATGAGCTATTCTCAAGTTCGTGTCAATACGAGAGAATTCTATTCTATATTGAACTTTATTCATCATTCAATGAAGTTGAAATTCATATAGTGCCAGTGACTTTGTTAGTAGCTATGCTGTTAAAAGTGACATTATATTTTCTATAATAAAAGTAAATAATAAATAATGTATTTAATTCCATTGTGTATAACATCATACATATTTCTCCCACCAAGCATTGCAGTGTTCCAGTTTGTAAGTTGAGTTTACACGCACATGACATAATTCTGTTTTGTCTCTGGGATAGTAATGCATCTGCGATGTCTCAGGTATTTTAGATCCATAGGCGGCGGTAAACACTTAGATCAGGGCGGCCATCATTTTCTTTGCCACATAATTTCGTGAAGTCTGTTGATGGCAACAGGCTCGTTTCCTATTACATGAGACTTAAACATAACTGGCGAAATTTAGATGTACCCTTACACCTTCGGGGGAGGAGGGATACTGGCGTGAGATTATGTATAACGGAATTAGGTACAGTATATAAAAACTAAAGATATTTTTGCGTTTATACATAGTTGATACATTTATACATTATGTTTTGTTTATACACTTATCATTTTAATCCTGTATTGTATTTATACAGTTTTAATATTGTAGTTTTTAATATGAATATATTTTTGTAACAAAATATAAAGATTTAATTTGTATGCTTGTGTTTTATTAATTTGATCATGTTATATTAATTGGTATGACAGATGCTACATTGTTCTCACATATTAAAACAACAGGAATAATCGTACCAAGATTTTGTAATACCTTAATTTAAAAGAGTGTCCTTGGAGTCTTTTGCCAATTCTTCTCCATAGAGATGTAAGTTTTGGAATGGGCAACAAGCCTTAATTTTCTGACTAACTAGCAGTCTTTGACAATTCAAAAGTGCCTGTAAATGGTTTAATTGAAATAAATGCTCGAGTTTGAGTTTGAGCTTCACGACAGAAAAAGTAGCGAAAAGAGTTAGCAAATGGACAAAGTGGCAAAAAGATTTTGCGAATGGACAAAGTGGCAAAAAAGTTAGTAACTGGACAAAGTGACTTTCGGGTGTAACTAAATCCAAAATAGTCCAAGTATATTCTCCGCTTCCAAAATTAGTCTGAAACGAATCACAATCGGAAAAATTGTATTTATAAATCTCTTCTAATTACAAAAAAATTGGGTTGTGTTAAATAAATTTAGTCGCTGACTGTACATGTTAGTACGCGACGTCACGCGTCGCTTAATTCGAAGATACATTAGGGTATCTTCGAATCAAGCGACGCGACACGCGTCATTCAGAGCATTCCTCATTCAGAGCCTCATTCAGAGACGTCACCTTAAACGAATCAATCAATACTTGATCAATGCTCGTGCCTTCTCTGTATGAGAAGAGGCATTTGCCCGGCAGTGGGACAGTAATGTAGGGTGGTACTAGTATTTATACGTGTCCTTCACCACACAATCCTTACCTTTGAAAACTTCATGAAAATCAATTTTGAGAACGCCAAAAAATTGACAATAAATAGTCACCAAGGTTAAAAAAATAGTCTCATTATAATTCCAAAGTTATAGCACAATTGATATAATACTCCTCAGTGCAAGCAAATGGTTGGGAGTATCGACTTGGTTTCAATTTAAAAAAAATTGACAAGAAATAATCGTAACGCAATGCCAAATCTCGAAGAAGTTTACATAAAAGTTTAACATCCTACTTCTACATAGTAAACCAGTACCCTAATTGCGTAACTTATTTTCGTAAACAATTATGTCAATTTTTCATTTTGACAGTTGCAACATCATTCATTACGTTATTTACGTTGTTGAGCAGTTTTTTTTTCCAACTTATGAAGCAATGGCTTAGCAGTCTGTTTCAAATCGAAACAGATTGTGATTAATGACGCAATTAGGGTACCTACAGGTCGAAATTTTCATGGTTGACTATTTTTTGACACCAAATTCAAATTAAAAAACGTAAGCATTCCGCGGTAATCAGGTGAGGATTGTGGCGAGAAAGGCTCACCACGTAATCCTCACTAAGACACCTTTATATCTCTGGAATCCCTGAATAACAATTGTCGAGATTTAGCATAGCGTTACGACAATTTCTTTACAATTTTTTTGGAATTGAAACCAAGTCGATACTCCCAGCCGTTGTCTTGCATTGAGGTGAGGATTGTGTGGAGACGTTCACCTCACAATCCTCACCAACTTATAGCTTTAACTTCGGAGTCATAATACGACTATTTTTATAACCATGGTGGCTATTTATGACTATTTGTTGACTATTTTTTGGCGTTTTCAAAATTGATGAAGGACACATTTACACTGATCTTTAACCAGCATTCTTAGCACATCAACAAAATTGAAATCTTCTCAATCTGCCTTATTTTTTATTGACAACTTTCTAATATATCCTTACCTATTAAAGTTAAGAGCGGCCAACCCGTCATACTTTTCATACAAACGCTCATACGTGATTATGGCGTTGTAACACATCTTTCTTTCAATTTTTTAAACTAATAGGTATCTCGTGAACTATTTCTAGGTTTCTATGAAACCAAAAAAATAGAATTTCGAGAAATAAATTCAGTACAAGCTTCCGAAAATCTGCTTTTTTTGCACAATTTTTACCTAAACTTTGGCCGTTAATAATGTACTCATATATTGTAAAAGTAATGAAAACATCTGCATAGAAACCTCGTACATGTAATGGAGATTCTAAATGACGAACATTAATTTCACAAAAAAGTGAAGCTTACTCAAAAACACGTATTTCCTGAAACTAGTTTTATAAAATTTCCGAACACTATTTTTCGTACAATGTTATCGCGTTCTCACTTGCTTGTTAGCAGTTTTCACTTGCGCTAGATGAAACAACGACGACAATAGACGGATCGGGAAGGGCCCTCTTCCCTTCCCGATCCGTCTATCGTCAACGCAAGCAAGGTCGAAAAGCATGTTGTTTCATGATAAATGTTTATTAACTCACCAAGTGGTATCGTGTTACTCAGTAGCTGGGTTGTGGAGGTCAGATGAAGTCGCTCCATGTGAAATAGTAGTATTCAGCTGCATCCGGTTAGACTGGAAGCCGACCCCAACATAGTTGGGAAAAGGCTAGGCAGACGATAATGAGCTTTCTATATCCTTTTCAATACAAGTTAATTAGGTATAAATTATTATTAAGTGACATATCCGAGTGCAGCAGTAAAACTCAACTTTCAGCCTTCTTAAAACAGCTCAAGATCATCAATCTCTAATCGTAAGAAGCCTGAATCTCCTCAATAATTCTTTGATTAACAGTTTTAAACTTTAGGCCAAAAGAGTCCACGTCCTGGTCAGTTTCTCTCGATAAAATACCAAGTAGCTGAACAAATTGAACCAAACTTAAAGCATGCTTATTAGGACTAACCCTTCCGTAAGAGATTTCAAATACTTTGCTTGTGATAGATTTTTCGTCAATGATTTCACATTCTTTAAACCATTTTTCCACGATTTCGTATGTTGCTCCTTCTGTTTTGCTTGCTCCGTATAGAGTCATATAAATTTCTTCTAAATCCATTGATAATCGTACTTAATATTATAAATGGGAATGTTTGTATGTTTGTTACTCGATCACTCAAAAACGGCTGAACGGATTTGGATGAGGCACACGGATAGATAACCTGGACGTTGCATACAAGACGGTATTCTGTCACGTCGCCACAATTTCTGAGCAGTACCTAACCTAACCTTACAAAATGTACTAGGCTTTCATGAATTCACGATGGTATTTTATTTCTATTATCCTACATGGGATTTGGATGACCTGTATTAACTTAACACAGGATGCTTTTTATCCCGCGGGCAAAAGGTTATAGTTTATATATTTTTGCTGGTTGTATGAATAAAAGATTTATTGAAATAATAAAATGAGTTGTCTCTAAGACATGCTTGATTTTTGTTAAGAAATATCAAATCTAGGGAGCAATGCTTGCCATAACCTAAAAGTACACATATTCAAATCTATTTCCGATTGATGTTATTTCCACTAACACGACTTTCAGCTTTATTTTAGTGTAAATTAGGCTGAGTTCAGAACGTTTATCCACCCTAAAACAGTCTCCATAGGGTATTTTCTTTGGATTTTCTCCCACGGCTGTGTAGGTCATTAAGAGAAACATGATAGAAACTAGCCCAAGATACTTAGTAGACATCGATTGTAGTACATTAAATAAAAACAGATGAATTAAAGCAGACGAATTGGTTTATTCCGCATTTTAGGCGTGAAGGTACAAGTACGTGGCGGCACAGGGCGGGCTCGACTTGTTGGGCCAATTCAGTGAGTGTTTATAGTAGTCAGAAGATCTGAGTTATGCGATAGAAAGAGAGGCAACTTCTAGGTGAATATAATTGAAGGTAATTATCGCTGTGCGACCTGAATTGCACTTTATTATGCCGTAGTAAAAGGCGCTTTTTAACAGACTTTAAAAAGGAGGTTCTCTGTTCGTCGGTTGTATGTGCCCCGATTACGACGAAGACAGCTTGAGCGAAAAAATATTTTTTTGTTTGAAAGGGTATTATACCCTTTCAAACAAAAAAATATACCGTCTAGTTGATCCCATTGTCATTAGGTCTCGATCTGATGATGAGATTTTGGAGAAATCGAGGGAACTCTTCAAATATTATGGGCACACAGCTATAGTGATTTGGGTATTTTTTATAGTAACTCGTGCATTTGCTCTCGGGAAAGACCATTTGGTAAAGTGGAACTGATGATGAAGGACACAGATGGCCACCGGAACTACTCAATAATATGTATTTCACGGGTTTCGATTCGATTACTTTAATATGGTTGGTAAGCAATTGATGCTCGTCACAATTTATATGGTGCGGTGGAGCTGATGGTGAAGTACCTGGAGAACTCCTCAACAATTAAAGTCCCTGCATCGGGAAAAGCAATATTTTGTAAGGCGATGGGCAAGTTACAATAGCCTAAACCTAAATAATGTAAACTTTAGGTTTAGGCTATTGTAACTTAGATAAATTACAAACCAACCCACTAAAAAGTGAAAAAAAAAATACAGCAGGCTTCCAAACTACAAAGTGAAAAGTAACTTTAATTTCGGTAGTCGGTGGCAAAAACTAAAATACTGATCCAAAGACACCGACTTCCATAATTAAAGTTATTGTTCACTTTGTAGTTTGGAAGTCGGTTGTATTTGTGACATTAGTATACCTACAAATTTAGTGTTATTAGTAAAATTCGTTATTTCCAGGACATATTGCAGTATAATATACTGCAGTGTATCGCGAGCAGACTGGACTGTGTGTGTATGAAATTATGAATCGCTGCTGCAAGCTGTCCACATCTGTGTTGAGCGTGTAGTAGGGATTCGTTGTGTGTTGGTTAAGTACTAGTATATTATCTGTCGTTAAGTTTACTAACAAAATTGTTACTATAGTCCGCGCGGAACTAGTTAGCCGCGCCTTAGGTATGTGAGCGGTGGGACGGAGGGGCGGTGTCATTGTACGACGCCGTACTGAGTAATGACACCGCCCCTCCGTCCCACCGCTCACATACCTAGGGCGCGGCCAACTAGTTCCGCGCGGATTATAACATATTGAGTCTTGTTACTTGTTAATTAAATATAAATAAATAGATAATCTTATCTTTGTTCTAAAGAAAAGGGCTGTTCGAGCCATTTACAACCTTTTTTTTTTGGGTGGGAAATCATCAAATAACTTCTCCCGCTCTGGGCGGAGCGGGAGGGAGTGTCAGACTCTTACTGACTAAAACCCCCACCCGTGTTCCTTCGGTTGCCCTGTTGCCGGGGGCCACGATTTCCCTTTCGGTTTTCTTCGCAACCCGGGCCTGGTCCTTATCGGACGGTGAGCTACCCATTGATTACCGTCCGCAAGCCCGCGCCTACGGTGGCCGGAAATCGCCTCGCGATTCCCGACGCCCTGGGCGTCTCCTCCTGCGACAGTTAGGGGCGTGAGGGCGCGAAATTTGCCTCTCCTTCACGCGTTCGGCCTCCTCCTTCTCGAGCATTACTGCTTCGCAGAAGGAGGTGACGGCCTCCCATTTCCTCTCGCTCCGTACCATGGCCTGAATCAGGGCCGGGTGCGAGAGATCACCGCCGCCGATCGCCTCCACGAGGACACGGCGATGCTCAGCCCAAGCCAGGCAGACCTCCACCGTATGTTCCACCGTGTCCTCCGGAACACTGCACGACCTGGGAATCGAATCCAGTTTCCTATGTTCAGCAGTCAGCGCTTGCGACCATTCAACTAAAAAGGCAGTCCTATATACAGGATGTAAGGGACAGCCCTCAGCAAATTAATAGGGTGCATTCAGCTCCTTATTCTGAATCATATTCCACCGAAAATTTTCTCAGGAAAATTTCCATTTTTTTTTTTGCCTTTTTTCAGTTACTATTTCTTTATTTCAATGTAAAATTACATTCTCTGTACGCAGTACTCCATTAATGTAAATAAAACAGCTAAAACAAAAAAAACAGTAATGGATGTTGAAATTCTCTAACAAACGACGCGTGAAATCAGCTGTTCAATTTCTGCCTAGCAAGAGTTCTTCAAATCCGCCGCAACGCATACCTACTAAGGTATGCGGTGCGGCGGGAGGAGACTATCCCTCCCGCAACAGTTGGTTTGTGTCGCAGTCAGCCGCAGTGTCGTTGTGAAGTTACGTTACGTACGCTTTTGGATTTATTTTTTGTTGTGGTGTTTTTTGTGTGAGAAATGGCTACATTTTGTGTTCGTGAGTATGGAAAAATGATAATGTGCTACGGGGAAGCTCTGGGAAATGCTAGGAAAGCGCTTAGAACTTACATTGATAGGTATCCTACTATCCTGATCGTCGGCATCCATCAGACTCCCGAATAATTACCAATGCCTATCCATGCGTGCTAGAAAACGTAGTTTCCAATCAGGAAGGCGCTGGCAAACCACTTTGCGGTGAAAACTTACGCGGTGCAGGGCGCCGCTCGAGCGCGACCGCTCTCCCTGCCGCGGGGTGGCGGGAAAGGCATCCGAAAGCTCGCTGGGCTGCCGTTCGCTACCTACGTGCGTTTTGCCACGGTAGCGATACATTGCGTGTAAGGTAATAAAAGTCAGGTTTATTGGATTCCCATAACATTCCTGAAATAATTTCATGTACCGGTCATCTTAGTATGATATACTGAATTCACCCTATCAGTCTGCGGAGGGCTGTCCCTTACACCCTGTATACTTCATGCATTTTTAAATATCATAGTATCAGTATTCCTAACAGCTTCTCGCAACAAAACTAGGGATACCAGTGTCAGACAAAAAATATTTGCCATAATAAAAATAAAACTACCATTTTGGAAAAAGCAAGAAATATTTATTGCGCGTTTACTTACACATTTAACCAAAACTAAAATTCTGTTATCAAAACAAATAATAATAATAATAATCTTGGGGCAGAGTTACAGTCAAACATTCCCACTTTACTTTACTCAGTAACTGGGTTGTGCATGTCAGATAGGCAGTCGCTCCTTGTAATATACTGGTATTCAGCTGCATCTGGTTAGACTGGAAGCTGACACCAACATAACATACATGGGAAAAGGTTAGACAGATCATGAGAGCCGCAGGATAAAACTTAGCACTTATAGAAGTCCATTACTAGTTTTCATAATAGCAGTAAAATCTTTTACATCTGGCGAATCTAACATGTCCTCCAGTGAAATATTCTGCTCCCTTATATTCTGAATGATATCTTGACTACTAATTTTATTTCCAACAGGTATTTTTAGAGAGTCAATCTTATTATCAGCAACAATTACTGGATTATGACTAACGCCACTATGGTGTCTCTTCACATGGTTGTCCAACAGCGACTTTCTTACTGACTTATAATCGCAGTACTTACATTTAAATGGTTTGTTACCCGTATGTATGGTTTCATGGCAAAGTAAGCTCTCTTTCCTCGTCGCCTTGTAATCACAAAATCGACATTTTAAACCATTCCCCATATGCATAGTAGAAACATGTTTTTGAATTTCGTACTTATGTTTGCATGAGTAATTGCATTCGCTGCATTTATGTGGGTAGTGACATTTTTGATGTGTCACAAATTGACATTTGAATAGCGTTGTAAATGGGCATTCTCGACAGTTTAACTCTGCTTCGGATTGACTGCGTTTATTATGCAAAGCAATTTGGTCTTTAGTTTTAGTAGAAAACTCACAGTTCACACATTTGTAGGGACGGTTTTGGTTCCCAGTATGATGCCTTTGGAAATGCCGTTGTACCGAAGCTTTGAATCGAGACATGTACTTACACATTATGCATTGGTACGGACGGTCTTTAGAGGTAGATTCGATGACTCTAATACTCTTCCAATCTATTTCGCAGTTCGGATCCAACATGTAATTATTACATTTCTCGTGAACGGTTAAATTTGCTTCATCAATTTGGTTTGGTATTGGTTCAAAATCAGGAATATCATATTCACCGCTACCCTCGTTCAATTTGAAATCAGCAGCCTCGTCGTAATGGATCGATTTATGTTTTTTTGACTCACACATGTAAGTTGTTTCAAACTCGCAGCTGGAACATTTTATGACATTGTTCTGTTTGCTTCTCCGTTTATGAACATTCAATCTCCATCTTACTTTAGTTGAAAAATCACACAGATCACATTTGTTTGCTTTCTCAGACACTTCGTTGTGTATCTTAGCGAGATGCCTCGAAATATGTCCCTCATACTTAGTTACAAAGGGACATTTATCACATTTAAAAATTACTTCTTGCTTATTATGTACCTTACTATGCTTAATATAATTATGCCTGTAAGCAGTAGCATAGTTACAATGCTCACATTTGTACTGTTTTTCCAACTTATGCTTTCTTTTGTGTGCTTTTAAATTCCATTTGAAGTACGTAGTGTATGGGCATTCATCGCATTTGAAATTTTCAAGTTTATCGTGTAATGCCTTCAATTCATGTTGGATCATCATGTGTCTTTGCAAAGATGTTGGATACTTTGTGGTGTAATCACATTCGTCGCATGAAAATGGTTTAGCGTTGGTGTGACCTAACACATGGAGGTTCAAGCAGTTCTTGTAGATGGTAGTGTACTCACAAGAGTCACATTTTAGAGTTTTTTTGATGCGATGTGTTGGTGTCTTCTTTTTCTTGTAGTTTCTGGAACATTAGATTGACGTTAGATTATTTTTTTTATAAGCTTAAACTAAAAATAGACTAAAAGAGACCTTGTAGGAGAGAGACATTATATGTATATTTAATGAATAAAGGAGATAATACTTACACATCTTCAGCATCATCTGAATTGTCAGAGTTGTTCTCATGATCGTCATCAACTTCCACCTTCACCCACACGCTGGCAAACATATTTAGCATGTCGCTGTCATGCTGGTTCGAATCTTTTGAGTCTTCCGACATGATGAACTGAAAATATTAGAAAAATAAAATGAGTTATTACATATACATAACAGCAGTGATAACAAGAGTATTGGCACATTGGTATCTAGAAAGGTCACAAAAACAGTAGCACTCCGGGAGTGCTGACGAAAACTTGAACAATTTTATTGTGCAGGAAATAATGTATCGCGCGTTGTTGTCTTTTTAAAGCTGGTGTCGATAACAGTGTCGCGAAATCAATGTTTTAGTTCCATCTCAAAAATGACCAACGCGCCTAAAGTTTTCACTTTAAAAAAAAAAATTATCCTTAAGTATGTACTATCGAAGAAACGCGTATCTGTACACTGTAAGGACTTTTCATGCATGCAGCGCTCGGCCGCTATACTTATGCTTACCTATGGAAAAAAGGGTCATGTGCACGGGTTTTTTTTTTCAAAGTGGTTAGATATGTGTTACCGCGATAGTACATTATTTTTGATTCCATAATTGTTGATTGCAAATATAATGTTTCTAGATTTTAATAAAAACAAGTTGATGAATACATTTATGTTTTCCTGTTATTTGAAACCTATAATACAGGAGCCTGTGAAGTTACATATCAGAGCGCGGTGCAGTGTAATAATCGCCTATTGAGTTGTATAAAATGGCTATAACAAGGCAAATTCACATAGGGTATGAAGTATATATTTTTGAAGGGTTAGGCAGAGGTGCACCTATAGTAGACTAGGGATGCCAGATTTTTTTTAAATTCTTTAAGAGACAAATGCTCAATTTTTTTTTAAAAACGGGCCTACAATTTTTGTCCGGGACAAATAAAAAACATAATTTTTACGTTCTTATTATTTATTTATTGCTACTTATAATTTAAAGAAGATCACGTGTAAGTTTCAATATATCTTTCTTTGATTCAACGTAGGTATTTGTAAAACTCAATACAGTTATTGTTACTTATAGTCATAGTTGAAAATGGTCATTAATTCATTCATTATCAAATTGGGGTACATTTGTTGCATACTATCGAAGAAACGCATATCTAAGCAGTTTGAAAACAAAATCCCGTGCACACGACCTTCTTTTTTTCGTAGGTAAGCGTTACTATATCGGCCGAGCGCTGCAAGCAAAAATAGTCCTTACGGTGTATAGATATACGTTTCTTTGGTACATCAGTCCATTTCAAGACTATCTGCGAAAAAAATAATTTCCACAAAACAGTTGGAACTAGGGATACCTACTGAAGATAAACCATATAATTAGAAAAATGTTAGGGATTTCATTCTTGGAAAACCCTTCCATTCTGCAGAGTTTACTTTGCCGGAACGGGTCTAGGATGAGGAGTCAGACCAAGAGAGAAATAGAAACCCGCAGGGCAGCATGTGACGAGCTGTTGGGCAGAAGCGACCCTACGGACCCTATCTCCCGGTTGAAGTCTTGTTCCTCACCTCTGGCCTGCCTTTATTGGCTGGCTGGAGTGAGCACTGACGAGGAACAGAGCTCCCATCTCTTTCTTGCCTTTATTGGCTGGCTTGAGTGGAGATTTGCTAGAGCAAACATGCTCGGAGGAAGGAAGTATTCCAGTAAGATGCTGGTAGGGATCTTGACCGTACTTCCAGGATTGTCCTGACAGCTGTGAAATACCTCTTCACTCCTCATAAGGACTTCAGGACATGTTGCCCACAGGACACTTTGTGCTAGCGACCGTTTTTGGGGCCCATTATTGAGTGTGCAAGTCACCCATTGCCATTTTATCCGTGTACATATAAACATTGATCAGGCAGGGGCCATAGTTCCAGGTAACCAGTCCACTTTAGCCACCCAAAGCCATAGTCCAATATCTTTGTTCCCATAGCAATAGTCCTTCACCAACCGGGGTTGTCCTTGGGTGCCCTTGCATAGTGCGAACAGGGATAATCGTCGGTTGGTGCCTCCAACACTTTAAAATGTTTAAGGGGCCTTTAAGAGTTGGCATTGCGCCCCTCATTCGCCTTCCAAAGGTCCGGTCCCAGGGTCCCAGAAATGTAAAATCAAGGTTTAAATACGAGACAGTCTGTTCCAGTGAGTCTTTCATAATTATGCCAGAAATACGGGACATCTGGCAACGCTTATAGTACACCCACATTTCGTCAGTTATGCTAATTACTATTTATTAAGGAATGACCCTTTTGCCATCAACCGGGCACTATTGCAGACTTCGGCTGCTACTGAGAAATTCCAAGAGGAAAAACCCAGGAAATTACATGTTTTTACTTGATCTATTGACAGTTTCTTTAATATCAATTGCCATGCCCCAGCCCCCAGCTCATAGATCGACAAATAAATACCTCCCTAGGACGAATAGGGTTGTGCAATGTCATAAAAAACTAACATAGCTTCTCAGTCATATTAATCTTTCACACACATTGTATTAACCTGTACATGTTTACTGCAAAACGTTCCAAGACGACCCACTGACCAAAGTTTCCCAATGACAACAACTACAGTTAACAGTGAATAACGTATTTCACAAATGCCGAAAATATAACAAAAACCAAAATTTAAAATACTGTTGTGTACCGATACCGGTTTTGCCAGGAGAGCCTTAACAACCGACGACATAAACAATTCAAGCAAGCGCATGACCTACTGTATGTTATCAAAAGTAATAAAAGCGGTTACGGCCCAAAATCTTAGCGTATCAGTGATTTTCCAACGGGCCATATCTATTTTTGGATACTACAAAAAAACTTGACGCTGTATCTCCGAAAGCCCGAATTTGTATGTAACACATTTCTTTTATAGAAAGGATCATGTGTATAATGTTAATAAAAATAAAAATGAGTACTTACACATTTATTTCATGAAGAAATGAGCTAAAAAAATAATACTTTTTCAATATTTTTCACTAACGCTCCCGAAAAAATCAATCTTTCATTATTTTTTTACGTTCGGACGTTCGGAAACTATAGCATCATTAGATCATAAGCCCATTCAATTTAAAAGCGTATGAAACACATTTCTCGTGATAATTTTGGAGGTTAAACTAAAAACAATATCTTTAATTTGTGCATTGCTCACCAATGAACAATAATTATAAGATTGCTAGAAACTTTTCTAAATAAAAAAATAACGTAAACCCAAATTACTTTTTTGTTGAAGTTCTAAGTTCTAGTTTTTCAAACGTTTTTTCCGCTGTCAGCAGTACTTGTAGCTAACTTCACTCTGTAATGTAGTGAGGTACACCATATTTGCAAAATTACGGTTTACTATTCAGATTTTCTGTGTAGGCAACACGACCATAGTCTGTCAGGGTTAGCTGTCAGTGCTAGTGTCAATAATATTTTGGGCGAAAATCGTAGTTGCGTTTCAGGGTGCAAGAAATTTAAAAAAAATAAACAGAAATGTACACAGAAGTGGATGTATTCGTCAGTAATTACACTTTAATTGATCCTGAGATATATCAGCTGTGGATTGAAGGATGTTCTTGTAAGTATTTGTCCAATAAACTAAATTTTTGTTATCATTAATTATCTCTATAAAATCTAACAGAAAAGCTATATTTAGGGTCTGTTTTATATAAGGAAATATTGCGTGAATTATATCTATGTATGATGCCATATAATTGAACTAAATAATTTCAAAATAATGTCACTGTTCCTGAGTTTTAAAATACTTAAGTTTTCAATCAAATTGGTCAATAAGTTCAGTCTTTGGCGTCAGGGCCACACTCTGGCTCAATTTACCAAAATACCTTCACATTATTTGTAATAATGGCTTTAAAGAAGTCACCTTTACAGGATATTTCACTGCAGTTATTGCATTCACAGAAAAATCGTAATTTATTTTGACTGTAACTCTACTGCTAGACCATAATATTCAATGGAATGATCTATTCTTGGCTAAATTCATTCAATTAATCTGCCTAGCTTTTTCCCAACTTGGTTGGGGTCGGCTTTCAGTTTAACCGGATTCAGCTGAAAACCAGTATTTTGCATGGAGCAAATGCCTATCTGACCTCCATTCTTGTCTACATTATGAAGATAAATATAATACTTTCCTACTCACTAACAATTTATTATGTGCATACTAAAATGAGACACAATTGATCAAAATGTTGGCATAATATCAAATTTTATATTATCTACGAATGTGCACAGCATCTTTCATTCCAATTTTTCTGGCATTATAATTATTTGGATACCTATTATAGGAATATTAAATAATAAGTGCTTATAAAACTATTTATTTATGGTGCCAAATTAAAATTAAGAATACATACTTATGAGCCGTTTTCTTTGAAGACAACTAAGGGCGAATTTCGCCAATGAAAGTAAATGCAGTTTAGATGTGCTGATTGCATTCAGATTCATTGGTGAAATTCACCCTTACTTAAGTGTGGCTTGCTTGGAGTACAGTCAAACAAAAATAAAGGTACTAGGCACCAAGTTTTGGTGATGGTTCGAGTGTGCTAAATAGTTCAGTTTTAAACATATATTTTTTACATCTATAACATTGATTTGTGTGTCTAAAGAAGACAATAAAAAAAAAGTGGTGGCACTCCGGGAGTGCCGACAGAAGTGAAAACTTGAACAAGATCACCTTGGTGGGAGAAAAATACTTGTATAGAACATTGGTCTGTAACCTGACCAAAATAAAGAGCACAATCGGGCTTACAAAAAAAAAAAAAAAATACTTCCAAAAACTTTAAAGTAAAAATACTTGCATAGAACATTGATCCGTAACGTAATATAAGTAAAGAGCACAATCCCGTTTACAAAAAGGAAGTGTAGCGAAATCAAAGGTTTAGTCCCATCTCAAAAATGCCCAACGCGCCTAAAGAAGTTTTGACTTCAACAAAATTTAGTTTACTGGAAAATTGAATATTTTTCTCTGTATACTTAACTCTTTGTTTGGATAATATTTATACAGCTATATCATTATGATTCATAGTATTTTTTCATGAATTTCAGCAAGTGAAGCAGTCTCCACTCTACATAAGAGAGACTTTGCGAAGCAGCATGGAGCTTCAGTGGAACTTATTGCTAGCGATGTGCTGGATCATTACAGGTAATTGAATTAACCCAATTAACAGTAATATTGAAGACATGCTGACAAGTGCAAGGTTTAAACAGCTTGTTGCAAACTTGAAATCTCGAAACTCGAAACCCAGGGCAGTGAAATTTACCGAAATGTCAGGGAATGGAAAATTATTATTACCTCGAGTTTATTCAATTCTCTCAATCATCCTATAATGTTGCCACTGCTGGCACACAGGCCTCCTCTCGGTGAGATGGAGTGGGGTGTAATCCACCACACAGGTAACCAAAAATTCGAAGACATCAACCAACACGCCAGTGCATGTTGGTTTATGTCTTCTAATTTTTGGTTCTAGGACATGCCAGTTTCCTCCCGATGATTTCCTTCACCGTTTTGAGAGCAGTGGTGATGAAATAATTTACACAAAGTAAAGCGTCTGTCTGGGTTCGAACCTACAATCTACAACTCGTAAACCGAGGCCAGTACAACTGGACCACCACTGCTCTGCATTTAATTACCATTACCTTTTTATTTTTTAATAATTAATATAATTTTTTCTAATATTGATACATTTACAAAAATGGTTTTCACAGTAATGTAGGTTTTTTTTTTTAAACTTACAAAAAGCAATAATACAAAAAGTCACAAGACCACATTTTCGTTTTCCTAAAATGTGTATAATTCGAAATTTTTAACATTGAAATAGTTGTAAAATGTGACATTCTTGACTTTCAGGACATTCGCTCTTCTGGAGCGCCTGCTCACAGTACCATCGAAGTTATCAGAACAGATGATTTTCCAAATTGACGAGGCTACCAAACAGATGCTAATTGAAAAGTAAGTGTACACTGTATACTACAGAACTAACTGGCCAAGTGGGAGTCGGACTTGTGCACTGAGTTCTGTTACAACAGAACTATAGTACCTTCCTACCTTCATAGTTTTACGGGAACACATATAGGCAGCCTAGGCAGGCAGTACTAAAGTGGCGTCGGGAATCCCAGGCCTATTCCCGGCCAAAGTAGGCGCGAGCTTGCGGACGGTGAGCAATGGGTAGCTCGCCGTCCGATAAGGACCAGGCCCGGGTCGATGGCGCGTTGTGTTCCACGCGCGCCTCAAAGAGATGTCAGCACAACTGACGGGGTCCGCTAGGGCCGATGCCTGCCGGGGTCGCGGGAAAGTCCGAAAGGGTTACCGTGGCCCCAGGCAAAACAGACAACTAGAGGAATATGGGTGGGTTTTAGTCAGTATGAGTCTGACACGCCCTCCGCAAGTTATTTGATAATTTCCCACCCAAAAAAACTTACTAAAGTGTCTTTGGCGCCCTTTGGGTACAAAACATAACCTATACGGCTGTTTTTGCAAAGATCTTCCTAAAATATTGCTCCCAATATAAGGTAATAACAGCATTAAAGTACTATAGTAACTACATGACATTATTTATTTATTTTAATCTCTAAATGTACAAAGTCTTCTTCCAAAACTAAAATTATTAACCTAACCTAACTAAAACTATTTACAAACTCAAATATGGCGTCGAAAAATTCCTCCGCATCGCTGTCGACTGGTAATGTATCCAAGAGACTGGCGGCATTGCCCCGTTGTATGGCAATACTTAGCCTCTGGCCAAGGTAAAAGCCAGCCCTTGGGTCACGGGAAGTGTCAACCAACCACATTAATATGCTCTTTTCAGGTACTATGCTCTTGATGATGCAGTGATTAGAGAACTGCTTGGAAGGAAACTGTCTTCCAGACACAGGAAAGATCTAGATGAGGTAACAATTAAATATTCGTTTCTATTTTTGTTTCTACAAGTAGGTCAGTCGACCTACTTGTAGAAATAAATATCATTCTTCTGCCATTTCAACATAAGATATTTGCTTATTTATCATTAAATCGTCACCAAAATGACTTCTATTTATCATTTTACTGTCGCGATAACTAGTTTTTATTTATTACTAGCCGTGAGAATATCGGGATGAAAAGTATCCTATGTCCTAATCCGGGTCATGGTCTACCCACCTAGCAGGGTCGCGGTTATTCTCCGAAAGGGTTACCGTGGCCCCTGGCAATATAGGCAAATGAAGGAACACGGTTGGGTTTTAGTCAGTAAGAGTCTGACACACCCTCCCGCTCCACCCAGAGCGGGAGAAGTTATCTGATAATTTCTAACCCAAAAAGAAAGCGTAACAAACAAACAAACCCACTTTTGCATTTATAATATTAGTTACGATTAACCTTCCACATACAATTCGTGTTATTTAGGATTTATCTGACCGACACCGATATTTCTGCATAGTTATAGTTGAAATGATAAATTTGTTGATAGGTTTATCATTTTATCATTTCTCTGGCCCCAAAACTTTTCCTATTTATCATTCACCTGTCCCCAATATTTCTCCTATTTATCATTTCTCTGTCCCCAGGTAGCGGAACGTTCAGGCGCCCCGCTGCGTTGTTGTCGCCGACAGTTCGACAACGTTCGTCGAGTGTTCAAGGCTGTGGAGGAAATGCCCGGGAATGTGGTCGCTAATATCAGAAGCACGTTTCTGCTGTCCGAACCTTTGGCCAAGTAAGTTTGCTGCATATCTATAGCACAAGTTCTACAAATTTTACATGCCGAGTGCACGATGGGATTTCCTATCGAAAAAATGCAGCCGCCATCTTGGATTTACATTTTAACCTCACTGTTGGCTTTAGCACCCTCGAAAACTATGAAAACGTCACCCATGACGAAAAATTTTAAAATTTTCGTAGCCTCTATCTCGGATATTTATTTTAACTAAATTCACACTCTCTCTCTCTCTCCGGCTTGCAGTGTACTCGGGCTGATGTGTACAATTTTATCCCACGACACTGTAATCACTTTACTCTTTTCTTTTGTATTTTTCTGCCAGCGTTCTCTCTCTCTTTTTTGAATTAGAAGTCGCAAGTATTAACACTTTTTAGCATGAAGATTTCTGAAAGTTTACAAGCCGCGTTAAAGAACATCGTTCCAAAAACAAAAACTTTCTTAGCAGTTGGGTTACAAATTATAGGTAAGTAATGAAATTATTACTATTCCCAGGAAGTACGGTGCTGTGGTGTTCATCGCTTGCATGCGGTTCGAGACGGCGAAGAGGAAGCTTACGTACCTGACATTCAATGATTTCTATCATTGCGCACAGGTAAATATAACATGAGCGTAAAATTGCTTGTTCCTTCGACCCGCCCAGCCGCATCGCATCGTCTGCCCGCGCTATTTTTTCGCTTCGGTGTTTCGTCAAGTCGTTAAGACCGTGGGAAGCAGGGGCAGGTCGCTAGTAAAGAATAAACCTTTTACAATCACACTCTTTTTGTTTATTAAGATTTGGAATCCTAGTCTGTCAAATTTCACCAGCGATTTAAAAGCCCCGTGTGATCATGTCAATAAATGGTTCTATTTTCTCATTTGCAGGCTATAATGACAAGTTGGACGTACAGCTGCACGGGGCCCGAGTACTACGACACGGAGATGGACAGGGAGTTCCTGCTGGAGCTGCGAGAGTTGCGCATACTGCTGGATAAGGAGAAGGAGCATAAGCAGTGAGTGTAATATTATCATTCCTCTGCACATCGTGTCGATGGCAATCTAAATGAACTCGGCCCAGAATTACACCATCAGTAGCGTCCATCAGTTCCTGTAACGTGCAGCTGACAGGACACGCATGATATTAAGTGTTCCATCGTTTATGGAACAGCACCATATTTATGGGTATGGGTGGTGGTGGTGTTCCACGCGCGCCTCAAAGAGATGTCAGTAGAACTGACGCGGGGCGCTAGCGGCGATGCCTGTACAGGGCAACCGAAGGAACACGGGTGGGTTTTAGTCGGTAAGAGTCTGACACGCCCTCCCGCTCCGCCCAGAGCGGGAGAAGTTATTTGATAATTGCCCAACCAAAAAAAAGGCGGAATCGTTTTGAGTCTGGCCACGCTAAGTCTGCATAAGTAAAAAAATGGTGGAATTTGAAAATCTATAGACAGCAACACCATCTGTCCTACGAAAAAAGAATTTGATACTTTGTTTGTCTTTTTGCTTTTGATAGGTTATTTTGTTTATATTCTGATTTATTCCTGGTAAAGAATAGTCACTTTAGCGCGTTGCAGTGTGGATTTGATACAGTTTTGTCATCGTATGGAGGTAGAGCATAGGTACGACATAGTCTATTACACATAATCTATTATGCACAAATCAAAAGAGAAAATATCAAAATCATTAGATGTACTAACAACCCCGAAACTGACTGATGTAAAAGTATACCATATATAAAACTTTTTGGGGTTGCCCATTTATTCCATTGCAGACTTAGACCAGACTCTGTGAATCTCCACCTGAACAGGTTTTCCTTGCTTCGGCCAACCTGGGTCCGGAGTCTGTTTAAAGACTTCCAGGTTACCCAAGGCAACTCGTGTCCAGGTAGGAGATCTTCAACAGGTGGAACGAATGGTATGAGTATGGAAGCACTGTCTCGCCGCAGCGGTATAATGATAAGCTGGATGTAAAGCTGCACGGGACCAAAATACTATAACATGGAGATGGACAGGGAGTTCCTGTTGGAGCTGCGGGAACTGCACATTGCTGGATAAGAAGTTTAAGCAGGGTGTAATGTCATTTGCAAGCTATAATGACAAGCTGGGCGTGGTCAGGTCGATCGAACGTTAGTTTGTCGCGGTTGGTTCGTGGATCCATTACATTGCACGCTGTGCTGTTGGTCCCGGCTGTCATTCATAGATCTTTGACAGTCGTTATGTTACGGGCAGTCAGAAGCCTAAAACTCTGACAATAGTCTTACCAAGGGGTATCGTGTTACCCAGTAACTGGGATATATGGAGCGACTGCCTATCTGACCTCCAAGATCAGATTGGCACTCGCTCAATGTAAAATACTGGTTTTCAGCTGTAACCAGTTAGACTGGAAGCCGACCACAACAGTTGAGACAAGGCAGATAATGATTGAAGAAATCAATACTGTCAAAATTCAAAGGAAAAGACGCATCAGTTCTAATTTTTATTTCTTTTTCAGTTTGATCTGCATGCGACTCCGACCAAAGTTATTGGAGAAGTCCTATCAAGAATTGGAGCTCAATTTCAGGTACGAAATTCTTGCAAATCAACGAAAAGTACAAGATTTTAATATGAACTACATACAATTAAAAAACTAAATTCATGAGAAATAGAGGATCAATACCTGTCTAGACTAGTGGTTCCCAAAATTGACTGAACCGCGAACCACCCAACAAAAACTTTCAAATTTGGGACTCGTCTCTTGGCTGTCACGGAGAAAAAAAGGCATACTTAACTATATGAATTAAGGACTGTTCAAATAAGAAAAAAATACAAGGAGTGCTATTTTAATGAGAAGGATGTATTTGTTTTAAAAATTTTGTCATAGTTAATTGATTCAGACGTGACCTTGCGGAAATGCATTATAAAATACAATGCGACGTTGATATATTTAGTAACCTGTTCCGCTTAACTATTCCTAAAGACCCATAAAAAACCCTGTAAGAAATCGACACGTGTTTCACCTCTCAACGAGGCGTCCTCAGGATGACGATTGACTTGTCGCGAACCCGAACACGGCGTGTTGCCACACCAAGCACCGAGCGCAGACTCTGTTCCCAAAGTATGGGTCGCGACCCAGTCTAGACTATTCAAATGCATGATATAATCCTTACATCCTTCAATATTTAATATATTTAAAATAAACATTTAATATTTTGCAGATTATACACTCGCGCATTGGTCGGCCTGGCTTGCAACCTGCATCGAGGCAGAGAACTGAGATCCTTATTCATTGATCTGCTTGAGAGGTAAAAATACGCTGGAGAGGAATAATAAATTCATGATTTTCTTCTGAAAGACAAAACTAAATCCTAACATATAAAACAAAGTCCCACGCCGCGTCTGCCTGTCTGTCTGTCTGAACGCGATAAACTCAACTACCGAACAATGGTTTTCACCAATGGACGGAGTGATTCAGGCGGAAGGTTTTAGTGTATAATTCATTAAGGTTTTGTGTAAATTGGCTGAAATTTGTCGATTATTGTTGAAGATGTCGGAAAAAATCATGCCGACGGAAACTACTTATTGGCATGCGCCGCGGAAATCGTAAAAGTTACATAAATTTTATGTTCTACAGTATTGTTCATCTTAAAAAAGTTGAACAAAAGTCCGCGATGGCATATGTCTATCTTCTACGGATGACCCACAATAACAGTTTTCATCTTTCAGAATTTGATAAAAATTTCATTGTTACTTCCGAAGCTATTTTGACCGGTATTATATTAATCCTTATCCAATTAACTATGCTACTTAAATTGAGCATTTAATTTAGATTTAAATATGCAATGGTTTAAAAGATATCACAGATTCAAAATTACGCGTAACAAAATAATTATGGTTGACGGCAACGTGGGCGCAGCGGTAGGAGTCAATGACCTTTTCCTCGGCTATTAGGTATGAACGTACTACCGATAATCCCGGTATCGGTAGTACGTTCCCGTGGGATATTTTCCTACATCCGCGCGAGCGAAACCGCGGGCAAAACCTAGTAATAAATAAACTGACTCTTGGAACACAGGTACCACTAGCACAGGAGTCAGGACTTCTTTAAATCGATAAAATATTTATTTATTATTATTAATTCATGTATTTTCATTCATATTCAGGCTTTTAAAAACCATGAGTAAATTGCAAAAGCTTTTAAAAAACCAAGGATAAATTGGGGTAAATACAAAAGTTTTCAGAAAGCAAGGGTAAATACAGAGGCGTCTTGTAAACAAGGATAAATACAGAGGCTTTTTGTAAACAAGGGTAAAGGATAGGCTTTTAACGACCAAGGTTAAATAGAGAAACTTTTATAAAACTAAGGTTAAATAGAGAGACTTTTATAAAACTAAGGTTAAATAGAGAGACTTTTATCAAACTAAATAGGGGTAAATACAAAAGTTTTCAGAAAACAAGGATAAATACAGAGGCTTTTTGAAAACAAGGGTAAAGGATAGGCTTTTAACGACCAAGGTTAAATAGAGAAACTTTTATAAAACTAAGGTTAAATAGAGAGACTTTTATAAAACAAAGTTTAAATAGAGTGATTTTATAAAACTAAGGTTAAATAGAGAGACTTTTATCAAACTAAATAGGGGTAAATACAAAAGTTTTCAGAAAACAAGGATAAATACAGAGGCTTTTTGAAAACAAGGGTAAAGGATAGGCTTTTAACGACCAAGGTTAAATTGAGAAACTTTTATAAAACTAAGGTTAAATAGAGAGACTTTTATAAAACTAAGGTTAAATAGAGAGACTTTTATAAAACAAAGTTTAAATAGAGTGATTTTATAAAACTAAGGTTAAATAGAGAGACTTTTATCAAACTAAATAGGGGTAAATACAAAAGTTTTCAGAAAACAAGGATAAATACAGAGGCTTTTTGAAAACAAGGGTAAAGGATAGGCTTTTAACGACCAAGGTTAAATAGAGAAACTTTTATAAAACTAAGGTTAAATAGAGAGACTTTTATAAAACAAAATTTAAATAGAGTGATTTTATAAAACTAAGGTTAAATAGAGAGACTTTTATCAAACTAAATAGGGGTAAATACAAAAGTTTTCAGAAAACAAGGATAAATACAGAGGCTTTTTGAAAACAAGGGTAAAGGATAGGCTTTTAACGACCAAGGTTAAATAGAGAAACTTTTATAAAACTAAGGTTAAATAGAGAGACTTTTATAAAACTAAGGTTAAATAGAGAGACTTTTATAAAACAAAGTTTAAATAGAGTGATTTTATAAAACTAAGGTTAAATAGAGAGACTTTTATCAAACTAAATAGGGGTAAATACAAAAGTTTTCAGAAAACAAGGGTAAATACAGAGGCTTCTTGTAAACAAGGATAAATACAGAGGCTTTTTGTAAACAAGGGTAAAGGATAGGTTTTTAACGACCAAGGTTAAATAGAGAAACTTGTATAAGACTAAGGTTAAATAGAGACACTTAGAAACAAAGGAATAAGTACAAAAGATAGAAATAAAGAAAAATATTTTATTTTAGACACGCACAGGAAATACAACCAGCAATCTATATATATAAAAATGAATCCCTATTTTCCTTGGTCACGACATCACGCTAAAACGGCTGAACGGATTTGGATGAAATTTGGGATATGGATAGACCTTGACCCGGAGAAGGACATAGGATACTTTTTATCCCGATATTTTTACGGGATCGAGACTTGTGCGGGTGAAACCGCGGGGCGCAGCTAGTATAAAATAAAATAAAAAGGAGCATTTACAACTAAATTACCGCAGCGCTGGTATTCTGATAGAAGCGTTCAGAAACTTAGGGTAAATAGAAAGGCTTTCAAAATACCAAGCATAAATAGGTTTTCAGAAACCTTGTATAGATAATAGAGAAATTTAAAAACCCGGGTGTAAATCTTTCAGGTATAACTTTTTTTTTCAGGTGCGTAGAGCCTCTAAGGTTGGGTTCTTGGCCCAGAACTGATTTGGCGCAATTCTTGAGTGCTTACGAGCAATGTGCATTGCAGATGGATGTATTGAGGTAAACTAGCTTTATTTTGATTTTATTTGCGTAATATTTAAGTACTGAGAAGTATTTTTTACCTAAAAAATAATTGTTTAGTTTTTAGGGTTCCGTAGCCAAAGGGTGACATTATTAAGCCTCTGCTGTCCGTCTGTCTGTCAGCGGGCTGTATCTCATGAACCGTTATAGGTAGACAGTTGGAATTTTCACAGATTGTGTATTTCTATTACTGCTATAACAACAAAAAATAATAATAATAATTAAAGGGGTTTTTCTCGGCGTTTTTTTCTTGATCTTAATACGGTACGATACCCTTTGTGTGCGAGTCCTACTCGCACTTGGCTGGTTTTTTAGTATTTTAGTACCTACATATTATTTATTGTTTTAGAAAGAATATAGCAACACTGTAACATGAGTGTGAACGAGACAGTAAAAAGAGTTGTGTTGAACCGGAATAAAATCATTTACTAGTTATTTTTTTTAAAGTAAAGATTTTTTTATGATTACCGGCATGTCGTTTTCTACGGATGTGTATTAAGGCTGACTGTCCACTGGAGCGGATAGGAGAGGAGCGGAGCGGAGCTGTGCCAATATTAACCAATGTAATTGCATAAAATCTCCGCTCCGCTTCAGTGGACAGGAATTTGCAAATTAGTTTAAAAATGCATACAAATACGGGAAGTGGAGCGGGGAAAGGGAAAAAACCGGCAGCGGGGTATTGCAGCCCGCTCAAATTACTCGTGGCGTGAACTCTGCCTAGCTCCGCACAGTCCGCAACTCCGCTCAGTGTCAAAGGACAGGCAGCCTAAATGTCTTTCTGATTTTTTTCTTATTTTTTTAAAATTTAAATTAATATTTTAGAATAAAATATATTTTCTTGTTGCAGGGAAGCTGATTTGAAGAGCGTTTGGGAAAGATATATGAGAGTCATCAGCCAGTGTTTACTTACTATGTATCATATGTAATTGTATTTTATTACCGTATTAATATAGTCTTTGAATAAGCAGAAATCTAAGAGGTATCTAAACGCCATTTGAAATACGATTAGACAAATGTCTTATCTGTCTAATGTCTTTTTTACAGTCCGTTCAACTGATTTTGACTTCTATTGCATTGGTGTCATGACAAATGGCAGCTGCAGTAAACAATTGGTATTGAACCCGCTTTTTTGCTTTTAATGCCATCCTTATACCTACGGTATAGAAGTCAGAATCGGTTGAACGGACTGTCAAAAAGGTTTTTTTTTAATGGCTAATATCTCTGACATAAAATCAGGAACTATCAAGTTCCTTTCGCGATGATCGCAAGCACACACACTCGTATATAATAGAAAGAGTCAGAGAGAGAGAGAGAAAGTCGTATGGAGGGGGCATAACTGTGGGCGTACCCACGGTGGGGCAAGGAGAGACATCTGCCCCAAATATAAAAATATAAAAAATATAAATTTATATTTAATAAGTATCATAATTAATTATTCATTATGTAAAATTCAAAATTTCCGCGTGAATTAATGCAGTATCGATGAATCGAGCGCGCATGCGTAGTTAACGAATTTTATAGAGTTTAAATACTTCTGCCCCATCCCTAAAGCTTGGCCCACTTGAATCTCAAAGCTAAGGAAAACGAAACTAGGGCACCTAGCGAAGATCTGTTTTCTTCCAAATTTAGTCGCTAATTAGTCGCTAATTTTCGCTAAGAAATTAAATTAAAATAAAGTTAAATCTGTCTGTGTAATCTGTGTGTATTTCTAAATTTGTGTCTGTAATTTTAATGGTGTACATAATAATGAATATTCTATCTATGTGTATCTTGGCGAAAAATTTTGCGACTAAATTTGGAACAAAACAGATCTTCGCTAGGTGCCCTAGTTTTTGAGATATAAATGTGGCCAAGCTGGGGAGATTCTCTCCAGGTCGGCCACCTAGAAACGCTTATATAACTTTGAACCAGTAACCGACAGATTCTGATATTTGGCGATTAATTAGCGACTAATTTTTTGTGTTATCAAAATTAAAATCCCTGATAGTGGCCATGCCAGTGTCAGTCACACCAGCTTGCTTACTCTGCAAGCTATGTCGGGAACTCCGAGCATAGTCCACTCCATAGCGCGCGTTCGGATTTATGTTCGGGTCGGCTCGGCATAATTCGAGGTAGGACGAGCGACTTGGGCATGTACCGGGCTTCAAAAGCGAGGTATTTCGCGCTACCGCTGTCTCGGAATTAACACGGAAGGTGAAATATGCTACATGACTCGCCCCCTATTATATGGGACTTAAACATAACTGGCGAAATGTGGCTGTACTACACAGGATCACTTTAAATTAACTAGCGAAACTCATCATACGTGATGGGTATATATCTATCAGGATAAACACTACAACACACCAACACCATCAACATCTTTCCTCTAGCTTTCCTGCAGTCAAAATCTAAATAATCAAATCTGTGGGAGTGATTTCGTGAAAAGGGACGGAAGTGCCACAGGAAGCCGGAGAAGCGCGCTCTATTTGATTTGACCAATGAGCGCGGGCGTTGTTAGAGTTGGCCGTCAGAAACGACCTTGACGAGCCCCTTTAATGTTGCTTATTACAAAGGTGAGATGTCAGATGTTACAAATCATATGCGCTTACTGTTAGCTGTTAGGCTCGCTCGTTTTGTTTTTTACTGTGGGGGTCGGTGACCGCATTTAGAAGTCACATTAAAGATAAATTAAAAAATCAATTTATTTTTTGTAAACTTCACAGATGTGATTGATATCGATATCTAAATACGACAAAACAAAAGAAAACAGATTGTCTCAATTCATACTTCAAGTAACAAAACTACCAGCGGTCGATGACCCCAAAAAAAACTTCATTTTTCTATTTTTTTAGCGTGTTTATAGTTTCACTAGCTAATAATATATAAAATAATTTAACCCTGTATACGCCTCTGCCTTCCTCTACGGGGCATGTCTGACACGCTTGAATCTCAGTTTTCTGATGTATCTAAAAATTTTAATGTAGTCCATATAAATGCCCAAAGTATTCCGGCACATTACCCTGACATGCTAGCTAACCTAGTCTGCAAGAACATCCATGATATCCTTGTCTCAGAATCTGGTTAAAGCCATTTCTCCCTTAAATTTCCTATTCTTTGACCGGTTTTCAACTAAGAAGATTTGATCGTGCGCGTGGCGGTGGCGGCTGTGTTGCCATATACAGTATGTTAAATAACAGAGGGCGTTCCCTTAAACGCGTTAATCTATATCATTAATACATTGAAATAAAAATATCAGCATAGAAAAATAAGTATAAAAAAAACCGAATGAAAAAAAATAAATAAATAAAAATAAATTTGAAACGTCCTGTTTAAAATCAAAATAGTAGCGCGGTAAAGTACCTAGCGTATTCGCGCTGCCCAAACCGGCAACGTCGCTATTTTTAGTTCCGCATAAAATAAGGTGGATATTGGGGGGCGGGGGCGCCTAGGCGCATCAATAGATCGCCGCACACGCGAGTCGTCATTCATAAGTTTGTTGCGACATTGAAATACAAATGCGCGTGTACAGATTGTTTCTTTTACGTATCAATTTAATATTTTTTGTGAATATTTTATTATAAAAAATATATAAAAACATTTTGTTTTTGAATGGTAATATTTTTTTTAGCATGTATGGATGCCATACTGTTGCGGGTAAACGGGAACGCCTTTCGTTAATTAACATACTGTATCTTCGTCTACATATTCCCTTTTCAATTATCGATATGTCGGCACAACCTTCACCACAGAACGCGGGCGAGCATCTCTTTTTGGAAGGTATTATAGCCCCTCGTCCCGTATCAATTTCTTTTCCTCCTTTGAAAAGATCCTTGAAAACCTTACACCCCTTTAGTCATATAATCATCATGGGCGATTTCCATACTTGCTTACTGAAAATCGATTCTCTCTTCTCGATCACTAGTTCAGTCGTCGAATTTATCAATTCTACCTTTAAGTGCCACACGCCATTTTCCAAACTAATCCCTCACTTTTAGACCTTCTCATTGTTTCCTCTCCTCAGCATTTCAGCAAGCATAGTCAATGCCCAGCTGACATGTTTTCTTACCATGACCTTATTCCTGTCTTACAAAATTCGCCCACTTAAGGCAAAACCTAAAATTCTCCTACAGCGCAACTTTAGTGGCATGAATTCAGATGATCTCCGAAGAGATGCTAACAGCATTGACTGGTCTCCTTTAGTCTGTGCTGAGTCGGTTGACGATAATGAACCAGCTGACGGACAACCTTGTGAAGCTGTACGATGTCCACGCTCCCATTCGTGCTATAAAAATTAAACATCTTCCGGCACCATGGATTACAGACGATATCAGGAGTATCATGCACAGGAAGGCTGTAACTAAAACTAAATTTTATGTGTCGGCCCTCGCCGTCGAATCGGGAGATCCTTGTGGATGCTCGCAATCGTTGCAATAAGGTGTGTAGAGATGCCCAGCGCTGCCATATCCACACCTCATTTGAAAACAGAGATCCAGCTAAAGTCTGGAAATTTCTTAAATATTTGGGAGTTGGAAAACAGTGCCAAGAATCAATTCCTAAAAACTTAAATATTGATTTACTGAATTAGCAAATCACATCTACGATCCACTGTAATGGGACTATGAAGGCAGCTACAATAAACTATCTTTCGAACCTTCCAATTGCGGACCAGCCCCCATTTTTTTTAGTCAATTCTCTGATTGTGATGTTAAGAAGAGCGTAGTTCCAAACACATCTAACGCAGTTGGTAGTGATTGTGTAAGTCGGAAAATGATACTCCCTGCCCTCGACGAAATCCTTCCTATCTCATGCTATATCCTAACTTACTCTATATCTTATGGTGGTTTTCCATCAATGTGGAAAGGGGCAAAAATCACTCCTTTACCCAAAAAAATCAAATAACACTTCCTTTTCCGAATACCGTCCTATCTCTTATCTTGCCTTTCCTCTCCAGTCCTAGAGCGCCTTGTCCACAATCAGCTTAGTGCTTTTCTTTGTAAAAACAGTGTGCTGAATCATTTTCAATCCGGTTGTTCAATCCGTCCTGGTCACAGCACCGCTACAGAAGTCTTGTTCTTCTTGGTGTTATACTTCTGCTGGTGTACCTCAGAGTGGCATATTATCTCCTTTACTGTTCGTAATATTTATAAACTCTATTTCCAAAAAAACTTCTTTCTTCTTACCACCTTTATGCAGATGATTTGCAATTATATAAAACAAGCTGCCCTTCGGATTTGGCTGATGCAATTAATATCATAAACAAGGATTTGGGTTCAATTTGCGAGTGGAGTGAGGCACGTGGGTTGCAGGTTAATCCATCGAAGACAGGTCATTGTCGTTGGCAGTTCAAGGATGACCCCCCAAGATAACCTGGTCGCAGCATCCCCAAGTTCAATTTAACGAAACTGCTATTATAGTAGACGAAAAGGTTAAGAACCTTACGGTTTGGATTGACCAACATCTTTCTTGGGGTCCCCAGCTACAGGACGTAAGTCACAAAATTTTTGCATCTGGTAAGTCCCTGAGCTTATTGCGGAACTTTCTTCCAACTGCCACTAATACTGCGCTTGCACAATGCCTTTTACTTCCCATCTTTGACTACGCCGATGTCAGTTATCTTGATCTCACTGAGGCACAGCTAGATAAGCTTGACCGACTTCAAAAATGTATATTTGGCCTGCGCAAATATGATCACATTTCTGAATCTCGTACAAAGCTCAAGTGGCTTCCTATACATTTTCGCCGGAATTCTCATATCTCTTTTAAGCTCTACAGTATTCTGTTCAATCCACAACCCCCTCTTATCTTAAATAACGTTTCAAGTCCCTTCATGACATACATAATATAGATATCCGAGGTCATTGGAGAAAATTTGAGATTAGAGATGCCGATGCATTCCACCGGCTTTTATGACAAATGATTATTACAGTTCAAGCAGTACGGTTATGGAATGCCTTGCCCGTGTCGATAAGGCGTACTCAATCAGTGTCCTTTTAAAATTCTGGTGAAAAACACTTCCTCTCTCCTTAAACATCATTACATATAGTTGCTCGTGTCATATTGCCTTGCTCTTGTCATGTCATGAACAATTATCTCAATGAACACTTTCATCCCTGGATCGGGACAAATGGACAAATAAGATGGCCGCCGAGATCCCCAGATCTAACCCCGTTAGATATTTTTTTATGGAGTTATGTAAAAAAATTAGTTTACAAGAACCAGTATGAAAGTGTCCACGAGTTACAAGCAGAACTTAGACGTATTATTCTAAATATCCACCACAGCAAGATTAAAAAATCGACAGGGAGCGAAATAATCAAAAGAGTGAGAATTTGTATTCAATAGGGACTCATTTTGTGGATTTGACCCATATCATCAACTTTTCTCTTGATTCCGGACAATTCCCATCCCTGTGGCGTATGGCCTATGTACGTCCACTCCCAAAAATTTCAAATCCCTCCCTACCCAGTCACTTTCGACCCATTTCCATTCTTCCATTCCTATCTAAAGTCCTCGAGGCCTGCGTACACAAGCAGTTTACGGGGTTTGTTCACCGGAACAACCTTGTTAGCTCTTTTCAGTCTGGATTCAGGCCTGGGCACAGTACAGCCTCCGCTCTCCTCAAAGTGACGGGTGACGTTAGAGAAGCGATGGAGGATACCAAGGTTACCGTTTTGGTATTAATTGATTTCTCCAATGCCTTTAACGCCGTCAGCCACGATATTCTCCTTTCTATCCTCTCTCATCTTATGGTTTCGCCCGAGGTTCTGGAGTGGTTCTCTTCTTATCTTCGGGGACGTCAGCAGTCGGTTCGTGTTGATGAGCGCTCGTCGAGTTGGCGCGACCTGGATGCTGGTGTTCCACAAGGCGGTATTCTCTCTCCATTGTTATTCTCCATCTTCATTAATTTTATAACTCATTGTCTTCGGTGTTCGTATCATCTTTATGCCGATGACCTTCAATTATATACAGCTGAGCGGGTTGAAGGTTTGTCGGACGCTATAGCAGATGTAAACCGAGATTTAGATGCAATCAAGAAGTGGTCTGATAGTTTTGGGGTGTCAGTAAACCCCTCAAAGTGTCAGGCCATTGTAATTGGGAGCTCACGCATGATGAGTAGGGTGACGCTTAGCTCACTTCCTCCTCTTATTTTCAATGGTACCGTCATACCCGTTACCTCTACTGTGAAAGATCTCGGTTTGCATCTTGACTCGACGCTTACCTGGCAACGCCAGGTCTCTAGTGTTAGTCAAAGGGTCAACGGCACTCTGCGATCCATGTATCGTCTGAGAAACTTTTTGCCCGCTAAGACGAAAACTATGCTTATGCAGGCTTTGATATTCCCTATCATCGACTATGGTGACGTGTGCTACTTTGACTTGAATTCGGTTTTGCTGGATAAGCTCGACAGACTGCTCAACAATTGTATCCGGTTCATTTTCAATCTCAGGAAATATGATCATGTGTCGAGCTATAGGTCTGAGCTCAAATGGATGTCCATTCGCCAAAGAAGAAGTTTGCGCGCTTTGACCACGCTTTTCTCCCTTCTCAACTCTCCTACTCCTCCTTCTTATCTTGTGTCTCACTTCCAATATCTATGTTCTTCACACACTAAGAATTTGCGATCTTCTAACAATCTTCTCCTACTTTGTCCTTCTCATACTTCTGACTTTGTTCATTCTTCCTTTCACATTCAGTCCATTCTTCTATGGAATGCGCTTCCTCTTGATATCAGGACGGCCACAAGTCGGTATGCATTTAAGCGGAAATTGCAGAGTTTTTTTCAAAACAAAGAGTAGAGTAGAGTCATCTCAACATCTCTCTCCCTTAAATTTGTATATATATAATAAATATATGTATATTACATTAAATATGTATGTGTATTATAAGTTATAACCTATTTATGTACTGTTGTTCCTACCTATATTTTTTTTATATTTATATATTTTTAATAATTTTTTCTTTGTTCCTCTTAAACAGAGCACCTGCCATCCAATCTCTTCACCACCCTTGGTTGACTGGTAGAGAATGCCTAAGGCATTAAGTCCGCCTTTGTACCGTTATGAGTGTGAAAAGTTTAAATAAATAAATAAATAAATTTGATAAATTGATTAATTTTGTATTAAAAATGTTAAAATTCATGGTCTTCCTTTTATTTGTGACACTATGTTATTTAGCAAAAAATAATCCTTATGATGAAAGCCTTTCGATCTGTATGATAAAGCTACAGGTGATTATTTTTCTCGTGTAATGGGTTCGATTCACGGTTCAACCATGTTTAAATTCAAATAATGTCCTTCTTTCAGTAAAATGTTCCATCTACAATATTCAAAGTACTTTTCCTCCATGTGGCATATCCGTGGGACGCCCTGTATATCTATCATGGCTGGCGTCATGTGAATTTTAGCCATTTAGATTTCTGCCTCGTAAATTATTGCCAAGGTTTTAAACTATTAAATCATAGTATGTACTTATTTGTCAAAATCAAAATCGATGTATTCCTAAAAATATTTGTATTTCAATAAAAACAAAAACTTTTTTTCGAAACAATGTTTTATTTTATTCATTCATAATTTATTACAAAAAAAACAACCTTAAAAAATATATAAACTAAAAATTACAAAATAATTACATAAAATCATTATTTCTTTTATCACAAAACTATTTACAGTATTTCATTATAGACATTTATTTTAGGTACAGAATATTAGCTGTCATTGAAAAAATATGCCATTAAAAATTATTCTAGAATCGAATTTAACAGTACCCCGGGCTATAATTTGACCGAGACCACATTACCGCGCCTCAAGAATGCCCTGCAAGACAGGGGGCGGGACGCTGTGAGCATTGACGAATGAGCGGCGGGAAGCCGTGAGCGTTGACTAACGAGCGGCGGGATACCGTGAGCGTGGGCGAATGGACGGCGGGACGGCGTGAGTGTGGATGAATAAGCGGCAGGGCGCCATGAGCGTTGACAAATGAGCGGCTTGCACTGCCCCCACTGTGAGCCGCGCACACACCTAAGCCGCGGTACAGCGGTTTCGGTTAAACTATAATTTACACATTGAGACTTAGAAAGAGACACAGGTATGAGTGACGGACAATGCTCTACAAAGCTGAACTTTTTCTAAAACTCCGTGTGTCATATTTACTGTAAGGGCTTGAAATACCGGTATTTTTGAGAACCGGTACCATTGACCTTGGTGTGATACCGGTACCAGAATATAACCTGTACTATAAATAACGGTACCAGACGTAGTATCTGTACTATAGGTATTTCTAATCAGTATCGCTACTAGAATGGCAAGAATAGTTAAGTACCGGTACAGAACTTGTAGTTTTGGTACCGGTTCCAAGCCCTGGGTACTGTACACTACTAAAGGATCTTTTGACGCTCGAATGACGTTGACAGGGGGGCGCTGTTGGTGAACATTTTGTGAAATTGTCACAGAAATCGCATAGAAAAACAAGATGGCGGCTCTAGTTCCGATTTTGGCCACGTGCCAAAAGAACCTTGCAGCGCTGTACATGTTTTTTTTTTTTTAAGGGAATGTGATACATTCTGAAGGAAAATAAATACATTCAGTCATAGGGTTAACAATTTCACATTTTCAAAACAATTTTTGATTTTGTCTTCATATTTTTTTTACAGTACTATTCGGTTTATCCATTTTTTTTTTCAAATTCTTTTTTTCTACCATTTTTTTTTGCATTACAGTTTTATTATTTTTAAATCAAAATGTCTGCGTAACTAAGTTAAAGTAATTTTTTGTCGATATAAGGAATTGTCAGGTGCTTTAAAAATGACTCCAGGAGTGGCGACACCCTCATTATGTATGTCTGACACACCCTGGACAGTCAGCCTCGCTACAACCTTGCCGACTGGCTGATATTTTTACCACGGCATGAGATATTATAACTCGTGCGGACACGAGATACAACTCGTGCCAACATGAGATACAACTCGTGCCAACACGAGATACTACTCGTGCCAACACGAGATACAACGCAAGTAAGACATCAAAGTTAAGTTACCAATTATTTTTTTAAGTACATATTTGACAAATATGTTCCAAAATCTACTCAGTCATTACATGCCTCTGCTTACCCCATTTAGTATTAAGCCTCATTATAATCAAAGGCACAGGAATTTAATACTAATTAGCAAGTACAATACTAGGATACGATTGATGTGCCTTTGTTTGTGGCGCAACTGTCGCCCAATAGTTGCACGATAGTTGGCCGATTTTTTGGTTGTCAAACTAGTATCGTTAACGTTTATTTATAAAAACTTCACAGTTTTTTAATACTATGTCCCTGTTTTTATGTGAATTTAATTAGATGGCAGATTATAAGTAATTATGGAATTACAAAGGGTATATATAGCAAATTACAAATTCATTTTACTATATTACATTACTTTGATGAAAAAGTTAATTATGACGACTTAGTAGGTATAGGTAATTATCCATTTTAATTAAGATTACGTCATCAACAGACTCGAAATAACAAACCATTTTCAAAATGGCGGTTTGAGAGCAGAATTGGAAGTGACAGCTGTCAAAAATAAGACTTGACTATAGCCGATCTCGTAAATGCTATTGACAAATACTCCCAGTAACTTGAAACCAAAGTTAAAAAAAGGTTTAGATGTCCAGTCAAAGTTGTGAACTCGTCGAAAAAAATACCATCCAACTGAGAAGCAAAATGACGTGGCGCGAGTGTCACGCACACCAGCTTACCAAGGTTGGCCTTTTGTTTTAGTTCTTTTGCAGCGTGACACTAAATAAATTAAAGCTTGAAACTTCAACAAAGTAGAAACTATCTAACTGTCAAAAGATAGACAAATAATCCTTGATGTTTTATGACACGCAAGTGACGTTCAGCATTTCATTTACCGAGAGATCCACACTGCAAAAGACCGTTTAAGTTGGAGGAGAGTCATATGTGGTCGCGATCCTCAGTATTGAAGGAACGACGAAGAAAAAAAAATGGCGTTCAACCTTAGGGTGATAATACAATGAGAGTTGTCATGAAAATTCACACCACCAGTTGGCGCCTCTTTGACAAGAGATCTTCTATTTAAAAAATGAATTTATAATTTAAAATGACGTTCATCATTCGTTCATTAAAAACTAAAGAAAAAAATATAAGCGCTTTGACACTTGACAGGTGCCTGGACCTGACGTGTCAGTGCTGCCACCTAGTGAAAGTAATGTTAGAAAACCCTCATTAATACAAGATCGAGACTTAACACAATTCTTTAGCAAATCCGTCAAGTCGAGTACAAGACCGATTTTTTTTAAAGTAATCTCAGTCTAATTATACATTAAAATAAGTTTTATTTCAAATGGTTAATTAATTTAATCTGTTGTCATAGCTCATTTCAACTTATGATTGGTCGTAATTTTTACCCGACTGTGGCGAACAAAATGAGGGTAATATTTTAGATCTGGTATCCCAAGAAAGCGGTGAACGGTCACACGATAAGGCCCTTTGTACACAGCACGGTTTACGGAACGGCGTAAAACCACGCCGTAAAGATCTGTCAACAAGCTTCTACACAACACTGTCGACCGTGCCGACACGGCGTATAAACCGTAGTATTTCACGGCAAGAAAAAAAATTCGGAACGTTTTTGACACCTTTTTTTGACGGCCGCTATATTATGACGGAACTGCTCTTCTAGGAAACCGTTGCTTTACTATGTACTGTATTTCTATCCTCGGCAAAATTCGTGTTTCCTCAGTCGTCGTATTTCTATCAGTTGCCTTCTGCACTTGGTGCAGACCGACTTGGAAGTATATAGAGTTGTTGATACTCTTTTAACCTAGTGTAATTTATTTAAGAAATGGGAGGAAAGCCGCTAAAGTCGCGGCACGACAGATAGGAAGCTGTAAAATTATTTTTACAGCTCTATATTCACATGGAAATCAAAACAAAACAACAATAAAGTACCTAGTTTTGAATTCAAATTCTTATACACGATAAATCTGATTTGATGGACATGGAAATTAGCATTCGTTTGTATTCGGAAATCCGATTTTGTCAACAAAACACAAAATCTACAGATCGTTCACTATAACTTGTCCCTTGTCGTCATGTTGGCACCATTGCTTGTCAAGCTTAGTTTCAATACTTCAAAATGGCGACTGACAGAACTGTGGCGACATCTACATTGCCACATGCGAACTACGCATCACACTGTCGCCACACGAAATCCTGCATCGCGCAAGCATAATTTACCGCGCGATCAGCATATATAAACTTCCGGATATAGTGCTACCAACCGCGTTATGGGACAAATTATAATGAGCGCTCTATATAACATGACATTTGACAGCAAATTGACTTGACAATTCAGAAATTTCAGGCAAAACTACACAGTGACAAAAAAATCAGGCGATTGTTTTTATAATAAATACACATTAATTATTTTGAATAGGAATGTTATTTTTCTAAAAGAAATTCATTCGTTCTGATGCCTCGCAGGACACAGACTTATATTCTAGAATCACATCACTTAACAACTAGAACTTTTACATTTATTAGCTTGGAAATAAACAATAGTTTTTGATATTGTACAGGGTGGCAGGGCCATCGACGCGAAAACTGTTACCTTGTATTCAGTACATAATTTTGAACCCCTGTGCGTTGAAATATGTCGTCGGTCATTTTTTAAAAAATCAGCTGTCTTTCTTCTCTGTCATTTGGACGCGTAGGTATTGCACTTTTCTATGAAACAGCAGATTTTTTTTTTAAAGTAACCGATGAAAAATTTCAACGCAGGGGGTACCGAATCATGTATTGAACCCATGATAACTAACGGTAGTTTTCGCGTTGATGTCCCTGCCACCCTGTATAGAAGTTACATTACGACAAGTATTTTCAAGGATTTTTTCAAATTTTACTAGAATTTCTGAGTTTTTGCAGAACAGTCAGCTAGCAAATGCCGGCGCCATCGCCATCAAGTTTTATTATAAATAATGACCAAATGGTGTCGTAAAATATCGAATTACATAAATAAACAGTAGATTAGTAGGCTTCGGTATTCTGATTTCAGAAATTGATGCCCGACGGAATGATTGCGTAATACATTTACCTACAGTAGCAATGGCTTTCATTTTGACGGTTCAACAACATTCATTGCGTTATTTACGTTGTTGAGCAGACAAATTGTTAAAACGAAGGAATGGATTAGCAATATCCTTCAAAATCAAGCAGATTGTGATTGATAGTGTTGCGCTATTTCGTGAAAGGTGAGGAAAGATCTTGCATTTTATTTTTTGACGAAAAAACTCGTCACTAAATTGTACTCCAATGTTTTCAAATCTACCTATAAGCTGAGGACTAATGCCCGTTTTCACCTTCACCAAGTGACATTTAAATGAATCCCTAAATAAAAGTGCGCTGTTGGATTTTCAACGCTAGGCTCAGAATTGAGAGTTGAAAATTCAACAATGAACTTTTATTTAGGGATTCATTTAAGTGTTACTTAGTAAAGGTGAAAACGTGCATAAGTCTAAGAAATTTATAACACCCCTCTTGCGTCGGGGGGTTAAAAACAGTACTTATATTAAAATAGCCTCCACGAGTGGCGAAACTTAAATGCACGTGAGGCGCACCCTGGACAGTCAGCCTCGCTGTAGCCGCGCGCGACTTCTAGTCACCGCCAGAGGTATGTGAGCGCTGATACAGGGGAGGTAGACAAAGGCCAAGCTAAGTCAGTCTGACAATATTGTCAATGGCGCCCCCGTCCCACCGCTCACGTTCCCCATGCAGTGACTAGCAGTCGCGCAAGGACTATGACATTTTGTTGATTGGATAATATTGTTACCACCGCCATGTTCTTTCTTATATAGATCTTACCGATAGAAGAAGCCCGCATAATGTAACTTCATCTTCCGTCGTTTTATTATAGATTCGTGAACAAATATTGTGTTTCCCGACTTCACCTACTTACTTAAAAGTAATTATGTACATCATTGAGCCAACTAACATTTTGAGCTTTTATACAGCTTTAATAGTTTCGCTTTTAAGAACCAAATATGACTTGAATGTAGCGAAATTAACCTTAGTCGTATGTTCATGCTCGTATGAAACGCTTAATCAGTCGCTTATAGGAATATGCAGATTAATGTCATAAAAATAAGGTTTATTTTCGTTTGAAACGATACTATATTTAACTAAGGTAAATTCTAAATTCGCTCTGTATATATCAGCGTAAGAACAACTAAAGAAAACATCGTGAGGAAACCGGCATGTCCTGGAACAAAAATTCGAAGACATGTGACATCTACCAACGGCCCACTCCCTTTCACAGAGAAGAGGCCGCAGTCCCAGCAGTGGGGACGTTAAAGTCATATTTGGTAACCAAATTAATAGCGAAAAGCATCATTTAGAGAAGGTAAGTCGGGACTTAATAGAAAGGCAACTAACTATTTTTTTTTTTCATTTTTATACTAACTTTAGCTTGCACTGTTAATCTCGATATTTAAGTTTTTACAATAATAATAAATATTAATAATTTTTAAGTCTGTCATTTTCTTCCAATTTTTTTTTGAGTTTTTTTATTTTTTAAGAACTCGGCTCTAGGAGATCCTTATATGTAACATATCCATTTAGTGAGAAAAGGCGCACAATAGACAACATTTAGATAATAATTCAAGTATTTGAAAAACAATAATAAATTACAAAAGGTCTAAATTTTGACCAAATTCTTGTAATTAGTAACTTAACGGCTATTACATTCTAAATAAATATAGTTTCAAGTCGGCCAACAGTTGAGCCACAGCTGCACTACATTATTGATTTAACTTCCAGCACGCTTAGCATGACCATAATAGAAACGGGTTTTGTCGACGGAAGAATAGACAAAATGACAAATAAATTCTATCGGGAAATAAAACAAAAATCTATCGATATCGACGTCCTGCCCTTTGGCCACATCACCGCAAGGTAATAAAACGAACGGAGCACGTATTTTGATGTGGAGCGGCGCTTCTGGTGTTGCATCCCTCTCTCGCGGATAGCCCCCTCCCACTCTCAACACGCGAAGGTGTCTCAGAAGCCATTACAGCGTATAGCTCGTCCGGGCTTCGCTATAAATCAGGGTCCAATGGTGCCTATTATTTTGGTTATACCTTCGGTTAGAAGCAAAAATTTATGACAGAAATTCTCTTCGCTTTTTGAGCAAATGTCGAGCTTGCTAGGTAGACGTGTAAATAAAGGGAGTTGGTTGATAAAATCGGTTTAGTCTTTAAATATTTAAAGTTTAAATAAAGGAACAATTTTGAAGAAATATCTTCTCAGGTTCAATAAATAGGAATCGCGAGGCGATTTCCGGCCACCGTAGGCGCGGGCTTGCGGGCGGTGAGCAATGGGTGGCTCACCGTCCGATAAGGACCAGGCCCGGGTCGACGGCGCGTTGTGTTCCACGCGCGCCTCAAAGAGATGTCAGCAGATTCGAAGGGGTCCACTAGGGCCGATGCCTGCCGGGGTTGCGAAGAAAACCGAAAGGGAGATCGTGGCCCCCGGCAACAGGGCAGCCGAAGGAACACGGGTGGGTTTTAGTCAGTAAGAGTCTGACACGCCCTCCCGCTCCGCCCAGAGCGGGAGAAGTTATTTGATGATTTCCCACCCTCAAAAAAAAAAAAAAAGGTTCAATAAATAAAAGCTTTACTTTCTTATCCTTTGAAAGGTTTCTGAAGGTATAGTGTCTGTAATGCGGGGATAAATCACAATCTGTAATTTTATCCGTCGACGAAACCCGTAGATAACCGGTTTCTATGGTTGTCATGCTAGGTATGCTAAACTTTTTGAGATCGCCCGAATAGTTTCGAACTCAAACGGAGCCCCTAATCAACTCCTATTACCAATATATCGCCTATTGTGCGCCCAATCTTATAAATCAGTGATTTCACCCAGCTTCGAAGAGCGGCCTCAAAAAACAATATTTTGTACTTAATATTCGAGTTACCCCAAAACGGCTTAAGTGTTTTTGATGAAACTCTTGTTTAACTATAGCTAGGATATGCAGATCTCAATATTGAGTCTTGAATTAAAACCACGTATTTATTTGGTGAAAAGTTGCAGCCATATGTTGCTGGCAACATAGAACGCTGCATTGTTGCTAGCAACGTGCTAATATTCCATATTCAGGAAAAATAAAAATTCCGCAACACAATTGCCGACATTTGATGTTGCCGGCAATAGTTGCGCAACTTTTCTTCAACTTTACTTACAATGGCTTAATGGAAAAATATCTTGGATTGACTTGACATTCAATGTTGCGGGCAACAGTTGCGCAACTGTGTCTCAACTTTGTTTCCAAAGAACACGCGGCTTAACAGAACAATATCTTAGACTGTAACATCGAAAGCGATTACTTAAGTTTTTTGAACTTGGCAAGGTAAACATGGATCTAAAAATATCCATTAATTTTATTGTAATAAATCTAAGATGAAAAACAATACTGGATCTAAGGAACCAATTGATTGGCTTTCTTTTATTTACGCCTCTGCTCTTAATTATGTAGAAATCCAGTTTGGACTTTTGGTTAAGCTACACTCGCCGCGGTCAGTCCTTGGATGGGTGACCATCCATTTCATACCAATACCCAGAGGCCTCGAAAAGCTGTTGGTCCCGGCTGTCATTCTTATATTTTTGACAGTCATTACGGGTAGTCAGAAGCCCGAAAGTCTGACAACCAGTCTTATCAAGGGGTATAGTGTTACCCAATAACTGGGTTGTGGAGGTCAGATAGGCAGTCGCTCCATGTAAAATACTGGTATTCAGCTGCATCCGGTTAAACTGGACGCAGACCTCAACATAGTTGGGACAAGGCTAGCAAACGATTTAACACACGATTTAAAAAATCCAAACTGGACTCCTAAAAATATCCATATAGGACCTTTATGGGAAACACAGCTCCAGAATCAGTCTAAAAACGCACCTCCAAAACTTTACAGTCCCACACAAAATCAGTTCTGAATTTCAAAAAACCGTCCTCAAAAAATTGTCCATCACTATTTTTCGACACTCAAAACCGTAATTAATCATTTTGATCCGAAAACTAACACTCCAGATTGGAACCCAAAAATACTCCATCACTTTACACGGTTTTCGACAGTCAGAAACCCAATCCCAGACTTTATTGATCAGTTCCACACAAACCAGTTCTGACTTTCACAAATGGACATCAAAAATTGTCCATCAAAACTCAAAATGGGAGTTGTTTTTTCTTCAGAACTTAAAACTGGACCTCCTTTTGGACCTGTAGTGCTTATCCAGGTTAATAGCGGTGAATAGGGCGGTAGCGGGCGCGAGGAAGTGGTCACACTGTTTAGCGATTTGTTGTAGCGTTGAGAAGTGTTCTGCGTCGCTCGCTGCGTCATATTAGGCGTGAAAAACATGTTTCTTGTCAATTGTGTTTTAATTGGCTTTTTTTTCCTTTTACTGCCTAGGTCACATCAAATAGGAACAGACTGATTCCGCGTCACTTTCTGCGTCATATTAGGCGTAAACAAACACTTTTTCTTTATTGATTTTCTTTATTTCTTTCTTTCTTTCTAAGCCTGTAAGTACGAACCACAACGAGCGGATAGTAATGTTTGAAAATAGCTCCATAGTCAGTTTAGTATAGTAAACAGGCGGTTTTATTTGTTTGATAGAATCCCCTTTTAGGTGGTGTACAACTCTGACTAACCCTTCGGTGAAGCACAAGTTAGGTGGTTGGATGAATCGCGCCCGCTCCCGCTCCCGCTCCCGCTTACCGCTCACCCTGGACACAGCCTTATAGGCCCGACTCGCTCGCTGCTAACATCTTAGTCGTGTAGCGCGAGGCTGGCCACTTCATCTCATATGTCAACCTCGCAGATTTTCCTCTTTTGGGGGAGTCCATATTTGTCCTTTTTTATTACTTCTTGCTTCAATCGGAGGTAGGTGTCGAGACGGGCGAGGGCGTATTCCTGGAAAGGAGGGGTCAGAAATAAATTGATTTTATGCATATTGTGTTTTTTTTTTTAATATTTGAATCACACTGCGTAACACATGATCAATCATCTGATTCATTTTGAAGGATGTTGCTAATCCATTGCTTCATACGTTCGAAAAAATTGTCTGCTCAACAACGTAAATAGACACACATATTATATTATTATTTTAATCATATCAATTTTATTATTATTTGCTACACATATCTATTATTTTTTTAATTTAAATATTTACACTATAAAACTGATTTACATCCGTAAGACGTACTCGTAACATAAGGTTCAGTTGAAAACCAGCGTCAGGCACTAGTTGTCTGGCATTTATGCTGAACTGGGCCTATTTGTCGCAGCCGTGATGCACACAATATTGTTTGAAGTTTACTGTTTTTTTTTTTTTAATATTGTGTACCTTAACTTGGGTCAAATATTTTTCTTTCTTTCTTTTCTTTCTTTCTAAGTAACACAATGAATGTAGTCGAACTGTCAGAATGAAACGCATTGCGATTGGCCATGGTGTACGCAATTACGCCGCTGCATATTTCAAAAAACGTAAAACTATAAAATTTCGCTGGCTGACTACAGATCAAAATGCAAATAAAATGACATGATTACTTTGAGAAGTATTATATTATTTTAATTATTGTGAATGTAAAGACTATGTGGATATTATTAATTTTAGTCTCAGCTAATTTTAATGATGGTCTGGCAGCTTCAGTAGTTTATGCGGCCTACCCAAATATCCTTTATTTGGTATTGTTCGTCGAGTTGAGCTCCTTAAGTTCTGAGTAGAGCTCCACGATTACTGACAAATGCTTGCACTGACTGGACAGGTCCACACAAATTTGTGTGGTTCTTTCCTCAAAAAGACCATTTCAGACACTAATCTACATGATCCTCATATGGCCTGACCTAGATTATGTCTGGACTTTAAAAGAGACTGTGACCTCTGAGTTTGTTTCGGCCTTTCTTCTCAGAGTAGTCAGATAGGAAACGCCGAACTCAACTAGCTTATTTTTAATATGACGTGTAAAAGTGATTCCGATATCCTATTTCCAGAATAAACAATTTCATTTCATTTCAATTTAATTTCGATCTTCCTTAGCGTATTTTTTTAAGTGAAAACTTCTTTAGGCCCATGGGGCGTTTTTGAGATGGGACTAAACCATTGATTTCGCGATACTGTGACGACACCTCATTTTTGTAAGCGCGATTGTGCTCTTTATTTATATTACGTTACGGATCACTGTTCTATGCAAGTATTTTTACTTTAAAGGTTTCGGAAGTATTTTTTTTTTTGTAAACGCGATTGTTTTCTTTATTTAGATAAGGTTACGGACCAATGTTCTATACAAGTATTTTTCTTCCACCAAGGCGATCATGTTCAAGTTTTCACTTCTGTCAGCACTCCCAGAGTGCCACCACTTTTTTTTTCAATTAGTCAATTTAAGATAGTAATATAAATCCAGTAAAAGTGAAGCAACGGATTAGCAATATCCTTCAAAATGATTTAGATACACAATTAGGGTGCAGTGTCAGGTTTTGACGTGATCAAAATACCGTAACAAATGTGTATTTACAGAATTATAATCGTTAGAATCATAAATACATCTCTCCAAGTTAGATTTGTTCCATAAGAACAAATCTCTTATGAGAAAGTTCTAGTAGCTTTTAAGTCGCGAATCATAATTGATCAAGATCACCTAATCACCTAAATATTCCCTATTAATACAAATTAATACAGATGGTTCACTCCACAAAAACGACTCTTGGTAAGACACAATAAAGTGCAATTCAGGTCGCACAGCGCTAATTACCTACAGTTATATTCACCTAGAAGTTGCCTCTCTTTCTATCGCGTAACTCTTGTATCTTCTGACTACGTTACACTCACTGAATTGGCCCGACAAGTCGAGCCCGCCGCGTACTTGTAGCTTCATAGCTAAAATGCGGCGTGAACAATCTGTATGATCATGTGTGGTTTTACTATAATTTTTTCACTCACCCAATATCCAAAGGGAATCTGACTCTTGGAAGCATTAACAATGGACCATAAAGTCCAGAACAGATGGCTGGCGCAAGCGAACGCTTCGACCTCGTCTAGCAGCTTGTTCACATCGTCCAGTGTAGCCTCTGGTTTATCCTGGTTGTTCGCGTGGTAGTACTTTAGATATTCACGGATAAATATTTCCTGAAAAATAAAAAATAATTTATTTAAAATAGACGAAATATTACCCTCTTTTTCTAATGTAGTCGGGTATACAAAGTGGCAGGGACATCGACGCGAAAACTGTTACCATGGATTCAGTACATTCTGAACCATACTGCATTGAAATGTTTCGTCAATTTTTTTTTTTTTTAAATCAGCTGTTTCATAGAAAAGTGCAATACCTATGCTGTCGAAATGTATGGAACAGCAGATTTTTTATTTTTTAAATCGACGAAAAATTTCAACGCTGCTGAGCATAAGGTCCTGGGTTCGATACTCGGGTCGGGCAAAGTGTTACCGGGTTTTTCGATATGGAATTTCTCAGTAGGAGCCCGGAGTCTGTATTTGTGCCCAGTTGATGTCAATAGCCTCGCGCCCTATTACATGGGACTTAAACATAACTGGCGAAATGCGGGTGTACTGTAGGTACACCTTTGCCCAACCCTTCGAGGAAACAGGTTATTATATTTATGTTATTTAAAGACATAGATCTCACCTTCTGTTCCAAACTGGGCGTACATTCTTGATTCTCATAATAAAACGGATGCTCTGGGTTCGTATAATCAAAGCCCCACTCCTGGAAATGATTGGCAATATCGAATCCCCTGTAATTGTACGCACAGTACTCAAAGTCGATCAGCACGAGTTTCGGCTCGCCCGAATCCGAAAAATGGCTTAAAACGGTGTCCGAAGTATTGGCGTCCTCATATTGTAGTCTATCATAAGTTTCTTTAGATTCGCATTCTCTGCTTGAGAGTGCGTCATCCGTATCGAATCTGTGGTCGAAAAGTGCTGCAGTTTCGTCTTCGGTGACCGTATGGGGCGCGTCTTCAATAAGGAGGATGTTGCCTGTAGAGAAAATTTGTGATTTTTAGTGTCGTCATAACAAAAATGTACTGTCTGACAATTCTCTTAATGTAACCTCGGATATCATCGTATTTCCGAATACAAACGAATGCTAATTTCTATGGCCATCAATTATTAGATTTGTCGTGTATAATAAATTTGAATTGAGAACTAAGTACTTTATTGCTGTCTTGTTTTGATTCCCGTGTGAACTATATAGAGCTGTAAAACTATTTTCGTGCCTGCGACTTCAGCAACTTTCCTCCCATTTTCTTACTAAATTAGATTAAGTTAAAAGAGTATTAACAACTCTATATACTTCCGAGTCGGTTGAGAGAGTCCGGTCTGCACCAAGTGCAAAGGGCAACCGATATGACTAACTGACTGGCTACAAAAATTAAACTATAATGATACTGAAAACATCCTTATAATGGCCTAAACACACAATCACACACTCTCTCACACTCACACACCCACACAATCATCCATACTACACATCTACTAACATTCGTCTCGCATCTTTCATTCAGCGCGCTTAGTACATAATTTATAAAATCAAAATGTAAAGGGGTGTGATTCCGTGTGATCCTGGTGTTCTGAAACACAGGCCATGAGCCTAGCTTAGGCACCAGTTTCCCACAATATACAACGTGCCGCTACAATGGCGACATTAATTTAACACACGGGTAGGGCTAGTGGCCAGTAATTATAAAAATATAATAAGAAAAAAATATTCGTGAGTTGAAAAATTAAAATTTTCAAACGCTCGCCGACATAGGGCTCTCTCTTTCATTCAATTCGCCTTCTCTTTGCACGTTCGTCGTTTTATTTTCATTGATGCGATGTTGTGATCCATGATCCCGGTAAATTACCTCGGCACTACAGTTGTTAAGTACAGGTTGCACCAAGATGCTATGTTAGACAATTGAAAAATAAATCAATAAATAATAACGTTTAATGAAATTTAAATATCTTCATAAAAATAAAACGCTAATCCGTATACGTGTGCTAAATTAGTGTCACCATTAAAGCGCCACGCTTTATACTCATCTGAATTGTGTATCTTTGTGGTGAGAAATAAAGTGATTGATTGATAGAAATCCGACGACTGACGAAACACAACGTTTTTAACATTAAGAAAATAGTTACACTGTGTTTATATTTATTCTGTTGTTCTCAGAGTGAGTTCTCAAAGAATCCATTGTTCGTAATAAGTTACAAAATTTAATTATTGTAATAATAAGTTAAGATAATGTAATTTATTAAGAAAATGGGACTAACTTTAGCTAAAGTCGCAGGCATGAAAATAGTTTTACAGCTCTATATAGTTCACACGGAAATTAAAACAAGACAACAATAAAGTACTTAGTTCTGAATTCAAATTATTATACGCGATAAATCTAATAATTGATGACCATAGAAATTAGTTATTATTTTATTTTTCACGTTTTACTTGTGGTACCTACCCCACACAAATTCGAATACCACTACCTCTTATGTAAATATTAGTGACAGGAACTTATCAATCAAAAAAAATAAAAAAACATAATCTAATTGAAAACCTCCTCCTTTTGGAAGTGGGTTAAAAAAATAACATTAGTGTCTTCTCGAAAATGAGTTTTAGCTTCGCTCGCAAATCTTAAGTTTATAATCCCATCCATCCTTAGCTGTGACATACAGGGTTATTGGTTTATATCGGAAATCCATTAAGGGGATGTAGGAGAGGTCATTTACAACCAAATGACCCCTTTGGACTCCTATGCAAATGTCAACAATTTTCTGAGTAATTTGACATCATATATTTTTATTTCATACATTTTAAAATGTAAAATTTCTCGAAAATAATTGACATTGGCATAAGGGTCATTTGGTTGCAAATGCCCCTATGCGACTGCCTTTTCCGCGACCCCGGCAGCCTAAACCCCCTGATGAATGAAATTATGAAAATTCAAAAAAAATGATGAGTTTTAAGAATGAAATCTCTCTAGGCTAGGGTTTTCTTGCTTCACTCACCTTCCTGCATATCATTGTGACAAAACACAACAGGGGAGTCCACTGTAGCAAGGAACTTCTTCAGCCATTCTATTTCCTTCTCCAGGTCTGTTTCCTTCAGCTGCTTTATAATACGCTGTTCTTCTTCGTTCTAAAGGAGAAAGAAAACAGAATTAGTACAGTTATTTGTGAAGGAGCTCATCCTGGGACGTTGTACAACGGTTCTTAGTTGTTTTCATGACGCCAACATAGTTGGGAAAAGTCTGGGCAGATTAAGACACTCACCTTCCCCTGAATATTTCCCGTCAACCTCTCATCCTTGACAGTCTTCAGCCACTTATACATGGTCTTCCAGATCCAGTTGGGTTCCTTGTTCAGAGGCACATCCATAGAGTGTATGGCCGCCATCTTCTCCGCTATCTTCATTGACAGTGCCGGTTCTGCTAATTCGTTTGTGAGGAGAGGACGGGCCTGAAAAATGGGGGTAGATTTAGAAGGATGAATTCTGGTGGTGAAGTGAAATAGGGGGTGGGCCTGAAATTGGGGATAGAGTGAAAATAGGGTGAAGTAGGCCTGAAGTAGGGTGTGATAGGCCTAAAATAGTCAGTACTTATACAATAGGACTTATAGTGAGTTTTATGGGATGGGTCGTGTTTTCCGATTATGCCTAAGTGTCCAAATACCAGCCATTGCCTTATATCAGCCAAAAATGGTGAGTGGCGATTTGGAAGGAGTTTAGGGAAACGGCAGATGTATTCCTACGACCGGCTAAGCGCATTGGCCAAATATCAACTTGAAATCGAGAGTGACAGGCCTTTTTGAGCATTTTATGGTACTGGCTCGTGTATTCCTAATCTCGGCTTAGTGCAGCTTTGAGTTCTTAATATCGGTCGAAGATCGCAAATTTAGATTTTGGCAGATCGTTGTAATCCAATTGTTTTAAGCTCGTTTTTTTAATTACAATAAAATATGCATTTTGATAGACAAAATTAATTTATTTTCACACAATACTTTTGACTGACCATAAAGCGTCCATACATATTTTCGGTACTCATACAATAAATAAATACAAAAAAATCCCTGTAAATCCACTACGAACAAAAATCAACCATATTTCTTAGACATTAAATGTCAAATTACATACCACGCGTGCGTATCCTGCTTATGACGTACTTCCGGTGTCCGGTATTAGGCCCCACTCGAAAGCGGGTCTATCGCGATATACCTGGGCTGCAACTGAGAATTTCCTAACAGAAATACCCAATTACCGGCATTCATAGCCGAACATACGATCACCGTAAACAACCAATGACATAGTACCACAGATAAAACAGAAATTGAACGATTTACATTATTGAAAAAAAAATAATCGGAAAGTGATTTGAATAAATATATTTATTCATATTATTTTAGTCCTTTTTTATCTTAGTATTTATTGCTTACCACAAAACCATTTTCTTTGATTTCAAATGTCGAATAAAAAATATCTATACTTTGCGCCTAGATCTTCTCAAAAATAAATGAAAGCCTCATTTTTCTCGAGTCTGTCAAAATGTCTGTTTGTCATTCACAGGGCGCTATGTCAGTAATAATATACTGCTACGAGGATCTTTTGGCGCTCGAATGACGTAGATAGTAGTGATGGATTAAATAGCATTCGCATTCATTGTTAGCATGCGAATGCTCATTTAGCATTTAGGTAAATGAAATGTAGTTGCGAAATTCTGTGAAGTGCGAAGTGAATTTATCGCTTCGTACTTTTATGCAAGTGTACTAGCACAAATAAAATTTTATCGGCGAGTAAACTAAACGCACGCTAGGAGACTTCCTAAGGGGAACGCGCTTTTTAATTCGCATATTAACAAAATTCACATAGTTCATTATTATCAATCATCGTCATATTAGCAATTAGCATGCTGAGACTCAAGAATTCACATGCTAATGAAATTTATGCGAAATGCATTAATTAGCATTACTAGTAGATAGGGGGCGCTGTTGGTAAACATTTGAGCAATTGTTTTGTAAAATGTCACTTGAAATGTATTCAAAAAGCAAGAGGGCGGCGTAGTTCCGATTTTGGCCACGCACCAAAATAACCTTGTAGCGCTTTAACAGCTAATGACATGTTTTTTCCGTTTTCCAAACTTTAAAGTTATATTCCGATTATGTTCTAAAAAAGACGCCTAAAATACGCCAAATTAATATTTTAAACTGAGTTTTTTTTATCTGTGCTGTTGACCACTATCTCACCTGATGGCAAGTGATGATGCGGTCGAAAATTATTTATACAGGGTGTAAAAAGACCCATCACATAGCCGTTATCCACATCAAACTGAGTAGTATTGAACAAAAATTATTGCTGGAAAACGACTTTTATTTTGAGTGCATGCAAAACATTGTGCTTTTGTGTGCATAAGATGGTCTGTTTAACGTTAAGGGGGATGCGCGCAGGTAGCCCGCGAAATTAAAATTTTCTGACGTTTTTTGCAATTTGCACGTCAAGTGTCAGGTTGTATCTTGATTAAAATATGGTTCTCGACCGTAACAAATATGGATTCACAGAATTATAATCATTACAATCAGTAATACAACTCCTTATGTTAGAATAATCGTAAAATGTCATGATTTCATGAAATGGTTATTTAATAGGATTATACGTACTTAGAGAGTTGTATTGATGATTTTTATTATTATAATTCTATAAATAAATATTTATTACGGTCGCGGATCATACTTAGATCAATATACAACCTAATACTGACCTGCAAATTGCAAAAACGTAAAAAAAAAATGAATTCCGCGAGCTACCCTGACGCTTTCGTTCTAAGTTATAACTTTATAAGATTTAAAACTCGTTTTCGTGAAAAATAAAATAAAGTTGGAATTTTTACCTTCAATATCTCCATAACCAGAAAGTTCACAGTTATGGTGCAGTACAAAAAAAAAATTACAAAATGGCGGAGCGCAAGTAACTCTCGGCTTCGCTAAGCGTATTTTTACACCCGTTATTTTTCATTTCAGCACGTTATTTAGCCAATATAATTTACCATACTTACAGTAGAACAAACAAAATAGAGAAAGGAAACAACTTACAGGAATATACTCCTCAATTCTGCCCCCAGAGAAGACTCCATGTAACCTGGGACCGAGCCGCCTCTCCGACAACAGTGTGAATATGACGGATTCTGTCACGATTGCGTCCATAGCGCGCTCGCCGTGCACCTGGCCGTAGATACGGAGTAGCACCTGAAGGAAAGCAGCAATTTATGATGAATAAAAGATTAATAACTCATAGGTCGCAAATCATATTTTAATCAACATAAAACCTGACACTGACCTACAAATTGCAAAAAAAACGTAAGAAATCTTTGATCTACCTTAGCGCATTAAGGTGAAAGCGTCAGGGTAGTCAGCGAAATTCAAATTTTCTGACGTTTTTTTGCAATTTGCAGGTCAGTGTCGGGTTTTATGTTGATTAAAAGAATGACTATTTGAAATGACGTCATTTATTGTATTGCTGATTCTAATGATTATAATTCTCTAAATGCATATTTGTTACGGTCGCGAATCATATTTTAATCAACATAAAACCTGACACTGACCAGCAAATTGCAAAAAACGTAAGAAAATTTTAATTTCACGGGCTACCTTAGTGCATTCCCCTTAACAACAACGATTTGTCATTATTAGTTACGTCTGTTTTTTTTTTGTGTGTGAATATCGTGTGCCTTTACCTGAGTCAAATAAATTTATTTTCTTTTTCTTTATTTGTCTAGTAAAAAATAAGGAATAAAAACATCAGTAGCAATAACTTACCTTCCTAGGTTCCTCAAGCGAAGTAAAAGAGTAGCTCTTCACGACACTCTTGCGCCTGGACCTACCCTCCACGTTATCCGAGCAGTCGGTATCATCGGGAGAGCTGTCCCGTTTCTGGTAATTCCCCCATTTAGACGTATCGTCGGGGAGCGCTACATAGTAGAGGAAGTTTGATAGGCCTCCGCTGGGGACAGAAAGATATAAATAATTAATAACGAACCCATCAAACATCATTTTTATATTCTAATATTTAAAAATAAAATTTATAAGTATTTAAATGAAATAAAAAGAATACATATTATTATAATTAGGGTGAATACTGGAGTCCGATTTATTTATTTTTTATTAAAATTATCTTATTTGTATTGACAATTATGTGTTAGACATAACTTAGTTATTATGACATTGACATTACGTGCAATAAGCACGTTTGAATTTATGACATTGTGTACGGTACTATTTTGAAATTGTATAACTTATTAATGTGAATTTATTTAGTAAGTATGTATGTATTTATGTATCTATTATTTAGGTTATGTATGTATTTATTCTAGTATATTGTATACTTATTATTTGCACCAACTACAGCCCCATTTTATGTGCAGGCAAATCACTGTCCATTCCAAGGTTGCCTGGAAGAGACCGCGGAAAGCGATAAGGCCGCCCATTGTATATTTTGTAGTGTTTGATTTATTTTTTGTTATTTATTTTTGTGGTGTACAATAAAGTATATATAAATAAATAAATAAATTTATGAAATGGTATAATTTCAATGGTGCTTGTAATTTTAATAAAAATTTTGCATGCCTGAATTAAGGCTCTTTCAAACAGGCGCGACACGCGCGTTTGAAAGAGCCTTTAGTGCAACACAGTAGACTACGCATTCAATTGACATCTAGAAATGTATGATTATGTACTAGGTTGAGCAATAAACATTTGAATTTAATTTGAATTTGAATTCTGTATGAGAAGATACCTTTGTCCTACAGTTGTTACCTCGTCAGTTAAAGACTGACTTTCCAGAAACCAAATATCAATTATTTTCTCTTCAAATGTATAAAGTCGTGGCCATTCAGCTAGTTGGTAGCGGGACTGATTGTCCAGGATACACCAGAGGGGCATTTCCCTTATCCACTCCACTCCACTAGCCGTCTGGCATTTTTGCTGAACTGGGCCTATTTGGCACAGACGCGAAGCACACTTTCCTGCTAATTTCTTACATTTTACACTTTTTTCTTTGTTTTCTTTTTTACTTGTAGTATTATATGTTTAGCTTGTGGCTAAGTAATAACACCCGCACGGATTAATTCATCAAATTAAGCTACGCTGGCCGGGGTTGGTCCGTGGATGGGTGACCATCTTTCCATACCGAGACCGTCGGTCCTGGTTGTCATACTTGAATCTTTGACAGTCGTTACGGGTCGTCAGAAGTCCGAAAGTCTGACAACCAGTCTTACCAAGGGGTATCGTATTACCCAGTTATTGGGTTGCGGGGGTTAGATAGGCAGTCGCTCCATGTAAAATACTGGTATTCAGCTGCATCCGGTTAGACTGGAAGCCGACCACAACATAGTTGGGAAAAGGCTAGGCAGATTGACTTGGACTATAATAAAATAATGTTATGTTGTGTGCCTTTTAGTATGTGCTAAATAAATGTAGTTCCTTTCTTTCCTTCTTTCTTTTCTTTCTACATTTTTGACACGTATTTGACATTGAATGTAACTGAGCTAAGATTGTCAGTTTGCGACTTGAATTTGAACGTTTTTAGGGTGTTGTAAAATTACGAAAAAGATCATTAGGGGTGGCAGTCTCCATACATTTAACCGACAGATGAAAAAAAAAAAACAATGCACATAAGCGTGTGGTATCGTTTGATCCCAAAATTAAAAAGATTAAATATGACGTTTACAGTAACTAATTTATTTAAACAATAGTTTTTGAGATATGGGATATTTTCGGTTACAGCATTTGATAAAATCAATATTGCGCATTCAGACCGCTGCGAACAATACAGTGAAGCATGCCAAAACTACACCTCCGCTCTGTGCGTATACGCACACATTTACAACCATTTATATTCAAACAACATCTCACCAAGTGCACACATGTTTACGGAACCGGCCTCACGTCACTGTTGACAGCGCTATGTCTTGGTTTTTTATTTGGTCTGACACTGCGCATGAGTAATTCATTCCAACTACGGATCCCTTCACCGTGCGCACACACTGTGTGACACACAGTTGGTAGGTTTAGCCTTCTGATATATTGGAGTATCGCCACACGTGCAGGCCTTTTCAAACTCTTTTTATCAACTCAAACCTAAGTACTTACAAAACAAGATGGCTGACAGCTCAAAAAGAGACGTATACGCATTAAATAACTCGTTATCAGTACTCACTAAACAATGCGTGTGTAATCAACGGGTAATTTTCCAGTGCTCCACAAACCGGTTTCTAAATGCGTTGTTATTTTTAATCTTAAGTGCTTTTTATAACATCGTCATCTGCCTAGCGTTTTTCTATGTTGGGGTCGGCTGGATGCACCTGAATACCAGTATGTTATTTGGAGCGACTGCTTATCTGACCTATACAACCCTGATACTAGGTAACACAATAGTTCACGGTACCCTTTGGCAGGACTGGTTATCAGACTTTCGGGCTTCTGTCTACCCGTAACGCCGGGACCAACTACTTAACGTGCTTTCCACGAGGCACGGAAGGGTCTCGGTAAGTAATGGATGGTCACCCATCCACGGACCGACCTCGGTAAGCGTTGCTTAACCTTGATTATCGACTCATGCGGCAGTTATTATTTAGCCACGAGAACCTAATTTTTTAAGATCTCCATATTCAATGAAACTTCATTGAGAAAACATTTATGCTCTAAAGTAAAAGGCATTATCACAAAAAAATAGATTTTCTATAATAATCTTTTTACCTGAAACAGACAAATTACTTCACCTCAAGAAATGTTTAAAAAAATCCAGTTTTTACCTTGTTTACAAATAAAAACCGACACGTTTTATAAAAGAGAGGTTGTGTAAAAAATAAAGCAATTTCATTTTTTTACTGTGGTATTAACTTTAATACAAAGGTTTGCACGAAACCAACGATATTTTTTTGCAATACTGATTTTAGTGAGTGGCCTAAGTTAAAAAAGGAGTTAGTGGTATTTTGAAATCAATGTTACACTTGCCCTTTTGTGTTTTTATTTTGTAGCTTCCGTTGTGTAGACAAGAATAGAATATGAGAAAACCAAGGCCAACAACAATAACAACAAGAAAAAAAGAAAAATAACAACGTCAACAATATCCTCGTTTTCTCAAACCCTATTCTTATCTTTTATTTGAGAAAAAGATAGGTACAGTTTTTCAATGACAATAGCTAGATTTGTTCCAAATTAGACGCCTGTAATCATTACTTCGGCGAACGAGATTGTTTTTACCAAAACATAGACTTATGAGAGTTTATTTGTGGGTTACCTATACTCATTTTGCCACCTAGAAGTTGCCTCTCTTTCTATCGCGTAACTCTTGGATCTTCAGACTACGTTACACTCACTGAATGAGGTTAAAAACTGAAAGCTCATAACAGGTGGCAGCACAGTTGTACGTCTTTAAACCGCCATTGTTGTGTTTATTATGTTTACTTTTGTGTCGATCACAAATTATACGAAAACTAGATAAATATGTATGAGACTCGGAGTGTAGGACTATTAAAAGACGAGCTAAGGACAGGGAAAGCGTCTACCGCTGGTAAAAAAGCAGCTTTAGTGGAAAAGTCAATAAATTATGAACGTTTTATAATTTATAGGTTATTTTGTGTTTATTGACTTTAAGTTCGTTTTTTAGTTAAAGACTGGAGGCGTACGATAGAAATAACCTGATCAGAGTTGAAAACCAACTCGGGCATGATCTTTCTAACTGAATAAACCTCAGAAATAGCACTTCTAACACTAATCTAATATGATAATATAAACACACACATACTTTACTATAATTTACATAATATCACATCACAAGTGCCTGTATGTTATGAAAACAGACTTAGTTCTCTTGGGAGCATCACCTATATACCACTTTCTCCCATAAAAGACTTAAAGGATAGCACATCGTCTCGACGAAATATCGCATTTCAATTTTTTTTCGGAGAGCTTTCTCCCACAGTTTTCTTTTAACATCTTTGGCAAACACATGAGTCCCAGTATTTTTGCCGTAAACAGCTGCACAACTGGGTTCAATAATTAATTATGCGTAAAAGAAGTCACTTGTTTACAAAAAATGTATGGCTAGCTGTCAAATTATCAGACGCTGGAGATCAGCGCCATCTGAAGTGAGCAAGTGGCAGTTTTTATCCCCATTGGCCCAACGAGTCGAGCTAATTTCAGTAGCTTCATACCTAAAATGCGGAGTTAACCATCTGTATTCATCTATGGTTTCGGTTAGGGCACAGGTTATAGCGGAGTCAATTTCTACTTAGTTTCTAAAACGCTACCTCTAATAACATGTCCCACATAAGAACAACAGAACTGGTCCCGCTAAAGTCAAGGTTCCTTGTATTTATTTACATTTTTTGCGTCTCTGCATATAAAAGCTTATGTAATAGACTTCTTTATATACATAAAGTTAGCTTGGCCTTGGATATCGATGGTAACAACGCATTACAGCGATGTCGCCGGTTTGATACCAAACGATAAAAAAATTGCGTTTTTAAAAATGGTAATGTATAAGTTGAAATATGGCTTGTTTTAAAGAAAGAAAAAAGAAAAGTTTTTTTTTATTTGGGACACGCACAGGAAATACAACACTAAAACTAAGAAAATTATAAAAACAGTAGCAATTTCAGAAAGAAAATTAAAATTTAAAAAAAATTGTGTAAAGAAAAAAGACTTGTACGAGGCCGAAAAGGCCCCTATCTCAGCATAATGCTACGATATTTGAAAAACAAATACCGCAGCGTTGGTATTCTGATGGGGCCCGCTATGTTTATGTGCGAAACACACTTGAAACTAAACGTAATCTGTCATTCATGGCAACCAACCGATTATTATCCTTTAAAGTTCGCGAGCACAACGGCAATGTTTTCCCATTGTTTGTCTTATTTGATTTAGTATATTCATGAATTTATGTCTTTATTTGTGCTAATTTTTATATATGTAATACGGCTAAAACCCGAAGTGCGGCTACACATAGTTCTAGCCGGCTACAACTAGGTGCGGCCGGTAGCAGTTGGTTAAACTTGCCTAAATGGACCCTGGCACTCGCAGGCCGCTGCCGCGGCACCGCTCGCTTCGCTCGCTCGGCTCGTGCGGTGTGTTATATGGTCACAGTTCTAATGTAACTTAACCTACCTTTCAGTCATTTTTGGCACAAACTCCAAGCACAGCCCTGTCCATTGCCCTTTAGGTAACTTTTAGCTTTCCAATAGGTCATCAACCCATAATTGATACCTGATATCATTCAATATTAATAAGTTTATTCACTGGTCCTTGTTAAGGTGGACTTCTCGTCGAATCCTGAGTTTAATTACTTCGGATGGAAAAATCACTAACTTTTTTACATAGGAACTTGCAGACTGCATTATAGCAGAATATCAGCGTCAGGTATATTTGCCTGGCACATACTGAGCTGGACTCATTTGGTGCAACGTTGAAACGCACACCGTACTTTTATGTTCGTTGATCTATTATTTCAAGCTGGTTTCACAGCTTTCCGGGAGACCCGTGCGGTCCGCCCGTACGGGCTCTCGGAACGGAGATACATGTGAGGCTCTAGAAGAATGTTTCATAGCGACGCGGATAGGTCCGTACGCGACCCGCTCCGGGTAGAGCCTATACAATGCTAGCAACTGCATCGTACTAACTCTCTCGTTTTAGAGCATTGCGGGCGCTACCCGTACGGGTCTCCCGTGTGCGAGCGGCCCGTGCGTGTCTCTCGGACAGCTGTGAAACCAGCTTGAAACCACCCGTTGGTGCCATCACAGTGACTTAATTTCTTTTGTTTGTAAATTGGCACCTTGTAGCTATTTCCTACTATTAATGTTATTAGTTATTATTTAATCATGCTTTTGTATGTTGTGTTATGTCTATTGTATGCACGAAATAACCGATCTACCTTATAATGTAATTAAGTACTTACTATTTATTGTGATAATTATCGTATCAATATTAACAACTTATTTATTCCATACACCCTTATCAGTAACTATTATTAATACCGGAAAATACAAGTTTTTAACCGGTTATAATCGATTAAAACAAACGATTTGTAAACAGGTCAATATATTGTGTTTAAAATGTAAACTTGAACTGACTTGATACCCGGACAGGCGCACTGCTCTCAAAACGGTGAAGGAAAACATCGTGAGGATACTGGTATGACCTAGAACCAAAACTTCGTAGACATTATGAAATCTACCAACCCGCACTGAGCCCGCGTGGTGGATTACAGCCCACTCCCTGTCACAGAGGCCTGTGTCCCAGCAGTGGGAACATTATAGGCTGATTATGCTATGTAAACTTGAACATAACATGACTCCTGCTAGCCCTGAAGGGATTAGCAGAGGTGTATTCACCCACATATCGCCAGTTATGTTAAAGTCCCATGTAATATAGGGGGCGAGCCTATTGCCATCAACCGGGTACCCATTCAAACTACGGTCTGCTAATGAGAAATTCCTAATGGCAAACCCGATAACACTGCCTGAGCTAGGCATCAAAGTCAAAGCATTTAATTCAATTATAGTATTAGTATATCTGAATCAGCATATTCATCTTCCTGCTCATATCTCAATTTATTTGCAGTCGACACTCCATGTCATCTTCTATACATTTCTATCAGTCGATATTTCAGTAGCCCCTTTCATCTGCCTAGCTTTTGCCCAACTATGTTGGGGTCGGCTTCCAGTCTAACCGGATGCAGCTGAATACCAGTATTTTACATGGAGCGACTGCCTATCTGACCTCCACAATCCAACACTGTGAACACAATGCCCGTAGGTAAGACTGGATGTCAGACTCGAGCTTCTGACTATCCGTAACGACTGTTAAAGATCTACGAATGACAGCCGGGACTTTCCGAGGCATGGAGGGGTCTCGATATGTAACGGATGGTCACCCATCCACGAACCGACCGCGGCAAACGTAGCTTAACCGATCAACCCGTCCGATAATCACTACATCCTTCTGTCCTTAGCCCAATTTATTAGTCGTCTTCTTCCATAAATTTCTCACTATAACTTCAAAGACGCTTGGTTGTTTTTAACGTACAATAGACATTGTTTATATTTAGTAACTTTCCGCTATTTCTAAAGAGCCATAAAAAACCCTAAAAGAAATCGACACATGTTTCACCTCTCAACGAGGCATTCACAGGATGACGATTGACATGTCGCGAACTCGAACACGGCGTGTTGCCACACCGACCGCTGAACGCAGATTGTCTTTTTTAACGTGCACGTTTTTCTACGTCATTTCAACCTGAATGATGTAACCATTATTTTGTAACAAAGTTTTTATTTAAAAGACTGTTCGTGGAGTTTCTTGCCCGTTCTTCTCCATAGGAACCTACTACGCTTTGGAATGGGCAACTAGCTTCATCTTTCTGACGACCCCTTGACAATTCAAAAGTGCCTGTAATTGATTTAATTGAAGTAAATACACACATCAAAAGTGTCTAGGGATCAACATATATTTTTGCAATAACTTTTCTCCTGATTGATATTAATTAAAATTTTCTTTAAGGATTCATCAAATAAAGTGTTTTCGTTTGTCACAGTAACGATAAACCAAGTCACCTTTGCATTAATAAAGAAATTTGCCATTTTCCTAATAAAGGGATTTTTGACATTTGAACCACTAACATTAAAGTTCGAAAAAAAGACTGAAATAACAGTTTTCTTTAAAACTTTATTGGGTAACTTAAACAATTAATAATCCGTGTTTCTACCGCGAACACTAACAACACAAGAACATCGGTTTGGCATACTCAAAATGAGTTCATCCAAATCACGCTGTGGAATGGCCGCCCATGTTCGTTGCAACAACAAAAAAAGGTCTTCTTGCGACTGGATACCCTCCATATTCGGCAGAGCTCTTCTCTGTAGCATATCCCATGCATGCTCAATCGGGTTCAAGTCTGGCGACTGAGCAGGCCAGAGCAGGACATTGATGTTAGCTGCGGCGAGAGTCTGTCTTACAACTCTTGCGGTGTGCGGTCGTGCATTATCATGCATTAACTGAAATAAGGGACCGATTTGCACTTGTAGAGGAACGATGACGTCAGATACAATCGTCTCAGCATAAATTTGAGCGTTGAGGTTGCCTCTGATCCAAATCAACTCAGTTCTTCCGCCGATCCAAATACCCGCCCATACCATGATGGTTCCACCACTATAAGGATGGACTTCCTGGCAGGATTTTAATCGCTGTTGGCGTCCAGGGGTTCTCCAGTGTCGTATACGTCTTGTATCCGGTCTCATACCAAAACGAGACTCATCAGAAAAGCACACGAAACGCCATTGTTCTTCTGCCCAATTTCTGTGTTCAAGAGCCCATTGATATCGAATCCTACGATTGTGCATTGCTATAGGTAGTACCCGTAGCGGTCTTCGGGAATGAAGGTTAACTTCATGCAAGCGGTTTCTGACTGTTTGGTCGCTAATTAAGTTCCCTGAAGAGTGATGAAGCCTCACGGCTAACATCATGGCGGTTATTGTTGGAGCTCTTCGAGTTAAGATTTGAATGTATCGGTCTTGTCTCCGTGTGGTGCAGCGATACCGTCCTCCATGGCGCTCAGCCACGGTACCAGTGCTTCGGTAACGTGTCCAAAGTCGACTGATAACACTCTGACTTGTATTCAGAGCTAAAGCCACAGTACGTTGCCGGGAACCAGCTTCTATCATTCCCACGGCTCTGAGCATTTCTTCCCTGCTTAAATGACGTCGCCGCTCCATAATAACGTTGGTTTTAATCAGTAGTAGGGAAACAGTAGCACTAATAATGTCTTCAATGCGTTGTATGTTTTTATAGGGAAAATATTGACAGCTGATTTTCATCTTTTACTCGAATTTGATTAACAGTTCCTGTTTCAAATTATGAAATGCACCAAAAAGGATCCATATAAATTTATATAATCATAAATTTATTACAAAGCCACATCTCAATCTCAAGAAATCCGCATAAAAATGCTTGATCCCTAGACACTTTTGATGTGTGTATTTTGAGTTCGAGTTTGAAAGAGATCGCGTGTAACTTGCCCATCAAAATTTGACCTCGTAAGCAAATCGATACTCGATCAAACAGTGGCCTTCTACATAAAACGAATAACTGATGTGCATTTAAAATTTACAGAGCCAATAAACACGGTACCTTAATACGTACGGTATGGCACACCCAGGGTTGCCACCCTACTATATAGAATAGAATATATTTTTTTCTTTATCGGAGTAAACAAGGCCCAACAAGATTGTTAGTAAAACTTACGACTGTGTTAGTAAGAAACACAGATACTGAACAAAAACAAAGAAAACAATACAATAAATAACGGTTGGTCACCGCTGCGACATCCCATGAGAGAGGGCACAACAGTGACCCACGTATTCACAGTCCAGGCGACTCGCAACCATGCTTAAGACACTGTTGGAGCTACCCCACACCCACCCGCAATGTGCATGCGCATCTACGAACATCCCTGACGCACTACAGAAACGGGGCAGCCCCATCAGTACCTATCCTAAACGTATTGTTATATTCAACGCGGAGAGCGTTAAGACTCTTTCAAACAGGCGCGACACGCGACGCGACGCAAAGACACCGCTCGTCGCACGACGAGCGGTGTCTTTGCGTCGCGTCGCGTGTCGCGCCTGTTTGAAAGAGCCTTTATACGATCCTTGCGTATATCTAAGTATAATATAATATCCAGTTACATTAGAGGCCTAAATACTATATTTCTAAACAATAATATAGTAGAGGAAGTAGTTTCCTCTACTATATTATTGTTTAGAAATATAGTATTAGTATTTTTATTTCAATACAAAATAGAGAAATGATCGCAAATAGGGTCTTAATTTAGAGGGGAAAAATTGTTATATAACTTTTTTCTTAAACCTGTTAATAAGGTTCATACTCTTAGTAGCAAAAAATATGAATTTAAAGAATAAAAGTGCTTTTGAAATATACCTACAATATTTTTCGCCATCTACTATATAGGATGGCAGGGAGGGACATCGACGCGAAAATTGTTACCACGGTATTCAGTACATGATTCTGAAACACCCTGTGCTGAAATTTTTAGTCGGTTATTTAAAAAAAAATATCTGCTGTTTCATAGAAAAGTGCCATAACCTACACGGTCAAAATGTATGGCACAGGTGATTTTTTTTTTAAATAACCCACGAAAAATTGCGACGCAGGGAGGTTCAGAATCATGTACTAAATCCATGGTAACAGATGATATTTAAAAAATTTGCAACCCTACGCACATCCTGTTTTGACAGTTTGACAGCCCCGCTATAGCCGCTACCACCTTGCTGACTGGATAATATTGTTACTGTTGTTGTTATATTGTTATTGTTCCCATTTAGTTCGAGAAAAGAAGAAGATAATATTCTGGGCAAACTAGCCAGCCAGTCACATGAAACATACGTCACATTTTTTATCTTTTCAACACACTTGCTCGTAAAGTGGCTCTTATTGAACCGCTTTTAAATTCATAATACAGTGAAACACGCGTGCTTTCGACTTTATATTACCGCACTAGTGCGGTAATGTGCGCCACAGATAACTATTTACTAGTCGGAGTAATGACATGGCAGTATGGAATTAGTTAGTACTATCTTGGCAGCATGGAATTAGTGCACACTACACATAGAATGCACCCGAGGTAGATCCAGGCGCCGGTGGTGTGACGATATTGTGGCTATGACCGGCCCCACCTGGACTAGAATAGCCCAAGACAGAGAGAAATGGTGAAAGATGGAGGAGGCCTTCGCCCTTAAAAAGGCACCCAATAACACTAATTCATTAAAATCAATTATTTATTTAAAAATCTTTTTTTTTTTTAAACAAATCAACAATGATTTGATTAATTTTTTTTTTTAAATTAAAATGCATGTTAATATAATATTTAATAAAATATTCATAAAATATTCATTGGTTTCAAATTAAATTTAAATAAAATATTTAATTTGAAACCAATGAATATTTTACATGGAATTAGTATGAACTATCCTATACTATTAAATGAGGATTCTCTATTTTCACCAGAGCAGAGATATGCGCTTATAAAATCTCATCAAAGAGACTTCATCCCTTTTGATGCCTACTTTGTAAATAAAAATATGATAAATTAACATACAACGCCTTAGCTATATTTAAATCTGTAAAGTTGGGCATGTTACTTAATATAATATTATAAACGCGAACGTTTGTGAGGATGAATGGATGGATGTTTGTTACTCTTTCACGCAAAAACTACCGAACGGATTTTGATGAAATTTGGCACAAAGATAATTTATAACCTGGATTAACACATAGGATACTTTTTATCCAGATATTCCCATGGCATCGAGACTTATGCGGGTGAAACCGCGGGGCGCAGCTAGTCTTATAAATAAATAAAAGGCAGATTAGACATTTCAACTTTGCCTCTAACATGGGCAAATTCCTCGGTGTTGCAAGTGTGGAAAGTGACTACCCGGAGGTAGTCACTTTCCAGCTGATGCTCCATCGGCCTGTAAGATCGGCAGAACACGCTATTACATGCTTATTTGCAGGCGTTAAGAGCGCCGAATAGATGTCGTTTTTGCTTCGAAACGTCTTTGTTGGTCCTAACAACTGCGTAGCGCCCGACTGGCTAAAGTTTTACCTGTGGCACTGCATGAGCTAATAGGGATAATGCACGGTTCAAAAAAAAAAAAACTATTTAGTCCGTCAGTCAGATAATAAAAAAATATTAGACACGTATTTTTTGCTTTATCATATTAATAAAAAATGACTTAGATAAAACGCATTAAAGTTGAGGAGTGGGGGTCGCTACGTCACAAATAAGTATAAAATCTACATACTCGTGACGTCATGGCACATTTTAACCCAATGTATCCCTGTAAACTGTTGATAACGAAAAAAAAGAAAAAATACGTGTGCAATATTTTTTAATAATTTACCTTTTTTCGTCATCCCTATTTTACTTAGCAGCTGCGGATATGAATGACGAAAAACTATGACAAAAAACCATACCTGATCCTCTTGAAGTCCAGCTCCTTAGGGTCTACGGTCTTCCAGGCCCCATGGAGGTAGTTACGACAGATCCTGCCGGCCACTTCCCTCATCTCCTCCTCCGTGCCACACATTTGAAGTTTCTGTAACAGGAAGATTAGATATTTTCAATAACGAAATATTACGCCTGTATTTCTCAAAGGTGACGGAGGTCACATGCTAAAGATCCATGTAATAGCATAATCCCCCTGTAACCTTCCCACTGTTGGGACACAGGCGTCTGCGCTCAGGCGCAGTGCGGGTTAGTAGATGACAGAATTTTTGGTTCTAGGACAAGCTGGTTTCCTTGCGACGTTTTTGTTTGCCATCCATTTGGGTAATAGAGGGCGCGTCTGATGCCATCAACTGGACACAAATCCACTCCTAACTTTCGACTGTTCTGGGTACCTAGTGAAGTCATAAGTTATTATTTCATAAATACATTGTGTTAAAAATATTAGTGATAATAAACAAAATAATAACAAGTAAAGAAACATTACATTAATATTTAAAATACATTACACATTTAAAATGTGTCAATATCACTAATATATAAATTTATGTCAATAATTCAGTACCAATAAATTAAATAATCCGACATTGCATTTCAATTTACAAATTAATTATCCATTATAAAAAATAAAAAAAAAATAAAAAAATACAACGTAAACACAAAAATAATAATTCACAAATAATTAATTTGATAGTGGCTGTCGTTTGTCATTTAGTAATTTACCTTCTTTTTCTGTCACACATAATGGATAAATTTATAATTATTTGATTAAATGTAATAACCTACCTACTTATATTTATACGCCGTTAAGGTAAATAATTTAATATAATGTGTGTGTGATATAATTTAATCTTAACATCTTGCATGCCATGTGTTTTGTATACTCATGTTTTGGACAATTGAATCTTTATCTTATAACCTCTTTGGGGGCCTGGCTAGTTTTTTTTTACGTTACATTAACATACTACGAATAAATCTGTATAAATTATAAAGTAGCAGTTATTTATAGACAAACAAAAACCAGATATCCGTACAAAGTTTTTGGCATCAAAACTATTTTTTAACAGTTTTCCAAACGAAGGAGGATTTTGAAGTGAAAACTTCTTTAGGCGCGTTGGGCATTTTTGAGATGTGACTAAACCAATGATTTCGCGACACCAAGACGACACCTCATTTTGTAAACGCGATTGTGCTCTTTATTTATATTACGTCACGGATCAATGTTCTATGCAAGTATTTTTACTGTAAAGGTTTCGGAAGATTTTTTTTTGTTGTTGTTGTTTTTTTGGTGTGCGCACTAAGAGGATTGGTCTTCCACTAATACTATAATATGGCCAAGAATATGTACTTAATTAATAACAAAAGATGATGAATGTAGACAAGTTTAAAATAACGTTGTATATGATAACGACTATTAAATAACTTTCGACGATAAATCTTGCGAGTTAGGCATAGTGCCAGCTGGTGAAATACGCCTTAAGGTGCTGATAATCTTGAGCATTCTAGCGAATGTTACATAACAGAAAAATAAACGGGAGAGTTTTAGCGAGCATTCTAGCGATAGAATGGTAAATTTGCTTCGAGCATTTTGTCGAGCTGAGTGACTGGACTATTCGCTAGAATGATCGTGAAAATATTCGTAGCGATGTTTGGCTCTATCTTGTTCAGTTCCACAAGTTTAAAAACGGTGAATGTTTGATGTTCTGTTACAAGTGAATGCTCAAGTTTATCAGCACCTTTATTGAATGTACTTGAACATAAACAAATGATATTGTTGTAATGTTTTGCTTTCCTTTAGGCATCTGACCCACCTCGGACGAAGAAGCTATCAACGATTTTCTCGCTCACGTACAAAATATTCTAGGTCCCATGTCAGTAAGGTCATAAGTTTAAATATACGTATACTTCATGCTTTGATTTATCTTGAATTTCAATCTTATTACATGCATCATAGAGTTTGCTTTCGCATTAAAAAGGTGCTGTAAGAAGGCGAAAAAACTGAGATTCAAAACTCACTGGTTTTTAAAATTTCAGTGGTAAAGTTGGTAAGAGATGCTTGATGACTGTTCACACCGCGGTGCGAGTTCTCGTTTGTCACAGCGACAAGTGCTATCAAAGGGAGTACTCGCTCAGCGACGCTCGCTTGGCGGATAAAACACTCGCCGAGAGTCTCACGTTTGGTACATACGCATACCAGCGAGTAATCATACCTCGTCGAGTCGTCGCCGTCACGCACTCGCTGCTCGCAAACTCGCTTTAGTTGCTAGCTCTTCTCGCTTCTCGTCTACTAGATTAGTGCCTTAAAGTAGCTCATCATCTGCCCAGCCTTTTCCCAATTATGTTGGGATCAGGATGCAGCCAAATACCAGTATTTTACCACAACCCAGTAACTAGGTAATAAGATACCCCTTGGTAAGACTAGTTGTCAGACTTTTGGGCTTCTGACTAAGGATCCGTAACGACTGTCAAAGATCCACGAATGACAGCCGGGACCAACGGCTCAACGTGCTTTCCAAGGCACGGAAGAGTCCGGTATGTAAATCCTTACATCGCGACCACCTGGTCACCCATCCACGGACCAATCCCGGCACGCGTTGCTTCACCTGATGAATTGATCCGTGCGGCTATTATTACTTAGCCACAAGCTCCTCAAAGTATCTATACATACTATGCATAAAACGAAGTCGCTTGGAGTGTCTGTCTGTGTGATCGTTTACATTTTCTAAACTACACAATGGATATTGATGCGGTTCATACCATTATTACAGCATTTACTCCGGAAGTTTTAAATTCATAACGTAGAATAATATTGAACTTAGATATAGCACTGGAATTTCGATGTTTTGACATGTCGGCATTACATCAGTGCGAAGCAGGAGCGGGTTTAGTATCAAACAAAGTCGGTTTTCATGTGTGTGTGACCGCTTAGACAGGGATAACGTATTAGTGCCTATGGGGTTCCGTTTAAAAAAAAATATATGTCACTGTCGCGGTCCGTTTGATAGACGATTACCAGCAACCAAGATTAATGAAGTTCATCTTAAATAATGCATCTTCACAAATACATAATTATACTAGCAGCGCCCCGCGGTTTCACCTGCATAAGTCTAGATCCCGTGGGAACATCGGGATAAAAAGTATCATATGTGTTAATTCAGCTTATAAACTATCTGTGTGCTAAATTTCATCCAAATCTGTTCAGTAGGTTTTGCGTGAAAGACGAAAATGCATTAATTAATATAAATATAATTAAGTAGGAGTAGGAAGTAGGATAATTATAATTATATATATTTAAATATTAAACTCGAACTCAAAGCATTTATTTCAAATAAACCAATTACAGACACTTTTGAATCGTCAAGGGGTCGGTCAGTCAGAAAGATGAAGCTAGTTACCCATTCCAAAGCGTAGTAGGTGCCTATGGAGAAGAACGGGTAAGAAACTCCACGGACACTCTTTTAAATCACAATATGGTTACAAAATATTGGTTACATCATTCATGTTAAAGTTATAAATGTGAGAATGATGCAAAACGTTAAAAGCATCAGTAATAAAAAAATAAAAATAAAACAAATAAAACAATTCAAAAATCAAATTAAAATAAGCCATGGCAGGTAGAAGATGACCAGTCCCTACTGACAGCACCCGTTCACGAACATGATAAATTATATTAAATATGTTGACCCAAAATATTGTACAGTTTCAAAACTAAATTTTCACAAATTTTATCAAAAATTCTTGAAAATCAATCATGTCCATCTGTAGAGTAGCTTTGTTGTTTCAGTCACTTATGGTTCCTGCTTACAAAAGGTCAAGGAGAGTTCTTATTTTGGTTAGTGTTTACAGTTATTAATATTCCGAATTTGCAACCTTGAGCGACCGGCGCTCGCGCCGCCGTATCGGAAAAAATGGTACCAAAAACCAGTTTAATAAGAATGTTCTCTCCTGCGTCATCTAGGTTACTATAATTAAAGAGCATGAAATTTCCTGCAACTTTTGTGTAGCTAAAGCCCCCTTTTATGTCTCCAATGACTGGACTATAATTTATTACTCCAGAAAACAATTGCAGCTTCATTGTTCCATTCACCATCAGGCTGCAGAGGGATAATGTTGCTGAGGAAATTCTCAACTTTCTTAAAATCTGCAAATTGAAATTCCGATCCTAAACCGAAATCAGGCGTACTCGGCGGACTTCACTAACATGACTCACGGCTTGCGTCACTCGTCGTCCGTTCTCGAGTCGACAGCAGAAAAAACAAAACGCGCGGGCTTGATTAAATTACTTAAAATTTTTCTTAAATATTTTAAAACTTTTAGTTATAAAATTTTGTTTACTTAAGGTGCGCACAAAATAGAAATAGGTCGGCGGTCCGGATTCGGGACAGTCATATTTTTTTAAACGGACTCCCGATGAATTTAATTGGTCATCCCTGGGCTATACTATATTATGTAAATATATATAAAAAAAGAAGTACTACTTAATAATACTATCTTTAATTTATGCAAGCCTCGTACTTTTTGTTAGGTAACTGTGCACACCGTGACGTGAACAAAATAGTATCCGGCCCGGGTCCAGGCCATGGTACGGAGCGAGAGGGCATGGGAGGCCATAACCTCCTTCTGCGAAGCAGTAATGCTGTGGATAACGGTGTGAGTTTCACATTTATATAATATCTTTGTTTATATTATTTGCGCAGATATAATGTGTTACTGTTTGTTTGTCCCAAATAAATAAATAAATAAATAATACTTGCGAAGGAGGTGGAACGCGTGAGGGACAGGCAAATTTCGCGCCTTCACGCCCCTAACCGCTGTAGGAGACGCCCTGGGCGTCGGGAGTTGCAGGCCGATTCCCGACGACCGTAGGCGCGGGCTTGCGGACGGTAAGCAATAGGTAGCTCGCCATCCAACAAGAACCAGGCCCGGGTCGACGGTGCGGTGTGTTCCACACGCGCCTCAAAGAGATGTCAGCAGAGCAGAGCTGACGGGGTCCGATAGGGCCGATGCCTACCGGGGTTGCGGTTTTGTCCGAATACCCTGGCCCCTGGCAATACAGGCAACTAAAGGAATACGGGTGGGTTTTAGTCAGTAAGAGTCTGACACGCCCTCCCCCTCCACCCAGAGCGGAAGAAGTTATTTGATAATTACTCACCCAAAAAAAGAGAGAAAAAAAAAGCCTAGTACTTTTTGTTAGGTAGGTAACTGCTCGAACTCATGCACACCGTGTGGTGAACAAAATATCGTCTTTACGTGTAATTTGCAACCGTTCAGTCGGGGCCGCTAGTCTTACTAAACTAATATTATAAACAAAGGGAAAAGATTTATTTTTTTGTACGTTTGTTAGTTACGCTTTCACGCTAAAACGGCTAAACGGATTTGAATGAAATTTGGCACATGGGTAGACCATGACCTGGGTTAGGACATCGGATACTTTTAATCCCCGTAGTACGTACTTTAAATCCCCGTATTATATTATTGTAATTAGTGTAAATGTGAGGACTATGTGGACATTATTATTATTTTTATTTCTCTGCTAGTTTTAATGATGGTCTGGCAGTTTGAGTAGTTTATGCGGCCTACCCAAATGACCTTTCTTTGGTATTGTTCGTCGAGTTGAGCTCCACGATTATTGACAAATGCTTGCTTGCACTGACTGGACAGGTCCACTCAAATCTGTGTGGTTCTTCCTACATGGTCCGCATAATATGGTCTGACCAAGATTATGTCTGGACTTTAAAAGAGACTGCGACCTCTGAGTTTGTTTCGGCCTTTCTTCTCAGAGTAGTCAGATAGGAAACACCGAACTCATCTAGCTTATTTTTTTAATGTGACATGTAAAAGTGATTCCGATATCCTATTTACAGAATAAACAATTTCATTTAATTTCATTACGTTCGCGTGGGATTTTTTCGCGGGCGAAGCCGCAGGGAAAAGTCAGTGAGTCATAAATTTAGATACCATATATACTTCATCTGCTTGATATTAAAATTATCTTATCTATCATAAACCGCCTATATTATCATTTATCTAACAATAACCTTGCATTAGGAGATTTGTTATAAGCCGTACAATTGTATTTTTATTCGATATCGTAAACCTGCGTAAGTATTTTAGAGCGGCCATTGCTCTATATAGGGTTCGGGAGGAGCTCGTATCGAAGGTTAAGCTACGCTTGCCGCGGTCGATTCATGGATGGGTGACCATCCATTACTTAACGAGACCCCTACGTACCTCGGAAAGCATGTTAAGCTGTTGGTCCCAGCTGTCATTCTTAGATCTTTGACAGTCGTTACGGGTAGTCGAAATCGAACCCCAAAAAGTGACTCGACAACCAGTCTTACCAAAGGGTAAAAGTGACCCGACAACCAGTTTTACCAAAGAGTATCGTGTTACCCTGTAAATGGGTTGTGGATGTCAGATAGGCAGTCGCTCCATGTAATATATTGGTAATTTAGCTGCATTCAATTAGCCTGGAAAACGACCCTAACATACAGTTGGGAAACCGATGGGCGGACTACCCCGTTGGTCTCTTGGTCGAAATCGCGACTGCCGAGTGTGGGTTCCTGGGTTCAATTCCCAGGTCAGGCAGTTTTATTGGGTTTTTGAAGTGAAAACTTCTTTAGGCGCGTTGGACATTTTTGAGATGGGACTAAACCATTGATTTCGCGACACTGTGACGACACCAGCTTTTGACCATTAAAAAGACATCAACGCGATGATTACTGCGGAGCCGATTTTTTTTCAATTTTTCACTTGGCTGTCGGCACTCGCGGAGTGCCACTGCTTTTTTCCATTAGGAATTTCTTAGTAACAGCCCAGAGTTTTGGAAGTTGGCGGTGGCACCAACTTAACGTGCTTTCCGAGGCAAAAGGCGACCTCGGAAAAAGTCGTTGGTCCTGTGCCTAATCTCTCTCCAGTCGTGTCGGATTGCCGTCCCATCGCATTATGAGAGTGAAGCAAGAGTCCTGTGTCTGCGCACACACATGTGCGGAGGCACAGTATCTCCCGCGCAAAATATTTCCCGCGCCGAAGGCTAGTCTCCGTTGAAAATGGCCGCCATGGCCGAAATACGTTCTAGAATTAATTGCGAAAAGTCTAGGCAGATGATCAGAGGCGGCCTTTGCCTTTTAGCGAAACAATGAAAGGCTGACATTTCAAGAATTGATAATTGCAACTAGTTTGCATTTGACACGAAAATAACAAGAAAATTAACATCAATTAAAACAGTTTTAAATACCATTAATTACCTCAAATTGTAACTGATAGTCTGCAACATTAATTGCAGCAATAATTTACAATTAAAATGCATTTAGACATCACCGCTGATATTTTTTAAGTACTATTTATTTACATTTGACGAATGTGTAATATTTTAATGGAAGAATAGCACGTAGTTTTCGTTATGGCACAAGAAGAGGTCCTGTTCTTGCTACAATATTATTATTTTTATATCACCATCATCTGCCTAGCCTTTTTCCAACTATATTGGGGTCGGCTTCCAGTCTAAGCGGATGCAGCTTAATACCAGTATTTTACATGGAGCGACTGCCTATCTAACCTCCACAACCTAGTTACTAGGTAACACGATACCCCTTGATAAGACTGGTTGGGCTTCTAATTACCCGTAACGACTGTTAAAGATTTACAAATGACAGCCGGGACCAACGGCGTAACATGCTTTCTGAGGCACGGAGGGGTCTTGGTATGTAAAGATCGTCACCAACCACGGACAAACCGCGGCAAGCGTAGCTTAACCTAGTCGATCGGCTCGTGCGGCTTTTATTACTTAGCCCCAAGCCCCTCCGAAAAGATCCAAAAGATTACCTAATAATATCAAGACTGCAACTCCGATGAATGACCCTGTTTACTCTCGAAAAGTTTATAATACTTAATTATTTTGTATCGCTGTAATTACTATTAATCGCAGTAATTAATAATGAATTATTGGACTAATAGTAATAAATAACATTGAGATTAATATTACACTAACTTACAAAAAAATATTATTTTTTGTTCATGAAAAGAAACACAGTATTATGTAGGCTATGGACGGTAATTAAATTATTTTTTTATTTTTTTATTTTTCGTAGCACGTCACAATTCTGAGATATAGAGGTCTTTGTTTTTTATCTACCCGCAATTGTTTAAATACGTATATCGTTCTATTTTGTAAACAGCTGTGTGATTCAAAAGTCTTATTTTTATATAAAAATGTCATCTAGAGTGTGTAAACTACATCCAAATCGATTTTGTTATGTTTCTGGGAAAATTGTTCTATAACAAAACCATTGCAAGAAGCCTATTTACAGTATTTTGAATTTCCGGTGTCAAATCAAGATAAAAATTGGGTTCCTCATGTGATTTGAACTAATTGCAGATTGGTCCTCAGCTCCTGGTATTCAGGTAAAAATAGATCACTGAAATTTCGTAAACCAATGATATGGAGAGAGACAACTAACCACGTAACCGATTGTTACTTTTGTTTAACAAAAACCTTTTGTTTTTAACTCAAAAAATAAATATTAGTATAAAATATGCAGACGTTCCATCAGTGACTAAGCCGGTCCTTCATTCAGAGGATTTACCAGTTCTCACACCACCCCGCAGGAGTGACCAAACTCACAACAAGTAGTATTAAAATGCACGAGCATAGTGATAGTGAACAATCAAGCTCAGATCGATGATGATGACAGTCCACATTTGATAACCCAATCTGAACTTAGCGATCTTATAAGAGATTTGCAGTTGTCTAAGTCAAAAGCGGAATTACTTGGCTCCATCCAAGCTGCAACAGTGGAAATTGCTTGATTCTAGTACAAAAGTTTGTATTTATCGCTCTAGAAGTAAGGCGTATGCTGTTTTATTTTACAAAAGGAAAAGAGTTCTGTTATTGTCATGACGTCAAGGAAGAAATGAAACAACCAAATGACGCAAAAGAATGGCACCTTTTTATAGATTCGTCGAAAGAAAGTCTTAAAACTGTTCTGCAGATTGGAAATGCAAAGCCGTTTCGTTTCAAATTCCTATATAGGTCATGCTGTTAATTGTAAAGAAACCTATGAAACACTGGCCAAATTGATTGAATTGATTAAATATAAATGTACATTTGTGATGATCTAAAAGTTATAAGTATGCTTTTGGGTTTACAAGGTGGATACACTAAGTACTGTTGTTTCTGATGTCTCTGGGACTCTAGAGCAAAACAGGATCATTATAAAAGAAAAATTTGGTCTGTACGAAATGAATATGTTCCAGGTAAGATGAACGTTAAAAAGTACATGTTTAGTTGACCCAAAAAAATAATATTACCACCGCTTCACATTAATTTGGGCTTGATGAAATTTTTTACCAAAGCTTTGGATAAGTCCAAGCCTGCATTTCAATACCTCTGCTCTGTATTTACGAATCTTTCTGCGGTTAAATTAAAGGAAGGAATATTTGTGGGTCCTCAAATCAGGAGAATATTAGAAATTAGCGGAACCGGCGCTGTCAATGAAGATAGCGGAGAAGGTGGCGGCCATACACTCTATGGAGGTGCCTCTGAACAAGGAACCCAATTAGACCTGGAAGATAAGTGGCTGAAGACTGTCAAGGATGAGAGGTTGTCGGGAAATATTCAGGGGAAGGTGAGTGTCTTAATCTGCCTATCCTTTTCTCATGCCTATCTGACCTCCACGACCCACTTACTGGGTAACACGATACCATGCGGTAAGTCTAATTGTCAGACTTTTGGGCTTCTGGCGACCCGTAACGACTGTCAAAGATCCACGAGTGACATAACTAGCATAGGAGTGATAGCCTAGTGGGTAGTGGTGTGACTGTCAAGTCATAGGTCTCAAGTTCGAACCCCAGGCACGCACCTCTGACTTTTCGGATTCATGTGCATATTGTATAATTATCACCTGCTTCAAAAACGGTGAAGGAAAACATCGTGAGGAAACCGTCATGCCTGAGAGATATTTCTCGACAGCAGGTGAAGACAAGTCAGAGGCCCATGGGCGGCTTTAAAACTCTGACACCAGGTTAGACACTAACCACACGAAAAGGAGAAGAAGCGAAATGTGTGTGTACTACATATTTCTATTGAAGAGCAGTGGTGGCAGTGTTAAAGCAACCACAAAAGATTTGATATAGAAGGATGTAGAGCAGTGGTAGCACAGTAGTAACGGCTACGACTTAAGGAGTTGTGGGTCGTGGGTCGAACCCTGACAGGCGCTATACTTTGCATAAATTATTTCATCACCACTGCTCTCAAAACGGTGGAGGAAACCATCGTGAGGAAACCGGCATGTCCTAGAACCAAAAATTCAAAGACATGTGACATCTACCAACCCGCACTGGGCCCGCGTGGTGGAACACGGCTTACTCGCTCTCACTAAGTGGAGGCCTGTATCCCAGCAGTGGGAACATTATAGGGTGATTACGCTACACGGCTCTGCTTACCTTTTCGTGAAATACAGGCCTGAAGTTTATATTAACTAGGACAGTGACAAAAATGATTGATCATTACAGTTCTCGCAATTCGCAGGGGGTGATTCTTGCTGATTACTATTTCATGGCCAATTTTTATCACGCGACAAAATATATTATCGTTTAGTATCAGTTAAGTATTGGATTACAGCCTATATATGCTATCTTTTACGATACGTTGAAACTTAAACTGTAGATAAGATTAAGTTATCTTGTAATGCTCTTTAGATGTATTTGAACTGCTTGCTTTGCAGTGGGATTGTTAAATGCTGATATTTTGGGTTCCGTACCTCAAAAGGAAAAATGGAACCCTTATAACTCGTGTCGTCTGTCACAGCCAATTTGCTCCGAATCTAATGGACCGATTAACTTGAAATTTGGTACACATATGTATTTCTGTGACCCAAACACGGACGTGAAAAAAAGAAAACTACCGTGTCACATAGGTATCAAATGAAAGGGCTTGTTGCGAGGTTTTTTTTATATTTTTTAAATCGCTGTTACACCGCCACATACGACCTACTCATCAAAGACATGACGTCACACAAATCCTGCATCGCGCAATTAGAGTTTACCGCGCGATTAACATATATATATAAGATTCCGACTTCAACCGTCGGGCATCCCCGATTAATAATCATGATCAAAACTTTGATCCAGCCCGTCCCATCTTTGATGTACTCCCTCCGGTGACGCCCTAAGCCGAGGCTCTTACCCCACAGGGGTTGCCCTTAGCAAGCGTTCACCTAGCTTTTTAGTTTAGTTTGTATGCCCCTGGCTGGAGGCTTTGAGTGTAGCAGCTTAAGGCAACCGCAGGATTGACCGGTTAAATAGTCATGACCTCAGAGGTCAGCTATGAGATGCCATACAGAGAAAAAAAAAAAACGGGCAAAGGGAGGATGAGTGAACTTTACACCCTGTTCCTCATACTCCCAAATACTTTTAAAGATATTTATGAAAAAAACCCCGTATCTCCAAAACTACTGAGCCTAATTTTTTTGTAAAAATACAGAGAATGGTTTTTTACTCATTCATAGATTACATGAAAACCTATAAGAAGTCTATGGTTTTAAAATAACATGATAAATCTCTCAATATTGTGCGAGAGCATGTTTTTCAACAACAATGTTAAGTTTGTTCTGGGATAAATTCATCCCAACTACGGAACCTTTAATTATGTGTGGTCCGACACGCGCTTGACCGGTTTGTTTTTTCATTAGTCATCTAGCTGCCGTGAGAGGCAATGTTCTACAGTCTACCACGCGGGCCCAGCGCAGGTTGGTAGATGTCACATGTCTTCGAATTTTTGGTTCTAGGACATGCCGATTTCTCACGATGTTTTCCTTCACCGTTTTTTAAACAGTGGTGGTGAAATTATTTAGACAATGTAAACCATTCAAACCCACGACCTACAACTCGTAAGTCCGCCGTTACCACAGCTCACCTACTAATTTTATTAATTATTAATATGAAAGTACCACTGTCAGTTACCTTTTCACGCCTTCCACGGCTGAACTGATTCCAATTAAATTTGGCACACAGGTAGACCATGAGCTGGGTTAGGAGTTAGTACATAGTATTTTTTTATCCTGGCAGTATGTTCCCGTGCTATAATTTCCGATTTCTACTCAAGTGAACCCGAGGGAAAGCTAGTAGATCTATATTTTTAACATGACTACAGAGTACCCAATTGATTCAGGCGGCAATTTAGTAGTCTTTTCTGGTTAAGAAGTCAAACTCAAAGTCAAAAGACAAACGCAAAACATGTATTTCAAATAAACCAATTACAGGCACTTTTGAATTGTCAAGGGGTCGGTCAGTCAGAAAGATGAAGCTAGTTGCTGATTCCGAAGCGTAGTACTACGGAGAAGAACTGGCAAGAAACTCCACGGACACTCTTTTAAATTAAAACACTGTAGCAAAATATTGGTTACATCATTAGAAAATAAACACGTTAGAACAATGTAGAATGACGTGCACGTCAGGGACCGCGGTAGTTGATTTTAAGGGGGCCAAATGGCCCCCCTAAAATCAAACGAGGGGAGCCGCGCCCCCTCCAATTTTTCTTTTATATCCTTCACAGAGCTTTGTGTCGCCGAGTGCCCTCCGAGCCTCCGACGCATCGGAAAATTTCTCCGATTATTATCAATGAAGCAGAGAAACTTACCTAGCAATTCAGCACGTGCATAGGATAGAAAAATTTGGTTTAGATTTAAATGACATTCTTAGGAAATTCGCTTCAGAGACGGCTGAAAGGCGCAATACCTTTGGTATCGTCCAGTGAATCTCCGCAAAATAATTAATAAATAAAATATTTTTTATAATTTGACTGATAATTTGATTGACCTAGTCATTTCTATTTCTTGTACTGAGCTCACGCATCGCGTCGTACGTCCAGCCAGTAATAGGAGTCGCCCATCAAGGAGCGCTGTCCCAAATTAGACACATTATTAGTTTATTATACATAAAACAAAAGGTATTTTAATAAAACTCGTATACTAAAAATCAATAATTAAATTATCTTTAAAATGGTGAAGGTTTCAGAACAATACGCTGGATAGATTTTGCATGATTCTCATTTTTTTGTCCGCGTTAGGCATAACTTTACAAATTAATTTCACTATGTAATATAAACATAATCTAAAATATTCCTATATTAAGTTATTAAGAAAATTCTCTAATTTAACATATATTTTTTCCAAATCATTAACACCACTCGTTTAGACGTCATCTTTCGTATAAAATCATTAAAAGTCGTTTATCGTCGCCTTTTAAGATTCTTAAAGAATAGTATTTTGTTTTTTAAATGTAGTGTAGCTTCTATTACTCAGTTCCACGCAATCGTTTATTTAATATTTGTTTGTGTAGATACAACTTATCATTGACTACTACAAACAAGATTTAATGATAAAATCTGACACATATTTTTATTTATTTCCGAGGTTATGGAATTTTTTCATTGATATTATATAAATACTGTATCTGATAATTTCTACTAATGGAAAAATTTTAGTTTTGAAATCGGATTTCTTATTAAAAACCTTGAATTGGGCTACATCCTTTTGATAAAGAAAAAACCGGCCAAGTGCAGGCCGGATTTGCACACAAAGGGTTCCGTACCCCCGTACAATATTTAGCAAATAATTGAAAATACTAAACGACGAATATTATTATTTTTCATCTTAAATTTTAAAAATCGCAGATACATTTGTATTTGATACTATGAAGTACAAAGTTATTTTTTGCAGTTGCAGAAAATCACCCATATTTAAATAAAATACTTCATGAATCGGCGTTTTTAGTATTTGTTTATTATATACAGCATATCGTACATGATATATACACTCGAGAGCAATGAATCCGGGTCACTTAAAGAATCCTAAAAATCTCGGAAACTAAAAATGCTAGGTTAATGCAATAAATTGTATTTAATAGACAATGTAATACTCCTTAAATGAAGGTATTAAAACTTCTTAGTTATTGTAAAGTTATATCATAAAAAAATCAAATTTGAAAAAGGGCCACTTTCGAAGATGGAACTACGAAATTACAGCATTTGGTTTTGCTTTTGTTTGTAATCTGTCATTTATGTGGGTACATAAACCATGTTGATAGTGCTCTATATTCATTATTCAAGCTGAAATTATGTCGCTTACGCCTGAAGAATGCACCAGAATACTTACAATGCTGGAAACCGGCCGGAGTCAGCGCGATACAGCCAGGACTGTCGGTGTGTCGCTGTCAACAGTACAAAGAGTTCTCCGACGTTACGAAGAAACTGGTTCTAACCTACGCAGACCAGGAACGGGCAGAACCAGGTGTACCACAGCACGAGAAGACCGATACTTGGTGAACACCATGCTTCGAAATCGCTTTCTCACAGGAACTGAACTCACAAATCAGTTTCGACGCCTCGGAGGAAGTAACCCAAGCGCATGGACAGTAAGACGTCGGCTTGCTGAATCTAACTTAAAACCCCTTAGACCTGCAAACGGCCCTAAACTGGAGCGTGGGCATCGTATTTCAAGACTAAGATATGCCCAGAGCCACGTAAATTGGAGTATTGAAGATTGGTCAAAAGTTATGTTCTCCGACGAATCAAAATTTATGCTCTACAAGCACGATGGAAGACACAGAGTGTATCGAAGACCAGGGGAAAGATTCAAGCAAGCATGCATCGAAGAAAAAGTAGCCTACGGTGGTGGGTCTGTACTTGTGTGGGCCGGAATTTCTTCTGAAAGTCGCACAGAGCTGGTGATCATAGAAAACGGCTCTTTAACTAGCGTAAGATATGTGGAAGAAATCCTCAATGATCACGTTGGTCCATTTATGGTCAATTTAGGTGAGGATGCTATATTTATGCATGACAATGCCCGACCTCATACAGGTAGGATTGTGAATGACTACCTTCAAGAGATGAACATTACTAGTATGGAGTGGCCAGCGCGCAGCCCGGATATCAACCCGATCGAGCATGCTTGGGACGAGCTAGGCAGATGCGTAAAACAACGAAACCCTCCCCCAATCACGCTTCGTGAGCTCAAAATTGCTCTCACAGAGGAATGGGAGAATATTCCCCAAAATCGTATAAGGAACTTGGTGTACAGCATGCCAAACCGCGTAAACGCAGTAATGGAAGCACGAGGAGGCAATACGAAGTATTAAAATTCAAGAAAATCGTAATAAAGTTCAAAAATTTCATGATTCCTATTTTTGTTTTAAGGAGAGATCATCAGTTTTTTTCTTTATGTAATTTTGTGTTAATAAAATGTATGGTGACTCATATTTTTTTTACTTTCATTTAAGGAGTATTACATTGTCTATTAAATACAATTTATTGCATTAACCTATCATTTTTAGTTTCCGAGATTTTTAACATTCTTTAAGTGACCCGGATTCATTGCTCTCGAGTGTATATAGAAGTTTCAAATTCCCAAGTTGTTCAGTTGTTGAGATAGAGCTCGTACAAAAATGGTCTAAAACTGACAGCTTTTACGGCCCCCTATTTCTTCATTTTTGAAGATAAAAAAAAACAAGTTTGTTCTCTATTCGATGAGCTCTAGACAATGACAACCCCATGCCAGGGATAGATTTTTTTTTTTCAAAATCAGTATATTTTTTAATGGAGACCCCCCTTTAATTATTAACTTTATTTTCTTTTTATTATGAATTGAATTAAGAAAAAAAAAACAATTGCAATAGAAATACACAATCTGTTAAAATTTCAACTGTCTACTATTACGGTTCATCAGATACAGCCCGCTGTCAGAAAGACAGACAACCGTTTGCCAACCTACGGGTACGGAACCCTAAAAATATAAAGTAGGTACCCTTGATGAAACTTCATTAACATACAATAAAGCAAAAAATATAATAAAACATGGCTAAATTTTAATATTCAAGACTAAAAGGAAAACGACCTTTTTTCATTGAGTTTGATATAAATAACAATACGAGGAATAACATAATATTACGCCTGTATTGCTTAGAGGGATAAGCAGAAGTATCCAGTACAGCCACATAGGTACAGTAAAAATATGTTCTAAATATCCCTCGGCAAAGTTTCGTCAGTCGTCGGATTTCTATCAGTTGCCCTTTGCACTTGGTGCAGACCGGACGCTCTCAATCGACTTGAAAGTATATAAAATTGTTAATACTCTTTTAACTTAATGTTATTTATTTTCAAAACGGTAGGAAACCTGCTAAAGTCGCAGGCACGACAGATAGGAAAATAGTTTTGCAGCTCTATATAGTTCACACGAAAATCAAAACAAAACAACAATGTACTTAGTTCTGAATTCAAATTATTATACACGATAAATCTAATAATTGTTGGGACATGGAAATTAGCATTCGTTTGTATTCGGAAATGCGATGATTCCCGAGGGACATTAAGAAAATTGAAATACTGTAGAAATATAGTATTTGGCTAAACTGGAAACAAGTCTACTTCTCAAGGAAAATTATTATGAGACTAGATTCTACCCGCAACTTCGACTGCGTGGATTTTAGAATTTTAGTTTTATTTAAATTGATGTGCTCGTAGATAAGTACTAACAGCTACACGGATCGATCCATCAGGTTAAGCTACGCTTGCCAGGGTTGGTCCGTGGATGGGTGACCATTTCTACACACCGAGACTCCTCCGTGCCTTGGAAAGCACGTTAAGCCGTTGGTCCCGGCTGTCATTCGTGAATCTTTGACAGTCGTTACGGGTCGTCAGAAGCCCGAAAGTCTAACAACCAGTCTTACCAAGGGGTATCGTATTACCTAATTACTGGGTTGTGGAGGTCAGATAGGCAGTCGCTCCATGTAAAATATTGGTATTCAGCTGCATCCGGTAAGACTGGAAGCCGACCCCAACATGGTTGGGAAAAGACTAGGTAGATTGACTTAAATTGATAGGTAACAGTCGTTAAGCCATGTCATTTATTGGGAAAAATTATCCTACGTGTTAATCTAGGTATAAACTATCTGTGTGCCAAATTTCACTCAAATCCGTTAAGCCTTTTTTGCGTAATTAAGTAACACAAACAACCAAACGTTCAAACTTTCACATTTATAATATTATACAAGTTTAATTATACAGGGTTATTGGATATACTTCGGCAATCCGTTAAGGGGATGTAGGAGAGAATGACCCCTATGCCAATGTCAACCATTTTCAAGTAATTTAAAATGTTATATTTTAAAATGTATGAAATCAATATATATTATAAAAGAAAGTGTACAATGTGCGTGCCGCTAAAACTCAGAAACGAGTGCCGGTACGATCAAGGAGGTTATATGGTGTGGTAGATCTCTATCACCCGTCCATGAAGAAGGTTCCCGTTTTTACCTGAAGGGCGTGCTTTTGAAGATATAAGGGTTGGAAGTTTCGCCCTCAAGAAATTTCTAGAACAGTCCAGAACATTCGAGAATATTCTGGAATGTTGTGGAATGTTCGAGAATATCCCAGATCATTGTGGAATATTCCAGAACACTTTCGAATGTTGTGAAGTATTCTGGAACATTGTGGACCATCCGAAGACTTTTTGTATGAGTGGAGCTACCTATTGATAGGGGTACATAAAGCAACATTCGTCGTGGGTTCGAACGTTCCAGAACACTTTCGAATGTAGTGGAATATTCTGGAGCATTGTGGATCATTCGAAGTCTTTTTTGTATGGGTGGGGGTACCCATTGGTACGTAGTACCTATAGAGCATGATGCGTCGTGGGTCTGAATTTCAATTTCACACCAGTGAAATGTGAGTAATCAAAGTGATACAGTGACAGAATATAAATCTTAGTTAGTGTATGTCTTGCCAGTTCTGAAGCAAAACGGCGAAACAAAAAGAACAGCAAAAAAAAACGACAGTCGAAGAGCGCGCACGAGAATGAGCACTATGCAAAGCAGAGTTCTTTTATCACAATCTCATATCAACTCCCTGAGCGAAGCCTGGTAACCCAGCTAGTAAATATATAAAACTTGAGTAACTGTTAATGCAGGAAAATGACAAAAGGAAGGAAAAATTTAGTTAGTATAGACATGATGACAACTACAACACAGTTTCAACTATTTTTTTTTTCTGGTTTGACTAACCAGGTGTCAGAGTTTTTATGCCACTCATGGGCCTCTAACTTGGCTTCACATGCCGTCGAGAACTATTTCTCAGGCATGTTTTGTTCACGATGTTTTCCTTCATCGTTTTTGAAGCAAGTGAATTATACAATAAGAATATGAATCGGAAAAGCCTTGGGTTCGACCTCGAGACCTATGACTTGGCATTCCAACGGTTACACCACTAGGCTATCACTGCTCACATTAATTTCTTTCCATAGAAAGTTACTGAAATATTGCATCAATATTTCAATCATCTTTGATCTAATTTTATTAATATTTGTTCCTGATTTTTGTATTAATCCAAATTTATTGATAATAATGATAAATAATTATAACACAAATGGAAGCAGTCACTGGCTCCTGAAATACAGGTACTCTTACCTAGCTCTGGAGCCAGGGTCTCAAATTTTTCTGTAACCTTTTTATGGCAATAAAGAATTGAATTTCCGTCAGTATAAAGTGGAGTGGGGGTCGCTACGTCACAAGTATAAAATTTACATACTCGTGACGTCATGGCGTCGTAATCTTTTGAATACGTAAAAAGAATAAATTACGTGTCCAATATTTTTTCTGATTGGCAAAAAAAATTTTTTTTTCTCACCATCCTCGTGTTCTCTCATCCAGCTACCAGCTACCATGCCAAGATGAACCTTCCCACCTTGCCTGAGAGTAACCTAGCCCATATATCCCTACTGGACATAATTATGTCTATATTCAAGAATCCCCAACAGTGATTGGTTCTACAGTCAATATTGCCTACTTATTGCCAGTCCGCAGTGGTGGCCTAGTGGTAATGACCAAGGCTTCAAGGTAATAGGTCGTGGTTTCGTACCAAAGCAGGCACCTTACTTTCTTTAATCACCACTGCTCTCAAAACGGTGAAGGAAAACATTGTGAGGAAACCGGCATGTCCTAGAACCAAAATTTCGTTATAAGTAGTCAGAAGTTCAAAAGTCTGACAACCAGTCTTAACAAAGGGGTATTGTGTTACCCATTAACTGGGTAGTGGAGGTCAGATAGACAGTCCTCCCATGCAAAATACTGGTATACAGCTGCATCTGGTTAGACTGGAAGCCAACCTAGTTGGGGTTGTAGTCTTCATATATAATTAATGTATACAACATATTGTAAAACATTTTAAAAGAGTAACGGCGGAGTTTCTTGCCCATTCTTCTCCATACGAAAACTATCTTTTGGAAGAGAATCAATAGTTTGGGTTGTAGTATTCAAATATAATTAATGTATACAACATATTGTAAAACATTTTAAAAGAGTAACGGCGGAGTTTCTTGCCCATTCTTCTCCATACGAAAACTATCTTTTGGAAGAGAATCAATGCTATTTTTTGGAAATTTTGACATTCAAAAGTACCTTTTATGTGCTGAATTGAATTATTTGACTTTGACTTTGGAAAAAGGCTAGGCAATTTTATTTTTCTATCTTTTCTCAGCTAAACACTGCCTAAGAGGTACAAGCAATGTTGTGGGAAAAAGCTAGTCTTAATTTTAATAATATGCAACAAACAGATTTCCCGTATCTGATAATAATACTTTTAATCTAGCAAAGATCATTGTTAATTACTGTGTTATTGCCATATTACATCATAACTTATGAGATTACGATGATTTTGTAGCATAATCTACCACTTCGATACACAGATCATGGCAGACTTATCTTAATAAGTGACGAGAACATCAATTTAATATGATAAGTTATCAGAGTGAAATCTTATATATGCTAACTAATATTATAACTGATCAGAGCTTTCTCGACTTGCTGAAGTATCCTAAGTGCCTGTTCACCTGCACCTCGGATGACCTAAAGGATGTCACTGATGCTGCAAACAACATGACCACCTACTGGTCTCATATAAAAATACCAACAAGCGGAGCACCATCAACATTAAAAAAAGAAGAAAATATTATAATTGGGAAAGCGAGTTTGTTTTTGTTTCTTACGCTTTGAACAGATTTCGATGAAATTTGGCACAAAGTTAAACCGTGACCTGGTTTTAGGACATAGGGTGCGTTTTATTCTGATAATCTCATGCAATCTAGACTTATGTGGCTAAAACTGCGGGGTGCAGCTGTTTTTAAATTAATTTGCCTTGGACTTTCTCGTTGGTCTAGTGATTGCAAGACCGAGAACTCGAAAAAGAGTTGGTTGGTCTTCTACTGAGCATGAGGTCTTGGCTTCGATTCCCAGGTCAGGCTAAGTCTTATTGGTTTTTTTCTATCAGGATTTCCTCAGTAGCAGCCCAGAGTCTGGATTTGTGCCCGGTTGATGGCAATAGGCTCGCCCCCTATTATATGAGACTTAAACATAACTGGCAAAATGTGGTGTATATGATGGGTACACCTCTGCCTAACCCTTCGGGAATTAAAGGCCTTATGTTTTCGCTTTCTAAAGAGGAAATTAGACATACAATTGACGCAAAATATATTGTTTGCGTTCACATCTAACCGATTACATACTTTCATGACGTTTGAAGACTAATAAAACACGTACAATATTAGTTTAAAACTCATAAATGGAAAACCCCACGAATAACCTAAAAAACCACACAAATCCTTAACAAATCCCTCTTTTATTGCACCCTAATCATTTTCCAACACTTCCAAGGCAATAGCGAGGTAAATTAATGCTAATTTATAGGTTTTTTTCCATCTTAAAAGCAAAGAAGTTTACGCCTTTTGATGGAGTTATCTTAAAACACGCCATAATACTAATTATTTAATGGACACTCACCAAGTAACTGCTTTTATTAATATCTAGGAACCTCTTGTAGCTATTTCTAGCCTGCATCAGTAAATTCTTTATTGTGCACGACATTTGTATCGTTTACAAAATCGATCGATCTCGCGTAAAAAATGTACCCGACCGACCAGTCAACCATATGACAGATGGAATTGCCATAACAAAATTATAAATACCCGGGTTGATGTCAGAGAGTCAGTGTATAAACTGCTTACTTGAAAATTAAGAATCCAAATAAGTTATTATTGAAAATTTGTTATAACGATTACTGATGTTATACGTTTTATTGGCCTAAGGCGTAACTAAATAAAGTATTTTATGTAAGTAAAGTATGAAACAAAACAACAATACATATTCATGTGTCTTAAAAAATAAGATATATGTTTATGAATGACTCATTGTTAACATTTTATGGCTTATAAATAGTGACTATTCAAGAGCAGTATGTTTTATAGCAATACTTTAGTGCATACAAAGACAGACATAAAGGAATATCATGAAGTGTCAGAATGTTATGATCGAGAATCCTTATCTTAAAGACGTGCTGTACCTACTGTTAAATTATTTCAACATATAAATCTGTAAACAAATAACTACTGTTGAAAACTTGACATATTTAAATAAATAATGAATGAACGTACAATGATAGTTATTTAGGAAAGTTTTCTTATAGTACGTCACAATCATAAAAAGACTATACTTGCCTTGCTCCTAATGAATTCATTAAAATAAAATTATTATTCAAGTTCACAAGAACTACGGGAAGTGATTGTTATGGCAATGTTGTTATGACATTCTTTTTTTTCCAATAACTATTGATTTTGACAATGTTATTATAATGTTACCTGCAGTGCAAAAAAAACCTCGTTTTTTTTCTTTAAGTAAAAAATTAAACAAACAAAATAATATTTTTATGCAATGGGTTATATACAAATCGTATTATTTGTGTTAGTATCAATAACTGTGCAACGGAATTCGCGGTTAATTTATCTGGCGTGAGTGCGTGACTAATGTTTTGTTACTTTAACGTCATATATTATGTACTATAAAACTGTTTATTTACGCCAATTAAATTGTTGTTACAAACTATGCGGTTGTTTGTTTTGTTACAAAAATAATATAATATAATTAAAAAAGTAAAAAAAAAAAACAGTTTTTATTAAGTATTCGAGTTATCATCCGAGACGATACGTCACAGATGGTTCGACGTTCAATGCAAAAAAAAAAAATAAAACATTTTTTGTGTAATATCTCCAGTTCAACATATTTACATAACTCTGAAAACCCAACAAAAGATTACCTTTGCCATTTCAACACGAGTATCACCTCCAATACAGTAACTAAAGGTTTAATTCTTTAATTTCGTTTTAAAAATCACCGATAAAATGTTTATTTGAATACGTCTGCACTTCACAATCTAAAAATATGTACTGACGGAGCCAGCATGAAGGGAAGAAGAGCACGGAAATTCGATAGCGTGACGTGATTGGCGTTTACACGGGTGCGAAAGAGATGAAGCATCGCGAATACAGCCGATCGTTACCGATATTCCGCGAAATGCTATCCTTGTTACGTGTCCACAAGGTTCGTCATAAATGATAAGGCGGCCAAATGCTGAAATCATTCATTTTATTCGTTCCATAGTCAAGTTTACTATTTGTATTTTATTACTGCGTTAATCATAATCAGCTGTTTAAATATTTATTAATAAAGTAGTACAGTGTACCTTCTGTAAAATGTAAATATGGTGTTATTTACTGTAAATTCAGCTTGAATATCATGCAGCAGTTTGTGTTTTGAAACTTAAGTACTAAGTAGGCACACCTACATTGTTTTGATCTGAAAGTTGCAATGTTATCAAAATATTTACGTCTGACGTCCAACTAGTCTAGGTTTAGGCCCATTCTTGATAATTATAAAATGAACGGAAATTGTAATAGTTTTGCTTATAAGAAGTTATGAGATAAAAACGGGCACGGTAGGTCAAAGATCACAGAGAAAAAAAAGAATTAAGCAAAATAAATCGTTTAGTTTTATCGTAGTGGTACTATGGGGGAAAGGCATAACTAAGCAGTTCGAAAACTAAATCCAGTGATCACGATGACCACATCTGTTTAACGCCCCCTTTTGCGTCGACCAATGAAACAAAATTACATGTTTTTTTGATGTTTATGTTTTTTGTAGGCTCTGTTACAATGATCAGTTGATCACAGATTTCTGACCCTTTTTCGACCAAAATGAATAGAACAAAAGAAACAAGAGGAGAGAGTTTCTAATGTTAATGTTTTTATACTTTACATTTTGTTTCAAGTAATTTCTCGAGTTCAGTTCGTTGCAAATTTGCAGAGCTTTCGGTAACAAGTTAAAAACTAAACTAACCATGTCTTTGTACCGTCTCACCACACAACAGAGGCATGAAATCCTGTTTCTGAAGGAGGAAGGATTAAACAATAGTCAAATTGCAGAAGAGCTGCATACGACGAGAAGTGCTAATTCTCAGTCTAGTTTGAATAAATGACTTTTTTTTACAATAAATGTTCTTCATTTCCACTGGTATTTTCTTTTATCCAAATTATTAAGTAATACTGTGTATTTCGATTTACTTAATTTCATAATAGAACTACCCAACTCACTGTACCTAATTCAGTTAACCCATAAACAGCAGATTTTTTTTGTTAAATTCCCGTTATGTTGAATGAAACGCACTTAAGGTCTGACAAGCATCGACCAGATAAAGAAAGAAAGAAAGAAAGAAAATATTTTTATTTGGGACACGCACAGGAAATACAAAAGATGTATGGTCGACGCCAACAACGCTTCTCTTTTGTCATCATTTTATGAACAAAGTAGATTCATTCGTTCAATAAATTTATCTAGGTCTTGTTTATAATAAATATTAGGTACGGATTAAATAGCAACTGTCGAAGTAACAGTACAGGCACGGGATGTGAAAGAACAAGAATTTCACGCGGACAAAGTCGCAGGCAGAAGCTAGTTATTTTCCATTCCACTTTCCCCTTGTTTATAGCTGAATTAATATAAAATTTGTTTTTTGATTATTTTAATTTTAAATACCTAGTTTTCTAGACTTTCTACTTAACCATTTAGGGCCGAGAAACATCTGGTGAAGTCAAACGCAGCGCGGTCGTCACTGCCAAACAAATATCGACCTTGCATCAGTTCAAATAAAATTGAGAACAAATAAACTTTCATTAGCTCGAGAGCGTATCTATAGGGGAAAAAGGTGCGCATCTCAGGTTATTTATTTTCCACTTTATTTTAAGGTTGGTAATGTTGATATTTGTTTGGCTTAGAAATTGTTATTTTATGGTACTCATTATTTATGTAAATATATTATGGAACTCCATAACGGGGCCGGGGTATAAAATTAAGTTTATTTACTCAAACTGCTTTGTCTAAACGGTGATTAGTAATTAGGTGCATTCCTTGAGAAGGGGTTATGACTAGAGCTAATTTAAAACAAACCAATATGACCGGTGGTTATAGAGTTTTGCGCTTTTATTCTCACCGACCCAGATGATGATGATGAGTACAGTATACAGATACAGACGCCTCCCGTCATTCCTACCTCGCTGCCGAGGTCCTTTGCGATCGCGTCCGCGACCCCGAGTAATTTATACTCCTCCCCGATTCTTGCTCGAAAACGAGTTGCCAGCAGTTGTTGTAGCTGTGCACGTAGCCTTAAATTCCCCGATTAATAATCATGATCAAAACCTTGATCCAACCCGTCCCATCTTTGATGTCCTCCCTCCGGTGACGCCATAAGCCGAGCCTCGTACCCCAAAGGCGGTGCCCTTAACGAGCGTTCACCTAGCTTTTTAGCTTAGTTTGTATGCCCCTAGCTGGAGGCTTTGAGTTTAGCAGCTTAAGGCAACCACAGGGTTGACCGGTTAAATAGTCCTCAGAAGTCGGCTATGAGATGCCTTACAGAAAAAAAAAAGGTTTTGCGCTTTTAAAGTTTTATGAAAATTTCCCGCCTCTTGCCCAAAAACTGCTAATTGTGAGAAATCTATCCAACTGACTGAGATGCTAATTTTATACTTTTCGGATAGCATAGAAAACCCATTTATCAAAAAAAACCTTGTCTCAAACGTGCTCAAACGACCGAACGAACGTTTTTACTGTGTTCTTTTCATTAACAAAAACAAGGGACTCAGCAAAAATCTAATATTGCGGTGCTATTGGTTGATGAGATTTTATAGCGGCCGAGCGCTGCAAGCAAAAATAGTCTTTAAGGTGCTTAGTTATGCCTTTCCTCGATAGTACCTACTAGACTTTTAAAGTCTTAGAACCTACGTATAATATAAATTTATGTATTCAAATGTTTTTATTATTGATACAATAAGCCTGAAGAGTTTGTCTGTGTTTTAACGCGCTAATCTCTGGCACTACCAGTCGGATGTGAAAAATTGTTTTTGTGTTTCGTCACCTCTAGTTTGCCGTAGAGGTGACGAAACAATGCAATTGCAATTGAAAATGAATTTTACATTCTAAAGGTAGGTACCGCGGTTTTCAAAACGGTACTTTTCTTTAAATATTATCAACGGTTTGTCAATATCTGAAAGAAGAGAAGAAGAGAAGATTTGTTAATATTGTCGAGGATCACAAATTAATACACATTCGTTACTTTACGTCATCATACATAGAAATTAATAGATATTTATTCATACCCTAACGTACGAAAATGGTGGGTACCTACTTTCTTTACTAAATAATACTAAAAATATCCAATTGAAACTTCGTTGAACTTTCGTAAGTTTCGTAAGTTTGCCAAGGTATGAATAAATACCTATCTATTAACTTTTATAAATTTTCATTTACTATGTTTTTTTTTAAAATCTTTATTAATAACAGGGGGTTTTTGTCCATACGGATATGCCAACCCCATCGTACCTTATCAACTATTTAACATTAATTAAAATATAACACTACAACTATAAACTACTACAACTGTATATTTTTATTATTTATGTTAAAACATAGTATGTCAATTTCGTAAGTTTACTAGGTAATCATCGAACTAAAATGAGAAGCAATTAAGATCATTCTCATTTTTGCATATATTTTTTGTACATTTGTATTAAAAAATGAAATACTTATATTATTTCTAAATTCATATCTACAATCAATCGGAGTCGGTTATATTAATAGGATTTTTATTAAAACTTACACAATATAAATAATTTTTTAAATCATCGTTACAAAACTGACGAAAACATCACCTCCCTGCCGTGTGCAACATCAATTTAAGATGCTACAGAATAAAATAAAATAATTATATCAATAATAAATGAATTAATTCATATGGCTTTACTCATCATTATGAACAACTTTTAGTATGGGACGAGTTATGCGAACATAAATGTAGGGAACACTTGATTTCTTTTTCGTGATATCAGGGGGCCCACCACCAGCTCATAAAGCAGTAAGTATTATTTTAATATTACTTCAGTGTGGGAAAGAGATGAAGCTCTACAGGACGTATAGCTCCATCTCTTTCTCCCACTGAAGTAATATTGAAATAATACTGCTTTTGAGCTTGTGGTAGGCCCCTTGGTCATCAGGGTTTGGTCCCATACTAAATGTTGTTCATAATGATGAGTAAAGTCACGTGTTTAAGTTTGCACACTGGTTAAAAACTTACCCTATATCACTCAAAATCGTCCAAAATCGAGTTATTATATTCTTCCTTAGCGTATAGTAGAAAAAACGTTTCTGTCAACACGCTTTGCTAATGATCCATACAACACTGAAGACCATGTCAACACAATCATGATGTATAAACCGTAGTTTTTCACGGCATGAAAAACGTATAGCAATTTTATTTTAGGTCCATCGTCTTCACATATAATTTCTGTATGTAATTAATAATGTAAGTAGGTACCTATTAAATACAAAATATTGCATAACATAAAAAAAGTAAATATCTTTACAAGACTTTCCTGGCCATTCTTCTCCATACGAAACTATCTCTTGGAAGTGGCGACTACAATCAATGATATTTCCTTGTTAATTTTGACGTTCAAAGTGCCCTACAAGTGGCTTTTTTTAGATGATTTAACGTCGACTTTGTACACATTGCTTTTACGTGAAAACTATTAGTCTGGAAAGAAGGCCATTAGCTTAATTCCGATCTAGCTTTTCGTACCTACCTACTACTACACACGGCCACGCTAAGTCTGCATAAGTTAAAAACGGTGGAATTTGAAAATCTATAGATGGCAACACCATCTGTACTACGAAAAAATTACTTGATACTTTGCTTATCATTTTGTTTTGATAGGTTATTTTGTTTATATTCTGACTTATTCCTGGTAAAGAATAGTCACTTTAGCACGATGCTGTGTGGATTTGATATAGTTTTGTCATCGTATGGAGGTAGAGCATAGGTACGACATAGTCTATTACACATAATCTATTAGGCAAAAATCAAAAGGCAAAATATCAAAAATCATCAGATCTAATTTCACGTCAACTTTTCGATATTTTGTAAACATTATCGTTTTTGATTAAGGAAGACATCGTGCTGTTCGTTCACATCTTGGAATTTACATATAATTAATTACATTTAATAACTCCCGCACTCTACTTTTAATAGGTGTAACCATTTTTCTACTTTATTTTGTGAAAACAACTTTTATTGTAAGCAATATGACATTTCAAGTAAGTACGCCGAAACTGACATAACTGACTGACTGATGTAAAAGTTTACCAATAAATTTTTTGGGGTTGCCTATTTATTTCATTGCAGACTTAGCGTGACCAGACTTTACTATATTTTTATTTCACTTCAACATGGCGAAAGGATCGCAATAGGGCCGGTATTTAATCTCATTAAAGCTAATATATATATACTCTAAGGATTTACTGGTATTTTGTGTAAAAATAGATATGAGACATCTAAAGAAATCCTGTTAATAAAGGTTCTTAGTAGTAAAACATTTACTTGAGCATTAAACGAACAAAAATGATGGAACAAACCTACTATTAATTTTTATTATATTTTTACAGGCAATGGCCCAGAAAATAATATAGGTATAATGAGTATTTGATAAAAGTTGGCAGCCCTACTAGGGATTGACATTATTGACAGCTCACTGAGCTCACTTCAAAATCAAAATCAAAATATTTTTATTTCACATAGACCTACATGGGCACTTATGAAACGTCAGAAGCTAGGTGCACGGTTCCAATTGGTCGTTTCCTATGGAGAAGAGCCGGCAAGAAACTCCACGGTTACTCTTTTAAAAATAATTGGCTTTTACATTTTTTTTCAAATAACAGTGTGACTAGGTATGAGAGGACAGTGTAGGTATTTCAATAAGTACCAGGTACTTAAGAAAATAGAAAATGATCAACAAATCTACAGTCCACTAAGCCTACAGTATTCTCACATTCACAAAATAGAAAAGAGTCTATACAAAAAATATATAAATTAATAAAAATAAAAACCTCTTTTAATTAAACGCAATTACATTATTGCTATTACAACTGAAATAAATCTGAATAATTATCATATGCAAAAAAGCCACTAATAAAGAGTTGAAATTAACTCGTAGCTATATAATGTCAAAAATAATACGATGAATATGTCAAGGATGAATGTAAAAAAATAAGATAATAATAAATATGGTAATTTGGGAGCAGTTAATAGACTCTTACATAATTATGCCGTTAATGAGATACCAGGGAAGCCACCTGTGCAGAAGGAATTATTGCCAAATTTCCTTGTCTTCAACATAGTCTTTAATTTTGTAATATGCTTTCTTGATAAGAACACGTTTGATGTGGGTTTTGAACTTCCCATCGCTAAGTTCTGTAACAGACTTTGGCAACTTGTTATAAAAGCGGATACTGTTTATAAGAAATGACTTGCTTGTTTTAGTTAATCTAAATTTGGGTATCACAATTTCATGTCTACTACGTGTATTTATATTATGGAAATCGCTTCTTATTTTGAAAAGTCCTAAGTTTTTGCGAACATGCAAAATACTTTCTAAGATATAAAGAGAAGGCAGAGTCAGTATGTTAATTTCTTTAAATTTGTCTCTAAGGGACTCGAGAGGACCCATTTTATAGATCGCGCAGATTGCCCTCTTTTGTTGAATGAAAATTGAATCTACGTCAGCTGCCGATCCCCACAGCAGAACGCCATAAGACATAATACTGTGGAAATAAGCAAAGTATACTAACCTAGCTGTGGCTATATCAGTCAACTGCCTTATTTTTCTAACTGCATATGCAGCTGAACTTAATCTACCTGAAATAGTTCTAATGTGGGCACCCCATTGCAATTTTGAATCTAAAGTAATGCCTAGGAATATAGTTTCCGTTATTGCATCTAGTTCTTTGCCATCAAGTTTTAAATTTAGACCTACTTGAGGTACATTTGGTAATGAAAACCTAATACATTTAGTTTTGTTCGCATTAAGTAAAAGATTATTAGCTGCGAACCATTTTGAAAGAACAGCCAGACTATCATTGACATGTAAGACATCTGTATCTTTCCTGTCTATTTTAAAAATAAGAGAAGTATCGTCAGCAAATAAAATTATATCCGATAAGTTAGCCATCATGTAAGGAAGATCATTTATATAAACTAGAAATAAGAAAGGGCCGAGAATTGAACCTTGAGGCACGCCCATTTTAACTAGAGACCCCGTAGACGTCGCCCCATTAACGTTTACTTTTTGCTCCCTGTTGGATAGATAGGAAAGAACAAGATCAGCAGCTTGTCCACGAATTCCGTAGTGGTGTAATTTACAGATCAGTGTACAACGCAGTCAAACGCTTTTGAGAGGTCACAGAAAATGCCAATTGCATCCTGGGACTTCTCCCAGGATTCCAAAATGTGAGTGATGAGTTTTACTCCTGCGTCAGTCGTCGACCTACCTTTCGTGAAACCAAACTGGTGACTATGTAAAATCCCATTTGCATTCAAATGTGACAACATCTGGTCTAGCATGATTTTTTCATATATTTTACTCAATGCTGGTAGCACAGATATTGGTCTATAATTTGAGGGATCACTCTTACTACCCGATTTGAAAATTGGTACTATTTTACTATGTTTCATTAAATCAGGAAACGTACCGCTATCTAAACATTGATTAAATATGCCAGTTAGAACAGGCGCAATTGTGTCAATGATATTTTCAAGAATCTTAACGGAAATCCCCCATAAGTCTTCAGTGTTTTTTTATGTTAAGACTTTTGAATGCTTTTTTAATTGTGAAAATAGAAATGGGCTTGAATTCAAAACTTGGAATGTTGTTACCGAAGTGTTCTTTTAGAAGAGATTCAGCTAGTATAGATGATGAGGGGAGAGATTTCGTAACCTCTATTGGGATATTGGTAAATAATTTTTCTAGTGTCTCAGCAACTTTTAATTTATCTGAAATGGTTTCATTATCAATTTTTAAAGACAATTCATTCTGATCTCGCTGTTTTGTGTTTCCAGTTTCTTTGTTAATTACCTGCCACACAGTTTTTATTTTATTGTTAGAAATATTAATTTTGTTACTTATTAATTTAGATTTAGCTTGGGCGCAGACTCTTTTAAATATCTTAGAATAGTTTCTTATATAATTATGAATTGCTTGATCAGAAGTCAGTGATTTTTCGTTATATAAATTATATAAAATATCTCTGCTTTTTCTAATGCCAGGAGTGGCCCATTCATTAAATTTTGGTTTGGTATTGATTGTTACTGTTTTTACAGTACATGCTTTATTGAATTCTTGGCATACTGTAGAAAATAATGTACTGTAGTTTGTGTTGGGGTCTTGTGAATCAAAACTAGCTGTTGAAAGATTGCTAAGAACATTATTATTAAATATCTTCAATTTATTTTTAGTAAGTAGTCTTAACTGAAGAGTTTTATCTAAACGTAACTTTTTATCTGATTCAAAGGATATAAGTTGACCTGTATGATCAGACCTGACGCCACTAATTAGGGACCAATCTCTTATTTTACAATTAGTAAATACATTGTCTATGCATGTAGCCGAGGTTGCTGTTATTCTAGTTGCTACATTAAATATACATTTGAAATTGAAAGATTTAAACGATGAGATAAGCTTATATTTATCCGGTGAATTTACTAATAGATCAATATTTAGGTCACCACAAACAAAAACTATTTTATTATCTCTAGTAAGTTTAGTTAGTATTTCTTCCATTATGATTAAAAATGATGACAAGTTTGAGGCTGGTGGTCTATAAACACATAAGAAAGTATGGCCTTCAACCTCTGCACATGCTACCTCACATAAGCGATCAACAGAGCAAGCAGTGATATCCTTCCTTTCCTTATATTTGAGAAAACTATTACATAATATCAAGGTACCACCCCCTAATGAAGACCGGTTGTACGCACTGGCAACTGAAAAATTATTTACATTAAACGACATTCTATCTGGTTTTAACCAGGTTTCACAAAAACATAAGATATCCATACAATATTTGTCTATTACTTACTATATATTATATAGTATACTTCACCTAGGGTTACCATCCGTCCGGATTTGTCCGGACATGTCCGGACTTTTAGACTGTCCAAACTTTGTCCGAGTCTTTAATTTGTCCGGATTTTTGGCTTAGATGGAATACGAGTAATAAAACTTATTGAAGTAATACCAAATACGTATTTATTTATTAACTTCTCATTCATCTAAAAATTTTTTTTTTTTTTAGCAACTTAACGATATCAAACAATAATTGGATTTTGTGACTAAAATCTAAAATCCAGACTGTTATTGAAATGTCAGCAATTTTGAAATTTCTAAATGGTATCCCTAACTTCACCTATGTTTTCTTGGAAAGATTTTACAGAATATAGGTACCTACTGGTTGGAGTAGAAAGACTGATCACTTGATCAGTCATTCAGTCTATTCGATATGACTTATGTGACTGGCACTTGGCAGTAGACTAACAGATGCCTGCGATTTCAGAATGGATATAAGTCAAAAGTCTTATATTCAAACTAGGCTGAGAATCAACACATAACACAGTTCGAACGTCAAAATTACATAACACAGTTCCCCAAACCATCCGCACTTCACCACTTCCTAGTGCTTTAGCTGGGCAGAAGAAGTTGCGCAACAAACTGTCCAGCTAGGGTTGCCAGGCTCAAAAATAGAAAAGCCGGACACAGATTCATATTTAAACGAAAATTTTGTCCTAAAAGCCGGACACTGGGAAAAATATTGATACTTTTATTTGTGTATTTATTATTTTTATTCATACACTCATTTCGTCTGAGCCGCCGAGCACCGCCCACCCCGCGCCGGCTGCAAGTCCTGAGAGATTGCGAGTCAAGCGTGTCCGCGTGAGTTGGTCGCGCCCTTTCGTTTGGCATCTTTTGGCGGGACGGGGTTGACCAAAAGTCTAACAAAAGCCGGACAGGCTGGGCTTGTGTATATTTGGCCGGGCACGATTGTGAAAACTTGACACCTGGGAACACTAACCCCAGTAGCAGACAGGCACAAGCTGTGCAGGAGTTATTCACTCGCCCGATGTCATTGGTAGATTTTTGACAGTCGTTACGGGTAGTCAGAAGCCCGAAAGTCTGACAAGCAGTCTTACCAAGGGGTATCGTATTACATAGTAACTTGGTTGTGGAGGTTGGCAGTCGCTCCGTGTAAAATTATGTATTTAGCTGCATCCGGTTAGGCATCCGGTTAGACAGGAGGCCGACCCCAACATATTCGTGAAAAGGCTACGCAGATAATGATCATTAAAGATGAGACTTGAGACACCACGTGATTTGACTTGCGCAGTAGACGATTTATAGGTCTTTTTAGCGATATGAGGTCTGCGCCGGAGCGTTATCGGGGCGGGCGGAAAGAGCGGCAGGAGGCGCGGTCAAGTATCATCTTTAATGGCACAACTTGTATGCGATTGGCGCGTTCTCTCTCCAGAAGTCTATTAGATCTCCTAGTCTATTCAAAACATCGAAAAAGATCTGGGTGATCCGAAGGCCTCGTCGTTCAAAAGTGCCTTTTATGTGCCCAATTGAAATTGGGACTTTGGCTTCTGTTCTAATTTAGGTGACGCCTGTGCATTCAAAGATACACGCGCAATGGTTTCCTCAGCCTCCATGCAAGCGCTGCAAATTGAAATGTCCGTTATGCCTATTGTGTGGAAATGTTTGTTTTTCGAAAAGTTACCCGTGATAGTATAAAAATATTGTACGGTAGTACGGAACCCTTCGTGTGCGAGTCCGACTCGCACTTGGCCGGTTTTTTTTCACCAATGTCCGTAATGACCAGTGATCGGAGTAGGTAGATTGATTTTACGTACTCGCATCATGAATAGTCAAAGAAATTATAACATGGAGAGGCCTTTTTTCCAGGATTTCATTTTGGTTCTTACGGGACTGAATCAAATATTGTAAAAGTAAGGATTTTTAAACTTTTAAACTAAATTAGAAATTTATAGAATGCGATAGATAAACATTTAAAATTGTTTTTTCTTATTTATCAAGTAATAAAGTGAATCTTACTGTTGTGCGTCCATTCGAAACTTACATAATATGACTAATTTAGTAGTTATTTCTTGTAAGTATATTATCTGCTGCTTGTAATTGTTACTATTCTTGAATAAATAAAAATTTATTTTTATCTTCCAAAAAAAAAAACACTACATAGCAAAAATAACTTTAATTTCGGAAGTCGCTGTCTTTAGTATTGATTTTTTGTTTTTTGCCACCGACTTCCGAAATTAAAGTAATTTTATGCTTTGTAATTTTTTTTTTAAAGTCGGTTGATTATTTTTTGTAACAAGTTTTTATTTTTCACTTTTTAGTTTTGGTACCTACCCAACACAAATTCGAATACCACTACCTGCTACGTAAATAAAAGTGAAATGAACTTTATATCATCCACATACTAAGTAGGAAAAAAATACGTATTATTGAAGCCAACTCAAAAACTATCCAAGCAAAGTTAATAAAATTTATATGGAACCACTTTGAGAGTATACCCTTTCAAACAAAAAAATAATTTTCAAAATCCGTCCATAACTGACGGAGAAATCAGTGGACACACATATGTAGCTGTACTATTGTGAGTCAAAGTCAAACTCAAATCATTTATTTCATGGCCCATGTATGGCACGTTTGAACGTCAAAATTTACAAAATAATATAATTGATTCTAATCGCCCCTTCCAAAAGGTAGTTTTCGTATGGAGAAGAATGGGCAAAAAACTCCACCGTTAGTCTTTTAAAATGTTTTACAATAGTTTTTATAAGTACGTACATTAGTTAAATAATTATATGTGAAGACGATGCACCTAGAATAAAATTACTATACCACAATAAGTAAAAAGAATTAGAAATGAAGCAACGACAGATAATTTAATTTTGTGATAGATACATGGTGCTCACATATTTACAAACATTGTAAAAGAGACGATTTTCCTAATGTTTTTAAAATTAATAAGTCAGTGTGTGAGGAAGTAATCACAGAATGTAAAATCAATGTCATATAACACAAAATTTTAAATTTTACAATTAAATTAGCAACCTGTTTGACTCTAAATTGTCGTATGGAGCAGGACCAGCATGTGTCCAAGCACTCTTATCTTGGATATAATCCTCTAATTTGTAATGTACTTGTTTACAAAGTGTACTTTTAATATGAGTTTTAAATTTTCTTTCATTTAATTGCAATATGTTACAAGGTATTTTGTTGTAACATTTAACACAGTACCCCATAAAAGATGTATATACTTTAGACAATCTGAAAAATGGTTGATCTAGTTTATCTTTATTTCTAGTACTAAAATTATGTCTATCACTTATTTTATTAAAAAGATGTGGATTTTTTCTTACGTACATAATATTTTCATAAATGAATTGGCAAGGTACCGTCTCATAATATTAATCCTAACGGTGAGCTAACGGGAACGCCCTTCGTTAGTTAACATACTGCATAATAATAAAGAGCCAAGTGTCTGTGGTTAGCTTGTTTATGACAATTTAATCGTTTCACTGGTACAAAGATTACAAAGTAGTTTTTAATTGGTTCTGGAAAAACCACAACTAAGTAATCTATAATAAATACTTTTATAATTTATTATAAAGCTAAAGAGTTTGTTTGTTTGAAATCGCAAATCTCTAGAACTATCCAGTCGGATTTGAAAAATAGCCCAGTTCTTGACGAAGGTTATAGGCTATTTATCATCACGCTACAATCCTTACGAGTCGAGCAAAACGAAAAAAGTCAGAAAGAACGCTGAGCGAAAATGAAGTTATAGCGCGGGCGCGAAATGTGCCTGTTATTTTAGAATATAACATTGTTGTAATGTAATGTTTTACGACTTTCACGCGGCCGAAGTCGCGGGCAGAAGCAAGTATGTGGATTTTGGTGGCTTCCACGCGGTCAAACGACTTATATTAGAATAATAATTATCATGGAAAAACCGGGCTCTTCAAAATATATAAACACTCATAACTTCAATAATAAATATTTAAGGGGCTCCCATACAACAAATGTGATTTTTTTTCCGTTTTTATATACATAATGGTACGGCGTTCCGTACCATTATGTGTGCCGGTATCCGTGCGCGAGTCCGACACCCACTTGGCCGGTTTTTTGTAATTTGTAGGACTCAGTATCAGGTTGCATGTTGATCTTAATATAATTCGCGACCGTATCAAATGTTATTAATAGAATTAGAGTCATAAAAATCATCAATACAACTCTTAAGTTCATGTGTTTGTGTGATCCCATTGAATGACTATTTCATGAAATCACGATATTTGAGGCCAATTCTAACTTAAGGAGTTGTATTGCTGGTTCTAATGATTATAATTCTATAATGCCATATTTGTTACGACCTGACACTGACCTGCAAATTGCAAAAAAATAACGTAAGAAAATTTAAATTTCGCGGACTATGTTAGCGCATCCCCCTTAACGTGCTTTCTGTGTTTATCTTGGATTATCACCAGTGATCGGCGTAGGTAGATTGATTTGGGATCAATGAACTGGCACGTATATATTAGTATGCATATGCCACCGGGATTCCGAGATTTTGATATTATTACGATTTTTTTAAGGAATTTCAAATGTTGTAATGTGTAGAATAAAGAATACATCAATATGAATAAGAAATGTTTAACTCTTTTGCTGTTATTGTATTGAATGCGAAAAAATATTAAGAAGTTTAAAAAGATATTTTTGAAAATCCTGGAATCCCGGACGCATATCCATACTAATATATATACGTGCCAGTTCATTGATCCCAAATCAATCTACCTACTCCGATCACTGATGATAATCCAAGATAAACACAGAAAGCACGCTAAGGTAGTCCGCGAAATTCAAATTTTCTTACGTTTTTGTATAGGAACCTCTTAAATATTAATTTTATTCTGTTTTTTACTACTTGTTGTTATAGCGGCAACAGAAATACAGCATCTGTGAAAATTTCAACTGTTTAACTATCACGGTTCATGAGATAAAGCCTGGTGACAGATAGACGGAAAGCGGAGTCTTAGTAATAGAGTCCCGTTTTACCCTTTGGGTACAGAACCATAAAAACCTAAAAAAAAAATGAATTTCGCGTGCTATCTTGACACATTCGCCTTAAGAATTGAAAAAGTCATATTCACTTGCCCGGATTTGAATTTAATTACTGCTTTCTCAATAAAATGTTTTAAATCTCTTAACATTTTATTTTATTGCATACATTCATAGATTTTTTTACCTTTTTAGGGAGTTAAAAAGAAGGAAAGGAGGACATACAAAAAAATAATTATATTATTTATGACAATACGATATTTATTTAATTATACTTAACAGTAAACTTACAAAATAATAATTGATACTGTCAGTATGGATCATTTATTTACAGTATCCAGCGACCCAGCCAGGTTCCTTGTGGCAAAATCCGGAGCAGCAGTTTCCTTGGCTGCCATCAGGTTGACACCCGTCGCGATTCTTAATGCAGGCAGCAACTTGGGCTGGTACGAACATGGCCACAACCATGAAGATGGCGAACAGGAAGAACAGATTGAATTTCATGTTGATTTTGGTAATTTGCTGATTCGTTATATCAAGAAGAACTGTTTGCTGTGGTAGTGCAGGCTACTCTGTGACTTGATTGGAAGTTACGAGTGTTTATATACTTTTGCGGAGCCCGGTTTTTCCATGATAATTATTATTCTAATATAAGTCGTTTGACCGCGTGGAAGCCACCAAAATCCACATACTTGCTTCTGCCCGCGACTTCGGCCGCGTGGAAGTCGTAAAACATTACATTACAACAATGTTATATTCTAAAATAACAGGCACATTTCGCGCCCGCGCTATTATTTCGTTTTCGCTCAGCGTTCTTTCTGACTTTTTTCGTTTTGCTCGACTCGTAAGGATTGTAGCGTGATGATAAATAGCCTATAACCTTCGTCAAGAACTGGGCTATTTTTCAAATCCAACTGATAGTTCTACAGATTTGCGCGTTCAGACAAACTCTTTAGCTTTATAATAAATTATAAAAGTATTTAGTATAGATTACTTAGTTGTGATTTTTCCAGAACCAATTAAAAACTACTTTGTAGTCTTTGTAATGTCTTTGTACCAGTGAAACGATTAAATTGTCATAAACCAGCTAACCACGGACACTTGGCTCTTTATTATTATACAGTATGTTAACTAACGAAAGGCGTTCCCGCTAGCCCACAATAGTACAGCCACAAGAAAAAAAAAAAGTTTGCTGTTTGCTTCTCTTTTGTGTGTCCACCGATTTCTCCGTCAATTATGGACCGATTTTGCAAATTCTTTTTTTGTTTGAAAAGGTATATACACTCTCAAAGTGGTTCCATATAAATTTTATTAACTTTGATTGGATAGTTTTTGAGTTGGCTTCAATAATACGTATTTTTTTCCCACTTAGTATGCGGATGATATAAGTTCATGTCTCTTTTATTTACCTAGCAGGCAAATAAAAGCGAATTTGTGTGGGGTAGGTACCACAACTAAAAAGTGAAAAATAAAACATTTTACAAAAAAAAAAAAACAACCAACTTCAAATTCTTCTTCTTTTTTTTTGTAAAAAGTTTTTTGTGAATATTTTACTATAACAAATGTTTATTTTTTTGCATGTATGCACACGTTACTATTTCGGGTTAGCGGGAACGCTCTTCGTAAATTAACTTACTGTATATAAATAAACGAATATTTCTTAATTTGATTCACAACGATGTTATAGTGGTAGTATTATCAGATAAGACATTAATTACTGCACATTGGTCTCGCTGGAGGGGCTTGTGCCTAAGTAATAACAGCCGCACAGATCAAAGTCGAAGTCAAATAATTTATTTCAAATAGGCTCAAGTATGGTACTTTTGAACGTCAAAATGTACAAAATAATAGAATTGATTCTAGTCGCTCCTTCCAAAAGGTAGTTTTCATATGGAGAAGAATGGGCAAGAAACTCCACCATTACTCTTTTAAAAAGTTTTACAATAGTTTGTGTAAGTACGTACATTAGTTGAATAATTATATGTGAAGACGATGCACCTAGAATAAAATTACTATACCACAATAGGTAAAAAGAATTTAAAATGAAGCGACAGATAATTTAATTATGTGATAGATACATGGTGCTCACATATTTACAAACATTGTAAAAGTAGACGATTTTCCTAATTTATTAAATTAATAAGTCAGTGTGTGAAGAAGTAATCACAGAATGTAAAATCAATGTCATATAACACAAAATTATAAATTTTACAATTAAATTTGCAACCTTTTTGATTTTGTCTTGATTCTAAATTGTCATATGGAGCAGGACCAGCATGTTTCCAAGCACTCTTATCTTGGATATAATCCTCTAATTTGTAATATGCTTGTTTACAAAGTGTACTTTTAATATGAGTTTAAATTTTCCTTTCATTTAATTGCAATGTGTCACAAGATATTTTTTTTTTGTAACATTTAACACAGTACTCCATAAAAGATGTATGTACTTTAGAAAATCTAAAAATGGTTGATCTAGTTTATCTTTATTTCTAGTATTAAAATGATGTCTATCACTTATTTTATTAAAAAGATGTGTATTTTTCCTTACACACATAATACAATATTTTCATAAATGAATTGGCAAGGTACCTTCCGCCTGACGCAGGTCCTTACCGGAGACGGTTGTTTCGGGAGGTTCCTGTTCAGGATAAGGCGGGAGGAAACGCCCGGGTGTCACCATTGTGTGGATCGCCCGGAGGATACGGTGGAGGTCTGCCCGGCTTGGGTGAAGCATCGCCGTGTCCTCGTGGAGGCGATCGGCGGCGGTGATCTCTCGCATCCGACCCTGGTTCAAGCCATGGTACGGAACGAGAGGAAATGGGAGGCCGTCACCTCCTGCGAAGCGGTAATGCTCGCGAAGGAGGACGCGGAACGCGTAACGGAGAGGCAAATTTCGCGCCCTCACGCCCCTACCCACCGTAGGAGGAGACGCCCTGGGCGTCAGGAATCGCAGGCCGTTTTCCGGCCACCGTAAGCGCGGGCTTGCGGTCGGTGAGCAATGGGTAGCTCACCGTCCGGTAAGGATCAGACCCGGGTCGATGGCGCGTTGTGTTCCACGCGCGCCTCAATGAGATGTCAGCAGAACTGACGGGGCCGGCAAGGGTCGATGCCTGCCGGGGGTGCGAAGAAAACTGCAAGGAAGATCGTGGCCCTCGGCAACAGGGCAACTGAAGGAACACAGGTGGGTTTTAGTCAGTAAGAGTCCGACACGCCCGCCCTCCCGCTCCGCCCAGAGCGAGAGAAGTTATTTGATAATTTCCCGACCAAAAAAAAAAGGTACCGTCATAATATTAATACTTTTAAATAGTTTCCTGAGAGATTCGCGGCGACATAGATTATAAATGGCTCTGTCAGATCTCTTTTGCAAAATAAAGATGAATTTAATGTCAGCAGCCCGACCCCACAGCAAAATGCCATACGACATAATGCTGTGAAAGTAGCTAAAATAGACCAAACGCGCGGTTTCTACATGTGTTAACGTGAGTCCTAGGAAAACCGTTTGATTAATAAATTCCAGTTTTTCTCCATTCAATATGATGTCACATTCGCTACTTCTAACATTAGGTAATTTAAACCGAATGCATTTGTTTTTTTAAAATTTAATACCAAATTATTTACTGTAAACCAATCTTGGACTTGCAGAACAGAGCTATTCACGTCTTCAAGATTTTGTGAACGTCAGTTTATTTTAAAGATTAATGATGTGTCATCTGCAAATAACACCGTCATCGGTTGATTTTGAAGTAATTGGAATGAATAATTAATGTAAACTAAAAAGAGGAATGGACCCAATATCGAACCTTGAGGAACGCCCATTGCCATTCCAGACCCTAATGAGTTTACGCCGTTTACCTGAACTTTAACCTTTCTATCTTTCATGTATGATCTAAGTAAATCAAGAGTTGTATTCCTAATCCCATAGTACTCTAGTTTCAGCAGAAGTGTCTCATTGTCTACACAATCGAACGCCTTCGGGAGGTCGCAGAAGATTCCAATGGCATTTTGTGCTTCTTCCCACGCGTTAAAAATGTTCTTTATTAGGGTGACACCGGCGTCAGTGGTACAACGCCCTTTAGTGAAACCGTACTGTTGTTCATGAAAGATGGAATTTTTATTTAAAAATGTAACATTTGATTGTGCATCAACTTTTCAAACACTACTGAGAACTGGCAGAATTGATACAGGCCTATAATTGTTGGGTTCTTTACGATTACCGGATTTGAACAATGGAACTACTTAAGTACTGTGTTTCATGAGATCCGAAAAGACTCTTTGGTCTATACTGGTGTTAAATATGTAAGCTAAATAGGGCGGAATGGTTTCGATTATAGATCTATAGACTTTTACAGTCACTCCCCAGAGATCTTCTGTTGATTTAATTTTAAGATCTTTAAAAGCTTTTATAACAGCCTGGGGGTTTGTATGCTGAAACCTAAACTCCAAAGGGCATGCCTTCACATTCTGCTGCCTTAAAACTACTGAAGCTTTAAAGCTTCAGTAGTTTTAAGGGGAATTAGCAAAAAAGTTTTCAAATTCTTGAGCTATTTCTATATTTGAGTTAATGGGGCCATGTGCAGTCTCTAAATTAAATTAATTATTTCGCTGTTTTTTCCTACCTATTTCTTTATTTATTATTTGTCAGGTAGTTTTTATTTTCTCATCAGCAGATTTTATTTCATTGCTAATATAATGGTATTTTTTTATATTATATTAATCTTTGGCTATTTTGCACACACTTTTAAAAGTTTTTGAATATTTTGCAACATACTTATGAAAGCTTTTATTATTGATATGTTGCTTTAGGCCATAAAGTTCAAATATTTTTTCCCTGCTTTTAAGAATACCTGGAGATCGACCGATCAGGTTAAGCTACGGTTGCCGCGGTTAGTCCGTGGAAAGGTGACAATCTTTACATACCAAGAAGCTCGGAGGGGAGCTTCGGAAAGCACGTTAAGCTGTTGGTCCCGGCTGTCATTTGTAGATCTTTGACAGTCGTTACGGATAGTTAGAAACCCAAAAGTCTGACAACCAGTCTTACCAAGGGGTATCGTGTTTCCCCGTAAATAGAAGTCAAAGAGGCAGTCGCTCCATGTAAAATACTGGTTTCAACTGCATCCGCTTAAACTGGAAGCAGACTCCGACATAGTTGGGAAAAGGCTAGGCAGATGGTGGTCTCGTTGAAACAAACAAACTCTTCAGCTTTATTATATTAGTATAAATAGCTATGCGATGAGCAAACATTTTTAGCGGTTTTTCCTCAATGCACCGGTTTTTTTTTTAATCTTAAAAAAAATTGATAAAAATAGGTAAAATATGAAAACAACATTATTTAAATTTATTGGTCTAGGATCACTTCGTTGTCCGTCCGTCTATTTGTCTGTCAAGACACTTTCTTAGAAATGCGTGGAGGTGTCAAGTTAAAATTGATTTTAAAAATATGTAGGTCTACGGTCCCTTAGAGCTCTAAAAAATCAAAACCTATAGGGCACTTCTCTTTAACCTAGAATCATGAAAGGGCTATGCCCAATTGACATTCGAAATTGCCATTTGAAACTTACCCATTAATAGATTTAAAATCTGTATTAAAAGCAAACTTCATAAAAAGGTTACTATAAAATTTCAGATTATTAAGAAGATAAAAAAGCTTGGCTTTTTAAAAAAACAATGTCAATGTGTATATAAAACTGGTATATTTTGATGACTTTACATAATAATTAAAATGTCAAGTGTCAGCAGAGCGAGCTTGAGCTGCTCGCTCTGCTAAGCTTTGTGATAAAACCATAAAACTTGACATTTTAATTATTATGTAAAGTCATCAAAATATACCAGTTTTATATACACATTGATATTGTTGAAAATTAAAACACAGAAAAATTAAAACAGAGAAAGTGAATAATAACTTTAATTTTGGAAGTCGGTGGCGAAAAATTAAAATACTGATCCAGAGACCACCGACTTCCGAAATTAAAGTTTGTAGTTTGGAAGACGGTTGCATTTTTTTAAGTTGTTTTTTTAATGTATTCGCTCCATGTAAAATTCTGGTATATTCAGCTGCATTTGGTTAGACTGAAGGCCGATCACATCATAGTTGGGAAAAAGCTAGGCAATTTGGTGTGTTTTGTGTGTGTGTGTGTGCGTGTGTGAGTGTGGGTGTGTGTATGTATTCAGAGAGGAGAAATACATAACATAAAAACACGCCTTATTTCCCCGAAGGGTTGGGCAGAGGTGTAAGTCTACCTGTGCCTATAGTACACCCACATTTCGCCAGTTATGTTAATGTCCCATGAAATAAGGGATAAGCCTATGGCCTATGTGGGGAGAAATACAGGATAAAGAAAATAACATTTTAAGATTATTTAAAAATGAATTATATTAATTTTAATGTACATAATGTTAGTAAACTTCTCACAAAACATAAAATTTTGACACAGTTATTGTAGATGCCAGGTCCATTCTACTGCGCCAACCGGGCAGAAGAATGATCATGATGAGGCATATAGATCACTTGCAGTATCCAGCGACCCAGCCAGGTTCCTTGTGGCAAAATCCGGAGCAGCAGTTTCCTTGGCTGCCATCAGGTTGGCACCCGTCGCGATTCTTAATGCAGGCAGCAACTTGGGCTGGTATGAACATGGCCGCAACCATGAAGATGGCGAACAGGAAGAACAGATTGAATTTCATGTTGATTTTGGTAATTTGCTGATTCGTTATATCAAGAAGAACTGTTTGCTGTGGTAGTGCAGGCTACTCTGTGACTTGATTGGAAGTTACGAGTGTTTATATACTTTTGAGGAGCCCGAGTTTTCCTTATATTTAATATGATAATATTATTCTAAAGATAACCCGGTTGAACGCGCCAAGACTATCAGGGTTTATCCCACACATGTGTTAGCGATGAGGAAAATAAGTAAGTTTTTCCTTAATGCACCGGTTTTTTAAATCATAATAAAATTGATATATTACGTAAATATCATTATGTAAATGACAATCATTTATATTATTAAGTATTCAAATATTACTAGTTTTTTGTAACAAAAATAAAGAAAGAACATTTATTTGGACACAGTTCGTAAAATACAAAATACAAATAATAAAATGAAAAAGGGAAAATAATAAATAAAAAAACAGCACAAAAAAAAAACAGTGAGTGGCACTCCAGAAGTGTCAACAGTGAAAACTTAGTGAAAACTTGTGAAAACTTAGTGAAAACTTTAAAAAAAATCGGCACCACGGAGATGAACGCGTTGATGACATAATCAATGGTTTAGTCCCGTCTCAAAAATGCCCAATGCGCCTAAAGAAGTTTTCACTTCAAAAAAATATTCAGCAATTAACTCTAGCTTATATAATTATAATATTATAAATGTGTTTTTTTTTTTTTAAGTTTAATGCTGTAGATAAAGAAAGTCGAAAATGTAACGCTGAAAACGATAAAGGTTCTGCCTTCCAATGGGCGTTGAAATATAATTCCATAGCTAAAAATAGCCAACAGTCTGACGGTTAGGGCGGCAGACGATGATGGGTAGAAGATCGTTAATATTATTGAATATCAAAACCCGCCTTGAGTTATTGTTGCGATGTTGTGCACCCACGCGCTTCTATTAGAACTACTACTTTTCTTAGTAATTTCTTTGAAAATAATGATTAGGTATTGAAATAAACGACTGATTTGTCCTCTAAAGTAATATTTTATGTTATTGGGTGGCAATAAAGTAGACTATAAATACGACATGTAAAAAAAGCCCTGTCTGATCCGTGAGGGTGTTGTTAGGTATTGTACTGAGAGTCTAGTTATGTGGGATGTTTCAGGAATAAAAATAAAAAAAACAATTCGCCACATTTTTGGTTGATGGTCACGTCAGGTTAGTACACGTGTTTAATTAAAATACCTGCCTTTTGTTTTATGTATAATCCTATAATATTAAACGAGCAATATTTGTTGTATATTTTGTATATAGATTTCACGTTGCAATGTTTTACGGGGGCGAAAAATCGATCTAGCTATGTCTCATAACTGGGAAAATTTGTTATATCTGTATTTTCACCCGAGCAGAGCTCGGTCGCCCTAAGTTTAGAACAAGATATTGAATAATGACATGACGTATTATTATGTAAAATCATCAAAATATACCAGTTTTATATACATATTGACATTGTTGAAAATTATATTCAAAATGACATGATTACTTTGTAAAGTATTGTATTATTTTAATTAATTATTGTGAATGTGAGGACTATGTGGATCTTCAGCTAGTTTTAATGATGGTCTGGCGGTTTGAGTAGTTTATGCGGCCTACCTAAATGTCCTTTCTTTGGTATTGTTCGTCGAGTTGAGCTCCTTAAGTTCTGAGTTGAGCTCCACGATTACTGACAAATTATTGCACTGACTGGACAGGTCCACTCAAATCTGTGTGGTTCTTTCCTCAAAAGACCATTTCAGACACTAATCTACATGGTCCTCATATGGCCTGACCTAGATTATATCTGGACTTTAAAAGAGACTGTGACCTCTGAGTTTGTTTCGGCCTTTCTTCTCAGAGTAGTCAGATAGGAAACGCCGAACTCAACTAGCTTATTTTTAATATTTTTTTAATATGACGTGTAAAAGTGATTCCGATATCCTATTTATAAAATAAACAATTTCATTATTGATATTAGAATAATGATCATGGCAGCATGGAATTAGTAAGTAGTTAATTACCTACTATCATGGCAGCATGGAATTAGTAGCTACTATCCTATACTAATAAATGAGCATTCTCTATTTTCACCAGCAGGCTTAGCACGAGCACCGTTTTGTCGACGGAAGAATAGACAAAAATGACGTTCCGTGTAGACAGTAGGACGGCAGCAAAGTAGAAAGAGTCAACTGCACTTTTACGAAATTCACTCTTTTACATAATTTGACTCAGAATTCTTTGTTTTGTCATAGAACTTTTTTTCTGTTTGATCCACAATTTTTACTGATATTAAGTCACGTCAACTACTATTAACGTATTTTGGTACAAAAAAGATTACAGCAATATTGGCTTCATGGTAATGCCCTATTAACTAAATTATGGAAAATAGGAGAAGATAGCTTTGTTCTTCTATTAATTTCATCAAAATTATGATTTTGTAGATAACCATATACTTTGTGTCGAGTAACATGGAGCTTACAAAATCAAATTGTCTTCACTACCTTAGACAACTGTCAGTTGTCAGTAGGATTTTGACAGTTTGGGATAGAAAACTTTCTTCTGAAATCTAGATTTCTTTATGTAGACTATAAAAAAAGGACCTAGACATAGATCGTTACAAACGAAAGACAAAATGACAGATTCTAGAATGATTTCTACGGTGCGATGTCAAGAGCAGAAACGAAATGTCACGAGTTCTGCGAACATAAATGTAGGAAACAGTTGTTTTTTTCGCGATTCCAGGTTTGGTCCCGTTGTAAAAGTTGTTCATAATGATGAGTAAAGTCACGTGTTTAAGTTTGCGCGCTGGTTAACATTTTTTCCTGTAGAAAAACCATAGTGCAAACAAAGAGGAAACTAAGAATTTTCCTCATTTACCTAGATTGCAACTATAATCTACTTATATTACATCACACTCTGGTAGTGATCTTCAGCAACGCAAATAAATAACTAGGTTACTTTGTAATAGGGTTGGGAAAAAAGCAGTTTTTTATTTTATTTTATAAAACAAACAGTTAAAAATGTTTTAAACAAGTGTTCTTTTTTTAATTTTTTTTTTCATAGAGTGATTTATCAAATTTATTATCAACAAAAATCGATCAGGCCTAATATAATTTATTTCTAGAGAATTTTAAAGTTTAACTGAGGAAACATTTACAAAAAACCATCAGAATAACATAATAATCACAACAACGTAATACTAGTTATAGTTAGTTAGTGAACATACTTACTTTTTTTTTGTAATTAATCAAAGTAGGTATGTAACTCAGATACTGAACCACCCAGTACACTCTGTATATTCAGAATTGCGAATTCCGATTTTCGTTCTCAGATGTATCTTACCTACAAGTATATTTAAATATGGGGAAGTCCCTAAAATTATTGCGGGGAATGACCTCTTTTCGACAAAAGACGAAGTATAGATATACATAGGTAGGATGGAGAATATTTTTAAATAAGGGGAATCACCAAAATGGTTGCGGGGAATTACTTCATTTTGACCGGCGACGAAGTGTAAAAAACTATCTAACTTTTTAAATTTGTTTTCCAGCTATTTCAAGTCCTTATATTTATAATTTTTCATTTATTTCCATTCATTCTCAATTTAAAACCATGTTTTTTTTCTTAATGTTTAAAACATTAGGTATTTTAAACTTGTTTTATAATGTGAGTTTAAACACTCAATGAATGATATTGTTACATTTCAAACTGTTTTAAACACTGTTTTATTTTATGCCAACCCTGCTTTGTAACTACTTAAGTATGATCTAGCTACTGACCGCGACTAGGTCCGCGTGAAATTTCTTGTTTTATTTATTTATTATTAGGCTCTTCAACAATGAGTACACTATTACTTTATAATTAGTACATAGCAAACTTAAGTCTAAGCGCCTCATTACTTATAGAAAAGCGCAGCATGCACTACATTATGCGCAGATAATAACATAATTAATTAATTAAAATAAGTAATACATAGTTTAAATTAAAATAAATTATTAAAAGCTAAATTGATTACAATAAATAAATTAAATTGCGTAGAATAAATTAGATTATATTAGATTTTAAGTTGTTGTTGTTGTTTGTTCCTCCAACCCACCCGTTAAACTAAAAAGTGATAAATTATAAACTATTTCACAAACAAAAACTATCGACTTCCAAAAAAACAAAATACAGGCAACAAACAAGGCAACAAACTAAAAGAAAGAACATCAGTCACTTTCGACGGCAACTGTATAAAAAGACAAGAGCCTACGACAGAATAACTGCTAGGGAGTGCCTCCGCTGCCGGCACCGGCTTCCGAATTGACTGCCGGCGCCGGTTGTTAAATTGACTGCCGGCGCTGAGTTTGGAAACAAAAAGCGGAAAACGGGGTTGGCAATTTGGCATATGGCAGTAGATAGGCGGGCTAGGCATAAATAAAAAAACATGTAACAAAGCATTTTTTTCCGGTATTATAATTCTATAATCAATGATTTCCATATTCCAGTCATCAAGTACTAAGTACTCGGTACCGAACTAGTTAGACTAGGTTTAATATTTTTAGTCGCAAAAAAGGTTTAGTTAGGTTAGGTTAAAACTATGATGCGATGTGTGATGTGTGTCGATACGATTCGTTACGCACGAGCCGAGCAAGCAAAGCGAGCGGTGCCGCGGCAGCGGCCGGTGAGTGCCAAAAACGAATAGAATATACAAAAATATATATATTTATTTCTGTAATTTTTATGGTGTACATAATAAAGAATATTGTATCTATCTCTATCTAAAACAATACTTTAGTTAGGGTTAGTTAGTTGGAGTTCTGAATACTGGAAGGGTTTTCATAAACGCCGCGTCGCCGGTGTCCATTATGGGAGCCGGCCGTGCCGGCCACAGAGTATGTAATGTTGCAGCCGATATTTTTAATGTCGGCTGCCGGCTCCCAATGGCATTATTTTTGGGAACCGGCGGCGGCGCCGGCAGCGGAGGCACTCCCCAACTGTTAACATTCATACATTTTGTATGAGATGTATGTATTTATTAGCTTCAGCCCGCGACTTCGTTTGCGTGGAAGTCGTAAGATCCACAATATAATAAAATAACAGATTTTTTGAAGTGAAAATTTCTTTAGGCGCATTGGGTATTTTTGAGATGGGAAAAAACAATTGAACTCGCGACACCGTTACCGACCCCTCATTTTTGTAAACGCGATTGCGCTCTTTATTTATATTTTGTTACGGATCAATGTTCTATGCAAGTATTTTCTTGTTCAAATATTCGGTACTCCCGGAGTGCCACTGTTCCCTCGGCCCCCGACCCACCCCGTCCGCATCGCATCGCCCGTCCGCGCTATTACGCGTTCTTTCTGACTTTTTTCTTTTCCTCGGCTCTTAAGGATCCTAGCGTGGTGTTACACATTCTATAAGCCTTCGTCAAGAATTTGGCTATTATATCTAAATACCCAGTGAGACTCGAGAAAATTTGAATTTCGCGGTCTACCACTACGGATCCACCTTAACTAGAGTCTATTTAAATCCTTGTTTCCAATTGATGTTACTTCCATTTAAACAAATATCAACTTTATAGTAATGTAAATAAAGTTGATTTTAGACTGACCACTACTATTGAAAAAGTCAAACAAACAAACGCAAACTGAATCTTATGTGTAGGCAGTTGTTTTTCCTTAAACTCGTGTTTGTTTACATGTTTAGCAAATAAATTGTTCACAATTTATTTGCTAAAAATGTTCAAATTATCAAGCTTATTAGGGTTGTAAATGTAAATACAGAGTTTTCCTCAAGACTCGTGCATAGTACGGCCAGCTTTGCAAGGCATTATTGATTTGTTTTTGTTTTGTGCAGATAAAGGCACCTGTCCCACTCCCAGCGATTAGCGAGCAATTAAAAAACGTATGCGGTCGGGGGACCCCTCGTCAGCAACGAAGTTCTTTCTGATGTATGATTTAAAACAAAAACAACATTTTTGCAGCCGCCATCTTAGATTTACATTTTGACCTCACTATCGACTTAAGAACCTTTGAAATCTATGAAAACAATAGCCATGAAGAAAAATTTGAAAATTTTCGCAACCGCCATCTTGAATTTTGTAATGCATGAACGTATTGACAGCTACGTACCCTGCGACGCAGGTACGTGTGACCACAGATAATATAATAGTGCGATGCAGGCAGGTATATGTTGGATCCGCCTTTGTATTTACGCTATCTGATCATCAAGCGTAGTAGGTACTATCGAAGAAACGCATATCTGTACACTGTAACGACTATTCTTGCTTGCCGCGCTTGGCCGCTATAGTATCGCTTACCTACGGAAAAAAAGGTCGTGTGCACGGGATTTTGTTTTCACAGTGGTTAGATATGCGTTAACCCGATGGTACTTCGTCTATTTTGATTTGTTCTGACTGTATAGCGGAAGTGTGTCTATAATTAACGTAGTTTAAAAAAAAAACGATTCTGAACAAACTACTTTCTTAATGTGCATTAATTCAGTTACACATTGTATGTAGGTATCTCTTTAACTTACAAGGGAGCACTTTTTTTTTGTATGTTTGTTACGCGATTACTCCGCAAATTATAAATTGATTTTGATGATTCTTATTTTGTTTGGTAAGTCATACTTCAGAGGTGGGCCCATATAAATTTTATTAACTTTGCTTGGGTAGTTTTTGAGTTAGCTTCAATAATACGTATTTTGAACACTTAGTACTAATCTATATGGATGATGTTATAGGTCCTGTAACTGTTATTTACATTTAGTTGAGTTGTTTTTGTTTATTCGGTGTTGGGTAGATACCAAAACTAAAAAGTGAAAAATAAAAACTTATTACAAAAAAAAAAAAAACAACCGATTTCCAAAAAAACACAAAAATGAAAAATAACTTTAGTTTCGGAAGTCGGTGGCAAAAAACGAAAATACAGAACCAAAGACACCGACTTCCGAAATTAAAGATATTTTTCTTTTTTTTATGGTTTTGTACGTTTTCTTGAGTGCGAAAATCGTTGATAGCTATCCACGATTTTCTAGTTAGTCACTGCCTCGCGGTGGGACGGTGCCTTAAACTTGACTTCCAAACGTTTTATTTGACATTATTTTGAGAGCTTTCAAAGTCATACGTGGGTTGATATAGGTTTAATAATAATTCAATGTTAGTTCGTGATCGGAAGCTGATTACAGTCGCCCTTGAAGGTGATAAGGTAAATAGTATGTGGTGGTATCGCGGGAAATATTTTACTGATCCTCTAAAAAAAATATTGACCTCCTAATAATGTACAGTCACGAGCAAAAATATGCAAACACTTAGCAAATTCAAAATGATTTTCTCGTGGAATAACGACTGCAACTTGACATAAGCCCTACGTAGTGTGGAACTGTGGGTTCCAAAATTCTATATTCCTAACAACATACAATTAAAATCAATACAGTAGGAGAAAATAACTCTAAAAAAACAGTGGCACTCCGGGAGTGCCGACAGAAGTGAAAACTTGAAAAAAAAATCGGCACCGCGGTAATCAACGCGTTGATGTCTTTTACCCCACGCACCGCGGTAATCAACGCGTTGATGTCTTTTTAATGGTCAAAAGCTGGTGTCATCACAGTGTCGCGAAATCAATGCAGTCCCATCTCAAAAATGCCCAACGCGCCTAAAGAAGTTTTCACTTCAATTGTTTGTTTTTTTAATTAAAGAACCTCTAAAAACTTTTTGGTCTTCTAATGAACCTCTTTTTAAATATCTGGCCTTTTCCCACATTTCGTCACAGGAACTATCAATAAACTAGGATACCATGATCAAACGGGTTAGATTAGGTTAGAATTAACCAACCACGCGAGCCGAGCGAGCGCTACTTCCAAGTTGATCACAGTTACTTGGCTATTTAGTGTATTTAGAATAGGGATGATGACATTTTTTTTAACATAACATAACATCACGCCTTGTTTCCCCGAAGGGTTGGGCATAGGTGTCCCTGTAGCAAGTTCACCCACATTTCGCCAGTTATGTTTTAAGTCCCATGTAATAGGGGGCGAGCTTATTGCCATCAACCGGGTACAAATCCAGACTCCAGGCTGCCACTGAGAAATTTTAAATAGAAAAACCCAATAACACTTTGCCTGCTTTTACAATTTTTTTATTATAATAAAATATTGAACACGTATTTTTTTATACGTTATCAAAAGATTACGGCGAAACAATGAGTTAAAATGTGCCATGACATCACGAGTATGTAGATTTTATACTTATTTGTGACGTAGCGACCCCCACTCCCCAACTTTAATGCGTTTTATCTAAGTCATTTTTTATTAATATGATAAAGCAAAAAATACGTTTCTAATATTATTTTTATTATCGGACTGACGGACTAAATACAATTTTTTTTTACACAGTCATCAACCTTATTATTTGAGTTTCACAAAAAGAGGCGCATGCATTACAAGCGTTCAATAATATTTTTAGGAAAGCAAAATGGGAATTATATGTAGTTGAATAGAATACATTTTACATGATCAGCCTATAATGTTCCCACTGCTGGGACACAGGCTTCCTCTCTTCGAGAGGGAGTGGGCTGTAATCCACTACGCGGGCCTAGTGCGGGTTGGTAGATGTCACATGTCTTCGAATTTTTTGATTCTAGGACATGCCGGTTTCCTCACGATGGTTTCCTTCACCGTTTTGTCTGCCTTTGTAAAATACATGCCATTTCGTATTACATAAATATAATATTTTGGCATTTGAGAGTTTTCAAAGTCAAAGTGGGTAGGTATTAATAATTACCTATAGTAATTTAATGTTAGGTCGTGAAGCTGATTACAATCGCCCTTGAAGTGAAAACAAGAAATTTTTGCTGAATTAAAAAAATAAGTCAAACACCGTAACACTTCAAGCGGTACGTTTATTTAAATCCTTTGGACGGTTGTCCACCGCCACATCAACGAGACGTCACCGGGACGTCAACGAAAACGAGACGACGGCGCTGAAGTAGCAATACATATTTTAAGTTCTGTTTTTTATTTTTGTTTTTTATTTTATTTGATTTGTTTTAGTTCTGCTTTTGTCTTGGACTTTTTGGAGGTGGGCATTTAATGACTGCGACCCAGTATTATAATAATGCAGTTGTTATCGAACACAGAGTTTCTGTAAGCTGAGTTTTTCGTTTCAATTAAAGTTTATTATTATTATGTATTTACTATGACCGGTACGGTGGACTATCACTAAATCAAAAAATTCGAAATTCGAAATATTTTAATTCACATAAACCTACACGGGCACTTATGAAACGTCAGAAGCTACGTGCTCGGTTCCAATTGGTCGCTTCCTATGAAGAAGAGCCAGCAAGAAACTCCACGGTTCGGCGCCATCATCTCGTTCTCGTTGACGTTACCGGTGGACAAACGGCCTAAGGTAACGTATAATAGCATAGAACGCAGAGGCCGTTTTCACGTTGTACGATAACGACACGATATTATCGGACTGGTAGTTTCATTCAATTACTACTAAACGCTTTCATACTGTGTTCTTGTAGTCAACGGTATCGTCGCCAACGAATCGTCCACCAGTTGAGCCAGTTTTTCATAGAAAGAAAGAAAGAAAGAAAAAGTATTTATTGAGACTCGCACAGGAAATCACAAATTAAACTAAAACACACTCATTAAAATATTAATAAAAAAAAACAAATTTAAAAAATAACAGAAAGTCCTATACGAGGCCAAAAGGCTCCTATCTCAACATATGCTGCGACATTTAAAATAAAAATAATGACGCAGCTAGATACAGAAATAAATATTAAATAAAATATAATAAAAAATAGATGTGTGAAATACTTTAAAAAATTAATCATACATGTGCGTCCAACGCGGTGTAGACGCTTACGTACGTCGAAGAAACGCATATCTATACAGCGTGAGGACTATTTTTGCTTGCAGCGCTGGACCACTATAGTAACGCTTACCTACGAAAGAAAAGGGTCGTGTGCCCGGGATTTTGTTTTCGAAACTGCTTAGATATGCGTTTCTTCGATAGTACTTATTAAAAAGAGTACCTAACTGCGGTTTGTTTTTCCTTAAGAATGGAAAAACCAAGAATGAATAATAGCTGTTACCATTTGTCAGCAAAGAAGGACAGAAATTGAGGTCAAAGGTGGAATAGAAAATAGAATATCTTTATTTTGCATAAAATATGGTACATAGAGCTCATAAATACAGGATGTATCAGAAACGTGTGGTAAAATTTCAAATTCAAAAGTCATTTATTCAAACAAGGCTGTGAGAATCATCAATTTTTGAATGTCAAGATTACATAAGACAGTCCCCAAAACGCCCGCCCTTCACCACTTTCTAGTACTTTAGCTGGAAAGAAGAAGTGGCGCAACAAACTCCCCAGCAGCACAGCTGTCCAAATTTAAATTTAAGGGTACAGACCATCAAACTGAATAGTTTTTTTTATTACGATTTCCGGTTGGGCATACTGGTATTAGGTTTTTCCATCTGGAATTTCTCAATAGCTGCTCGGAGTTTAGCTTTGTGCCCGGTTGATGGCAATAGGCTCGCCCCCTATTACATGGGACTTAAACATAACTGGCGAAATGTGAAGTACACCTCTGCCCAACCCTTCGGAGAAACAAGGCGTGATGTTATGAATAAGATTTATGAAGACATGTCAATAATTCTTTGTAAAATTTTCACGCCGAAATTAAAAGCATACAGGTTGGCAGGGACATCGACCGGAAAATTGTTACCATGAATTTACACACATGTACATGATTCTGAACCCCCGTGTTGACATTTTTCATTGGTTATTTTTTTTTAAACCTGCTGTTCCATTAATTTTGACTGCGTAGGTATTGCACTTTTCTATTCAATGAGACATCAGATTATTATTTTTTGATAACCGACGAATAATTTCAACGCAGGGGGGTTATGAATCTTGTACTGAATCCATGGTAACAGTTTTCGCGTCGATGTCCCTGCCACCCTGTATAATATGAGATCGATGTAAGTATCTTTAAGAACTTTCTGTATCTTATTTACGCAATAATCAACATAATTCGACAAAAATCTACGTAAATATCAAGAATTCAAGATCATAATCATCCTCCTCCTCTTATCCTAATTAATTAGTGGTCAGCGCAACACAAAAAGAGGAGTGTTATAAGTTTGACCGCTATGTGTGTGTGTATCTGTAGTACCGTAGCTCTTAAACAGGTGAACCCATTTGAATACGGTTTTTTTAAATATTTGAAAGCAGGTTTTCTAGCGACGGTTCTTAGACATGTTTTATCAAAATCGGTTCAACCGTTTGAAGATTATCAGCTCTTTTTTAATTGATGAATGGATGTGAGTATCTTCCACAGGTCTGATCGACTTGAAATTTGGTATTCTGTTACTTCAATGATATTAGAAGAACACAGTTACCTTGAACTGATACTGCAGCATCACCTGGAGTTTGCAGGAAACCCAAGTTCCTTACCAACTTACAGCACAGGTATCGTGTTTGGGCTCATTGGAATGGTCTCAATGAATAGGTTATTGATAGATGGTGAACAGGGTCTGGTGATAAAGTAGGAAAGAGAAATGAAGAAATGTTTGAGTCGGAGTTTTTTTTTATTTTAACTGTTAGAATTGTACTTGTCTTCCATACTTCTCCATCAGTCGTCGTCTCCAGACTCCGGGCTGCTATTGAGAAATTCCTGATAGAAAAACTCAATAACACTACGCCTTTTGCGCCGGTTGGGTAATTATCAAATAACTTCTCCCGTTCTGGGCGGAGCGGGAGGGCGTGTCAGACTCTTACTGACTTAAACCCACTCGTGTTCCTTCAGTTGCCTGTATGTTGCCAGGGCCACGGTAACCCTTTCGGACACAAACCCGCAACCCTGGCAGGCACCGACCCTAATGGACCCCGTCAGTTGTGCTGACATCTCATTGAGGCGCGCATAGAACACAATGTGCCATCGACCCGGGCCTGGTCCTTATCGGACGGCAAGCTACCCATTGCTCACCGTCCGCAAGCCCGCGCCTGCGGTGACCGGGAATCGGCCTGCGATTCCCGACGCTTAGGGCGTTTCCTGCGGCGGTTAGGGGCGTGAGGGCGCGAAATTTGCCTCTCACTCAAGCGTTCCGCCTCCTCCTTCGCAAGCATTACTGCTTCGCAGAAGGAGGTGACGGTCTCCCATGCCCTCTTGCTCCGTACCATGGCTTGGACCAGGGCCGGACGCGAGAGATCACCGCCGCCGATCGCCTCCACAAGGACACGGCGATGCTCCGCCCAAGCCGGGGGGACGTCCACTGTGTCCTCCGGGCGATCCATACAGTGGTGACACCCGGGCATTTCCTCCCGCCTTATTCCGAACAGGAACCTCCCAAAATAATCGTGTCCGGTTTGGACCTGCATCAGGCGGAAGGTGAGGACGACGTGGCGCCTCTCTAGCCACTCCTCAAAGCGCTATGCGAGCTGAATTACACTTTATTTCGCGTAGCAAGAGTCGCTTTATATTTAAATGATTTTGCAGAGTGAACAATCTGTATTCATCTGTGGTACTGGCGAGATGTTGTGTTTTGTTTAGGTATGTCTAGAATTCTTTATGTATGTAGATTAGAGGAAAACATAGGTTCTGCATAGAGAGAGCAAACCCAACGCATCATCATTATCTACCTACAGGGTCAAATCAAAATTAGCTAGTGAAACTGCAGACGTGATGATCTCGTGATGGACGTGACTTATCGAATTGTCGATATACAATAATTATGTAAAAAAAACCGTGTCCGATCCGTGAGAGTGTTGTCAGGTATCGTACTGAGAATCTAGTTATGTGGGAATTATTAAGAAAAAAGAAGAATATAAAAAAAAAAACTATTTTTTTTTAATGCGGAATTTTACCGGATTATTATATGGGGCGCGGGCAGTCATAATTTAGGATCCCTGTCAAAAATTAGCTAATTTTTAACGGCTTTGGGATAATCTTGGGACCAAAAATGTGAATTTTAAATACCAATAACTTTTTTATTTTCAATAATAATTAGATTTTTTATTACTTTTAGGTAATTTTATTTCAGTACCTATGTGCCGCTTTCGGATCAGACAAGGTTTTTTTACATATTATTGTATAAAAAAGACGATAAAAAAATGTTTTGAAGATTTTTTTGGGGTCGACGACCTCTGGCAGTGATGTTATTTGAAGTAGGGGTTGAGAAAGCCTGAAAGTCTGACAACCAGTCTTACCAGGAGTATCGTGTTACGATAGCAGTAGAGGGACAGATTGACATTAAAGAGTCTGTGTGAAATGAGGGCGCCAGTATCGCATAGGTGACTTCGAATGGGAAATAAATAAAATAATTTACAAAAATAGTTAAAAACGCTGCTTGTGATTCAAAATCTACTAGCACTTGTCGGCAAAGTAGTGCCATCATCATAGATCTGCTGAAGTAAAATATTTAGTTCAAAATGTCACCACGTCAGACTCTTTTATGGCGGTCTCTACCTACCTCTACTGCGAATCATCATGTGCCTAACCTTTTCCTATGTTGGGGTCTGCTTTCAGTCTAACCGGATACAGCTGAATACCAGTATTTTACTTGGAGCGACTGCCCATCTGACCTCTACAACCCAGTTACTGGATAACACGATACTCCTTGGTAAGACTGGTTGTCAGACTTTCGGACTTCTGACGACCCGTAAAAACTGTCAAAGGTTTACAAATGACAACTGGGGCCAAGGGCTTAGCGTGCTTTTCGAGGCACAGAGGGGTCTTGGTAGGTATGTAAAGTTGATCACCCATTCACGGTGCAACCGCTGTTATTACTTAGCCACAAGTCCCCCTCCTTCCCCCACATTTCGCATACAGGGGATATTTTATATGCTTCATGTCTAGAATTAGTGATGTATGTAGGTTTGAGGAAAACACAGGTTCTGCATACAGAGCAAACAACGCTTCATCATTAAGTATTTATATCCTTACATATTATAAAACAAAGCCCCCCGCCGAGTCTGTCTGTCTGTCTGAACGCGGTAAACTCAAAAACTACCGAACGGATTTTCATACGGACTAGCTTTTACCCACGGCTTCGCCCGCGTGGATGTCGGAACATATCCCACGGGAACGTACTATCGATACCGGGATTACATACCTAATAGCCGAGGAAAAGGTCATTGACTCCTATCGCTGCGCCCGCGTTGCCGTCAACCATCACTATTTTGTAACGCGTAATTTTGAATCTGTGATATCTTTTAAACCATTCATTTAAATGAAATGATATCAAGACATAATATTTTAATCTAAATGAAATGCTCAATTTAAGTAACATAGTTTATTGGATAAAGATTAATATAATACCGATCAAAATAGCTTCGGAAATAACATTGAACTTTTTATCAAATTCTGAAAGATAAAAATTGTTATTGTGGGTCATCCTTAGAAGATAAACATATGCCATCGTGGATTTTTTTGTTGAACTGCTTAAGATAAACAATACTGTAGAATATCATTTTTATGTAACTTTTACGATTGCCGCGGCGCCCGCCTGACATCCTTAACAATAATAGTAAAATTTCAGCCAATTTACACAAAATCTTAATGAATTATACACTTAAACCTTCCGCATGAATTACTCTGTCCATTGGTGAAAACCGTTTGAAAATCCGTTCAGCAGTCTTTGAGTTTATCGCGTTCAGACAGACACACAGACCGACAGATAGACAGACGCGGCGCGGGACTTTGTTTTATAATATGTAAGGATTTATACAGATTTTCAAGTTAATCAAGCCACACAGTTAAATCCTCTACTGTAAAAATAAATACCCCTGTTCACCCCGTTCGGGGTAGATTTTTAAAAAACCTTTATTTACGTTTTTATTTAGTTTCAGTTTATTTTTTTGCGGTAAAATTCTTCCATAGAAACTTTGACACCCCCAATCCTCCCTTAGGTGTTTAGAAAAACTTAAAATGGCAAACTTTATAATTTACATAGATAATTATTAACTCGAGGGAGGAAATTTTTCATACAAAAAAAATCCCCCTTTTTCATCCCCTTAAAAGCCGAATTTCCAAAAACCCTTTCTTACTGGATACCTACGTCATATTATCTACCTGTGTGTCAAATTTCAGCCCAATACGTTCAGTGGTTTGAGCTGTGCGTTGATAGATCAGTGAGTCAGTCAGTCATTCATTCATTCGGTCACCGTTTCCTTTTATAGATACAGATTTCATCAATGGACGGAGTAGTTCATGAGGAAGGTTTAGGTATATAATTCATTAGGTTTTGTGTAAATTGGCTGAAATATAACGATGATTGATGGAGATGTCGGAAAAATCATGCCGACTGGGAGTTTTAGAAAGAAAGAAAGAAAATGCGTTTATTTTGGTGTTTTTTTTTCTGTGTTTTTCTTTGATTTAGTCTAAGCTTATTACTACTAAAACCTATGTATATAATTTTTGAATGCGAAATATATATTGTGATTTGATTTGACTTTGATTTTCGATAAACACGACGCAAAGACAGAATAAAAACACGAAAATAACTTTACTGCTACTTTACTGCCGTGCGCCGCGAAATCCAATAGAGTACCAGAGTTACCCACTGCAACTGCTGGAACTGCGGCCGCCTCTCTCTGAGAGGGAGTGGGTCGTAATCCACCACGCGGGCCCAGTGCGGGTTGTTGAAAGTCACATTTCACAAGTCTTCGATTTTTTTTAGATTCTAGGTTCTAGGATATGCCGGTTTCCTCACGATATTTTCCTTCACCGTTTTGAGAGCAGTGGTGATGAAATAATTTACACAAATTAAATCGCCTGTTATGGTTCGAACCGTAACTCGTTAGTCGCGACCGCGGCCTTTACTCGGCCACCCACCAAAGCTCTACATATAGATGTTCACGTTTCCAAATTCAAAGAGAACACGTCAAGCTAAAAAAAAAACTTGATAAGTAACACACGAATTTTGAAGCTCAAAACAAATGTGTCTGTCGTGACTATCTCAAATATCTTCAAATGTCAAGGTAAAGAATTAGTAGGTACAATAAACTGCGACATTTTTTTTTTGAAGTGATAACTTCTTTAGCTGCTTTGTGCACTTTTTTTAATGGGTAAAAAATGTTAAACTCGCGTCAGGACACGTGACCTGATCGAAAATTCGTAAGACGGTTAAAAAGACATCAACGCGTTGATTACCGCAGTGCCGATTTTTTTTCAAGTTTTCACTTCTGTCGGCACTCCCGGAGTGCCACTGTTTTTTTCTAAATGTCGCAGCATATGCTGAGAGGAGCCTTTTGGCCTCGCACAGGACTTTCTGTTATTTTTTAATTTGTTTTTTAATTTTTTATTAATGTTTTAATGAGTGTGTTTTAGTTTAATTTGTGATTTCCTGTGCGAGTCCCAATAAATACCTTTTCTTTCTTTATTTCTTTTCTTTCTTTCTTTCTAACTGCCTACAGCCTACAGCCTGCCTATTTGTTATGTGAAAGTAATTCCAGCCTGCCTGCTGCCTGTCAGTCTGTCTGTCTGTTACATGTCCATGCCAGAACGGCTGAACGGATTTCGACGTTCGGCACACGGGAGACCATGACCTGGGTTAGGACATATAGGATACTTTTTATACTGGTAGTACGTTCCCGTGGAATAATTGACGACTTTAACGCGGGCTAAGCCGGGGGGAAAAGCTAGGGTGGCTATAAGTAAATTAAAATCTAAATGCAGCAGGGCTCCTTACAAATTTATGATAAGGAAAATGCTCTTCAAAACAACATGCCAAGTCCGGTTCAGACATTATTATTTCAAACATGCCACTAAGGGGCAGTGAACTCGTCCCTACTTCGTAAAATAACATTGCATTGTTTGGATTGAAGATCACGGTTAAAATTGAAGGTTTTGTGGACAATGCAACGTGTTTTTGGCATTATCAACCTATTCAAAAAATCCAAGTACCTATAGTCTTCATTGTAGGTAAGTCATCATCAAACTCCTTCTCTGATCCTAATTTATTAGTGCACATGTCCACTTCTTCCATAATTCTCCATCAGTCGTCATCTTGGTAGTCACCCCCTTTCTATCCATATCATCTTCCACATAGTCCATTAATCTTTTCTTTATCTTCCCCTACTGTAATAGCCATAGACATTCATACTCAAAACTTTCCTCATGACATTTCTCTCATTCCTTTGCATCACATGCCCATACCATGACAACTGATTTCTGCACAATTGTTCAGTCATCGGTGCCACTTTCAGACTTCCTCTTATGTACTCATTTCTTATTCTATCCAATCTTGTAACACCACACATCCTTCTTAGCATTCTCATCTCAGTTGCAAGCAATTCATCCTTTTTGTGGGCCAACATTCTGATACATACAAGACAGCAGGTCTAACCATTGTTTCACATATCTTCTACTTAAGTTTAAAGGACATGCGGGAGTCGCAGATTGTTCCCGTGACCTGCCACCATTTCATCCAGTGTTAATTCTGTGCTTAACCGCCCGATCTACTTCGCCATCGCTTTGCACGAGTGAACCGATATACCGAAAGTCGGAGCAGACTGGGAGAAGCGCGCCATCAAGTGCTTGGCTCTATGTCTGGAGAGACCGCTTAAATCGCAGAACATTAGTTCAGTTTTCGTTCTGCTGATTTTCAAGCAACATTCTCTAGCTTCTGTTACCATTTCTCCAATCTGCTCTGGATCTTACATTCATCTTCACCTACAAGAACAATGTCATCGGCAAACAGCATGCACCAGGGTGCCTCTTCCTATATGTCCAACGTCAGAAAGCCCAAAATCAAAAAGGAGAGGTAAGGACTTAACGCCGACACTTGGTGCAAGCCTATTGCCAGCAGCCAACCGAATGTAGATACGAGATTGACTGTACAATCTGCACATAGCACGAATTAACTCTACAGACTTCCCGGGCAAACCTTTCTCTTCAAGGCCCACCAGAACATATCCCGAGGTATCATACGCTTTCCCCAGATCAATGAACACCATGTACAAGTTATGTTCTTGTGTACAAGTCTGAACTTCTCGCAAAATTGCCAGAGTGCAAAAGTATCGTCCAAAGTTCCTCGACCTAGCATAACCCAAACTGGTTTGGGGTAATCTCATTCTCTTCTCGCAGTCTTTTCTCTATTACTTTCTCCCACACCTTCATACTATGTGACATGAGCTTTATCCCTCGATAGTTGTTGTACATCACCTTTATTCTTGAAGATGGGCATTAGCTTACTATTGCACCATTCTTGTGGGATCCTTCATGCAACAACTTATTCAAGAATAAAGTCAGCCACATACATCGATCTTCTATTAAAAACTTCAATACTTCTATTGGTGCATCATCTGGGCCCGTGGCCTTTCCATTTTTGTCATACTTAGAACTGCTTTTCTTACTTATTTTTAAGGAAATGTAAGAATACTTTATTTTGGTTTATAACCGATTATTACTTATTACTATTAAAGGAACCATTTTTCTAATAGATATTGTAATTACCACCAATTACTACACTTAGAATAAAAGAAACTAAAAATGTTGACTTCAGCGCCATCTGTTGGGAAAATTTCCACGAGCAGACCGTATGTTCAACCTTAAGAAAATGCTGCGATATCTACTTACTAATTTTGCACAAAATATTTACAAAAAAAAAAAAACAAGTTTTTATTGACTATTGTAGGTAATTTATAGAGCAAAAGGTTTTCCGTTTTAACGTAAAAACTTTTAGAAACGGAAGAAAAAGTGAATGTACTTGTCTAATAATAGTTTGTGGTTGTAATAGAAACTTAAATATAATGTTATTTTTCTTTGTGTAACCGTGGAATTTAAAATTAGCGTTTTTATTAAGATTTGCATTGACCTAACATGGCAACTTATTTATGTATACTTAGGTACTTATAATAAATTGCAGCATTTTTTTTTGAGCTGGTGGCTTAAAGTGGAACTAACAAGACCCCTGTAAAAACCGGTTCTGTTTTGTTTCGGACATACGGAACACTAAAAAAAATGGCGTCAGTTCCGCTTAAATGGCCAATAGATCCAATAGATCGTGTACCGTTGTACGTGAAAATATAAATACCTTGGTATATTTCTTTGATTTGTCCGCCAGTAACTTGTTTTTCTGGATGATCATCGAGTAATTGCTTGTCTTCTGAAACAAAATATAATATTTGGTCAATTTTAGAGAAGCTTATCCAAAGCTGTCAAATTTCAATTATCAATGAGACACCTTTCTCTCACACATGGGTCTCCATATTTTTACAGTTAACAGCTGCTCAACGCCCCGATTAAATTAATTATGCGTAAAAAAAGTCGCTTGTTTACAAAAAATGTATAGATAGTGACAGCCAGCATTCAAATTCTTAGACGCTGGATGGTAGCGACATCTGAAGTGAGCAAGTAGCAGTTTTTATCCCCATTATTCCACCTATTGCATTTATTCTGCCACACCTGTAAAGTATGTACTCTCGCGGAAACCATATCTAACCTCTGAAAACAAAATCCCGTGCATACGATGACATATTTGTTACTGCCTCGGTTCTTTATGGGCCGAGCGCTGCAAGCAAGAACAGTCATTACGGTTAGTTATGGCTTTCCGCGATGATAGCTATTGGTATTCAGCTGACTCCAGTTAGTCTGGGAGCTGACTCCAACATACAGGGTCAAATTAAACTAGCTAGATAAACTACGCACGGAGACGTCACGGGTACGATATCTAAGCACGACAAAATAAAAATTATTTGGGGTCAATAATCGCTGGCTGGTGGTTTTGTTACAGTTTGAGTTGTTTAAATCTGTATTATCCTGTTAAGATATGGATAGACACGTCTGTGAAGTTTACACAAAAAAAAAACATACTGACAACAGTGACGTGAGGCCGGTTTCATAAACATGTGTGCACTTAGTGAGGTGTAGTTTGATTGTTAATGGTTGTAAATGTGTGGGTATCAGCGTGTATGCACAGAGCTGCGGTGTAGTTTGGCATGCTTCACTGTATTGTTCGCAGCGCTACATCTTGTTTTTTTTATTTTGTCTGGGTGTGTATTTCATTGAATCATCACTATTCTCGAAACGGTGAAGGAAAACATTGTGCGGAAACCGGCATGTCCTAGAACCGAAAATTCGAAGACATGGTTTCATTAACAAGCCTGCACTAGGCCCGCGTGGTAGATTAGAGATTTACAGCTCACTCCCTCTCACAGAGTAGACACCCGCAGGGTAATTGCGGAACACACTTACAGTAACAAATGGCTTTCATTTTGACAGCTTAACAACATTCATAGCGTTGTTGAGCAGACAATTTTTCCAAGATTTATGAAGCAATGGATTAGCAATATCCTTCAAAATGATTCAGTACCGAAATTGCGTAATACACGATCAATCACAATTTGTTTCGATTTGAAACAGATTGCTAATCCATTGCTTCATAAGTTGGAAAAAAAATCTGCTCAGCAACGTAAATAACGCAATGAATGTTGTTGAACTGTCAAAATGAAACAAATTTGTCATAATCGTTTACTAAAATAATAGGTTCATTGGATTCAAATCCGGGCAGGTACCATTACAATTTATTATGTACGTCCTTATAAATTGTGTGAATAAAATTTCTGAGTTTATCTTGCTGTACTGACATCGCTGAAGATGAAATCCAAAAGGATTTCAAAATTATTTTAAGTAACTATAAGTCCCGTCTTGAGCAAGCGTGGTGAATCAACAATCGAAATCCAAATCAAGTCATGGCTAGGCTGAGAATCAGCACTTTTCGAACGTCAAAATTACATAAGACAGTCCCCCAAAACGCCAACCCTTCACCACTTCCTAGTTATTTAGCTGCGAAGAAGAAGTGGCGCAACAAACTCCTCAGCAGCACAGCTGTCTGATCAGTTACAAAAACTTGATTATATACAATAAGTTTGCAAAATAATTTATATTACGCAACACAAAACATATCAACATATGCCAATATCCCAACAATATTATGGTGATCAATGCTCGTGCCGTTTATGTATGGACGAGTCCTGCAGTGGGTCGTACATTATAGGTGTATGTAAATAGGGAAATGACAAAAAAAAAACAGTGGCACTCCGGGAGTGCCGACAGAAGTGAAAACTTGAGAAACAATCGGCACCGCGGTAATCAACGCGTTGATGTCTTTTAGGTACTCCACGCACCGCGGTAATCAACGCGTTGATGTTTTTTTAATGGTCAAAAGCTGGTGTCATCACGGTGTCGCGAAATCAATGGTTTAGTCCTATCTCAAAAATGCCCAACGCGCCTAACGCAGTTTTCACTTTAGAAATTTTGTTCGACAGGTAGACTTTAAAAAAAATATTAGACACGTTTTTTTTATTTTTTTACGTAATCGAAAGATTACGGCAATACATTGAAATGTGGTATGACGTCACGCCTTGGCAGATTTTATACTTAGTTCTGACGCAGAGAGCCCCCACTCCCTAACTTTAATGCGTTTTATCTTAGTAATTTTTCATTAATATGATAAAGCAAAAAATACATGTCTAATATTTTTTTATGATCTAACTGACGGACTAAATAGTTTTTTTGTTTTAACTCAGGCATCTTCTCTATTCATCAATGCTTGGCAGCAGAAATAGGTATGGTAGCAGAAATAGGTACTTCCCGGACGAGCTATGCAAGGTGGAGACGATAAATACGAGAATAATTAAACTGCGTATAACTAATGTAATGACATTCCCAGTCTGCATACGAACATTAAATCGCAGAAATCCAATAGTTTAGTAGTCACTATAGCTAGTCGAATGATCGGCAAATCTCATAGTCTACCCATTATGTAATTTTAGTTTATTTGAAAAAAAAAAAATCATTTTTTAGGGTTCCGTTACCGAAGGGTCCCAAATGGAACCCTATTACTAAGCCCCCGCTGTCTGTCCGTCGGTCTGTCAGCGGGCTGTATCTCGTGAACCGTGATAGGTAGACAGTTGAAATTTTCACAGATTATGTATTTCTGTTGCCGCTATAACAACAAACAATAAAAATAAAATGAATATAAAAATGAAAGGGGGTCAAATGTCGTCATTTCTTTGATTTAATTTTTTTTTAATGTATAAGTTTAATATCGATTTATAATATCCACTGTGGCAAAACTGTCAAAGTACAAATTATTGCAACTTAATGTATTGTTTTACTTTGGCAACATATAGAAATGACGGTTATGATAAAAACGTTATTTCTGGGTGGGGCAAAAGTCGTTTTAAATTGTAAAATGTAATGGATCGTCGAAGAGTTAGTCGTCGTTCGATTGTGGATTAGTACAGTAGTGTGAATTTACAGTATTAGCAAGAAAAAGTGTTTTCTTTATACAAGAAACGTGTTTTTTCGGCATTTTTGTACGGTGGTACGGAACCCTTAGTGTGCGAGTCCGACTCTCCCTTGACCAATTTTGAAATTTCACTAAATTGCTTTTCTACATACTACTAAATCTATTTTTTCCAATAGTCGCTAATGAAGTCATGATACAGTGTTAAAAATGGTTGGCATTAGTACACAGTTTACCACTATATTGTGGGAAAAACGTGACTTACTAATAGTATACTTGGTTACAATATTGTTCATTTTAAAGGTAACAGTCACGTTTGTAGGTAAAGTTGTCGACATAGCTCACAGAATGAAGCCAAAATAATAACTTAAAATAATAATAAATTAAATAAAATAAATTAAATACTAGAAGAAGAAGACAAACTAGTAAGCAAATAAAAATACAATTCCCAGAATAAATAATATAAAATAATATAAACACAAATAGGCGCTCTCCCTTATCTCTCCTACTATGCTGCACCCAAAAAGGTCAATAAATTAAGTTTAATTAATTTTAAGCGTAGGACTAATTGTTTTACCAACATTATGGAATGCAATAAGGCATTGAGAATAAGCAAGCTGAAGTGCCAATGGGCCGGCCATATTTTACCATGGAACCGGTGACCGTTGGGATAGACGGTGTTCTTGAGTGGAGACCGCGAATCGGTTTACGTAAGGTAGGACGCTTTCAGGCTAGGTGGAGCGACTATCTTCGCAGGGTGGCTGATAGCACCTGGATGAGAGTTGCCGAGAATCGAGCTGAATGGCGTACAATTGGAGAGGCCTTTGTCCAGCAGTGGACTGCTGTAGGCTGATGATAACGTTGTATGGATTCCGTGCCCCAAAGGGTGCCAACAGGACCCCATTACTAAGACTCCGCTGTCCGTCCGTCCGTCTGTCACAGGGCTATATATTTTGAACCATAGAATAAGGTAGACACTTAAAATTTTCAGAGAATGTGTACTACTATGGCTGCTATAACAACTAATAATAAAATAAAGTTAAACATAAAAGGGGTTCTATATACAAGATTTTTTTTAAACAGTGTTAAATATTGTATGGTGGTACGGAACGCTTAGTGTGCGAGTCCGAATCACACTTGGCCGCTTTTGTCTATGCTTTAGTTAGTTAGAGGGCTTTAAAGCCAATTCGGTGGCGCGCAGATTCACCCATCAACAAGGTTTGACGTAAATAGTCGAATATTGATTTGTAATGTGATGCCCCCGTCGCCGCCGTCTGCGCCCGTAGGCGGTGGCGGGGGTTGTACTGTACGATGTTGTTGACTGATTTATGTGTGCTGTTAGCCTGGACATAAGAATTAAAAAAACAAAGTACATCACCTAAAGGGGTTAAATAGGGGATGAAAGTTTGTATAGAAGTTCTTTATTTTTGTCGCTGGGGAATCCAATCGGGCCACGGTTTGTGATTAAATAAGTTTGTGATGACCACCAGCGATCCTGGAAGAGAGGCCTAATTACCAAGCTTGGGCATTTTTTACCTTGTGGCGGCATGCGGCATCTACATCGCCTCATGCGAACTACGCATCTTACTGACGTGAAGCGAAATCCTGCATCGTGCAAGCAGGGTTTACCGCGCGATCAGCATGTTATATATATAATTTCCCGACATCAATCGTCGGACAGTAGATTATTTTCTTTTATATAGATTCTTTTCTTTTAGATTTTGTGAATGTGAGAACGTTGTAGGCTGTAGACTTGTGGACCATTTTCTATTTTACTAAGTACCTGATACTTGTTGATAGGCCTACACTGTCCTCTCATACCTATTAACACTGTAATTTGAAAACATTGTAAAAAACATTTTTTTTTTAATAAATGGTTTCTACAATGTTTTCAAGAGCCGGCAAGAAACTCCACGGTTACTCTTTTGAGTAACCGTGGAGTTTCTTGCCAGCTCTTCTCCATAGGAAGCGACCAATTGGAACCGTGCACCTAGCTTCTGACGTTTCATAAGTGCCCTTGTAGGTTTATGGGAAATAAAATATTTTGAATTTTTGAATTTTGGGTAGCCCACCAGACACGACACCTGTCTGGTCGGAGGATCCTCCCTTTTCTATGGAGGATGAGTGAACTTTACAAGTTTACACCCTGTTCCTTATACCTTTATTACCTTAAACCGCCGTTCTAAACGTTGCCCTACATTGTTAAGTGTTATTTTCAATGTGAAGTCTATGTGGGTCATCGTTTTTTTCCTCTGTTAGTTTTAATCATGGTCTGACAGTTTAAGTAATTTATGCCGCCTACCTAAATGTCTTTTCTTTGGTATTGTTCATCGAATCATTGAGCTTAAGTTCTGAGTTGAGCTGCACGTTCATTGACAAATGCATGCACTGACTGGACAGGTCCACTCAATCTATGTGGTTCTTTCCTCAAAAGACCATTTCAGACACCTATGTATATCTTCACATGATCTGACCAAGATTATGTCTGAACTTTAAAAGAGACTGTGATCTCTGAGTTTGTTTCGGCCTTTCTTCTCAGAGTAGTCAGATAGGAAACGGCGACCTCATCTAGTTTTTAAAATATGATTGACGTGTAAAAGTGTTTGTACAAACCCACTTACAGAAATCAAATCATTTAAGGAAAAATAAGTGTGGATTCGAGCCAAGCCTTCACTAAACTGACTCAACTATGTTGTGGCTTGTGGTCAGCTTCCAGTCTAATCAGATATTACTGGACTGACTATGTTCCCTCAAATATGGCGAGTATGTTCCCTCAAATATGGAGGGTAATGGCTGATCTTTGCGTTATGCTCGTGAACGGATGCTGCTTGTGGTGACTGGTCGTCTTGCTGACCATGTTTTTGTTATTGTTATTAGTAATTTACTGTTTATTTATTTTACTTCGATGGTCCTAGTTTATCATGTGATTTTGAGTTACAGATATTGTATATACCTTTAAGTAAGCAAGCGGACACCACGCCATTTATGCCTGGAGGCTTTTATTTTGCTATTAGGTTCTGTTAACTTTTTTTTCTGTTTGAGTATAGTTTTCGATGTTTTGTTGATTCCTATATTGGCATGTGCTAGCTGTCATAATACCTAATCAAAATCAAGCTCAGTCTTTTCCCAACAATTTTGGGGTTGGTTTCCAGTAAGCAGATGCAGCTGAATACGTGTATTTACATGGAGCGACTGCCTATCTGACCTCCAGAACCCAGTAACTGGGTAATATGATACAGACTTTCGGGCTTCTGACGACCCGTAACGACTGTCAAAGATTTACGAATGACAGCCGGGACCAACGCTTTAATGTGCTTTCCGAGACACGGAGGAGTCTTGGTATGTAAAGATGGTTATCCATCCACGGACCAACCCCGGCAAGCGTAGCTTTACCTGTTGGATTGATCCGTGCAGCTGTTATTACTTAGCGACAAGCTCCTCAAATACCTTCATAATACCTATTATGGCAAATAATTTAATTTTATGTTTTGTGTTGCGTAAAATAAATTATTTTGCATACTATTGTTTATATACAAACAAGTTTTTCTAACCGATCAGACAGCTGCGCTGCTGGGGAGTTTGTTGCGCCACTTCTTCTTCCTAGTACCATCACTAGGAAGTGGTGAAGGGCGGGCGTGCCAGGGGGACTGTCTTATGTAATTTTGACGTTCGAAAAGTGCTGATTTCAGCCTAGTTTGAATAGGTAAATGGCATTTTGTTATTTATCCATAATCTTTTTTTTCTTTTTGTTAGTTTTTTTTTAAAAGTATTTAAAGCTCCTCCCTGTGACCTCCACAATACAACTACTGAGTAAGTAAAAGTGATATTTTAAGGTTAGATCAGTTATTCAACTTCCGGGCTTCCGATAACCCGGAATTGACTGTCATATATTTCAGTTCGTATGAAAACCAGGGTCAGCAACTGAACCTGTCTCAAAGGCTGGGAGACCTATTGTGTATAGCGTAAATTGTTAGACGCTTAACCTTGCAAATCGATCTATATTGGCGTAAGAATAACCGTCTACAAGTGTAATAACAATTTAAATAGACATGATAGACAACAAACGTACTATTTCTGTGACGTCAGAAACAATATGGCGCCTGTCGTGCCGTCTTTCATTTTAAACACAATGCGTCAAACTTGAACAATGGACACATCTATTTACCGTTCATTGTTGTCGATAAATTAGTTTTCTTTGACTGTAAAGACGCAGTTTTTACTTCGTTAAAAAATAGACAATGAAAGAAAAGTGGCTTTTCATTGCCAAACACGCCGATGCGGTCCACGTAGCATAATCAACCTACAATGTTCCCACTGTTGGACACAGGCCTCCTGTCTGTGAGAGGGAGTGGGCCGTAATCCACCTCGCGGATTCAGTGCGGGTTGATTGTAGTTACATGTCTTCGAATTTATGGTTCTAGGACATGACGGTTTCCCCACGATGTTTTTCTTCACCGTGTTGCAGTGCGTGAGCAGCGGTGATGAAATAGTTTACACAAAGTAAAGCGCCTGCCTGGATTGAACTTACAAGATACAACCGCGGCCTCTGCTGGGCCACCAAGGCTCTATGGTATGTTTACCATTGCAGATGTAGATATGTGCAAAGCCAAGGGGACAGCAGATGCGTTGCACATGTAAACGGGCACGCTCTTTATGCCTGGAGGGTTTTATTTAGGTATTCTGTACGTTTTTAGGGTTCCGTAGTAAACAGGGAACCCTTATAGTTTCACCATGTCCGTCTGTCTGTCCGCGGTCTAGCTTCGAGACTCTTAGTACTAGAACTGTTATTTGGCATGGATATACATATGAAACACGCCGACTAAGAGGTAAAATAAAAACATTTTAAAAAATCCCCTACACGTAAAGTGGGTGGTCTTTGGACAGGTCGTTCAAAAATTTGTGAAAACCATTTTTGAATTCAGGAATCCGTTTGCGAAATATTAAGCTTTAAAGAGCAAATTCTTGTAAGAGTCATGTGTCCCCCTCCCCCCCTGCCAGCTAAATGGTTGGTTTTGGATATGTCAAAAAATTCACAGCATTAGTATATATAACGAAATTAAAAGGAAAACTATCACAGCTAAGTAGGCTTTACAAGTTAACGAGTAATAATCAACCAACCTTCATTTGTGGTTGCAAAAACATGTTCTCCTTCCTATACATTCCGTATGGAGAGATGTTTTTCAACTACAAAGTTTGTTCTTAGGATAAGTTCATCCCAACTCCGGAACCCTTCATTGTGCGTGGTCCGACACGCATTTGGCAGGTTTTTATTTTTCTATATCTGCTTTAGTAAGGTTTTCAATGTTTTTGTTGGTATATTGGCGTGTGCTAGCTGACATGCGGAAAATAATTAAATTTTCTGTGTTTCGTAATTCTAATTAATTTTCATACTATTTTAGATAATCAAATGGTTCTTCTAACTAAATAAACAGCTGTGCTACTGGGGAGTTTGTTGCGCCACTTCTTCTTCCCAGCTAAAGCACTAGGAAGTGGTGAAGGGTGGGCGTTTTGGGGGACTGTCTTATGTCACTTTGAAGTTCAAAAAGTGCTGTTTCTCAGCCTAGTTTGAATAAATGACTTTTGAAATCAAAACTCATTGAGACTTTAAGGTTTTATGTCTCATGTGTCTGTAACAGGGATGTTGCGGATATTCGCATCCACATCTACAATTGCAGAGCTTCCGCATTCGCATCTGTATCCGCATTCATCAATGCGGAGCTCATGCGGATGTAGATGTGAGTCGAAAAGGGCATATAAGTAAAATCATAATTAACAAAAAACATTTTTACAAAATATACAACCGACTTCCAAACTACAAAGTGAAAAATAACTTTAATTTCGGAACTCCGTGTTTTTGGATCAGTATTTTAGTATTTTGCCACCGACTTCCGAAATTAAAGTAATTTTTAACGGACTTCAAAAAAAGAAGGAGCAATTGACATTGGGCTATTGTAGCTTATAATAATTACAAACCGAACCGAATTACGGTAATTATTTAATTATCACGGCCGCGAATTGAATTATGATCAAAATCGACGTAACAGCGCTGCAATTTGGAAAAAATTTAAGAAAGTTTTTCGCCTTGCCACCTTGACCTTAAAAAAAAACAGTGGCACTCCGGGAGTGCCGACAGAAGTGAAAACTTGAAAAAATATCGGCACCGCGGTAATCAACGCGTTGATGTCTTTTGAATGGTCAAAAGTTAGTGTCATCACGGTGTCGCGAAATCAATGGTTTAGTCCCATCTCAAAATTGCCCAACGCGCCTAAAGAAGTTTTCACTTCAAAAACTTGAGATCCGCATGTACATCTGCACACGCGGATATGAGCCACCGCGGATGATAAAAAATCTGCAACATCCCTGGCTTGTATGTCTCCGGTACCTATATTTTCTTTACCTACATCCAAGCACCTTCAGTAATCTTCATAGTCAATACTAAAGTTGCCATCTGTCCGGATAAAGCCGGACAGTGTTAGGCTTTCTGACCTCTTGTTCGGGCTAATTTGACTGCGTCCGGCCCGGCCGGCTTTTGTTAGGCTATTTATTCTCTTAATAGGCCAGCAATGGACGAAGCAATGAAACAGGTTAAAATCGGAAACTATAGCAAAAATTTTAATTGTGGAATTTAGTTTAAGACATGTAACTTGCAAAATGTTTTATGATAAAATTATTAAAGAGGTTGAGCTTTTACAGCACGTTTCTACCAAAGAAAAATATGCAAATGAGAATGATAATCCCGACTAACACTTTCTCATCAAAAATATGCGTTTTATTTGAACCAAAATCCTTTTTTTTGGCGTCCGTCCGGCCGTGGGACCCCAAAGTCCGGCTTTTTTTGCGGGTAAGTCCGGTTTTCTGATTTTTAGAGATGGCAACATTAATTGTGAGTGATGCTGCACTCAGGATCAACAAGACGAGTAATTTTGTTATCTTTACATATTATATAATCTACCTGTGCCCGCGGCTTCGATAGCGTAGAAAAAAGAAAGAAAGATGTCCTAATCCAGTACCCTAATTGCGTAACTTATTTTCGTAAACGATTATGACAAATTTGTTTTATTTTGACAGTTCAACAAAATTCATTGCGTTATTTACGTTGTTGGGCAGATTTTTTTCCAAGTTATGAAGCAATGGATTAGCAATCTGTTTCAAATCGAAACAATTTGTGTTTGATCGTGTATTACGCAATTAGGGTACAGGTCATGGTCTACCCATGTGCCAAATTAAGACGCAGATATATGACAGTGACCTTGAGTGGTTCGCTTGCGTGTTCTGTACTGAGCTATCGCAATGCGTCGTACGTCCAGCCAGTAATAGGACTCGCCCATCAAGGAGCGCTGTCCCAAATTAAACGCATTATTAATTTATTATACATCAAACAAAAGGTATTTTAATAAAACTCGTATACTAAAAGACAAATAATTCAATTATCTTTAAAATGGTGAAGGTTTCAGAAAAATACGCTTGATAGATTTTGTGCGATCCTCAGCTTTTTATCCGTGTTAGACCTAACTTTACAAATTAATTTCACATAATCCAAAATATGCCTATATTATACGATATTAATGAAATGCTCTTATTTAACATATATTTTTTCCAAATCATTAAAACTACTCGTTTAGACTTTTTCTTCAGTATAAAATCATTAAAAGTCGGTTATCGTCGCCTTAACAATTACTATTCATATTTTTCTTCAAACAACCCACATCTTTTTTCTTCTCGTAAAGCTGTCGGTGTATCTGTCCGCGGCGGTCGGCGGCCTGTAGCGCTTTGTAAGTGCACCGGTGCACGGATTGACGGTGCTCGCTAAGAACAGGTTTTTGCTGGGACAGTTTTTGTTGTTTCGTATGTTTTTTGTTTTTGTATTACGTTTGATTACGTGCTTATTTATTTAGTTTTTTGAGTATATAAATGGTGTATAGGTATGTTGAAACTGTTTGTACTCCCCGTTACTTGTCCTTGGAGCCGTTCAGGTATTACGTAAGCAGATTTATTACAATTATTTGTACCTCCCTCTCCCTTGTCAGCAAAAGTAAGTAAAGCTCTTGCCCCCCTCCCATGCTTATGTAAACATTGGTATATAAGTATTCTGTTTTTTTTTTATATGTTCATGAGCAGCAGTTATAATTATCGAAATATATTCATTTCGTTTTCAAGCATAGACAATGTGTGGGTTGCCATGCCATATATGTGTAAAAAACTAAATAATTACAGCTGACGTAATCACCATTTAGACCCCCCCACCCATGTCATCAAAAATAAGCAAAGCATAGACCCTCCCGCCCCCCTATAGTGCTTACGTAATACTTGAACGGTCTGGCATTTATAACTGAAATGAACCTTTTTGGCGCAGCCGTGAGGCACACACTATTGTTTTTAAAACATTATTTTTTATTTCATCTTTGTTATTTGTGTTTTGTGTTTCACGAACTGTGTCCAAATAAATGTTTTTCCTTCTTTCTTTCAAATTAAATCCATATCCGTGAAAGAAAACAAACAAACAAATTCATTTTTGCATTAAAATATTAAAAAATGATACGATTGACGACCGCAGACCTCAGAAGTCTGAGGTCTGCGCTCAGTGCTTGGTTTGGCAACACGCCGTGTTCGAGTTCGCGTCAAGTCAATCGTCATCCTGAAGATGCCTTGTTGAGAGGTGAAACACGTGTCGAATTCTTTCAGGGTCTTTTTAAAACTCTTTAGAAATAGCTAAGCGGAACAGGTTACTAAATATATCCACATCATCATTTTATAATGGATTTCCGCAAGGTCACGCCTGAATCAATTAACTATATTAAAATATTAGTTAAAAGTTTGTTATTAATTTATTATACATACCGAGTGTGTTTGTTATTAAACTGTTTTGTTATTTAAGTAATGATTTACTACATAATCTCTGTCCGCTTAATATTAAATAAGAGGATTGTCCTGTTTGTAATGGAATACCTATTTTTATTTATCAAATTGTTTTCCTGTTACTACCTTCTAAGATAAGGAAAACAACATAACATAACATCACGCCTTGTTTCCGCGAAGGGTTGGGCAGAGGTGTCCCTGTAGCAGGTTCACCCACATTTCGCCAGTTATGTTTTAAGTCCCATGTAATAGGGGCGAGCCTATTGCCATCAACCGGGCACAAATCCAGTCTCCAGGCTGCTACTGAGAAATTTCAGATAGAAAAACCCAATAACACTTTGCCCAACCTGGGAATCGAACCCAGGACCTCATGCTCAGCAGTGGCGATTGCGACCACTAAACCAACGAGGCAGTTAAGGAAAACGATTTGATGTTTTGCATATGTATTTAATTATTATTTTAATATTGTAAACTAGATTTTGCCAGCGGATTAGCACTCGGCAACGTACTACTGGAATTAAAGGTACCTATACCCTATGTGTTATTTTTTAACCGACTTCAAAAAAGGAGGAGGTTTCTCAATTCGATCGTATATATTTTTTTATGTGTTCGCGAATAACTTCGTCGTTTATGAACCGATTTTGTCGATTATTTTTTTGTTGGAAAGGAGATATCCCAAGAGTGGTACCATGATAATGAAATCGGGATTTGATTATGGGAGCCTGGAGAAATCGAGGGAACTCTTCAAATATTATAGGCTAACCTGTAGCGATTTGCGTATTTTTTATAGTAACTCGTGCAGTTGCTCTTAGAAAGCACCATTTGGTGAAGTGGAACTGATGATGAAGACCACTGGATTTGCTCAATAATAAGTATTTCACGGGTTGCGATTCGATTACTTTAATATGGTTGCAATGCAATTTATGCTCGTCACAATGCATATGGAGAAGTGGAGCTGATGGTGAAGTACCAGGAGAATTCCTCAACCATTAACGTCTTTGCATCGGGAAAAGCAATATTTTGTAAAAGGTGATGAGCAGTTGAGATTAGACTATTGTAACTTAGATAAATTACAAACTACTCACTAAAAAGCGAGGAAAAAAACCTTTTTTATAAAAAAAAACAACCGACTTCCAAAAAAAAAACACTACAAATTGAAAAATAACTTTAATTTTGGAAGTCGGTGGCAAATAACTAAAATACATTAAAAACCAAAGCCATCGACTTCCGAAATTTAAGTTATTTTTCAGTTTGTAGTGTTTTTTTTTGGAAGTCTGTTGTTTCTTTTTTTGTAGAATTTTGTTTTTCTTTTTCGTGTGGTTAGTGATTTACCGGGTCCGCGCCCAATCGACCCGCTTAGACTCGACCCGAAGAATAATAACATATGTTTTACTACTAATTCAGTACCATTTGTACAGTCGGGTCACAACAAAACAAACAAACAAAAAACTAAATCATTTAATTGTGTTGTTCCTACCTAGTTCTGTATTCTTTAAAATACCTAATGTTTATTTTTTAAACATAATTTAACCATCTATGTTTTTTTTTGCTTAAGAAGTTGGTACCTACTTGTTAATCTAATACTTAATTATAATCACGTTTATAGACTGGTTCAATAAAAACCACCGTGCCACTAGCTATAAGTTTGTAATGATAATTAATTAATTATTTATTAAAAATCTGTGATTTTTATTAAAAAGTACAAAGCGTATAGTTACTATATTAAAAAAAGGATAAGTACTTATTTGTTTAATTATTGATTTATTTATCCAAACATTACTTAAATTTTAGTCTCTCTGTGGTGCAAGCGTTAAATCGACACTTTTCTGTCTGACTATACATCGACGTTTTTACGCCTATTAAAACAGAAATATCCAGGTATTATTCCTCGGGTCGAGTCTAAGCGGGTCGAGTGGGCGCGGACCCGATTAACCTGGTGTCAGAGTTTTTATGCCGCCCATGGGCCTCTGACCTGGCTTCACATGCCATGCCATCCACCCTATGTGCTAATGCTGGTTAGAAACTATCTCTGTACCGAATTTCAATCAAATGCATTCAGCCGTTTTCTGCTAAGCCGGAGCCAGAAAAATAGAAAAACGGAAAAAGAAATCTTCGTTTAGTACTATTTATTAGGTATATATTAAGATATATATTTTAATAATATATACACGATAAACATAAATAAACGATTGCCTCGTTGGTCCAGTGGTCGTAAGCGCTACTGTTAAGCATGAGGTCCTGGTTTCGATTCCCGGGTCGGGGCAAAGTGTTATTGGGTTTTTCCGTCTGGAATTTTTGAGTAGCAACCCGGAGTTTGGATTTGTGCCCGGATGATGGCAATACGCTCGCCCCCTATTACATGGGACTTAAATATAACTGGCGAAATGTGGGTTACTATACAATATGTCCCAGGGATAAGTGACCGCCTAGCGTTTTTTGAACATTTGTACAAAATTATTAATAATTACATTTATATTTGTGACTTAGCGGCTTTAGTTTTTTTAGATTTATTTTGAAAAAACTGAAAAGAAGAGTTTTTTTTCTTCGAATTTTAATTTTGTTTTTTATTTAATAAATGTTTTACTACATTTTAGTTATGTTTAATGATTTTAATTGATAAACTATGATATCGGCTAGTCAGTAAAAACAAAATAATGGAAAAAGATGAACAAACTTAGGAAATATCGTAAAAAAACTGCAGCACGTCACGCGTCTTTACAAAAAAAAAGAAAAAAATCATAAAAAAAAACTAAAGCCGCTAAGTCACAAATATAAATGTAATTATTAATAATTTTGTACAAATATTCAAAAAGTGCCGGGCGGTCACTTATCCCTGGGACACATCGTATAATGTGAGTCTTCATAATGTGCACATATCGAAATGAAGGAATCTATGCTTAATTTTATCGACGGAAAAAATATTGAAAAAATCTAAAAAAAAAATGTTTTTTTTTAACAAAACGGTGTAACTTTTGAACTGAATGATTTATCGCGATGAAAAAATTTCCATAATTAGTGGAAGTAATTAGGCGTCCTTATAAAATTTAAATTGTGGAAAGAAAACTACCCTCAATTGAAAATAAACATGTTTTTTTTAGCAAAAATCTGTATTTTTTTTTCAGAATTTCTCAATAAGAAGCCAAACTGAACAAAAAAAAAACTTTAGTAAAATTTTCAGATTAAAAAAAAAAACCATCGATAAAATTAAGCATAGATTCCCTCATTTCGATATGTGCACATTATGAAGACTCACATTATACGATGTGTCCCAGGGATAAGTGACCGCCCGGCACTTTTTGAATATTTGTACAAAATTATTAATAATTACATTTATATTTGTGACTTAGCGGCTTTAGTTTTTTTTTATGATTTTTTTCTTTTTTTTTGTAAAGACGCGTGACGTGCTGCAGTTTTTTTACGATATTTCCTAAGTTTGTTCATCTTTTTCCATTATTTTGTTTTTACTGACTAGCCGATATCATAGTTTATCAATTAAAATCATTAAACATAACTAAAATGTAGTAAAACATTTATTAAATAAAAAACAAAATTAAAATTCGAAGAAAAAAAACTCTTCTTTTCAGTTTTTTGAAAAGAAGAGTTTTTTTAAAGACTCACACTGTATCCAGGCGCAATGGTATGATGATGATGAAGATATAAAAAAATATTTATAGCCTTCATAAATATTGACCCTTAGTTGTGATTTTCTCAGAACCAATTAAAAACTACTTAATACCAATGTAACGATTAAATTGTCATGAGCTAGCAAACCCCTTGGCTCTACAGTATGTCTTTATAATGTGCACATATCGAAATGAGAGAATCTATGCTTAATTTTATCGCTGGAAAAAATATTTAAAAAAATCCAAATATTTTTTATGTAATTTAAAAAAAAAAATTCAAACAAAACAGTGTAACGTTTAAACTAAATTATATAATAAATGAAAAAAAAAAAGTTTTTTTTTTTTAATATATTTTTGCGTCGGTCAAATTAAGCATAGTTTCTTTCATTTCGATATGTGCACATTATTAAGACTCACACTGTATCATTATTTAACATTATATAACATCACGCCAGTATTCCCCGAAGGGTTATGCAGAGGTGTACCTATAGTACACCCACATTTCGCCAGTTAAGGCGACAATGGTGCCGATTCTCTTGTACACCGAACAAAACTAACTAAACTATCACTAAAATTCCTTACTTTTGACTATGAGAATCATAAAGCTAAATTCAAAAGCTTCTGCAAAATAAATTCTCTAAATTTAAAAACAATTTTGACAAAACTAAATCGAATTTGACAATCGCGACTCCACGTGGTATGTACTTGTTTGCCCTACCCCGTGAGTTTTCTTTAGAGCCGGAGGCGCACAGGGGGGGCAGCCTCGACGACTTTTTGTATGGAAAATATGAAAAAAAGTTACCTACATGTTGAGATTTAGGGGTTTATGAGTTTTATAAAGGAGGTGGAAATTTTCATTACTTTTACGATAGGACACACCATTTTCGAGATATAAAGAAGCAAAAGAAAAAAAAAGGTAGGTACAGTACTGTTTTTGCACCTAAAGTCGAGGTGTTGGTGTGAATTTAAAGTTCATGACAACCAATTTTATTCCACACGTTTTTAATCGCGATAAGAAATAGTCAGATTTAGTTGGACAATCAATATTTTAGGTGATAAAAGTCAAATTCAAAATAGCAAAATTGCCATTTTCACTAAATTAATATCTCAGTGGCATCTTAGTGCTGTTAAACTAAAATATGGTTAAGTTGTCTCACTTCAGAGTGGAAAATCGTCGTTTGACAGGAATAAACAAAATTTTGTTGATTTTTAATTTAGTAGAGGCATTTGTGACAAGAGAATCGGCTCCAATAACCGACTTTTAATGATTTTATACCGAAGATCGCGTCTCAACGAGTAGTGTTAATGATTTGAAAAAAAAATATGTTAAAATAGAGCATTTTTTTAATAATTTAATCTGTGAATATTTTAGATTATGTTTATATTACATAGTGTCATTAATATGTAAAGTTTCGTCTAACGCGGATAAAAAACTGAGAAACGCAAAAACTATCAAGCGTATTTTTCTGAAACTTTCAACATTTTAAAGATATTTAATTATTTATCTTTTAGTATAGGAACATGTTGTATTGACAGATATTTTTATTTATATATAATAAATTCATTATGCGTCTAATTTGGGACAGCGCTCCTTGATGGGCGAGTCCTATTACTGGTTGGACGTACGACGCGTTGCGTGAGCTCAGCACAGAACACGCAATAAGCTAACCATTCAAGGCCACTGGCATTTAATTGCGTCTTAAGTTTAAAGTCTCATGTAATAGGGGGCGAGCCTATTGCCTTATTTGCCAACTAGGCACAGATCCAGACTCCGGGCTGCTACTGAGAAATTTTAGATGGAAAACCCAATAAGCCTATTAGCCTCATAGATATTAATAAATAATTAGTTGTGATTTTCCCAGAACCAATTAAAAACTACTTAATGCCAATGAAACGATTAAATTGTCACAAGCTAGCAAAACACGTTCGACCTAATATTTTTAATAACACCTTGTATACCATGTTGTATGCAAATAAAAATATCTTATCTTATCGGTTATTAACAAGGAAAATGTCGGCTAAAGGAAAACAATTCGCCATTTTTTTTTGTCAAACAAAACAATGGGCTCACTCCGCTCTCCATGGCTAAAGAAAACTGGCGCAAACCTGTAGTACTTACTACAGATGACCGCAAGGAGGTATGGCAAAGCAAGGCGCTTCACGGGCGCTTCAATCGGGCTCTTCATGAGCCCGGTGTAGATTTCTTAGCGTCCGTATCCTGGCTACGTTTCGGTGACCTTTTCGGGGAAACTGAAGGTTTCATCTGTGCAATTATGGACGAAGTAAGTTATCTTGACGAATAACTACCGGAGACATATTATGAAGGACGGTATGGTATGACGTGTGTCGGGCATGCCATCGTCCGGTTCAGTCCATCAGATTCTCTCTGGTTGTTCGCGTCTAGCTAACGGCGAGTACTTGCACAGATATAACCAAGTGGCCAGGATTATTCACCAGCAACTTGCATTGAAATATAAACTTGTAGACTCTGAGATACCATATTACAAGTATGTGCCCGACCCAGTTCTCGAAAATGACCATGTCACGTTATACTGGGATCGGTCTATCATTACTGACAGGGCTATTGTAGCAAATAAGCCTGATAGTGTAGTGATAGATCGATTAGCGCAACCATTGTCGATGTTACCTTCCACATGACGAGAACCTCGTGAAAGCTGAAAAAGAGAAACAAAAAAAAAGAAAAGGTTATTGACATGTGGAATGTGAATTCGGCTATCATTGTGCTGATTGTCGTAACGGCTAATGGCATTTTGACCGCGTAGGTATTGCACTTTTCTATGAAACAAAAGATTTTGAAGAATTTCAACGCAGGGAGGTCCAAAAAAAAGGAGGGTCAGAATCATATACTGAATCCATGGTAAAAGATTTCGTGTCAATGTCCCTGCCACCCTTTTTTTTTTTGGGTGGGAAATTATCAAATAACTTCTCCCGCTCTGGGTGGAGCGGGAGGGCGTGTTAAACTTACTGACTAAAATCCACCCGTGTTCCTTCGGTTGCCCTGTTGCCGGGGGCCATAATCTCCCTTTCGGTTTTCTTCGCACCCCGGCAGGCATCGGCCCTAAGGGGCGTCAATTCTGCTGACATCTCTTTGAGGCGCGCGCGAAACAACGCGCCGTCGACCCGGGCCCGGTCCTTATCGGGCGGCGAGCTAAGCCCTGCCACCCTGAATGTTTTACTAAGAATATGGTATGATAATGTTGAGAGGATGAATGAAAGGCGACCAATAAAGGTATTTAAGTACAAGGCAGATGTGAGTGGAAACGCCGGTAGTAGAAGCCCTAGGAGGACATTTGTAGTCACCTTTTTGGTGATGTTCTTCAGAAAGGTAAGATGCGTAGTGATCGCAACCGGCGTGCGTGTGTGACCAGCACCCTATTTGCTTCAAATTTTCAACGTAAATAACGCAATCAATGTTGTGGAACTGTCAAATTCAAATTATTTTATTTCACATAAACCTACAAGGGCACCTATGAAATGTCAGAAGCTAGGTGCACGGTTCCAATTGATCGCTTCCTATGGATAAGAGCCGGCAAGAAACTCCACGGTTACTTTTTATAAATAAATGGTTTTTACAATGTTTTCAAACTACAGTGTTTATAGGTATGAGAGGACAGTGTAGGCTTATCAACAAGTACCAGGTAGTTAGCAAAATAGAAAATGGTCCACAAGCCTACAACGTTCTAACATTCACAAAATCTAAAAGAAAAGAATCTATATAAGAAAAAAGAAAAAAAAAGGACCTATTGAACAAATGTCAAAATGAAAGCCATTGCTATTGTGTGTTTACGCAATCATCATGAGTTTATGTAGGTACGTATGTATGTATAAAAAGTGTTGTTTTTTCTTAACTTGATATTTACAACGGCTTTGTAGTGGTATTATCAGATAAGGCATTAATTACTGATTAAAAGAACAAATATTGGATTTTAATTTACGACATATAACATGTGACTTATGGACGTCAACGAAGTAATTTGTAAACGTTAAAAACAAACACGCCCATGGTCACGTGAGTTATATTTTGAATTTTGCATTAAATCGGGGTAAAGTTTTTCATGTGGCAACACAAGCGTAATTGCAAAGGTATTTTTTTATTCGGCCGTAAATGCCAATAAATAACAATAGTACATTATGATACAAGTGTGATTATCAATGCACACGGGTTTAATAAGACGTTTTTGAACCCTCTTGCGAGGAAAAAAAAAAAGTTTTATAAACTAATTATAAAACATTTGCTATATCACACGGTACTGTTTTACAATTTTTTTTGTAATTTTCTTGTTTGCCCTCAAAAAGTGACCCCTATATTCAAAATTCATTTATTTACGTTACACGTTCGTGTTTGGGTCATAGAAATACATATGTGTACCAAATTTCAACTTAATCGGTCTATTAAATTCGGAGCAAATTGGCTGTGACAGACGAACAGACGGACAAACAGACAGACAGACATACAGAAAAATACACGAGTGATCCTATAAGAGTATCCGTTTTTTCCTTTTGAGGTAAAACCCTAAAAAATGTGAAATATGGCCAGTTGATTCCTTTCATCGCAGTGTCTTCGCGATTGAAGGAGAAGCAAAGGCATGAAGCCGTAGAACACTCTACTAATAGGTATTAAAAGTATAAAAACTCAATATTTTTGTAAGTAGAACACGAAATAATGTTATTATTTGACAAAAATAAATTATTTACTGAAATAATATTATGTTAATTTATCATATTTTATTTATTTACACAGTAGGCTTTAAAAAGGCATGAAGACTCTTTGATGAGATTAAAAAAAGCGCACATCTCCGACCAGTAAATAGTTATCTGTGGGTGCGGTAATATAAAGTAAAAAGCACACATGTTTAACACACTGCATTATGATCCTAAAAGCGGTTCAATAAGAGCCAATTTACGAGCAAAGGTGTTGAAAAAATTTATTTTTTCTCATTAATAAAATGGAACTCTTTAAGAAAGAAAAAAATGTTTATTCTGCACAAACTAAACACACATTACAAAAAGTATTTAAATAAACAAAACTAACTGTAGTATCTACCTATATTTAATTTAATTTATTTCAGACATAATTCTCGTCCATAGTTATCACTCATACAACCTATGCTTGTAAATAATTGTAAATTATGATAATACTATTTATTTAGGTATTCTGTTTGGATGCTTGTTAGGTACTCAATCATGCAAAAACGGGTGAACGGATTTGGTTGAAAGTTGGCACACAGATAGTTTATAACCAGGATTAACACATATCCCGGGTGGGTATCCCGGGTAGTACGTTCCTGTGGGATAATTTCCCACCTCCACGTGGGCGAAAGCTAGTACTAGGTTTAAAAATGTGAAAGTTTGTATGTTTGGATGTTTGTTCCTAAATCACGCAAAAACAGCTCAACAGATTTGGTTGAAATTTGACAAACTCAAAAACTCAAACTCAAAGCATTTATTTCAATTACATCCATTTACAGGCACTTTTGAATTGTGAAAGAGTCTGTCAGTTCGTCAGAGAGTTGACGCTAATTCCAAATGCCCATTCCAAAACGTAGATCTCTATGGAGAAGAACGGGCAAGAAACTCCAAGGACACTCTTTTAAATATAGATATTACAAAATCCTGGGTACATCATTCTTGTTGCTTCTATATGTGAGAACAATGTACAAAAAATAATCAAAAGCAATTGAAAATATAAGATTAAAAATAAGCCCTGGCAGATAAGAGACGACCAGTTTCAACTGACGGCGCCCGTTCACGAAAATGATGCGTGAATCAGCACCATCCAGCTCAACCATTTTGTAGGGAACCGAATGATCCAACACACTCGCCACCATCAGCGAGACATTTAAGTGAGCATGATATACTCTCAACTGCCATGCTATTTCAAGTCAACATAACCCATGGTCTCACATTTACAAAAATAAAAATGCTTCTAAATTATAGAAAACTATAGTTTGCAATGTATTTAAGAAATTAATAGAATTGTACCACCAAAAACAAAGAAAATCATTACGAATTGGAGCATTCAACAATTTACTTGGTAAAACAAAAATAAACATTAAGTTCGCAATGTCAAAAAAAAAATTTAAAAAAGGGGAAGCAACTCTTCCAAATATTTAAATTTTAACTAGTGAGCCCAAGTGGCTGTGGAGCAGGACCAGCATCACACAGGTAGACCATGCCCGGGTTAAGAATACTTTTTATGCCAGTAATATGTTCCTGTGGGATAATAATTTCCGACCAAAACCCAGACGAAGCCGCGGGCAAAAGCAAGTATTTTTATAACACAAGAGCATTTTTTATTTGCAGATGGTTTAATATTGTGATCAAGATACAAGACAGTAGCTGTATCAAAGTTAAAAAAAAACGAGCGTGCTTTACAGTAGTCGCATATGATGTGTAACATCTGACATCTCACCTTGGTTAAGGTAATAAGCCACATAAAGGGGCGGAGCCTTGTCAAGGTCGTTTCTGACAGCCAACTCTAGCGCCGCGCGCGCTCTTTCGACTCTTTTCACGAAATCACTCCCACAGATTTGATTATTTAGATTTTTTAGATTTAGATTGCAGGAAAGCGAGATGAAAGATGTAACACATCAATATTACAGTTATTACTATAGAAATTACTTGAGGAGCTTGTGGTTAAGTAATAACAGCCGCATGGGTCAATCGATCAGATTAAGGTACGCTTGCCGCGGTTGGTCCGTGGATGAGTGACCATCTTTACATACCGTGTCCCGATCGACACTGAGCGCTCTCGAGGTTACGCACACAAAAACAATGTGCATGTGCACGCTTGACAACATTCATAGCCAAACGGACTTCGTGACATAGAACATCTGTAACTGGGTTGTGGAGGTCAGATAGTCTGGCCACGCTAAGTCTGCATACCTAAGTAAGAAACGATGGAATTTTAAAATCTATAGACGGCAACACCATATGTCCTACGAAAAAATATTTTGATACTTTGTTTTTCTTTTTGTTATTGATAGGTTATTTTTTTATATTCTGATTTCTTCCTGGTAAAGAATTCACAGTCACTTTCCAAAAAACCTTCTCTTTTTTTCTTTAGCACGATGCAGATGCAGTGTGGATTTGAAATAGTTATTTGTCATCGTATGGAAGTAGAGCATAGGTACGACATAGTCTATTATGTAAAAATCAAAAGGCAAATTATCAAAATCTAGATCTACTTACAACCTCGAAACTGTCATAACTGACTGATGTAAAAGTATACCATATATAAAAATTTTGGGGTTACCCATTTATTCCATTGCAGACTTAGCGTGGCCAGACTATAGGCAGTCGCTCCATGTAAAATACTGGTATTCAGCTGCATCCGGTTAGACTGGAAGCCACCCCAATATAGTTGGGAAAAGTCTAGGCAGATGATGATATAGAAATTACTTGTGGCTAAGCAATGAGAGTTGTAGACTTGTAGGTTGTGGGTTTGATTGAACCCAGACTTTCGTGAGGAAACCGGCATTTTATTACGTCCGTGCGGCTTAGAGGTGTGCGCCGATCGGCATGGCGCATGCCGCCGGTGATTATAGCCACGCCGCCGCCGTCGATGTTTTTTCGGCGTCATCGGCGTCAATGTCAAAATATGTTATTTATAATGCAAATATACTAATAAAAAAACACTAGAAATGTCAAAATACAAGCTTATTGGTTTATTTCGAGGTAGTTGTTTTTGCAAATTTAATAAATAAACATTTTTTATGAGTATAATTTAAATAGCAGGCACAACGCACTGGTTGAATACCTTAGTTTTCAAATATTGTGGTATGGGCAAAAAGAAGACTTGACACAATTTTCCAAACGCTTTTTGGATAAAAAGAGAATTTTATTGTAGTGGTTTGATTATAATTGTACTTTTATTTTCACCTTCCACGCCGATGACGCCGCCGGCGCCGACAAATTAAACGTCAGACGCCGCCGCGCCACCGGTAAAAATACATCGGCGCACACCTCTAGTCACAGATCTAACCTAACCTAACCCATTTCACCCAGTTGACAGTTTTTAAAATAATACCGTTCCATAATTACGTTCGTAATTGTGAAATAATACCGATAGATGTTATACTAACGGTTTAAACAATTTACAAATTTACGGTAACATTTACCTATATACAATAATTACGAATAAAGGCTCTTTCAAACAGGCGCGACACGCGACGCGACACAAAGACACCGCTCGTTGCGCGACGCGACGTACCTTTGTGTCGCGTCGCGTGTCGCGCCTGTTTGTAGGAACCTTTAATGATTTATATTCGTTTGTTTCGTCATGTTGAGAGGAGCCATTGGTAGGTAGGTTATATAATATGTACTTACTTTGAACATATTCTGTCTTCTTTCCAAATTATACAGTCTTTTTTCCATTTTATCCACTTTACTTCTAAAGTCATCTCCTATACAACGGCATATGTTTAATGTCTCGCCAAATATTCGAATCTTGCATTTAAATGTTTCGAAATCGCCTCGGAATCTGCAAGAGCAAATAATTGATCGATTTCAAGATCTGCCGTGTCCTAAACAAAGCGATCGGTCGCGCGAATGCAGTCCTTTCAGGCCGCGTTGTATTTGATACACGATCGATCGCGGGCATATGTCACTTTTTGTTCGGAAAATTGGAAGGCGCCCTCTGTCGGTGCGAACACGCGTTTGGGTTCGCCAAAGGCCGCGTCTCAACCAAACCGACCATTGTCGCGCGAGTACGCGATCTTTAGTATGAATTGTGATGTACAAACCAGGCTTATGTCCATTTTTTTTTCATTCCGGAATGTAGATTAATAAAAAATATTGGACACATATTTTTTCTTTTTTGACGTAATCAAAAGATTACGGCGATATAGGCATGACGTCACGCCTTGCTAGATTTTATACTGAGTTGTGACGTAGCGAATCCCCACTCCCCAACTTTAATGCGTGTTTTCTAAGTATTTTTTTATTAATATGATAAAGCAAAAAATACGTGTCTAATATTTTTTTATTATCTGAAAGATGGACTAAATAGAATTTCTTTATTTTTTACCTAGCCAACTACCGTATTGCGGAACTTCCGCATTAATTTATACCTCCACATTCTCACCGGCATTAATTAATGCGGAGCTCATGCGGGTGAAGATGTGGGTTGAAAAGGGTGAATATAAGTATTTAATCATAATCAACAAAATGGAAATTATAATCATTTAAATTATCAATATAGCTTTAAATCGTCACATTTTCACGAAATAGTCTTATATCCATCAATCAAACATACATCTCTTATTTGCCAGGGCTTATTTTTAATCTTATATTATCAATTGCTTTTGATTATTTATTGTACATTTTTCTCACATATAGAAGCAACAAGAATAATGTACCCAGGATTTTGTAATATCTATATTTAAAAGAGTGTCCTCGGAGTTTCTTGCCCGTTCTTCTCCATAGAGATCTACGTTTTGGAATGGGCAATTAGCGACAACTTTGTGACTAACTGACAGAGTCTTTGACAATTCAAAAGTGCCTATAAATGGTTTAATTGAAATAAATGCTTTGAGTTTGAGTTTTGAGTTTATAATTTTGAGAGCTATAATAGATTTTTAAAAGATTATAACTATTTGCAAAAAAAGTAAGTAAATTGGAATTTCGCCTTGCAGTCTTGACGGATCCCTTAAAAATTTGAAATCCGCATCCGCATCCGCGGATGTGAGCCACCAAAAATCCGTATCCAAATCCGTATCCATGGATGGAAAAAAAAGGAAAAGGTAAAAGTTGTTCATAATGATGAGTAAAGTCACGTGTTTAAGTTTGCGCACTGGTTAAAAAATGGTTCGGGCATAACTCCGTCATATATAGACGGATTTCCAAAATATTTTTTTCTTTCAAAAGTTTTACTTTCGAGGTGATTCCATTGTCATCAGGTCACGATCTGATGATAGGATCTTGGAGAAATCGAGGGAACTCTTCAAATATTATAGGCACACCTATAGCGATTTGGGTATTTTTTATAGTAACTCGTGCAGTTGCTCTTGGAAAGCACCATTTGGTGAAGTGGAACTGATGATGAAGACCACAGATGGCCATCGGAACTACTCAATAATTAGTATTTCATGGGTTGCGATTCGATTACTTTAATATGGTTGCCAAGAAATTTATGCTCGTCACAATGTATATGGAGAAGTGGAGCTGATGGTGAAGTACCAGGAGAACTCCTCAACGATTAACGTCCCTGCATCGGGATAAGCAATATTTTGTAAAAGGTAGATGAGTAGTTGACATTAAGCAATTGTAACTAAGATAAGTTAGAAACTTACCCATTAAAAAGCGAGAAATGAATAAAAAAAAAATTATATCGACTTCTAAAAAAAACTACAAAGTGAAAAATAACATAAATTTCGGAAGTCGGTAGCAAATAACGAAAATACAAAAACCTAAAGACACCGACTTCCGAAATATAAGTTATTTTAAACTTTGTAGTTTTTTTAGAAGTCGGTTGTTTTTTTTTTTTTGTAAAATAATTTTTTACACGACTGCCCCAAAAGAAGTGTACCTAATGTTTTTTTAACTATTTAGGATGTGCTACTCACATAAATACGTACATATGTATTTGTACCACTACTTGTAACGTAAATAACAGTGACAGGAAGTTAGTCTAACGTCATCAACTTAAATGAAGTGGATAAAACATATCTACGTATTATTGAAGCTAACTCAAAAACCACTCAATCTGGTAGTATTTTATATCAATGCCAGTAAAACAAAAAAAAAAACCAGATCTGTTTATAAATGACGGAGTTCTGAAGTAACAAACATTAAAAATAAAAGTGAATTGAGAACTTCTTAAAAATGAACGTGACGCGACGGCTGCGTATGCGCGCAGCAATCGCTTTGGTTAGAACGCGGGAAATTTACAGAAATAAATATCATTTATCATTTACCGCGAGGCTTGGTTCAAGGTTGTGCAGGAAGGACTGCCCAGACTTGGGCCCGAATAGGCCAAACAAAAGAAAAGTCCCATGTAATAGGCAAGAAGAGGTGACACGATACCTTAGCGCATATCTTGAGAGACACCTTACAGGGAGACACCATATATCCATGAAATTCACAGCCCTAGGGCAAAAAGTCCTTAGCTTGACCGAGAAATAATCCCATATATTGTCTCTGGAAAGCAAACTAGGGATGTAACGGAGGCCATCTTAGCTAAGGCCGTGGCAGAAAAAAAGATAAAATAAGAAGAAAAAATATCGACAAGGCCAGACAAAGTTCGGAGACATCCGGATGGATGGGAACCTTAACCCCAAGACCAACTAGATGAAACCTGCATGAAATGAGCTCTAGCATCGATCAGGTGGGGCAGTGAGTCCGTTCAGTGCAAGATCAGTATACATCGTCTACCTATTGCTGATGCCAGGATGTCCCAGGAAAGATTGCATTTACATACTTATCCCAATTTATTTGAGATCGACGCAATCTTTTTCTTCCATAGCATCTCGGTAGTCACTCCCTTTCTAGTCATATCATCATATTAAATACATAATGTACAAACGAAGGCGAGCACAAAGAAAGGATTTTAGAAAATCCATCCCCTAAGGGGGTTGAATAGGGGATGAAAGTTGAAAGTTTGTATGGAAATTCGTCATTATTTAGCGAGTAAAAAGTTAATAGCTAATAAGCGCTTCTAAATGATTAAATCCTAACTAATATTATAAATGCGAAAGTGAGTTTGTTTGTTTGTTACGCTTTTACGCTAAAACGGCTGAACAGATTTGGATCTGGGTTAGAACATAGGATACCTTTTATCAAATCAAATCAAATGTTTATTTGCCAGAAAAACATTGTTTTGGTACTGGCGAGATCTTATAACCTAAGTATTATTGTATTCTGCCTGCAAGCAAGCGTGCATTTTTTTTATTAAGTTTACATTCATTCTTATTTTATTATTTTCATTTTTTTTTAATATATATTAAATACATTTTAAATATTTTTATAAAAATCATTAAAAAACATTTAAAAATATACCATGCATTTATTTACTATTTAATTTATATTGTTAATTAACTTTCTTATAGTTATAGATAGGTACTAATTTTCAATTTTATGTTCCATATATTCCTTAAAACTATAAAAACAAGACTTAAGAAGCCATTCTGTCATAAAAACATTACCCTGTAATCATTTTAAAACGTTTGGTAAGTTATTATAAATTAAAACACACATTTTAAACACATTTTTCTTATATATATCTTTATGACAAGGTGGTTGGTACAGTAGGTTGTGAAACTTAGCGCTTTTTGTCTAGTTAGGACCTCACTACGTTGTTTAAAAAAATTGCATGTGTTTTTTTGTGACGATATAGATATCTTTAATATACATGGATAATAATATATATTGGAAGAATTTTACATTTTTGAAATAAAGGTTTGCAACTATCTAGGAAGCAAGCCTTGTTGATAACCCGGATGCATCGTTTTTGAATTTTAAAAACTCTGTCGGTATAGGTCGAGTTGCCCCCACAACCCACATTATTAATCCATAGCTCAGTACAGATGACACATAACCATGGTAAGCCGATAGCCCGTAGCTTCTACAGAAACATTTTGTCATAATGTTTTTAACGTAAACACAAACCTATCAAGTTTCTGACAAATTGACGATATATAACTTTTCCAATTTAGATGTTTATCAACATTAAGTCTTAGAAATTTTAAGTCGTCTTCTTGGTCTACTTTTTTATCTTTAAAAATAATATCTAAAGTTAATTTTTTTTGTATTGTAGGAGGTAAATTGGATTAATTTTGTTTTAATTATGTTCAAATTATTATTTTCCATCCAACTTACTATATCTGATAGGGCCTTATCGGTAACTGATTTATAAGCGTTTTTATCCTGAAATTTTTAAAAATTGTAGTATCATCTGCTAAAAGAATACAATTCTGCGAAGTGGCTTCCGGAATATCGTTTATATAGAGCAAGAAAAGTAAATGGCCGACAATGCTACCCTGAGACACACCATTTTTATTAATGATTGCCATTGCTTTAATATTTTCTTTGAAATATATTCTGCTGCCTTTTTTACAACTTTGGATATCTTTGTACACTGTTTCCTGTTATGTAGATAGCTAGATATGCTTTTCTATTTTCTATATTCTATATTCCTATTGCCATAAAAGTCTAACTTGTGTAAAAGTTTGGAGTGATTTACAAAGTCAAAAGCCTTACTCATATCTAAAAATAGTGAGAACCACTGGATTGCCACTATTTATGTTTTCTGTTACAATTTTTATCAAGTTAAAGATTGCAAGAGTAGTTGAACTCCTTTGCGGAAACCAAATTGCTGTTTGCATAATATCTCATGTGTAGAGAGAAAATTGCTTAACCTAACAAGAACCGCCTTTTCAAAAACTTTCAATAAAATAGGAACAATAGTGATGGGCCGATAGCTGTTAGGGTCCAACTTATTTCTCTTTTTGAAAAATGGTTTCACAGTAGACATTTTAAGCTGTTCACGGAAGACACCTTCTAGGAATGATAAATTTATTACAGGCGCCAGTGGAAGACATATCCAAACAGCACAATCTTTCAGAGTTTGTGGTGATGTCATTTTGTCCACTAGTTTTACTATTATTTAGAGACATTATGATTTTATACACTTCTAATGCATCTACAGGATTTAGGAAAATTGCGTTTAGATTTTTGTTCGATTTTTTTTTCCGATATTCTCGTGAGATTTAAACTTATGCGGGTGAAATCGCAGGGCGCTGCTAGTCCCAGAGGGTCATGGCCATCCGGCTGGCCCGAGGATACCGCACGGTCTCCTGCGAGGTGGCGAGCCTCCTTGCCGGATTACCGCCATGGGATCTGGAGGCAAAGGTCCTCGCGCACATTTGGGAGTGGCGCGAGGAGGCGAAACGCCGGGGCTTAACTCCGCTGCCGCGAGAAATCGCGGCACAGCGGACAGAGCTCCGGCGGGATCTCATGGCGTCATGGAGAGTGCGATTGTCGCAACCCAGCGCTGGGCACGCCACAATTGCGGCGATAAGACCCCTCTTTGAGGAGTGGCTAGAGAGGCGCCACGGCGTCCTCACCTTCCGCCTGACGCGGGTCCTCACCGGACACGGCAGTTTCGGGAGGTTCCTGCACAGGATAAGGCGGGAGGAAACGCCCGGGTGTCACCATTGTGTGGATCGCCCGGAGGACACGCTGGAGCATACGGTGGAGGTCTGCCCAGCTTGGGCGGAGCATCGCTGTGTCCTCGTGGAGGCGATCGGCGGCGGTGATCTCTCGCGTCCGGCCCTGTTTCAGGCCATGGTACGGAGCGAGAGGAAATGGGAGGCCGTCACCTCCTTCTGCGAAGCGGTAATGCTCGCGAAGGAGGAGGCGGAACGCGTGAGGGAGAAGCAAATTTCGCGCCCTCATGCCCCTAACCGCCGCAGGAGGAGACGCCCAGGGCGTCGGGAATCGCGAGGCGATTTCCGGCCACCGTAGGCGCGGGCTTGCGGACGGTGAGCAATGGGTGGCTCACCGTCCGATAAGGACCAGGCCCGGGTCGACGGCGCGTTGTGTTCCACGCGCGCCTCAAAGAGATGTCAGCAGATTCGAAGGGGTCCACTAGGGCCGATGCCTGCCGGGGTTGCGAAGAAAACCGAAAGGGAGATCGTGGCCCCCGGCAACAGGGCAACCGAAGGAACACGGGTGGGTTTTAGTCAGTAAGAGTCTGACACGCTCTCCCGCTCCGCCCAGAGCGGGAGAAGTTATTTGATGATTTCCCACCATCAAAAAAAAAAAAGGGCGCTGCTAGTATATATTGTAATTAAATAAACGCGAAAGTGAGTTTGTTTGTTTGTCACGCTTTCATGGTAAAACGGCTGAACGGATTTGGATGAAATTTGGCACAGACCATGACCTGGTTTAGAACATAGGATACTTTTTATCCCGATATTCCCACGGGATCGAGACTTATGTGGGTGAAACCGCGGGGCGCAGCTAATTAAGTAGGGCGCAGTAAGTTAAATAAATAAATAATAACGGTATTAAATGTATGGAAATTTATGAAAGCGCTTTTAATTTTCCATCCACGATAACGTTATATAACGTTAAACATTTTGTGGACGTAGACGTCCAGGGTAAAAATATCGTCATGTTAGAAAGTATTCAACCGCACAGTCACTTCCTCGTCGGCGGCGGCGGCGCACGGTGGGCTGGAAATCGCCTTTCAAAGACTTAGGGATTTCAATTTGCAAGTGCTTGATTTTTTGCCGGATTCGCTTCTATTAGTCATTACTATGTACAAAAATGACACCCGAGTTAATTCTGCCCAAAAACGAAGGAAATATAATTTTTTTACGAAAAATTTGTATGAAGCTAATATGAAAAATCGAATTATCTCCTAAACGGCATGTTTAACCGTAATATCCTTGGAGTTGGTCATAGTACTAATTATTTATGATTTTTTGGTTGCCGATTTGACGAAAAATTTATTGCCGTTTTTTTAAAAAAATCGTCAAAATATTTTTATTTATTTTTATATGTAAAACGATCCCTTTTAGTGTCCAAGTTAAAAAGTTCGATATGTTATTAACCCAAATATTAAGAACACACAAAACAAGAAAAAATAAATAAAAAAAATGCTGTTTTTTGACACATTTTTATTAATTTAAATAAAAAAAGATTATCCAACTCTTATTTAAGTAACATATAAAGTTATATTATATACAAAATAATTTAATTTAAGGAATTAATACCAAGCATTTGTAAAATAAAGTATAATAAATAAAAAAAAGACAAAATACTATTAAATATTACAAAAAAAAAAAAACCCAAACACACTCAAATACAAATTTACAAATATGTACATATATAATTTTTTACAAATTTTCCTTATCACTCTCGTTGTCAGACTCCAATTCTGAGTCAGCATCCAGATTGGATATATCCAAAAACTCGAACTCAGTTTCCTGAAATTGAATTAAGTCGAGAGTTTCAGCAAAAAAGCTCCGCTTTTTCTTGGCATCTAACTTAGGCCTTTGTGTACTTAGCAAAGGATCCGAAGAAACAACAAGCATATTTAAAATGTCTTGATTGGAATCGTGCCTGCTTCTTTTCCGCGAATGATGTTCTCGAAACCTCCTAAAATCTTTGTTTCGAGACTCTGATGCTTCTTCCGAGAGAGTCCCAATCGGCACAATATTATTTTTCTCGATTATGTCAGCCCCATGGATTAATAATTTATGAACGGTTGACGACATGTAGTACCAGTCGTATAATAATACGTACTTTTCTGTTGTTTTGCGGGCATAATCTCTAAATTTTATTATATCGACCTGCTCTTCAGATGTAATTGCTTGTAATATTACAGCAAATCTTTTGATGAAGTCTTCATCCAAACTGGATGAAGACCTCAAGACTAGAAGACTAGCTGCGGTTTTATTAGGAAACTCAAAGAATTTTCTTGCAGTATTCCCGTCATTGGTGGTTCCCGAGCCTTGTTTTACTATATCAATCAACAGATTGAGCTCATCTTTGAATTTATTTTGAATTATTTTCTTCCTTGTCTGTAGCATTTATTTGTGCTCATCACTTCTCGCTGCCCACCGTTTGAAGTCGAGCCTGTATGCAATGTGTAACAGACATTCCATACAATTTATACGGGCGTGTAGGGATGACAAGCCAAATTCATACAGGTCAGAACACACAATTTTTGATGTTACAGCATCTAAACGTTTCATTTCTGTAGGCTTTGCTAAGCACAGGTAGCACGATGCATTTGATCTAGCTTCAGAAAGGTAAGTGCAAACTTTAGCGTCGATCATCGTCATCATTAGTTCATGAGTCACCCTATTCTTATTATCGCACTCTGGGATAAGAGCCTCAATTTCTTCATCCATTTGTTTTTTCAGCTCAAGGACAACTGCTTCACTCTCCTTTACAAAAGTAAACTGAACTGGACGACAATACAAAACTGAGCATGGTTTTGGGTTCGTCCATAAGATGTTGTCTCCATCTGTCAGTTTTAGTGGCAACAAGGAGGTCATGAAAATGCTCGACTCATCTTCCTCACCCTCCATTTTCTGCTTGTATTGGCTTTGGTTAGAAGCACCATCAAATCCCCACTTGGATATCAGCTTCAACTGCTTGTTATGCTCTCCCTTAGAAAGGCTTTGAAGGATTTTTGTAACTGTGATATCAAGTAAAGCTTGAAGTGTAATCTAAGCCGATGAATCAGTAACTGTCACTGATTGCTTCGGAGGGTAGCAATCAAGCTTAGTTTGTTGCACTTTATAGTAAGATGGATAAATATCCTTAGCACCTTCCCGAATGGCAGCCTCTCGCAACGTAATATATTGCCACTTTGAGAGTTTTAGCGAAAAAAGCAATCCAAGCGCCTTCTCTGGCGTAAATATGATTGTTTTTGCTGGTTTCTTAAGCGTTTCATTTAATTTAGCGGCTGCTTCAGGATTTTTCATCATGTATTCGATGACAGAGGCGATATCTCCATGCCCTTCTTCTTTTAAACGTGCTGCAGCTGCATATGCCAATTCACTGGAATCTTCGCCTGTGTGTTCATCAGATCTTCTCTTTTTTTGTGTACTTCCCAGATCTTCGAATGGTTTACGGGATCTTTTCGTCATTGTTCCAATGGACGTTGATGTCGACGGTGCTGGAGAGACTGAGGGCGCTCTTGGTATCTCATCAACACTTGGTTCTCGATTAACTAAAGTTTGCACAAAACTCGGCCAATCAATATTTGCTCCCAACCAATTCTCGTACTTTCTCCTGAAATTATCAAGGAATCGGTTGGATTTCCACCTTTGTAAAGCGGCTCGCGTAAATCTCCGACAAAATTCTTTGAGAACAACACGATCTTCGTCAGACAGGCAATCGCCTATGCGGGATACAACTGCACTGAACAATACTTCATGATCAAATGAAGTACTGTCACTTCGTAGAAGAACAAACAAGTCTAAATTGGTGATTAAACTTTCCATTCTAAATTTGATAGTCGCAGATTTAGTGGTAGCAGTTACACAGTTGTGAACAAACTAAATTATAAAACAAAACTTTAGCCCTTTTATTGCAAAACGCCAATAATTAGGTAACTACCCTCATTAGGTATCTCCTCATTAGCTAATGAAAACTTATAATTGTCACTAACTATTCTTAGAACTCATAGCACTGCTAATTAACAAATTAGCTTACTTATCAGGAAAAGTTGAATGTAATCCATAGTTGGCATTGTCGTGAGATATTGAAAATCATTAAATCACCTATAAAGACTCATTAGAAGACCTAATCAGTGTTGTTACTTAATCACTTCTTTTCGGACTCATTAGAAGAGTAAACAATTGGTAATTTGGTTGTATGAAAAGTTTTAAAACTCATGATGTATTGATAAATATCTAGCTCAAACATAGTTGTTTACGTGTGGGTAGTACTATAAACCTCTGCCAACCAATGATATTTTAAGTAAAAAGACGTAGATAGGTTACCTACCGTACATTCGTTCTTCAAAAACGGCACAATGTCACGCTATTAGATGACACGTGTAACTAGGACAGCATGTCGTAATTATCGGGAGCGAAAAAGAGACAAGACGAAGAAAATGTGGCTAATTAGCCAAATTTTGACGTGCCTCTTGCGAAGCGTGCATAACCTATCTACCTCTTTTTTTACTTATAATATCGTTGCTGCCAACTCCTTCGGAAATATAGGAGTGATGCTATTTTATGTTACGTGTAGTTAAAAGTCCGTGTTCTTCAACATAAACACTAAAAGGAATCGTTTCATATGTAAAAACAAATAAAAATATTTTGACGATTTTAAAAAAAAAACGGCATGAAATTTTTCGTCAAATCGGCAATCAAAAAATCATAAATAATTAGCACTGTGACCACATCCAAGGATATTACGGTTAGACATGCCGTTTAGGAGATAGTTCGATTTTTCATACTATATACAAATTTTTCGTAAAGAAAAAATATTTCCTTCGTTTTTGGGCAGAATTAACTCGGGTGTCATTTTTGTACATAGTAATGACTAATAGAAGCGATATCCAGCATAAAAACAAGCACTTGCAAATTGAAATCCCTAAGTCAATGAAAGCCGATTTTCAGCCCACCGTGCGGCGGCGGGGCGCGGCGCGGCGGTGGGACAAGGGCCTTGAGCTTGATTTACACGATGAGTTAAGTCATTTGTTGCTTCAATTTTATTGTATACCACGGATAAGAATCTTGCATCGTGTAAATTGGGCTTTAATTTGATATAATATCATACCTTGTAATAGACTCCGATAGAGAAGTATTAGAGAGTGTATCTGGTGTATTGCCAAAGTTATATCGGTTAGCAGTACTGCTGTTCTGTCCTATAAGTCGTGGTTTGGCATGTTCTTGAGGAACCATCCCATAACAAATAATTCCTTGTTCACTGTTGTCAGAGGAATATTCTTCACTCTCTTCACGATGTATTATCCAAGACTTTTTCTTAGTTGCCGACATTTTTTTTATGGGGTTTTATATAAAAGTAAACGGGTTTTTTGGTTTACGTTGACATGCAATAGAAAAGTCAATTTGATTGATTTGTAAACAAGAGATTTTCGTGGATTTTCACAGATGTTTCGGTTTCACGAAGGAATTCTGAAACGAAATTGTTTTAGTAATAAATTGGTAAGAAGTTCTTTAGTTTTGTTGTAATATTTTCGGCAAATTAGAAAAAATCGGCAACGAATTTCTATAATATTGATTTAAGGTAATTAAGGCAAATAACTGCCATCTGTTGATAATAATAGTAAACATTTGTTATCTGGTTTATGAAGTGATACAACAACTTAATGCTAGACAACGCTATATAAATATTTTATTAGTAGCGCTACTCGCTACAAGATGACGCTGTTTAGTATTGAAAAAATAAAATAGATGGCGATAATAGTAGTCTTTTGCTTTTGTTGTGGATTTCGAATTAATTTTGGCAAACCTACAGACTGGTGTCTTTAGTTAGTTGATAGCAAATTGTAGGCTTTTAGCAAATTAAGGTAAATGACTGCTATCTGTTGATAATAATAGAAATCATTTGCCTGCATTTTGAAGTGATACTACGAATAACTACTAGATGGCGCTGCAATTTTAGTAGTATCGCTACTCGGAACAAGAGGGCGCTGTTTAGTTCTGGATTAATAAAATAGAGGGCGCTAGTAGTACCGTTTTTAAACGAAGTTCCATAATGCGACTTCCGGTATATTAAATAATATTAAATCGATAATATTAAAAAACATGCTCGTATTTCAAACAATCGACCTTCTTAGTTCCTTGGAATGTTTTTTATTTTGTGAAAATGTCTAATTTAATTAAAAATATACTTTTGTAAAGAAAATAGATATAAAAATATTGTTTGTACCACTAATGTAAAAACACAATTACACTCGAGAGCAATGAATCCGGGTCACTTAAAGAATCCTAAAAATCTCGGAAACTAAAAATGCTAGGTTAATGCAATAAATTGTATTTAATAGTCAATGTAATACTCCTTAAATGAAGGTATTAAAACTTCTTAGTTATTGTAAAGTTATATCATAAAAAAATCAAATTTGAAAAAGGGCCACTTTCGAAGATGGAACTACGAAATTACAGCATTTGGTTTTGCTTTTGTTTGTAATCTGTCATTTATGTGGGTACATAAACCATGTTGATAGTGCTCTATATTCATTATTCAAGCTGAAATTATGTCGCTTACGCCTGAAGAATGCACCAGAATACTTACAATGCTGGAAACCGGCCGGAGTCAGCGCGATACAGCCAGGACTGTCGGTGTGTCGCTGTCAACAGTACAAAGAGTTCTCCGACGTTACGAAGAAACTGGTTCTAACCTACGCAGACCAGGAACGGGCAGAACCAGGTGTACCACAGCACGAGAAGACCGATACTTGGTGAACACCATGCTTCGAAATCGCTTTCTCACAGGAACTGAACTCACAAATCAGTTTCGACGCCTCGGAGGAAGTAACCCAAGTGCATGGACAGTAAGACGTCGGCTTGCTGAATCTAACTTAAAACCCCTTAGACCTGCAAACGGCCCTAAACTGGAGCGTGGGCATCGTATTTCAAGACTAAGATATGCCCAGAGCCACGTAAATTGGAGTATTGAAGATTGGTCAAAAGTTATGTTCTCCGACGAATCAAAATTTATGCTCTACAAGCACGATGGAAGACACAGAGTGTATCGAAGACCAGGGGAAAGATGGGTGGTGGGTCTGTACTTGTGTGGGCCGGAATTTCTTCTGAAAGTCGCACAGAGCTGGTGATCATAGAAAACGGCTCTTTAACTAGCGTAAGATATGTGGAAGAAATCCTCAATGATCACGTTGGTCCATTTATGGTCAATTTAGGTGAGGATGCTATATTTATGCATGACAATGCTCGACCTCATACAGGTAGGATTGTGAATGACTACCTTCAAGAGATGAACATTACTAGTATGGAGTGGCCAGCGCGCAGCCCGGATATCAACCCGATCGAGCATGCTTGGGACGAGCTAGGCAGATGCGTAAAACAGCGAAACCCTCCCCCAATCACGCTTCGTGAGCTCAAAATTGCTCTCACAGAGGAATGGGAGAATATTCCCCAAAATCGTATAAGGAACTTGGTGTACAGCATGCCAAACCGCGTAAACGCAGTAATGGAAGCACGAGGAGGCAATACGAAGTATTAAAATTCAAGAAAATCGTAATAAAGTTCAAAAATTTCATGTTTCCTATTTTTGTTTTAAGGAGAGATCAGCAGTTTTTTTCTTTATGTAATTTTGTGTTAATAAAATGTATGGTGACTCATATTTTTTTTACTTTCATTTAAGGAGTATTACATTGTCTATTAAATACAATTTATTGCATTAACCTATCATTTTTAGTTTCCGAGATTTTTAACATTCTTTAAGTGACCCGGATTCATTGCTCTCCGAGTGTATTTTTATATTTTTATTGCTATTTACTTATTGCTTCAAAAAAATCTCCTGTTCCATACATTTTGACTGCGTAGGTATTGCATTTTTTTTTATGAAAGCTGATTTTTTTTATAACCTACGAATAATTTCAACGCAGGTGCGTTCAGAATCATGTACTGAATCCATGGTAATAGTTTTCGCATCAATGTCCCTGCGACGGCTGTATACTGACCTGTAAAAAATCCTGCGTTCTAATAGTCTTTAGCTGTAAAATGATCAGAACACAACCCCGAATGTTTTGTGACTGTAAAGTGCTTGCGACGCGTAGTAATTTACCATTGCTTGCAAAGTATTTTTTAAAATTGAATAATGAATGCCTTCGTTTCTGCATATAGTACTTATGGCACAACACTGATACATTGACTGATGAATTCTTACAGATTATCCTGACGAATGGCTATCAGTAAAATAATATAGTTGATTGTAAAAACACGGGATATTAACTCATTGACAGTCACTTAATCATAGATATGTATTTTTACTATAATGATAGATGACAGAGGAGGCCCTAACTTTATGTTGTTCTGTTTCCGTAATTTATGTAATTATTTCTCTCTCTTATATCTATCATTTCAGGTTTCATTACCAAATGCGATTGTACGATTTTTAATTAATTTAAAACTTAACTAATAAACTTAACCTTAACCTTAGTCCAAGCACTCACACACACCCTCACTCACAAACACCCTCTCTCACACACACCTTCACTTACAATACCACTCCACACCTACCAACATACAAAGTGTGCGAAGTCTTTTATTTATTAATTTTTTTGCATGGCATGTTGTAGGTCAACCTAGGAGCTTGTCGGCTGCTTAACCGGACTTACCTGTGGCTGCCTCAATAAATTAAAGCCCCCAGTCAGGGCATAAAACTTCGAAACTAAGTGACTACGGGCATCCCCTGTGGGGTACGGACCTCGGCTTAGGGCGTCGCTGGGGGAGGACAGCAAGGGAGAGACTGGATAGGATTAAAGTTTTATTTTTGTATGTTTACGATTTTTATTTAAATACCAAAGTTAACTAACTGTACCTACCGTCACAGTTAAATCTTCATATTATGTGTTTTGGTGGAGTGAGCAGGATAATTAAATTAATAAATAAAATTCCAATTTAATTATTTGTAAATTCCATTTATTTCAATTATTTTAATCTTAATTTGTAGACAATAATTAGAAAGAAACGGTTTATATCAATACATAATATACGTATATTGACTAAATACTTATTTTGAATATTTTTCTTTATATAAAAAGTACTTATTTTATTTAACAGATTCTCGCTGGTTTCAATCTTAAATTCAAATATGGTTTTGCAAAAAACATTTTATTTTAAAATCCATTTTATTGTTTAAAACTTTCGGCTTTTTAAGATTCAAATCAGCGACGTCCTATTTTTACGACTAAATACCAATTGTATTAGATAGTCGACCATTTTGGCCAATAAGGATCATCCAATATGGTCAAATTTCTAATTCTTGACAATTTTTTTCTTAAAAAACATTAGATATATTTATTGTGCTATACTTAGTAATAAAATACAATGTATTAAAAAATACAAAGCAGGGGGCGGGGTGAATAAGAAATTAATACTTTTAAGGATTAAAAAATTGGCAGTTTTAAAATTAAAAGTTTAAAAAATTTAAAGCCCTTTTAAAATAAAAGTAAAAAAAAAAATGTCGAGGAATAAAAATAAACGATAAATATCTTCATAAAAAGTACTAGGTTCGTGAAAAATTAAATATACCCTACCTATTTACAGATCTTTAATATTTATAAATAAAAAAGTAGTATCAGAATTATTTCGCTCGCAGTTTCCGAAAAATAAAACTCAATTTTTAATGACCAGAAAAACGGTAACTTTTCTTATAGGAACTGGAGTATTTTTTTGTACTGTGTCAAAATGTAAAAAAAAAACAATATTTATAAAAAAAAGTTGCGAAAAAAATTTTTATGGCACTTGTTCTCCATAACTTTTGTTACCAATTATATCTTTTTTTTTTGTAAAAAAAAAAAATCGTTTATTTGTTTCCTTCGAGACATTTGCAGTTTCCGTCATGAGTGTGTTTGGCTCCTACGACTTCGGTGAAAGACGGGTTAAAAGATCCTCCTGGGGCTACAACTTGCTGGTTGGTCTGACTTCCAGAAGTCTGGTAATCATACCTGATAATCTGTGGCTTAGTTGTGTACGTCACTATCTTGGGTTTAGTGGTGTAAGTAATTATTTCGGGCTTAGTTGTGTAGGTAATAATTTCGGGCTTAGTTGTGTAAGTTACAATCTCGGGCTTAGTAGTATAAGATATGATCTCGGGTTTAGTGGTGTAGGTTACATATTTAGGCTTAGTTGTGTAAGTAAAATATTCGGGCTTAGTCGTAAAGGTTACAATTTCGGGTTTCGTCGTGTAAGTTACAAACTTAGGCTCAGATTGGAAGTACTTCTTCTCTGAGTAAGTTGCGCTGAATGTGTTCTGGATGGGCCCCTTAATTTCTGATCCGAACTGCCCAGATTCTGAGAATTTGGTGGATCCGGTTCCGAATTTACCGACTCCAAATTGGCTGTACTCTCCTGATTGGCTCTGGCCTTCGATTCCAAATCCTTTGATGCCTAAAGCTCCTGAGCCAGAGGTGGCTCCTGATCCAGATGTGATAGATCCCTTAATACCAGATCCTGTGGATCCTGAACCGAATTGGCTGTACTGTCCTGATTGGCTTTGGCCTTCGATTCCAAATCCTTTGATGCCTAAAGCTCCTGAGCCAGAGATGGCTCCTGATCCAGATGTGATAGATCCCTTAATACCAGATCCTGTGGATCCTGAACCGAATTGGCTGTACTGTCCTGATTGGCTTTGGCCTTCGATTCCAAATCCTTTGATGCCTAAAGCTCCTGAGCCAGAGATGGCTCCTGATCCAGATGTGATAGATCCCTTAATACCAGATCCTGTGGATCCTGAACCGAATTGGCTGTACTGTCCCGTCTGGGTGTATTGTCCTGACTGGCCAGAGCCTTGGACGCCAAAACCTTTGATGACTCCTAATCCTGACCCAGAAATAGCTGTGGCTCCTGAGGAGACTGATCCCTTGACTCCACCTCCTGTACCGTAGGATCCCTTGATACCGCTTCCAAAGGTTCCCTTACCTCCGGATACCTGGCTGATGATTTTGTTCTTGGTAATCGTGGTGGTAGTGATTTGAGAGAAGCGTACGCTCTCTACCAAACCAATGGCCCATTCGTACCATTCCAGGTCGAATTTGAAGAATGAGGCGAGTTGGTTTCCGGTCTGGCAGCCTGTGGGAGATATTGATAATGTTAGTTATGTATGCATGTAAGTAAATATTTTGAAGATACCGTTGAACGTTGGTAGACGTTGAATATTTTCATGAGTGTCAAAAATGTGTCCAAAATAGTGCTTAAATGTAAACTTTTCACTAGTGGGGGTAGGTATTTTCTGTAATTGGTAGTCTAATAGCCTATACGGAAAAATCAAATCAATTTCATCTAATGGAAAGTTCATTTATGTGATGTCACCATCGATCACTAATAAAGAACACCGAAACAGCAATGCTTGGCGGCAGAAATATGTATGCTAGTGTTCTCCGTGATTGTTCTGCATGCTTGTCAATGCGTTTTCGTCTCTACTATCTAAATATTAAGGTATAGAAAGAAGTAGAAGATGCTTACCAGAGTCCCAAGAGTAGACTCCTCTGAGAACGAAGTGGTTGTCACCAGTTGTGCACGCGAGGGCGCTTCCGATGTCGACCTGAAATGAGAATGAGATGTTAAATATTTAATACAAGAAAAATTGTGTTGTTAATACTAATTACTGTGGCGGCATCTATATGCATCGCGCAAGCAGATTTTACCGCGTGACGAGTATATATAAATCATCCCACACTTGTCCACCGGACACAACACCCATCAGGTCAGAGGATCCTCCTTTTTCTATAGAGGATGAGTGAACTTTACACCCTGTTCTCTTTAGACTTCACCAGGACCTATGCATATCGTAAAAGACAACCAAGGGATTGCGTGAAGAAGCATCCCTTTGTCTGCTGATTTAAAGATACTTCAATTACTAATCACTTTGACCGTTTATTGGATCGCTAGGCAAACCAAATTATGGTGATTTTTACAAGCTTTTATAATGACTTAATCACGTCACGCGTTATGGCAAAAACGAAAGGCCGTAGGTTCGAATCCAGACAGGCGCTTTTGTTTGTGTAAGTTGTTTTCATCACCACTGCTCTCAAAACGGTGAAGGAAAACATGGTGAGGAAAAATGGCATGTCCAGCATGTCCTAGAACCAAAAGGGTTGTTTCATCGCACCACTCTTTAAAAGATTTTCTAAGTGTCATGTTTTCTTCTCTGGTTTCGGCATCAACTATATGATAACAGACTATGAGACTGAGGAAAGAGAGGTTGCAGCTGTGTGTGCACACACACTTGTGCACTATAATATCTCCCGCGCCGAACGCTAGTCTCCGCTGAGATTGGTTGCCATGGCAGAAATTCGGTCTGAAGGACTATTATTAAATGGAAACAGTTCTTGCCGTGGTAAAAAAAAATCGCCAGGTGGAAGCTGGTGTGATGCTTACAATTCAGGGTGTACCTGACGTACAATTATGCTAATTATTGCTATAAACCCAAGGGCTATTTGACTTACCTTGCAGATATTGTTAGCTGGGTTGGTAGGCTGTCCGCAGACGCAGCTGTCCTGGTCGTAATGCTCCAGAAGATGGGGGTAGTCTTGCGTGATCTTGGACTGGCACTCTCCGGGGTTGAGGAGTGAGACGTTCATGCTGTGCATAACGCTCCCTAGGAGATGTGCTGAAATGAGATGAAGAATATTGTTAGAATGTTTTGTGCAACTTACATAGCTAATGTAAGATACAGGTCAGAATATGCTATGAAATATAAAATTGGTGTTTTGGCGAGGTAGAATAAAGGCCTCTTCTAAAACAGAGAAGGGATAAACGCAATTAGTGGTCGCTCAATGAGAGTTGCAAGATTTCAGAGATTGGTTCCTTGGACTTTGGTTCATAGTGAAGATGTTTTTCTGTGGTGCCTTAAATTAACGACATTCAAAATTTTAGAATTGTATTTTATTGAAAACCTCGGACCAAATAAATAATCAAGACATAGCGCTGCGAACAATACAGTGAAGCATGCCAAAACTACACCTCCGCTCTGTGCATACACGCTCACACGCACACATTTACAACCATTTACAATCAAACTCTCACTGATGCACACTACTAACGGTAATACCGCCGTTATACCTTGAATATTAATGGTCTGTAAATGAGCTTACTAATTTTATATTTAGTGTACAATAAATCATAAAATAAATCATTCAGGCAGTATGATTTATTTGAGCTTTTTTACAACTATGTTGGGATCGGCTTTTAACAGGATGCAGCTGAATACCAGAATTTTACATGGAGAGACTGCCTATTTGACCTCCATAACCTAGTAACTGGGGTAAACGATACCCCTTGGTAAGACTGGTTGTCAGACTTTCAGGCTTCTGTCGACGACCCGTAACGACTGTCAAAGATCCACGACTGACAGCCGGGACCAACGGGTTAACGTGCTTTCCGAAGCATGGAGGGGTCTTGGTATGTCAAGATGGTCACCAACATCTCGTGTACAATAAATCATAATTTTTCCATCTATAACTAAGTATGAGCTTAGTCTCAAAACTGCCGAGTATAAAAAAGACAGTCTAATAAATTTCCTAATAGTTGCATGTAACCCCTCCTTGACCCTAAGCTTTCCTAAAAAGCTCTTTCTAAGGCTCTATCAAAATTCGATCAACAGTTACGCAAAACCGAACCAATAACCTAAAATACTATGGCAAATTTTAAAAAGTTTTCCTAACACCACTTAGCATAATAACTCCAAATGTTCTAAATAAATAAATTATAAACTTATTAACATATAAACTATAGACATTATAATAAAATAACATAAAAACATTCTTATGAAATCCATATTATAAAAACGAGAAACACAGTCGCTCCATGTAAAATACTGGTATTCAGCTGCATCCGGTTCAAAATCAAATCAAAAAGCATTTATTCAAACTAGGCTGAGAATCAGCACTTTTTGAACGTCAAAATTACATAAGAAAATCCCCATAAAAGCCCACCCTTCACCACTTCCTGGTGCTTTTGCTGGGAAGAAGAAGCGGCGCATCAAACCCCCCAGCAGCACAGCTGTCTGTTCAGTTTGAAGAACTTTATTTAACAGGGAAAATTTTAAACTTAATCACGTGACTTTATTCATCATTATGAACAACTTTTACTGCGGGAACAAACCTGAAATCGCGAAAAAAGAACAGCTGTTCCCTTTATTTATGTTCACATAACTCGTCAATATGTAGGCATATAACGTCAGACTGGAAGCCGACCCCAACATAGTTGGGAAAAGGCTAGTCGAATGAAATACAAAATGGTTTCTGCCTGTTCCCTAGAACACAGAATCGGTGGAAGTGGCGATGCTTACGGGAACCTATATCCAGCAGTGGACGTCTTTCGGCTGAAATGGCATTTCGCACAATTATGTTTAAGTCCCATGTAGTAGGGAGCGAGCCTATTGCCATCAACCGGGCACAAATCCAGACTCCGGGCTGCTATTGAGAAATTCTTGATGGAAAATTCAAAAACAGTTTGGCCGACTTGGGGGATCGAACTCAAATCCCCATGGCAGTTGTAAATGCGACTAAAAGAACAATTAAGCAGTCTTTTTTTTTTGTTGATAAAGGTGTGAAATGGGGTCTTGAATCATTCAATCTGCCTAACCTTTTCCCAACTATGTTGGGGTCGGCATCCACTCTGACCGGATCCAATTGAATACCCGTATTTTACATGGAGCGAATGCCTATCTAACCTTCAAACGCAACCCAATTACTATGTAACATCATACCTCTTGGTAAGATTACGTGTCAGAGTTTTGGGATTAAAAATGGTGTCTTGAATAGTCTATAAAAATTCCAAAATCTACGCGGATGAAGTCGCGTGCTAATGCTAGTACCTAATTTTAAAAAATAACATTGAGAACTATAATTATGAAATCTCTAAATATATTTTTGCAAGCGTGTGGCATTTCGAACCAATCAATTTTCGCGGGTTTGTAAATACACGATGTGACAAGGTTAAATGTCGAATTGTTTAAGATTCTATGTGATAACAAAATACCATCGATTTTTTTTAATTTACGGTGTTGCCACATCTTTGAAAGTAAAGTCAGGTAATTTAATTGGTAAGAAAATTGACTACCAATCTTAAATTGTTCGTCAACTCAAACCACAACACTATCATTTTATGAAATGGATATAACTATGGATGTATCAATTTGCCTTATGTGGACGAAGCAAAAGGAGTATGTAAGTATCCTTGAAGGTGGCGTTCTGTAGTTTCTGCCTACCCCCATTGAAAAATGTAGATTTTTGACCATTTACTATTTTGTTAAGTACCTACCTGGTACTTGTTGAAAGAACTACACTATCCTCCCATAACTATTAACACTGATATTTGAAAATATTGTAAAAGCCAATTATTTTTAAAAGACCGTGGAGTTTCTTGCCGGCTCTTCTCCATAGGAAACGACCAATTGGAACCGTGCACCTAGCTTCTGACGTTTCATAAGTGCCCATGTAGGTTTATGTGAAATAAAATATTTTGATTTTGAATTATGTTTATGCAACATTATATTTTGTCAGAAGACTCACTGAATCTTTATTAAGCTTTCAGAAATACTATTTGCAATTCACAAGAAGGTACATAATTTCTAATGAATAATTAATTATTCAAATAATTAATTATCTTACATTATGATAATTATGTACGAATTTTAATGAAGTATCATTGCATAAAATTAAAATATTGATTTAATTTTTTATTAATTTGTCAATAGCCCAAGGCGACTGCAATATTTTGAGTTATCTTATCAGTTATTTATTGTGAATAATTAATTAATTTATGTTTATCAATAACAACACTGACGTACATTTTAGTGAAGGAAAATATCGTAAGGTTGCCTGGAATTAATAGTCAAGTCAATCGTTTCTTCTCAGTATAAGAAAATGCCTTTGACAAAAAAAAAAAAAAAACAAATGGCTGTGTTCTTTTTCCAAATTAGGAATGACTGTAAAAATGACATTTAATTTTTTTAATAATGGCCACGTTTTAAGATAATAATTTTTATTATGTTAATAAATCAGAATTTGGTTATTTATTACTATTAGGCCCATAAATTTTATTATAGCCAACAGTATAGGTATCTAATTTACATAATTAGATATGTATCTATATGCCTATTAAAATTTTGCAATGGGTATCTAATAAAATATTGGCGTGAAATTGCATGCAGTGAACAAGCATGGTGATCTACGGTTCTTTCTTCTCTGTAAGAGAAGAGGGTTTTGCCCTACAGGGCAGTAGTAGGTACTCAAACACTCGCAAATGTATCATGTTGACAATTCTTTACTATGTGTTACTACGGGGGACCTAGAGTTCTAAAATAGAGGCCCAGACTTAGTTAAGACTTCAGATCTCCCACAAATTATAAAATTTTGTCAAAATATCTGTCAATTTATTATGTATATGAATATAATTTGTGGAGATAAATAAACATAATTTTATTTATTTTACTCAAAATCGATCTGCCTAGTCATTTCCCAACTATGTTGGGGTCGGCTTCCAGTCTAACCGGATGCAGCTGAGCCAGTATTTTATTTGAAGCGACTGGTTATCTGATCTCCACAACCCAGTTACTGGGTAACTACTTGGTAAGACTGGTTGTCAGACTTTTGAGCTTCTCAATATATCGGTAACGACTGTCAAAGATCAACAAATGACAGCCGGGAACAATAGCCTATCTTGCTTTTCGAGGCACGAAGAGGTCTCGATATGTAACGGGTCACCCATCCTCGAACCGACCGCGGCAAGCGTAGCTTAACCTTAGATCAACCCGTGCGGCTGTTATTATTTAGCCACTGGGCCCTACTGGCCTACCAACATTTTAATCTTATTAGGCAACTGGAATGTGGCGCCACTCGTTTTTATAAGGTTATGAAAACTACGATTATTACTAAGTGTACTCAATTTTCCAATTGACCTTTTAACAAGCCATATGTAACCACAATTAACGATCGGTAACATAAAAGAATCATTAGCGAAATAGGAACCGGACTTAAAAACGTTTTAGTTAGTAATTTCAATGAAAATTACTAACATTAGATGCGTTTGAAATGTTGAGTGTTAGTAATTTTTATGCTAATAATATTCAATGGCCAGCTTATTTACTAAGATATGGTTTGTTATGGAAATTGGCGACATTTTCTTAGTGACGTTATAGGAATTCGGAAAATGATATTTCGAAAATAATCTTATTACGAATTCTGTTTTGCAACAATATTTAGGGTTGACAGTACTCATGCATATTAACATAACAATTTTTGATAAGGGCCAATATCGGAAAAAGTAAGCTGTTTCATACGAAAATATCGAATCCAATGAGAATCTACGAAACAAATTAATTTTATTTTTACTCGACTGTCAAGAAGATTTATGTTTTTGGCTATGTCTTTATTGGTATAGGTATTATTCTTTTTTAATGGATTAGGTTAGAAGTGTACCTAAAGTACACCCACATTTCGACAGATAACTTTAAGTCCCATGTAATAGGGGGCGAGCCTATTGCCATCAACCGGTCACAAATCCAAACTCCTGGCTGCTACAAAGAAATTCCTGATCGAAAAACCCAATAACACTTTGCCCGACCAGGGAATCGAACCCAGTACCTCATGACCATTAGACCTTACTAATAACGGTCATAGGGACCAAGTAATAGATATAACTTATTTTGAAGTGTAAAATGAATATTGAAAATGTTAAAATTAACATTATGTGCAACGGAATATTCAGCGCCAACCTCAAAAGGTATTTAAGTGGAGTCAAAACAATTATTAAGATAAATAAAATCATCAATTTATGTTTGGATTCCTCTCGACTACTCTGCAATCTGGCAAGCCGTTTCTCAATTATGTTAGGATCGGCTTCCAGTTTAACCGGATGCAGCTGAATACCAGTATTTTACAAGGAGGGATTGCCTATCTGATTTACACAACCCAGTTACTGGGTAACACGACAACGACGACGTTGCGGTTACTGATTAAAAAGATTTTCATTGTATAGCATATGATGCGGAGGAATGAGAGAAATGTCGTGACGTAAGTTTTTGGTATGAATGTGGATGGCTATAAGATTAGGAGAAGACCAAAGAAACGATGGATGGACTGTGTGAAAGATGATATGGATAGAAAGGGGTTGACTACCGAGATGACGACTGATGGTGAAGTTTGGAAGGAAAAGGTATGTTGCGTCATCCTCAAATAAATTGTGATAAGGGGAGGAGACTATATTATCATCATCATCTCAGTCGAAAGACTTCCACTGCTGGACATAGGCCTCCACCAAGCACCACTTCGACCGGTTCTGTGCTTCCCGCATCCAGCAGATTCCTGCGGTCTTTGAGTGTCTTAAGAGACTTTTGAGTTTCTTGCCCATTCTTCTCCATTGAGGTCTACGTTTTGGAATGGACTACTAGCTTCGACTTTCTGACTAACTGACCGACTCTTTGACAATTCAAAAGTGACTGTAAATGGTTTAATTGAAATAAATGCTTTGAGTTTCAGTTATGATTATGAGACAAGGTGGCAGGGACATCGACGCGAAAACTGTTACCATGGTTTCAGTACATGATTCTGAACCCCCTGCGTTGAAATTTTCCGCCAGTTATTTAAAAAAAAAATCAGCTGTTCCATATATTTTGACCGCGTAGGTATTGCACTTTTCTATGAAACAGCAGATTAAAAAAAAATCGATGGTAAACTTCAACGCAGGCGGGTTCAGAATCATGTAGTGAATCCATGGTAACAGTTTTAGCGTCGATGTCCCATGCCATCCTGTATATTTAAAAAGAAGAAATAATGGTACTATCTTGAATTCATGCAAGCCTAGTACTTTTTAGGTTCACAGAACTTTTGCAGAATATTTCGTGGACAGAATATCGTCACATGTAAAGTGCACCCGTGCGAAGCCAGGGTAGGTCGCTAGTGTATGATATAACATGTTATTTATCCCACTTGTAACGCGTGGTACTGATTAAATATTACAAAATAACGCGGTAACACCCGCGAAGTATCAACCGGTTGGCTTGAGTACCGTTAGCAGAAACGTTTTCATATTATTGCGAATTATTTTTTTAAATTTGTTTCGTTCTATTTTATTTTTTTTGTTGGTTTTTCCTTTTTTATTCTTGAAAGAAAGAAAGAAAAGTAAAATAGGTTTATTTGTCACAGAAACACGAGCATAAAATAGATAATTAAATCAAATAATAAAGAAGAATAAAAACTCGGCAGCTGCACTGCACTTCACTTCACTGCACGTCGTGACTGTGACAGGAAGGTTTCCAATCAGCATGATGCTGTGCTATGGGGAACCCACAGCAATATAATGTACAAGTCGGTCGATATTGGGTATTTCATAGTTCAATTCGAAGTAGATATAATAAAAGTAATAAAAAGGATTTTTTGTAAAATATATAAATTTAGTGTTCTTTTTTTTGGCTCAAGTTCGTTCGATATAAAAGTAAAAGGATCTGTTTTTATTACGTTATTATAATTTTATTAATAAATATGCTGTAGAAACGATTTTATTATTTAAAAAAAAAAAATATTTCTACGTTCAAGTTTGTTGAAAGGTTACTATTATTTTATATTAATATTTAAGCGACAGGAGTCACATTAAAAAAAACACAAATATGCGAATATTCAGTAATATATTATTTTATAATGTGAAAGCTCAAACGTTATTTTTTCCTTGACGAGGATATAAACACATGCAGATGGAAAAAAGAAATAAAAAAAATGGCACTCCGGGAGTGCCGACAGAAGTGAAAACTTGAAAAAAAATTCCTATGTGAGTATCATAACATTTCCTGCATCGGCACCGCGGTAATCAACGCGTTGATGTCTTTTACTCCACAGATCGTCTGTCGGCGAGTAAAAATAATTGCATAGAACATTGATCCGTAACTTAATATAAATAAAGAGCATAATCGCGTTTATACAAATGAGGTGTCGGTTCCAGTGTCGTGAAATCAATGATTTGATCCCATCTCAAAAATGCCCAACGCTCCTAAAGAAGTTTTCACTTCAAAAAAAGTAAACATTGCTAATCAATCTTACTGAATAAAAAGCCTATCCGACCTCCACAACCCAGTTACTGCTAACACGATACCCCTTGGATTATTTGTGCCCCTGGTAGGACTGGTGGTCAGACTTTTTGGGCGTCTGATTACACGTAATGACTGTCAAAGATCTACGCATGCCGAGACCAACAGCAACGCAATAAGTAAAAATGGCTAACGACACTTGTTGTGATTGTAATAGGTATGATAATAGATATGAAGAATCACGTTCGTGGAAATAGGGAAATAAGAAAGGAAAAGAAAAACTCAGAAAACATTGTACGATGGTTGCTATTCAAAACGTCGAGTTACAAGCATATTAAATTTCGAATATCTTTTTATCGACATTATTAATGACATAAAACCTAACAAAAAGTATCTTCCAAATAGATTTTACAACATCCGCCCTTAATGGAAATAAAAAGATAAAGTAGTAATGCTAAACACAATAGAAAATAATAAAACATTACTACCAGACTAAACACAAATACAAAATATAAACCGACGAAAAATAAATAAATAGAAGATTATTCTACTTGTTTATCACTAAACCCATATTAACAACGCACCTAAGATGAGCTATGCGCCTTAAGGGCTTGGTTAAAACATCGGCTGTCATTTTATCCGTAGGTATAAACTTTATATTTATAACACCCTCAGTAACCTTTTCACGAATAAAATGATATCTCGTATCAATGTGTTTGGTTCTATTGTGGTGGATTGGATTTAGCACAAGTTTCTGTGCACTTTGACTGTCGTTGTATAGCAACACCCTATCAGAAAAACCAGTAATGTCACACACTAACCGTCTGAGAAAAATAGCCTCCTTTGCAGAACTGGTTAAGGACATATACTCAGCTTCTGTAGACGATAAGGCTACCGTCGGCTGCTTCTTAGACTCCCAGCTAATAGGTCCGCCCGCTAGCGTGAAGTAGAAACCAGTGTACGACCGACGGTCATGTACACAGTTCGCCCAGTCAGCATCCGTGAATCCACACAAACGTCTACCGACTTTCCTGTAAGTAATACAGTAATCCATAGTACCCTTCAAATACTGTAACACTCTTTTAGCGGCCAACCAATGCCTCTTATCGTAACAGTTATTAAACTGACTTAAATAGCTTGTGGCATAAGCTATATCGGGTCTCGTATTCACAGCTAGGTACATGAAACATCCTATCAAGTTTTGGTAAGGATATTCACCAAGAGATGATGGATTACCTTTCTCCAACTTGTTATTCTCCAAAGGTGTAGACATCTCCTTACAATCTCTCATATTAAACCGCTCCAACACTGCCTGAATAAAGGTCTTCTGACTGACCATGATTTTATCGTCAACACGGTTAATATTTATGCCTAAACAATATGATAATGCACCTAAATCTTTTAGCGAGAAAAATTTTTCTAAGTCATTTTTGACAGCGTCAAACAAACATTTTTCTTTGTAAAAGACAATTAGATCGTCAACATAGACTGCAAGTATTATGATTTCATTACCAAACTTTTTCAAGTAAACACATGATTCCGCAGATGTTCGTGCAAAGCCAATTTTCGATAGAACTTGATGCAATTTGATATTCCAGGCTCGAGCTGCCTGCTTCAAACCATAAATTGATTTTCTGAGCAAACAGACTTTACCTTCTGCCCCGCGCTCAGCAAATCCCTCAGGCTGTTGCATGTACACCTCCTCCTCTAAGTCCCCATTGAGGAATGCGGTATCAACATCCATGTGTTGGATCTTTAAATCCATTTCTGCCGCCAACGCTATAAGCGTACGTAGAGATGAATTTCGAACTACAGGGGCAAAAGTCTCGTTATAGTCAGTCCCCCAAACTTGACTAAAACCTTTCGCAACTAGTCGCGCCTTATGCTTAACTATTGCACCGTTCGCGTCCCTCTTTACCTTGAATACCCATTTACACGGTATAACCTTTTTATTTGGTTTATCCACTAATGTCCAAGTCTGCTTTTTCAATAAGGCATTGTACTCATCCTTCATTGCGGAAATCCAGTTATCTTTATCATCGCTATTAATAGCTTCACGATAACTTTTCGGATCATCACACAACAAATCAACACCGTGAGTGCCATATGAATAATAATCTGGAGGTTTACGTACTCTATTAGGATATCTTCTCTCAGGACATACATCGTTGGGTTCATCTGAAGGAACCAAGGACAGATCACGTTGTTCACCTGAATGTAGAGACTCTGTGTCGCCAACCCCACCAGCTTCATCAGTCGCGTCCACAAAATCGTCAATTTGCTCTACCTCCATGTCCACACTTTCTGAAGTAGGTGAAGAAATAGAAGCAGATGAGATAGAAATCTCCTGTGGCGATGTGGTATCTGAAGAAGTTTGTGAAAAAAGATTAATGACATTAGGGCTCACAACAACTTCAGGCTGAACAGATTTATCCTTCAATCCTGAAAAATTATTTTCAAAGAACGTAATATCCCGTGACTTAATCAACCTCCGAGGGTTTTCCGCGCTACGGAAATAATAACTCCTTGGATCGTCTGAATATCCAACAAAGATATGTTCAGAAGTTTTCATGTCAAGCTTAGTTCTCTGACATGAAGGCACGTGAACTAAAGCTCGGCAACCAAACACCTTTAAATGAGACAGGTCGGGTTTACTACCACACCACATTTCATATGGCGTCTTACCATCAAGTGCACGATGAGGTGACCTATTCTTTAAATAAACACTAGTCTCAACAGCATCCTGCCAAAAAGCTTTCGACAGAGAGCTATGTGCTAGCAAGGAACGGGCCTTCTCCACAATACTACGATTGCAACGTTCACTTACCCCATTTTGTTGAGGGCTGTATGGTACAGAGGTTTCATGTCGAATCCCTTGAGCCTGCAAATAATCTGTCAGCTCCTTGTTGACATACTCAGTACCATTGTCTGACCGAAGGGTTTGAATCTTACCGCCAGTCTGTCTCTCAACAAGTGCTTGGAAAGCACAAAAATACTTCTGAACTTCTGTCTTAGATGACATACAATAAAGGGATATAAAACGTGTATAATCATCTACAAAAATAATAAAGTATTTATTACCTTTAAAAGATTCAGTGGTCAGGGGACCACAAACGTCCGTATGGACCAATTCTAATGGTGACGAAGCCTTCTTATACTTTATCCCTTTGAAAGGCTTCCGGGCCTGCTTACCTTCTACACAAGGTACGCATGGTTCTTTGTCAACCTCAGTATACTCAACACCAACAGCTAGACCTTTTTTGAGTAGATCCATACCAATACGGCAGAGATGTCCTAGACGCTTATGCCAAAGCTGAAACTGGGACAAATTAGTGTGAACATTATAAGCTGAAACACCTTGCGGTTTTACTGTACAATCTAAAGTGTACAATCCACCACAAATAGAACCATGTAAAACAGGATCATTTATAAAAGAAACATCATTAGAATAATAAAAATTACAGCCATTCGTATCAAAAACAATCGAGAAACCTTTCTCTACTGCCTTTTTGACTGAGAGTAAATTACAATCTAGGCCAGGAACATGTACAACATTTTTAATCTTCTTGAAATCGGTTTTTGTGTCAATAGCAACATCTCCTAAACCCACAGCCGGCAAACTTTTACCATTTGCTACAGTTATCTTCCCATCACAGGGTCGGTAACTATTAAACCATTCAGCATGTGGAGTCATGTGAGTAGACGCACCAGAGTCGATAATCCACTTCTCAGACATCTGAATACTTGGTGCAGACAAAGCCAATTCCTTGACACCATCCAAAGCCAATTCCGTGACACATGCATCCATATTCCCTGAACTAGAAACATTCATTCCCTTATCTTTAGAACAATTTTCTATAGAGCAACTCGCCTTTGCCTTTTTCTCCTTCTTTTTGAGAGGACAATTAGGACTCTTGTGCCCTGGCTTCTTACAACGATAGCAAATAACCTGCCTGTTAGCATTCAACGCAGCCACATCATCTTTAGTCTCCTTCGTCATTTCACTCAACAACTTAGTCCTCACCAAATCTGTTGTGACTTCAACGCTCCCATTCTCAAGCGCCATTATCATAGGCTCGTAGCGAGACGTTAGACCTCCCAATATAATAGCTGCTAAAGAACTATCTTCTATAGTTTTGCCAATATCGGCCAGGTCTAGTGCTGTTGTAGTTATTGCATTTATGTAAGCTTCTAAATTAGAAAAGTCAGATAAGGTGTACCTGTACAACTTACGTTCCAACGACAGTTTACGACCCAAACTTCGATCCTCGTAGGATTTCATAAGAGCATCCCACGCTTGCTTTGCGGTCTTAGCTGGTCGAACAACCGAAATAGCAGCGCCATCCACAGTAAGGCATATTTTAGAAAGAGCCTTTTCATCCTTCCGTACATCGTCGGCCGTCTTATTGCCTTCGACAACTACTCCGCTTATGGTTTCCCACAATCCTTCATGGATTAATAGCATTCTCATTTTAAATTTCCACACAGTGTATCCTTCTCTATTACAAAGTATCGGAATACCATTTAGTGACATACCAGAAACTGCAGACGACATATTTTCACCACCAATCTCCTTTTAAATTCGATCGTAGATAAAATATACAAAGCCTCGTGCTGATAACGTGTTGTGATTGTAATAGGTATGATAATAGATATGAAGAATCACGTTCGTGGAAATAGGGAAATAAGAAAGGAAAAGAAAAACTCAGAAAACATTGTACGATGGTTGCTATTCAAAACGTCGAGTTACAAGCATATTAAATTTCGAATATCTTTTTATCGACATTATTAATGACATAAAACCTAACAAAAATTATCTTCCAAATAGATTTTACAACAACACTGCAAATAAAAAGTTCCAAATTCCAATGCAAATTGCTTGCAAACAATTATAAATATGCAAATCTTTCAACAATCACCGAATTCCTTTAGAATCGATGCAGTTCTCAATACCAATGATTTAATCATTTTAATTGTTATAAAAACAATTATCTGTTGTGAAATAAATATTCGCATTCAAGAAGAATGCCAAATAGAGAAACAAAATATTCAAGTAATTGTTGTAGAATATTAATTAATAATGTTAATAAAACAATGCGATCACGATTTTTATAAATGATGCATAAAATTATGCAGGATGATTTTTTGGTGATGTTCTTCAGGAAGGTCAGGTGCGTGATACTCGCAACCGGCGTGCGTGTATGACCAGATGTATGAACGTAAACGAAGCAAAAAGAGTATACAAAAAAATTCAAAAGTCATTTATTCAAACTAGGCTGAGAATCAGCACTTTTCGAACGTCAAAATTACATAAGACAGTCCCCCAAAACGCCAACCCTTCACCACTTCCTAGTGCTTAACTGGGAAGAAGAAGTGGCGCAACAAACTCCCCAGCAGCTCAGCTGTCTGTTCAGTTAGAGTATGTAAGGATCGCAGGTGGTTTCCGCGATCGCGGGATTGTGTAGTTTCTGCCTACCTCCATAGGAAGAAGGTGTGAATGTAGGCGTGTCTTTCAAAAAGCTAGGCTAACCAGAACCAACGTGTTCTAATCCGGAAACCTAAAAAGACAATAGTTCACCAAAAACGCGCTTTTTAATGAAGCATCTACGATACCTAATCCAAACTCCTCAAAAATTGTTCTCACATGTATAATTTCAACATGAATGATGTAACCAATATTTTGTAACAATATTATGATTTAAAAGAGTGTCCGTGGAGTTTCTTGCCCGTTGTTCTCCATAGGCACCTACGCTTTGGAATGGGCAACTAGCTTCATATTTCTGATTGACCGACAAAAGACTGTTCAAAAGTGCCTGTAAATGGTTTAATTGAAATAAATGCTTTGAGTTTGAACCGGGCATAAATCCAGACTCCGGGCTGGTACTGAGAAATTCCTGATTGAAAAACCCAATAACACTTTGCCCGATCTGGGAATCGAACCCAGGACCTCTTGCACAGCAGTAAACTAGACCAACGACATTAAATCCGGAAATATATAATAAAAAAAAGCAATAGTTTACCAAAACGTGTTTCATTGACACACCTACCTACATCATCTAAATACCTTGGTTCCTATAAGGGAAATCAAGTTTGAACATAACCTCTTTGAATTTTAATTTAAAATATTCAATTTTAATATTTGTGTGCAAATTCCGCTATGGGTCTTCGAGTTAACCTTGAATTTTAAGATTCATAGTCTTCTTATATAACTTGTGTGTTGAGGGGCTTGTGGCTAAGTCAAACAGCCGCATTAGTTCTTCGATCAAGGTTAAGTAAAACTTGCCAAGGAGCGTGCATGTACAGACAAATGCGTGCACTGACTGGACAGGTCCACTCAAATCTGTAGGGTTCTCTTCTCAAAAAACCATCTCAGATATTAATCTACATGGTCCTCACATGGTCTGACCAAGATTATGTCTGGATTTCAAAAGAGACTGTGACCTCTGAGTTTGTTTCGATCTTGCTTCTCAGAGTAGTCAGATAGGAAATGCCGAACTCATCTAGTTTAATTTTTTTTTTTTTTTAATTTTGACATTTAAAAATGCTTTTTGAACCAATTTACAGAAATAAATATCATTTATAATCCATTTCATACCGAGACACCTCCGTGCCTTGACCTTAACACGTTAAGCCGTTGGTCCTGGCTCTCATTTGTAGATCTTTGACAGTCGTTACGGGTAGTCAGAAGCCCGAAAGAATGACAACCAGTCCTACCAAGTGCTATGTCATGAATAATTAATGAGACATAAATTATCCTTTACCAACACTACAAATCCTGCAATCAATGATGTAATACCATCATTCAAAATTCTCCACGCTCCAAAATTGGTAGGAAGCGTGAAGTCAGGCAGAATATATCGTAAACACGAATCATTTTGAATAATCCTGAAACATACTTAAATCGATAATCATGGCTGATTCAAGTCTGCCTAGCCTTTTCTCAACTATTTGGGGGTCAGCGTGGAGTCTACCCGGATGAAGCTGAATAAGTGAATACGTATTTTATAAGGAGCGACTGCCTATCTGACCTCCACAATCCGGTTACTGGGTAATTGGTAAGGGTATCTTGATTAATAAAATCTTTGCCATTTTATTAAAAGGCTTGCGTAGACATTCCTTTGCTAAAATGAGGGTGTGTATCTTATCTACTTTAATATTTGTCGTTGTATACTACTTTATTTATTTTGTTTATTGACGTGAATGATCTCATAATTTAAATATGTGTGAATGTGGTTTTAACTATCGCTAGAATAGTGACAGTTAAGGGCAGCAAAAACTATAAAACATTGTTTTAAATAGGTATAGTCAGTTCAAAATGTATCAGATGAAAATGTAAACAAATGGGTCATAAAACGTACAAGTGGATGCCAATTTGTAGTGCCACTAACAAATTGAGTGCTTTGATTTAATTATTTGAATACCAAAACCCGAAATTTTAATTTTACGTCACTTTAAAGATCTTTTTCGTTTGACAATTGAGGTTAATTTTATAACCTCAATTTTCTTCGATGATATTTTAATTATTAATAAATACTGTTTAAACAATAGTTGTTGGAAAGATGGTGAGATATAAAGTTGAAACCTTCTAAATAAAGATTAATGTATTACGAATTCACTGTAGTGAGTGATTGCGTAAGAATTTAACCTCAACAGAGTTTGTTTACACTTTCGGCAGGTAATTTTAGAAACTGACTATAAGCTATAAAATATGCTTTTCAATACTATGAAAGGATTGTATTAACGTGATCAACAAAATCGTAATAAAGGAAAAACCCGGTTGCTATGTCAAAACTAAATCTGTTTGCTTAACTAATGGCGGAATTCTTCAATAGGTTTTTACAAGTTTCCTTTTATTGTTATAGCTACTCACTACATTGAGCTAATTTTAAGTAAATACTTCTGTCTCTCAAAAAAAGAGAGCCTAAATTAAAAACATTATTTTTGTCATTCTGTAACCGTTTTGAGAGCAGTGGTGGCCCAGTGGAGACGGCTGCGACTTGCGAGGTAGTAGGTTCGAACCCAGGCAGGCACTGTGTGTTGCTTATTTCATCACCACTGCTCTCAAAACGGTGAAGGAAAACACCGTGATGAAACCGATGTTTGACATCCACCGACCCGCACTGGGCCTGCGTGGTGGATTACAGTTTTACAGCTCTCACAGAGAAGAGGCCTGTGTCCCAGCAGTGGGAACATTATGGACTGATTACATATGTGTATGTAACCATTTTAGTCCAAGATGAGGTCCAGGTTTTCCCACGTATATCTTGGATATTGCAAACTTATGATGAAGGAAACTTAACCATAAATTTATCTCAAAACGTCCATAAATTATATTACAATACAATACGTATTGTGTTATATTGTAGAGGATCAAGTTTTTCTAACAGACAGCAGACAGAACACAGAACAGACAGCTGTGCTGCTGGGGAGTTTGTTGCGCCACTTCTTCCCAGCTGAAGCTCTAGGAAGTGGTGGTGGGTGGGTGTTTTGGGGGACTGTCTTATGTAACTCTGACGTTCGAAAACTGCTGATTCTCAGCCTAGTTTGAACAAATGACTTTTGCTTTTGATTTTATGGAATTGACAAGTTCATATTACTAATTACCAGCAAACTTCTAGGCTACAACAGCTAATCAAACAATAGTTACCCAAAAAAATCGAATGCTTTAGAAATACCATGTTATATTTAGCATCCTGCTGCCTCATTTATTTATCTACAAATAGTTCGCCGAAGCAGTGTGGTTCGCAAATCAAATAATTAATATTCAACGGTCTAATAGATAATTATGTATAAATCAGTGTATGTACCTACGAAGAGGCGACGCTAAAAAAAAATCTTTATTTGTTCTGCCAAGGCTGTTCGATTATTTGTCTTGCGTGCAAAACACGTGTTTTTAAAGTTAACGATTTGTGATTTTTTGTTGAAAAAAAAGGAGCGAATTGTTTGACTGAGATACATAAAATCACGCTTGTGTTGGCCAAATGGGTAAACGTTTCGTCTGATGTTTTTATTAAGTCCCATGTAGTACCGATGAGCCTATATCGCCATTAAGGGGGATGCGCTAAGCTAGCCAGCGAAATTCACATTTTATTACGTTTTTTGTAATTTACAGGTCAATTTGTATGTTGACTAAAATATGATTCGTGACCGTTACGAATACCTACGTATTTATAGAATTATAGTCATTAGAATCATCATATTAAAATAACATATATTATTATCTATATACCTACGAGTTAATTTCAACTCTTTATTAGTGGCTTTTATGCACATGATAATTATTCCGATTTATTACAGTTGTAATAGCAATAATGTAATTGCGTTTAATTAAAAGAGGTTTTTATTTTTATTAATTTATATATCTTTTGTATAGATTCATTTCTATTTTGTGAATGTGAGAACACTGTAGGCTTAGTGGACTATAGATTTGTTGACCATTTTCTATTTTCTTAAGTACTTGGTACTTATTGAAAGACCTACACTGTCCTCCCATACCTAATCACACTGTTATTTGAAAGAATTGTAAAGGCCAATTATTTTTAAAAGAGTAACCGTGGAGTTTCTTGCTGGCTTTTCTCCATAGGAAACGACCAATTGGAACCGTGCACCTAGTTTCTGACGTTTCATAAGTGCCCATGTAAGTTTATGTAAGAGACTGCCTCGTTGGTCTAGTGGTCGCAAGCGATACTGCTGAGCATGAGGTCCTGGGTTCGATTCCCGGGTCGAGCAAAGTGTTATTGGGTTTTTCTATCTGAAATTTCTCAGTAGCAGCTCGTAGTCTGGATTTGTGCCCGGTTGATGGCAATAGGCTCGCCCCCTATTACATGGGACTTAAACATAACTGGCGAAATGTGGGTGCTACAGGGACACCTCTGCCCAACCCTTCGGGGAAACAAGGCGTGATGTTATGTTTTTATGTTATGTATATATATTAAATATTTGAATTTAAAAAAAATATATATATATGGAACCCACCTCTGAAATATGTGAAATACCTACCAAACAGATATTATCAAAATCAATTCATAATTGGCGAAGTAATCGTGTAACAAACATACAAAACAAGAACATACAGTCGAATTGAGAACCTCCTCCTTTTGGAAGTCGGTTAAAAATGAAATGGCTTTTCGTGTCTGGCCGTGTGACAGCGTTATCCTTCTAAACTACAAAAAGGATTTTGATGTGGTTCTCACAAACATTTAGAGAATTTATTCTGGAAGGTTCATCTGTATCTTCGTCTTTTCGTATGGTTAGTAACTAGCCTGGTGTCAGAGTTTTAAAGCCGCCAATGGGCCTCTGACTTTGCTTCACATGCCGTCGAGAAATATCTCTCAGGCAAACCGGTTTCCTCACGATGTTTTCCTTCACCGTTTTTGAAGCAAGTGATAATTATACAATACGCACATGAATCCCAAAAGTCAGAAGTGCGTGCCTTGGGTTCGAACTTGAGGCCTATGACGGTCACACCAATAGGCTTTCACTGTTACGGTTTATCTGTTTGTTACAATATTTTTTAAAATCTTATAAATAATAACGAAATCTCGGTGTTTTGTGAAGTCGTAAAAATTATGCGAAGCAGGGGCGGTTCACTAGTGTTATTTAAATGAGCTTTAGCAAAAAAAAAAAAATGTTATAGGGCAAGGTTTTGACCACAAAGTAATTAAGTTGTAAAATTTAATAGAATTGGTCAAGATGACATTGATTCATCGAATTATTACTAAAGCCGAATTTTAATGATTCTGAATAAAAATGTAGGAAAATTTTGTATCATTTGACCAGTCATTTCTGTTAGCAACTGGGTTGTAGAGGTCAGATAGGCAGTCGCTCCATGTAAAATACTAATATTCAGCTGTATCCGGTTAGACTGGAAGCTGACTTCAACGTCATTGGGAAAATGCTACACCTTTGTCTCTGTGTACAAGTGTGATGTTATATTATTTTCAAGTTACTTGAATTTTCAATTGTAAAACTTCCAAGCGTTTTTACTTAAGATTCTCATTACCAAATTGCCGTGACGTAATCATATTATATCATAGAATAGAATAGAATTTTATTTTGCAAATATGGGTAATACATAGGTAGTCATGGGTAGTTAATTCCTTATGTACAAGCTATAAATAAAAATAACCTACCTTATAATTAATTATAATTTACTTCTGAATCAATGTTAATTACAAAGTATTACTAATTATTTTGCATAGTTTTAGTTAAAACTTAATATCTGGTTGATTATAGTTAATTTATTGATGTTCTTTAGGCTTTGTTAAGGTACCATTATGTTTTATATATCTTTTTGAGATCAATTTTGTAACTGCAGCTTTTTTATGCCTAGTGATGACATTTTTTTTTTCTCTATTCGTAACTAGCGCTCCGCTCCTGTTTCGCAAGATTTTTAGGACTTGACAAAGCATGGAAATTTCTTTATTATAATGTGATTTTAAGGTTCCACTAGTCGACGGCTCGAACTCGTTGGTGGCGTGGCTAATATGCATGCTATTTAGTAAAGCTATTTATTTATTTAGTTTCTTTTTTTATATTTAATCATTTATTTACTGAAATAGGCGATGATTTATGACGAAAACAAGCGCGTTAAATTTCCTTTCCTTTTATTTACCTTTGAGCGTATAGATATTATGGAAAAACTACTGAATAGTTGATAGGCCTACACTGTTTTTTCCTACCTAGTAACACTGTAATTTGAAAACAATGTAGAAACCATTTATTTTTAAAAGAGTAACCGTGGAGTTTCTTGCCGGCTCTTCACCATAGGAAACGACCAATTGGAACCGTGCACCTAGCTTCTGACGTTTCATAAGTGCCATAAGGTTCATGTGAAATAAAATATTTTGAATTTTTAATGTATCTTCTCAAAATAAAACTTTTTGAAATTTTAAAATAAATTATCTATCCCTGTACGGTTTCTATTTTGCCATTTTCATATACTACATAAGTTATTTATTTAAGCCTAAAGAAGAGTTAAAATTAGTCTTGAAATATGGAAGTTTCGATGCTCATAACTTCGAAACCAATTTTTTTTCTAATTCTGCTTCCATACAGGGCTAGATAGTGACAAGACAAATTGATACTTTCTTTTAGTTTGAACGTAGACCGTTAAACAGACGAGTAATTACCATACTACGTTTGTATGGAAGAATGACCGACTAGCGTTACCTTAATATAAAAGTATTACTACATACCTAAACATAAACCTTCCGTAATAAATTATTTAAGTGATAGGAATACTGCATCAAAATCCGTCGTAGAGTTTAGAAGATTAACGTGGTCACACAGCAGACACGAAAAATGACTTTAATTTATAATATGTATACCTAACTATCTCAATTTGAAATAAGATAAGACATTTAAACAAACCTTTTCTACAGTTCCTTCAACCAATTCTGATTTCTATACCATAGGCATAAAGGTGGAATTAAAAGCAAAAAAGTGGTTAAAATACCAACTGTTTACCGCAGCTGCCATTTGTCATGACACCAACGTAATAGAAGTTAAAATCGGTTGAACGGACTTTAAAAAGGTTGATTTAAATTTCTAATCTTATTTCAAATGGATTATAGATATAGATAAGCTTTTTCAAGCGATCTTATATGTTTAAAGTTTTGGATCATAGAAACATTTTAATAACATAAAAGGTATCCTTTAATGTACCTACTAATCTATAGGGAAAATATTTTAAACCGACTCTAAAAATACGAGGTTATTCATTCGATGAGCGTTTTTTTTTCATGTTTAAATTGGGTGGTTCTTTTTCTGAGTATTTGACTTTCAAAAGTAACTGCAAACAATTTAAATAACTTCCTAAATTATTGTTATTATTATTTTCTCTCGAATATAATAATCTTCTCCGAACGCATTTGATTTTGACCCTGACACGAAATCCAAGTTCGTGGAAAGAGCCTCAATTTACTTAAACATATATTTAATTATCTACCTCTGATGTTCAAATAAAAACAATTTTATTAACACATTTCCGATTAAATAAAAACGTTACCTCTCATTTTTAAATAAAAACAATGTCAAACGTAACCTTATTATAAAAAAAAAAACGAAAAAAAATAATTATAAAAATATTAAAAATCAATAAAAATCAAAATTATTTTGTTGACGCTACCATATCGGCATTGGCCTCAATACTCTCGCACTTTCCTTTCGGACCTATTCGTAAAACTTCGTGCCTCTTCGGGTCACTACGTTATATCATGACCTCCCCTTTTGGGATGAGCAGAGGTGTCATCATCATCTGCCTAGCCTTTTCCCAAATATCTTGGGGTCAGCTTCCAATCTAACCGGATGGAGTTGAATAGCAGTATTTTGGGAAAAGGAGCGACTGCCTATCTGACCTCCACAACCCAGTTACTGGGCAACACGATACCCCTTTCAGGCTTCTGTCTGACTACCCGTAACGAATGTCAAAGATCAGAAAACTGTAACTACCATTCTATTCAAACTCAAACTCAAAGCATTTATTTCAATTAAACCATTTACAGGCACTTTTGAATTGTCAAGGAGTCGGTCAATCAGAAAGATGAAGCTAACTGCCCATTCCAAAGCGTAGTAGATGCCGGTGCTCTATGGACGGTAAGCCTTGCTAACTAACACCTTGCTACATAATCCTTACTAATATTATTAATACGAAAGAGAGTTTTTTTTTGTTACGTTTTCACGCTAAAACGACTGAACGGATTTGGATGAAATTTGGCACATGGGTAGACCATGACCTAGGCTAGGACATAAGATACTTTTTATCCCGATATTTCCACGAGATCGAGACTTATGAGGTTGGAACCTCGGGGCGCTGCTAATCAGCCTATATTCTCACTGCTGTGACACAGGCCGGATTTTGTAAGAGGGAGTGGGGTGTAATCCAACACGCGAACACAGTGCGGGCTGTTACGTAGTGGTATTGCCAATTGGAAAAACCCAAAAACCCGTAAGAAATACTGACCGACAAATAATGTAATTAACTTTTAACCCCTCTTGCATAATATTAAAAAATCGATTCGTTTCAACAGATCGTAGTATTTTGCCAGTTTTGCTGCCAACTGGGGCGTTATTTGTCTTCATAATAAGCATTAGCTAAATGACCTTAATAGCTTATTTGACCTTAGGTAACCTTAAGATATAGGAAGTATCTTTTTGGCAGATTTCTAGGTTTTTTTAGGCCTCGGTGTTAATTCCGGTATGGCAGTCGCTCCATGTAAAATAGTGGTATTCAGCTGCATCCAATTAGACTGTGGAAGCCGACTTTTTTTTTAAAGAGTGTCCGTGGAGTTTCTTGCCCGGTCTTCTTCATAGAGACCTACTACGCTTTCGAATGAGCAACTAGTTTCATCTTTCTGACTGACCGACTCCTTGACTATTCAAAAGTGCATGTAAATGTTTTTTTTAAGTGCTTTGAGTTTGATATTTATTTAAGTATCGCCATTCGTAAAGTATTAAAACGTTTAAGCCATTATTTCTATATTAATATCCGATTCGATTTCTCAATAATAGCCTAAAACTGTCATAGAAAATATGACACAACTTTTAAAATTCATTGTCACCATCTTTAAACGATGTTACATACTGTGTGAAATCATTTTCCCGTCCACATAAACCACCTTAGTATCTATTTTTTAAATCATAAGATCGAAAATCGAATGAGAATTTACTTTTTCGACACCAAAATCAAGTTTGTTCGAGAGATTTGTCGGCCAGTTTAGCTTGGCCTCTCCTTTAGTGTTGTCTCAAAAATTTATTGGAAACTAGTTTCTGCCCGCGAGTTTATCAGCGTGAAATTTCAGCCCCCGCGTCATATCAAATCGCCCATTATATTACTACGTTTTCGCTTTTCATTCTCTCAGACTTTTTTTCATTTTGCTCGGCCTTATGTCGTGGCGCGATGCCAATAGCCTTTCTCAAGAATTGGGCCATTAAAAGCAAAAAAAAATCCCGGACTGGTAATTCCAGAGACAAGCGCGTTAAAACAAACGAACTCTTTTGCTTTATTATATTAGTAAGTGTAGATGGTTGTTTTTCAAATGTCTAACTATGCTGGTATATGATCAGATTACGTATAGATGCATGGAATTTTGTCAATAAGTCTTCGTTTACACAATTTGGGTTTTGGGAACTGGCGTTCTAAGTGATTCTAAGGTCAATTGTCACTAGTTAATGTTACAACTTGAGCACGCTATGACCGCAACTTTGTTTGATATTTAGCATAGTTTTTATGCTTGAAAATATATCACTTAAGAAATTATAACGAAATGGTACAATACGGCCGATGTAAGTTGTGCAGCCTTCTGCGCGAAGTTCGGAACTGCCAAATTATATCACTCGTATTGTGTAGATAATTTTAATAGTGTTAAATAAATATTGCATGCATAGTGAAAAGATTTGTAGTTCTTGCCTGCATTACCAAACTCTTTTGTTGAATCAAATTGACACTACGTCAATTTGCCGTGCTATAGTCATTTCAGACAATTACTGTCAACAGTGATGACTTGAATATAGGGACAATTAAAGATAATAGTCAATAATATTCGGGTTGAGTTGACTCGGCCCTTCTGTCACTGACCCGTTTTTTATTCCTATAGTCCTCCTTAAAGAGAAACACAAAATAGAACACCTAAACATGCATTTAAAAAATCTAAAATCTTACCTTGCAGCACAGATTTTCCCCAACCAGTAACAATACATTCTCCGGCACCGTTGTAGAAGGCATCCAGGGTATCAGTCGAAGACGGAAGGCAAATAGGCCAGATGTTTTTCGCTAGCCTCAAGTTTTCGGTCAAAACCAGAATGGCAACGTCATTGGTGAAGGTTCCAGCCTTGTAGTAGGGGTGACGGAGGATGTTCTTGACCTGGACGATCTGGAATGGCAGGGGTTCTTCGTCGATTCCTAGTTTCCATTCTCCTCCCTTGATTAGGACGTTCTTGGCTTGGAGGCTGTGGGGTGAAAGGTGGTGAGGTTAGAATTTTTGGTAGAAGAATTAGTTGTTGCTATCTACGGAAAACAGTGATGAATTGATTACAGCATTTTTACAAGTTGGTTTCAATGAACTCCAATTTTTCTAAATATCCCGTAACGCTTTAGGACTAAATAACCTCTCCATATTGTTAAGTATATTACAAAACATTTAAAGAAAAATCGATATATCTAAAATTGAATCCCTATTTCCCTTGGTCACGCCATAACTTGAAAACAACTGCACCAAATTGGATAATTCAATTTTTGTTGTGTTCGTTATTCTCAGGACAAGGATTTATGTAGGTGTAGGTAGATAGACAGGTAGGTAGGGTAGGTAGAAAGGTAGGTAGGGTAGATAGGTAGGTAGGGTAGGTAGATAGGTAGATGCGCCGTAGATAAGTACTAAGTGCTACCAGTGCGTGCGCAGCAAGTAAAATATAAAAGTAATCGACTTAACGAACAATAAGTAGTTTTGGAAATCGGATTCGTTTATTTGATTTGATTCGAATGGTTTTGCCATCGAATTCAAAACATATAAATTATTAATAGTGTGCAAAGGTACAATTCTTTTGCTATAGAAAATTAAAAATTACTAGACCTGACAGATTTTGTTTGGTTAGGTCCTTAACCTCACAAACGTAAACGAATCGCTTATTCTCAATTTTTTGTTCGTCTTTCTGTCCATCTTTATGTGCGTCTGTCCATCTGGCTTTCCATCTATTATGTCTATCTACTTCTGTCCATTTAAAATTGCTAATCTATATTTAAAAGAGTGTCCTTGGAGTTTCTTGCCCGTTCTTCTCCATAGAGATCTACGTTTTGGAATGGGCAATTAGCTTCAACTTTGTGACGAACTGACAGACTCTTTGACAATTCAAAAGTGCTTGTAAATGGTTTAATTGAAATAAATGGTTTGAGTTTGGAGTTTAAATGACTTTTTAATGCTTACCCTTCGACGCAGCTAGCGGAAGTGATGACCACATCAGGCCTGGTGATGATACCTCCGCAGAGAAGGCTCTTGTTCGTTTGCAGGAGTACCATCGCTTGCCAGGGGATCTCGGCGAAGTCTACCTCCAGATCCTTGCGGTTGCCGTAGGGCTTCTGAGGCTGTTAAAGAGAGGATTTGGTTAGAACATGATGGCTGTATAATCGCAAGAGTAAAAGGTATGGTATATTAACGTTTTGCTGGTTATGTCCTAATGGATGGCGAACTAACGAGGTTTTTGGTAACCGCGATAAAATATTACGTACGAAAACGTACTGGTACTGAAGATTTCCTAAAGAAAATTCGATCCGGTAATCGAAAAGCTTAGCATCATGTTCGTGAACGGGCGCCGTCAGTTGGGACTGGTCATCTTTTAGCTGCCATGGCTTATTTTAATTTTTGAATTGTTTTTATCTTTTTATTACGGAAGCTTTTAAAGTGTACGTTTTCTGCATTGTTCTTACATGATAATTTCAACATTCCAATGACCAATATTTTGATTTAAAAGTGTGTCCGTGGAGTTTCTAGCCCATTCTTCTCCATAGGAACTTACTATGCTTTGAAATGGGCAACTAGCTTCATCTTTCTGACTGACAGACCCCTTGACAATTCGAAAGCGCCTGTAATTGGTTTATTTGCAATAAATGTTTTGAGTTTGAGTTTGAGCAGTAGTGCTTGCTAAAACTAGACTACACAGTCCATTAATTTTAATTTTTACACACATGACGTCAAGCCCTGTTTTCCCAAAAGGGTTAGGCAGAGGTGCACTTACGTACCAACCACCATTTCGCCAGTAATGTTTAAGTCCCAAATCAAAATAAGGGGCGGAAAAACTTAAAAAAAAACCGTGTGGGTTTAGGTACCCGGTTTCCAAGACTAACGTGATTTTTGAATTTCTTAAAATATGTAGGTATATCGTCTTGCTAACCTTTTGCCAACTATGTTGGGGTCAGTTTCCAGTCTAATATTTTACATGGAGCGACTGCCTATCTGACCTAAACTACTTTCGGACTTCTACAACCCGTACCGACTGTCAAAGATCCACGAATGACAGCCGGGTCCAACAGCATAACGTGCTTTCAAAGCCGCGAAGGGGTCTCGGTATGTTATGGATGGTCACCCATCCACAATCGATCGCGACAAGCGTAGCTTAACTTTCAATCAACTCGGGCTGTTATTATTATTTAGTCAGGAATGAATATCTAAGTCAGTTGAAACAGACAAACCCGCAGGGCGTTACATGTTTATTATTTAATACCGTTATCATTGGACCAACATTGACCTTTCAATTAAAAGTAAATTTATTGTAGCGATTTATTATTAAAAACATTTCAATAAAAAATAAACGAATTGCCAAATAAATTCTTGTTTTTAGGGTTCCATACACAAAAAGAACCAACGGAAGCCTATAATTTGGAGAATTGGAGCTTACGCTGTCTGTCTGTCTGCCACATAGTTGACAAAGCTATTTTTGTACCATAAAATATGGATTCGAACCCTGACAGGCGTTTTACTTTGTGTAAATAAAATTATTTCATTACTGCTCTCAAAACGGTGAAGAAAAACATCGTGAGGAAACTGTAATGTCCTAGAAACAAAAAATCGAAGACATGTGACATCTACCAACCCGCACTGTACCCGCGTGGTGGATTACGGCCCGCTCCCTCTCCTCACAGAGAGGAGACCTATATCCCAGCAGTGGGAACATTATAAGCTGATTACGTTATCTTACATAAGTGATTCATAAAAATTGAATCTCTAACCTTCAGGTATTGAAAACTTTTAGTTAATTTATCATTATTAATAAAATATGTATAATACTACCTTGGATTATATAATCAGCTGGTTACCTTTTGATACTCTGACTGAGGTCAAAAGGTTATTATTTTGACCCGTAGTGTCATTTAGTTATTATTAGATAAGGTTTATGTTAATGGCTGTTTAAATACACCTAATGTAAGAACGATGGTATAGTGCAGTAGACGGAATCTGAGCGTGAGGTTTAAGGTTCAATTAGGTTGATAAAAGTTTTCGAATCGTAAGTGCTTTACTGCAAATTAAATGATAAATTGAATAAGGTCTATAATGTTCCCACTGCTGGGAAACAGGCCTCTTCTCTGTGAGAGGGAGTGGGCCGTAATTCACCACGCAGGCCTAGTGAGGGCTGGTAGATCTCACATGCCAATCAATCTGCCTATGCTTTCGCAACTAAGTTGGGGTCGGCTTCCAGTCTTACCCAATGGAGCTGAATACCAGTATTTTACATGGAGCGACTGCCTATCTGATCTCTACAATCCAGTTACTGGGTAACACGATATCCTTTGATAAGATTGGTGGTAGATTTCACATGTCTTCGTTACTTTTACCACTTACAAATAGACGTTTCAATAAAACCACAAGTTGTTACACACAAATCTAAAACCTTTAATTAGCTACAAGAATTTGATTTCCCAATCAAATATATGAGAGTATAAATATTTTTAAATGTCATCGTGTGATGATACCTGTCCTTGCAACATCATTATCTTGTTAAGCAAGTTAACCTTGCGGCTCTAGGGTTTAAAATCACATGGTATTTACGTGTTTTAACTAAGAAAATAATAATACCAGGCATTTAAATAAAAATAGCCAGTAGAGTAAAATAGTAGTAAGTATCGACTTGGTAACCCAGACAGGCGCTTTACTTTGTGTAAATTATTTCATCACCTGTTCTCAAAACGGTGAAGGAAAATATCGTGAGGAAACCGGCATGTCCTAGAACCAAAAAATCGAAGACATGTGACATCATCAACCCGCATTGGACCCGCGTGGTGGATTACGGCCCACTCTCTCTCACAAAGAGGAGGCCTGTGTCCCAGCAGTGGGAACATTATTAGTTGATTATGCTAAAATCCCTTAAATGGAGATATTTAAATTGTATGTGGGGCGCATCTTGATATAGTCAGTCTCCTATCAACTTGCTGCCTGACTTATATTTTAACATTAAATACAAAATACTGCAAAACATTTTAAAAGAGTAACTATGCTGCCCATTCTTCTCTTTACAAAATTACGTTTTTTAACGGGGGACTAGAATCAATTTTAATTCTTCTTTTGACGTTGAAAAGTTCCTAGTTGTAATAAATTATTTAATTTTGACTTTTGACTTTGTATACGACATCGATATTTTAAAAAATGTCGATTAAAATAAAATAAAAATTGACATATTACAAAATGTCATTTTTTTTTTGTATCAATAAAATATCTCATATCTGGTCAAGTTTTTGTCACCGAAAAGTAAGTAAGTTCGTTACATGATATTTAATAATTTTCTTAAAAATGTTTAATATTATTTATTACCATTCACGAGAATCGAGTCCTGATGTCAATATCATAAATAATAATTCAGAAGCTGGTTATGGTAATGTAGCAAATAAATAATAATTGGACATTTTGCAAATGCTAATCATTTAATCAGCCAGATGTGTGTCTATGGTAATTTGAGAATTAATTCTGATCAGAGACAATGATTATTATGATTTTTATTGTTGTTGTCTATGCTTCTAATAATACATTTTGTTGTGTCTAAGCCCCTGCGTGAAATATTGACAGAAATAACATAACATATCACACATTTCGCCAGTTATGTTTACGTCCCACGTAATAGGGGGCGAGCCTATATCCGTCAACCGGGCACAAATACAGACTCCAGGCTACAAAAAAATTCAAAATAGAAAAATTAATAGATATATATTGACAACGTTGAATTTTCTTAGCTTTAAATATGAATGATTGGTTTGAATAAAAACCATTTACTCGTACGTACTAATGAAACTTAGATACACACTTCGAGAGTCTAGTGTTATGTTATCATCAAAACTATGTTGTTCTAGGACTTTTGTATTATTTTAACTTATTGCATATAACCTTAGAGTTATGGAACATCAAAAGGAACACGTTGTATAATAATAAACTTTTTTAATAATATCAGCCGGTACATGTCCCTCCACAGGACAAAGCCCTCTTCTCATAAAGTGAAGGCACGAGCATTGATCACCACACTTGCTGACTGCTGTTAGCGATTTCTAGCCATTCCAGTCCAGTTTTTTCACAATGTATTCATCGTCCATCACTAACTGCTTAGCCCATCCCCAAATATGTTGGGGTCGGCTCCCAGTCTAACAAGATACAGCGGAATACCAGTATTTTACATGTAGCAAATGCCTATCTGACCTCCATAACCCAGTTACTGGTCAGCATCTACCTAGTCAACAATTTACAACTTAATTTTATGAACTCTAAAATTATCCCATTAATGTTGAACGTGATTTAAAAGGTGTTTAAACAGTAATTAGGAATAATAAACTTGATTTTAGCTGTTTATGCTAATTTTTAGATCGTCAAACTAAATTTAGAAGTCCATGACTTGATTCGGACATTTACCGAGACAACAAACTAGGTAACTAAACTTGCATCAGCCTATAGTATTTAAACCACGGTATGAGCTATAACGTGCGCGACTGGTAGTCACCGCCAGACGTATGTGATCAGTAAGACGGGGCCTCCCCTGTCTTACCGCTCACATACAGACAGTGACGTAATTAGCAATCGCGCGCGGATTATAACATAGTTTGTGCAAATACGGAAGAACACACTTAGGTATCTCCTTATTAAGGCGACGAAAACCGACTTTTAATAATTTTATACTGAAGATCATGTCTAAACGAGTAGTGTTATTGATTTGGAAAAAACATATGTTAAATTAGAGCTTTTTATTAATAATATAGTAATGTTTTAGATTATGTTTATATTAAATAGTGAAATTAATTTGTAAAGTTATGTCTAACGCGGATAAAAAAATGAGAATCACGCAAAATCTATCAAGCGATTTTTCTGAGACCTTCACCATTTTAAAAATAATATAATTATTGATCTTTTAGTATCCGTCGTGTGTTTTATTAAAATACCTTTTGTTTTATGTGTAATAAATAATGCGCCTAATTTGGGACAGCGCTCCTTGTTGGGCGAGTCCTATTACTGGCTGAACGTACAACGCGTTGCGTGAGCTCAGTACAGAACACGCAAATTAACCACTCAAGGGTACTGGCATATATCTGCGTCTTAATAAACGCAGAGTAAAGTAATAACTCCGGTAAGTATTAACTTAGTTCAACAATGCATTATTAGAGTTTAAAAAAAACAAAATCTCGAAAAATTCAACCAATAAAAAAACAACCAACTAAATTTGGGTGTACAATAAGCATATGCGTGATTTTATGTTATTTTAGCATAACTTTACTCCGGGTTCGTAAATAAGCATGTTAAGGCGCTGTCCAAGCAGGGACACCGTAAAACGTCCACTTTTTCGTCTCATAGTTAGCTGTATTGTTGCATATTACAAGCCCAAAAAAAGTACAGTATATACTCAAGCGTATAAAAAAACAACTTTTACAAATACATTTTATAGAAATGATCTAGCAGCTTGAAAAAAAAATCGCAGGAAAGACCACGATAAAACATTTTCGTCTCGAAATGCTCAATATTAATAGTGACAACTATTAATTTTTTTGAAACTATAAAAAGGAATATTTATCAACTAAAGAAATATGTAAACATATTTTAACTTGTTGGTGTATTTTATTTTAAATTAAATTAAAACTGCGAAATAACTCTCATATTATTGGCGGAAACTAAAAAAAAATCAACTAAAATCAAACCCATTTTCAACCGTATTTTTACACCGCGATGCACTATTGTCGCTTCACCTCCTTCATTACCTAAAGATTTGCTTCTTACCGCGCCTTAAGGGCTAACCAAAAAAACATATATTCAAAAATACTCACGTTAAGAACACCACATTCTCCGGAACCGGTGTATCTTGGCAGGTAGACCCTCTGGATAGATTCTCCAAACTCATTCTCCACTCCATATCCTCCATTCTGAGAAACGGAGAATCCTCCTCCCTGGATCAACTTTTGACCCTGACCCTGGAAGACGCCTTGCCCTTGGCCTTGCTGTACTCCAAAGCCAGTTCCTTGGGTCACTCCGAAACCACCTCCCTGGGTCACTCCGAAACCACCTCCCTGTTTGATTCCGAAACCACCTCCCTGTTTGATTCCGAAACCACCTCCTTGCTGTACTCCAAATCCACCACCCTGTTGTACTCCGAAACCAGAGCCTTGCTGTACTTCAAATCCAGAGCCTTGTCTGACTCCAGATCCTTGTCCTTGGATGACTCCAGATCCTTGTCCTTGGATCACTCCGAATCCAGAGCCCTGGGTAACAGTCTGTCCCTGTCCTCTGGTCACTGAAGAGCCTTGTCCTTGGCTGGTGTACTGTCCTTGTCCACCAGTAACGGTAAAACCTTGTCCTTGATTAACTCCAACGCCTCCTCCCTGTTGGATTCCTGTTCCAAATCCTTGGGTGACGGTCTGGCCTCCACCCTGGACTACGCCGAAGCCTTGACCTGTGGTTACTCCAACTCCGGAGCCTTGGCGGACTACTTGGCCACCTCCTTGGATGACGCCGAAGCCTGTTCCTTGTGTAACTTTGGTACCCTGTTTGGAGAAACGGAAGGTTTTGGTGAGTATGTTCCAATTTGAGGGTTTTTGAATAGAATTATGGTGTTGGACTGGATGCCAACCACTTACTTAAAATAAATTTCGTAACACTCAAGAAAGGTGTTACCGGTTGCGGATTTCTAGAATTTATAGTCTAAAGTTCAGATTCTAAATAATTTTATTGACTTATCATGTGCCTAGCCTTTTCTCAATAAAATTAATATTTTGGCGACTACCGTCAGTCTAATCAGATGCAGCTGAATATCAGAATTTTACATGGAGCGACTGTTTATCTAATCCACACAATCCGGTTACTGGGTAACATGATATCACAGATAAACTGGTTGTGCGACTTTTGGGCTTTTAACTACCCCTAATGACTGTTAAATCAATTTACACAAAAATGTTTCTTTGTTCGGCTTTCGTTGCTCTACAAATTATGGAGTTTTAGAAATCAAAAGTTCTCCAAGTAATGTTCCAAAAATAGAGCAAATATAAGTAACCCTTATTCTCTCACCTGTCCACTCTGAGAGTAAGATCCCTGACCCTGGATCACAGCCTGTCCACCACCGCTGGTCTGTCCAAATCCTTGGGAAGTTTGTGAGTATGAAGATCCTGAACCTGTGGGCAAGATGGAAATATAGATTTTAACCTTTAGCTATGAAGAAATTGAATGAGGAAAGAGTTTCCGCAAGTTGGAACGGTAATTCTGCGGTTAATGTAATGATAGATAATAACAGAAAATCGTCTTAAAGATGACATGAGTGAGATGCAACATTAAACATGTTAAAAAAAACACATTGACTGACATTGTTATCTTTTCAAATACACACATTGATCATGACACAAATTGATCATCAGTGAATATTTATCATTCATTCTGCCTTTATCCCAATTTATTTGAGGTCAGCAAAACATGTCCCTTTCTTTCATACATCTCCATCAGTCGTTAACTTAGTAGTCACCCCCTTTCTAGCCATATCATCTTTCACGCAGTCCATTGATCGCTTTTCTTTCGTCAGTGTATATCATCAGTAAAATCATTACAGTAGTTTCCAAAATCACTTTGATTTCAATAGACTCCTTCAATATATTTATCCAGAAGGGAAATAGGAATGTTTATAAAATGAATACACACCTTGATTACCTTGTCCAGATAATCCATACTGTCCTTGTCCCTGGATCGTCACTTGTCCCTGTCCTCCCTTCTGGTAAGAACCCTGGCCTCCTGTTCCATAAGACCCTTTGCCTCCTTGAGAGTATGAGCCTTGGCCAAACTGGTTCTTCTGGACGAAGGAGCCAGGTGTGGTGGGTGTGGGATATCCTTGGGTGACCTGGTTGGGGCCTTGCGGCAGAGTTGGCTCGGAGGTTGTTCTAGAAAGAATTGGCTGGTTAGTGGTGGTTTTGGGGGTTTGGAAGAGCGTAGGTAGACATTCTGATGTGAGAAAGGTTTGAACAAGAAAATCATAAGAGCAGTCATTCAAAAAGTTGGCAACGTCGCAAATAGCTGTCAAATATTTAACTGTTTTGATTAATTTGGAAATATCTGTACGGAAATAAGAAATAATTGGCAAACTATTAACTAGAATATTAATAATGAATTGCAATTATCACTGAATTAGCTGTTGTAACCGTGTTAGGTGTAAAAAAGCCATTTGGAATGTTTCAAAATACTTTTTTACATCGAAAACTAAATATTCGGTGTTCCGATACTAATTATTGCATTTCAAAATCAGTATTTTGGTTCACTAGTTAGCCATACTTCTTATTTCCATACAGTAATATCGCCAAATTAACCAAAACAGCAAAATATTTGACAGTTATTTGCGACGTTAACTCTATATATAAAAACTCATCACTGAATGGTAATTAAGGCATTGTGTTGTCAGGCAATTTTGAGGAACATAATTATCTGTAATTTTGACGTCCATTTGTATTAATTTTGTATTTAATTAACTAGGAGATTTCAAGCAGATAATGAATGTTCTTTAAATTCTGTTGTATACAGGGTCAAAATAAATTAGCTAGCACCCCATACTTCACGTAACAAAACTAGTTGAAACCCAAAAAAAAGAACAAATCATTTTTTATTTTATCGTGTTCAAATATCTACACCCATCATGTCTGCAGAGTTTCGCTATATAATTAAATCTGACCCTATAGTTTAACAAAGTTGGCTCGCCTGTTAAGAGCGAGTAAATTCTGGCGAATCAGTAATAAGTTTGCAATGCTTGCAAAAAGCTGCTGGGTCATAGGAACGAACATAATTTAACAACAATATTTGTAAACTTTTGACTTCAACTTTGACATAATATAAAACACTAGTTGTTGCCCGCGACTTTTAGAGCCTTTCTCAAGAATTGGGCTATCCAATGGAAAAATATTTCTAAATCTGACTCCGTTCCGGAGATTACCCCCTACATACAAAATTACAAACAAATTTTACCTCATTATAATATTATTAATATAATTAATTATTATAATATTAATATATATTATAATTATAGTAATATATTATATTATTATTATAGTATAGTTGACCAGATTCTAATTCTCACCTGAAGTTATTCAAATAAACAGATCCAGTAACCGGAGGCCTCACAGTGACTCCAGCTTGGTTGTTCGAGCTTCCTCTGCTGTCAGGCACATATCTACCGTCGTTGCCTCCGAAGACACCGGGAACCCACTTGCCGAGCTGGTTAGCTGGCCAGGGGTCGGTGTAGAAGGGATCGCGGCAACACTTGCCGATGCGGCCTGATTCTAGGTCTTTGCAGTCCTGTTAGAAGGTTTGGTGAGGTTAGGATTTATAATGAAATTATTTAGAAGAAAAAAGATAGCAAAAAACTAATTTAAAGTTTCGAGCCTGTAAGCAGCCTTCGAAACGGTAGGTACTTGTAGAATGTGTCAGTATTGTCAACCACATATCAGTACACCAGCACTACGAATATCACCTTTGTTAATCAGCCTTAGAGGCGTGGTCGATGTCAAATTGTTAGCACTGTGGTTGACTGACACCAAAATCTCGCTAACTTGTGTTTCAAGTTTTAGCAGCCGAGGCTACTGTTTAGTTCAAATACCCATTAGGCAGTCCATTGGAAAATAAAAACTTTAACAAGAGGAACTACTAATACTTACAGTCAAAGGCACTCGGTAAGCCTCCTGATCCCTGGTGAGGGCGATAGTGGTGTTGGAGACGACTCCCTCCGCAGTACAAAACTCGATGGGTGTACATTTCAGAGCAGCAGCGCAACCGGATGGGATGTCGTCTGGTGAAAGATAAAGTTATGTAGCTTTTGTTACAATAATTTTTTACAATCTAGCGCGGACGTACTTTCTTAGTAAATGCTTTTGATCCTTAAGTTATTTACGTAACAAACATCTGTATTCCTCGAAAGGTTAGGCAGATGTGTTTCTATAAGAGTTGCAACGGATATCCGGCCATCCGGCCATTTTTTTACTATCCGGCGCACGGCTGGATTATTATCTTGTGCCGGATACTTGGTCTTATTTTCGTGATAAAATGTAATCAATACTATTTACGAATTTCGAAAATTAAACTGTTTATCGAAAAAATATATTGTAAGCACATATGGTAGCTAATGATAATCAATAAATATACATAATAAAATTATAATTATGTTATTTCCCTATACATAATGTGTGTACTAAAATACTAAATAAAATAATAAAAAAAAACAATATTTGAAATTTACTAAAGGCAAATTTTGATGTATGGATATTTTTTTTCGGCCTTTAAAGATAATAAGCGCGCTCGCCTTTTACGCCGCGACCGCGAGCGGTTAAGCGCGCGAGCAGAATATTCGCTTCAATCAAATATACGGCTATGCAACTCTAGTTTCTATAGCATACCCACATTTTGTCAGTTATGTTTAAGTCCCATGGAATAGGAAGCGAGCCTATTGCAATCAACCGGGCACAAATCCAGACTCCAGGCTGCTACTGAGAAATTCTAGATGGTAAAACCCAATAATACTTTGCCTGATCCGGGAATCGCACCCAGCACCAAAAATTGGAAGACATTTTTAACATTCTACCAACCCGCACTGGGCCCCCGTGGTCGTTAACAGCCCAGTACTTCTAGAAGAGAGGAGATCTGAGTCCCAGCAGTGGGAACCTTTTTAGGCTGATTATATTAAGACATGTAATTCAAAAAAACAAATGAAACTTACTGTTCTGTGGTGGTGGTGGCCTGGTTGAGGTTAAAAACTGATCGCCAATAAACGACCCTGTGACTTCATTTGGAATAATGTGCCCTTCATAATAATTGTTCGTGAAGCTGTCAGATCCAGTATGATCAAATGGAGGCAAGTACTCCGGAGCTTTGGTCGACACAGGTGGTAGGTACGTTGGTCTGGTTGTACTATAAGGTCGGGGAGTCGTTACAGGACGAGGGGTTGTGAGTGGACGAGGGGTTGTGAATGGACGAGGGGTGGTCACGAAAGATGGAGTGAAAGCAGTAGATACAACATTGGTTCCGCTAGGTGAAGTGTCAACGGGAGGGAGGTAAGGTACACCAGGTTTGAGCCCAGATCCGATCCCGCCAGGACGGAAGACACCAGCATTTTCTGAACCAGCTGAGAAAGTATCAGTTTCTACGAATTTCGATTGGCTGGTTGACTTAATGACTTCGTTGTTGAAGTTTCCAGCGTTGGATCCAAAACGGGTGGGCGTTGGTGCTACAGTTGATCCAAAACCAGCTGTAGATCCGAATTTGTTGCTGTTGAATGCTGAACCTGTTCCGAATTGGCTTCCGAAGCCTGTGGTTGAGCTTCCTCTGTTGGCATTCGCGTTAAAACCAGTATTTGTGTTGGTCTGGCCTGTTCCAAAACCTGTGGATCCGAAGCTGCTTTGGCTTCCTTGACTTGAGCCTGATTGGCTAAACAATCCCTGGCCATTATTGGTAGATCCTTGGAAGGTGCCGGAGCCAACTCCTAGGGAACCTTGGAGGTTGTTGTTACCAGCGATGGATGAGGTTTCGATTCTGCAGCAGATTTCGGTCCTGGTGTTACAGTACTGTTTCTGTGACAAAAGAAAGGGGATTGGTTAGATTTTCTAGCATAGTTGGGGTGAAATGAATTTAACGTACATAATGTTTTCATTATACATCAGCAAAATGACAGCGTAGTAATATTATTTTTATCCGAATGCACAACAGCAAAGGGGATGTTTTGTCCTCAGAAATACACGGGTGTACCGCCTCATTCGCATTATGAGGAGTGGGTGGAATTCGAAAGGCCCTAAGTTTTCGATTCCTCAGAAAATGGTTCCGTCATATTACGTCATGAAAATCTGTTATTTTCATTAAATCTGCCTAGCTTTTTCCCAACTATGTTGGGGTCGGCTTCCAGTCTAACCGGATGCGCCTGATTACCAGTATTTTACATGAAGCGGCTGCGTATCTGACCCCACAACCCAGGCACTGGGTAACACGATACCCCTTGATAAGCCTGGTTATCATGCTTTCGGGCTTATGACTACCTATAACGTCTGTCAAAGATTTTCGAATGACAGCCGGGACCAACGGCTTAATGTGTTTTCCAAGCCACGAAGGGGTCTCGGTATGTTATGGATGGTCACCCATCCACAATCGACCGCGACAAGCGTAGCTTAACTTTCAATTGACCCGGGCGGTTATTATTATTTAGTCAGGAATGAATATTTAAGTCATTTGAAACAGACAAACCCGCAGGGCGTTACATGTTTATTATTTAATACCGTTATCATTGGAGTAACATTGACCTTTCAATTAAAAGTAAATTTATTGTAGCGATTTATTATTAAAAACATTTCAATTAAACATAAACGAATTGCCAAATAAATTCTTGTTTTTAGGGTTCCATACACAAAAAGAACCAACGGAAGCCTACATTTTGGAGCTAACGCTGTCTGTCTGTCACATAGTTGAAAAAGCATTTTTTTTTACCATAACATATAGGTATTACTATTAGGGTACTATCATTTTTTTACTCATGTTTCACGTACCTACCATGTTTCTGACAAATTAATAACTTTAACTTTTGACTTTTGTGGTTATAGGTTGCTACCTATAACCACAAAAGTCAAAAGTTAAAGTTATTAATTTGTAAACCGGGGAAATTTTCATAGATTACCTTTTACTACGGCTAGAAACTACCGAGAGGGTGACTACCGAGATGACGACAAGAATTATGGAAGAAAGGGACATACGCGACCACCACAAATAAATTGGGATATGGGCAGGAGAATGATGATAACCATTAAAAGTTTTTGATATTTTCTACTTGATTTTTCCTTATTAAAAAAAAAAAATCTGCTGTTTCATAGAAAAGTGCCCTACGCGGTCAAAATGTAGGGACCAACTGATTTTATTTTTAACAACCGATGAAAAATTTCAATGCAGTGGCGTTCAGAATCATGTACTGAATCCATGGTAACAGTTTTCGCGTCGATGTCCCTGCCACCCTGTATACCATTGAAGATTTGTAGTACCTATCTGATTATTGTATTATTTAGAATTATTGTACGATTAATGAATTAATTAATTTAATTTAAATAATTAAGGAATTTAATTTTTGATTTTCATTTTATTTGTTTTATGTAAATTAAGATAAAAATTATTTTTAACGAATGAACGCCTGACCTACAAGAAACCTACAAACAAAAAACATTATTTTTTATAGATTTTTCTTACCTGCTTCATCTTACTGTACAGAACCCTTAGTCCGCGAGTCCAACTCGCACTAAACCGGTTCTTTTTTTGGCGAAACCGGAGTGTGAAACATTTTTTAGCTAACGGCATTTAAAAGTAAATTGACTAAAGGTTATGGCCCTGTGATGAGTGGTTATGGAAAAAAACTGGCTGAGAAATGTTGTGACTATGAGATTCCTGTCATTGAGCTCCTAAAGTTCTGAGTTGAGTTACTGTTACACAATTACTGACAAATGCGTGCACTGACTGGACAGGTTCACTCAAATCTGTATGGTTCTTACTTCAAAATACCATTTCAGATACTAATCTACATGGTCTTAACATGATCTGACCAAGATTTAAACTTAAAACATCTACTTCAATTAAACCATTTACAGGCACTTTTGAATTGTCAAGGAATAGGTCAGTCAGAAATATGAAGCTAGTTGCCCATTCCAAAGCGTAGTAGGTACCTATGGAGAAGAACGGGCAAGAAACTCCACGGACACTCTTTTAAATAAAAAAATTGTAACAAAATATTGGTTACATCATTCTTGTTGTAATTATAGTGAGATCAATGTAGAAGGACGTGCACGTTAGAAGCATCAGTAATAAAAAGATAAAACAAAGAACGATCCAAAAATTAAAATAAATTTAAAATAAACCGTGGCAGCTAAGAGATGACCAGTCCCAACTGACGGCGCCCGTTCACGAACATGACGCATGGATTAGCACCATTCAGTTCAACCATTTTAAAGGGAGCTAAATGCTCTAACACACGCGCCACCATCAGCGAGACATCTCAAAAAGATTTCTCGAGCGATACTATATTTCACATCTTTCTAAAAGTGTACTACAATCCGACTTTAAAAGACTGTGACCTCTGAGTTTGTTTCGGTGATTCTTCTCATAGTGGTCAGATAGAAACCACCGAACTCATCTGGTATTCAAACATTTTTGACTTGTAAAAGTGTTTTTACAAATCTACTTACGGAAATAAAATCATTTATCATTATTGGACCCGAGTTGCTTATTAACGGGTCACCAATTAATAGGGTGTCAACTTTTAAATACCTAGGGCATTGTCTTGCCGCTGACCTCAGGGACGATGTAGACATTGAGAGGAGGCGCAGGGCTCTAGCGGTCCGGAGTAATACGTTGTCCCGTAGATTTGCGCGGTGTACAGACCAAGTTAAAGTAACACTTTTTAAGGCTTACTGCCAAAGCTTGTACACGGGCAATCCATGGGTCAATTATACTAAGAGATCGCTGGATGCCCTGCGCGTCCAATATAACAATGCTTTCAGGATGTTGTTGAGGCTGCCTCGATACTGTAGCGCGTCGAATATGTTTGCGCAAGCCCGCACCGACGGCTTCTATGCTATTGTACGCAAAAAAACTGCGTCGCTTCTGAGGAGAGTGAGGGGCAGTCAAAACAGCATCCTGAAAACTGTAGCCGAGAGCTTTGGCTCTCCGATTGTACAGCAATTTGTGCGAAGGTTGATTGTTACTAACACTAGGCAATAAGTTGTTTTTTTGTATGTTACTAACACCATATGGATAATTGTGTGTCCGAAATAAAGCAATTCTATTCTATTCTATTCTATTATTTGTAGTCGGCATAGAATATCGTCACCACGGTAATCACCCCCTTTCTATCCATATCATCTCTCACACAGTCCATCCATCGTTTCTTTGGTCTTCCCTTATTCTTATAGCTATCCACGTTCATACATAAAACTTTTCTCACGCCATGTTCCTTATTCCTCCGTATTGGAATACATATTATGTTATATCAATTAAGTAAGCATAAATTGCAGTAACGCAATTAAAACCTGCATTAAGATAATGCATTGACTTTAATTAATATTTCTCTATACGCCACCCGAACATTAACAGTCTTCTAATCCATACTGCTATGGTGTTCCATGTCTGTCTGTTAAGATTTTACTGCTACGGGCAACCGCAGACGGAAATTATAATTAATATTAATAATATATTAATATTTATAATTATTATTATAATTAGGACAATTTTTAAAATTTTCTTTATTTCTTTTTAAAAATATAATGTTTACAAATAAATAAAAACTTTTAAAAAAATAGTATTATTATATATATTTTTTTAAATTATTCAACACAAAAATATAGTTTTGAAATTTAAGCTTTGTTATCGTGTCGCATAGATACAGTTACGTTTCCAAAATTAAGTGTCTGTAGTTGACAACAGTCTCAATCTCAAACTCAAACTCAAAGCATTTATTTCAATTAAACCATTTACAGGCACTTTTAAATTGTTAAGGAATCGGTCAGTCAGAAATATGAAGCTAGTTGCCAAGAGGTATCATGTTACCCAGTAACTGGGTTGTAGAGGTTAGATAGGCAGTCGCTCCTTGTAAAATACTGGTATTCAGATACATCCGGTTTGGCTGGAAGCCGACCCAGACATAGTTGTGAAGAGGGTAGGCAGAAAGTGGTGGACTAAAAAGTGGTGTGAGCGGTGGTGGCCCAGTGGTAACGGCCGCGACTTACAAGTTTTAAGGTCGTGGGTTGGAACTCTGCCAGGCGCTTTACTTTGTGTAAATAATTTCATCACCACTGCTCTCAAAACGGTGAAGGAAAACATCGTGAGGAAACCAAAATGTCCTAGAACCAAAAATTCAAAGACATGGTACATCTACCAACACACACTGGACCCACGTGGTGAATTACGGCCCACTCCCTCTCACAGAGAAGAGGCCTGTGTCCCAGCAGTAGGAATATTATACTCGACGCTATCACGAATTGTTTCGATGTGCGGCGACCATAAACTGTTCAAGCAATTGTGAGGTAATTTGGCTTAAACCCTAAGAGGTAATTCATACTAACATGTGTTTTTATTTACCCCTTTCTGTTTTGAAATTGTGTGTTGGAAGTTTTTATAAGAAAACCCGAAATCCACTCAGACGAAGCCACAGGAAAGCATTATGATGAAATTAAACTAAAGAGCATACTGAACTTAATTTAAAATTACAACACATACCGTTGAGTTTCTCTAACTTTAACTGTAAACCGTAAACAATTACTACTAAGTAATAGCGACAAAGCTTGTGGATACATAATAGTTAAAGGTAAGGCTTGGTTCCTTATACGGTCTGTCTTTTATAAATGCTATGTCTCTTATATGTCACACTGTGTTTGTCAATTTATTTTGCGAAATTTATGCCTTGTATTCATGGGAAGTTGGGCAGCTGTTGCTCAACTGTGTTGATAGCAACTTTGAGGCAACGCAACCATAGCATAATTAGCTTAAAAAGTTCCCATTAATGGGACACAGGCATTCTCTCTATTGTAGTGGGCCGTAATCTACCACGCGGGTCCAGTGCGGGTTGATACATGTTACATGTCTTCGAATTTTTTGGTTCTTCGACATGTAGTTTTCCTAATGATGTTTTCCTTCACCGTTTTGAGAGTAGTGGTGATCACACAAAGTAAAGCGCCTATCAGGTTTCGAACCTACCTACACAACGAATTAATAAAGCAATAGTAAGTCGCGTCGTGTCCGGACCGCCATTGAAATACTAGTGCTGTGACATTCTGGCTACGAATTATCTGCCTAGCATTTTCCCGACTATGTTGTTGTCGGCTTCAAATTTAACATGGAGCAACTACCTATCTGACCTCCACAAGCCAGCATCTGGGTAACACGTTAGCCTTTGGTAAGACTGTTTGTCAGACTTTCAGGCTTCTGACTACCCGTAACGAGTGACAAAGATTTACAAATATCAGTCAATAGTTGTTATTGTGTAACCAGATGAAGATCCGCCATTTATAAAGACGATGTCTTTTATACATCAATGACTGTCAATTTATTTGCGACACTGACATATGACATTATGTCACAATCTTTTGTATAGTCTTCTTTTCAAATACTTTCTTTGGACGTAGGTGTTGATTGCAAGACGCATATCAATATAATTGCCTTGGTATTTAAAAAGTACCTATTGCATAGTATAATAGACCTCTTTGTGAGCATCGGTGGCCGAGTAATGATTTATTTTAAAATATCGATTTTCTGCCTGACCGTACAAATCACCGTAATTGGGACTGAAATACCTGATATTGTTATTTGGGTTGAGTTGACTCGGGCCGATCTATCACTAACCCGTGGTAACGGCCTATTTTACGTTGTGTAATTTATTTCATCACGACTGCCCCTCAAAACGGTGTAGGAAAACATCGTAAAGAAACCCGCATGTCCTAGACCCAAAAAAATCGAAGAAATGTGACATCCACCAACCCGCACTGGACCCGCGTGGTGGATTATGGCCCACTCCCTCTCACAGAAAAAGTATTCTATTCTACGTCCCAAGGAATAGAGGACGAGCTTATTGACATTTACTAGACACTTTAGGACTGCTACTGAGAAATTCCTAATGGAATATACAGGTTTTAAACATCCTATAATTAACATTTAAGCAAATATTTTGATAAGACCTTAAACGATTCCTATTAATTTCAATAATAACTTATTACTAATAGCTATAATTTAATATACATGTAAACTGTCTAATTAAATGGTTTTAACTTTGATACATAATTATTAAATTGACTTAAAATTACTGTAAATTACATCTTAACTATGTATTTTGAGTTATTTAGTTAAGTGAGAGTTAAATGGTACATGCTTTCCAGATTATTAAGTTCAGGTTTTCTCACGATGTTTTTTTTCACTGTAAGACAGTGACGACTTTGATTATCTTAGAATGCAGACGCAAAAACTAATTTTGACATTTAAAAAGTTATAGATATACTTAAATACGGACATACGGTGCAACAGATATCTTTTGGCAGGAGCATACTCCCTGGCCGTGCCACCAACGACAGGCTATAATTTCTAAAGTAATTAAATTTGCGAATCTCTTTATAGCGTACGGAAAAGAACAATTCAGGTACAATTATTTAGTGTTTACTATATCCAGGTACGCCTATTAGTTTTAAAAAAAACGGTGATGGCGCGGCCAAGGAGTATACTCCCCAGCCGTGCCACCAAAACTTCATTATATATCATTATTCGTTGAGGTACAATTATTCTCATTACACGTACCGTATAAGTACTTAAATGGTACAATTAATCTAGAAATATGATTTTTTTATTTTTCCAGTGTGGCTTCTGAATGACATTAACGGTGGAGCATTGTTGGATAACATTTGTGAAATTGTCACGAGATTGTATTGACAAACCAAGATGGCGTTGTTAGTTCCTATTTTATCACGTGTCAATAGATCCATGTCCAGTTATAATTGTGTATGGTTGTTGTACTTCTTCTTCTTTTCGTGTAGTCAGTGACTAACCTGGTGTCACAGTTTTAAAGCCACCCATGGGCCTCTAACTTGGCTTCACAAGCCGTCGAGAAATATCTGTCAGGCATGCCGGTTTCCTCACGATGTTTTCCTTTACGGTTTAGAACTGTCCCGGACGAACTCCTTCACATAGAGTTCTAATAATCAGCCTATATGGCTCAAACCCTTAAAATGCTCAGTATAATTACTGATGCATAGAAAAGTACAAGGAAAAATAGTAAAAAGGAAACGACTGCGAAGATATAGTGTTCGCCAGGACGCGCGTTCGACGCGCATATTACGCGCGCCCTTAAACGGCAGCGCTTGATGTAATTTGTTACATAGAAATTCATAAAATTTTATTGAGGGCCCAAAACGAAGCATACAAAATGCGCGCCTGTTAAAACTAGGCTCTAATGTTCCCACTGATGGTACACAGGCCTCCTCTCTGAGAGAGTGGGCCGTAATCCACCACGCGGGTCCAGTGCGAGTTGGTTCTCAAGATTCCTAACACGTCGATTCGATCCTTTACAGCCTTGGTCTATTGTTTGGAAATACTACTGCTGAGCATGAGGTTCCGGGGTTCGATTCTCGGGTCGGACAAAGTGTTATTGGGTTTTTCCATCTGGTATTGCTCAGTAGAGTGCCCGGTTGATGGCAATATGCTCGCCCCCTATTACAGGGTACTTAAACATAACTGACGAAATGTGGGTGGTTATGGGCTCTCTGCCAAACCCTTCGTGAATTACATGCGTGATGTTATGTTATACCACGAAGATCATGGAATATCACCTTCGCGTATAATACTTGTTATTAATGTTAATTAGAAAAAAAACGCATAGAAAAACTATTAGGATTTGCCAACAATGGGACAATGGTTCGCACGGGGAAAAAACTTAATTAGACCATAAACAAACTGCGTTATTTCCTTGGAATCACGTCATAGAGAAAAAAATACTGATATCCGGAAACGTTACATTAACGTAAGCAATTAACGAAGTAATTATAATATTCTGACACCCGGTTTTGAAAGACTTAACATCTTTTGCCTACTAGCTGCCTTTTCCCAACTATGTTGTGGTCAGCTTCCAGTCTAACCACATGCAGCTGAATAGGTAACACAACTTAAAATCAATCTACCTTGCCTTTTCCCAACTGTGTTGGGGTCGGCTTCCAGTCTAACTGGATGCAGCTGAATATCAGTATTTTACATAGAGCGACTGCCTATCTGACCTCTACAACCCAGTAACTAGGTAATACGATACCGCTTGGTAAGACTCACCTGTTCTCACATATAAAAGCAACAAGAATACCTAGGATTTTGTAATATCTATATTTAAAAGAGTGTCCTTGGAGTTTCTTGCCCGTTCTTCTCCATAGAGATCTATGCTTTGGAATGGGCAAATAGCGTTCATGTAACGTCCCAAATAGCCGTCAAATATTTACCTGTTTTTATTAATTTGGCAATATTACTATTTGGAAATAACAAATATGGCTAACTAGTGAACTAGAATATTAATAATGAATTGCAATTATAACACTGAATTTGATGTAGTAACCTTTTTTTGAGTAAAAAAGGCATTTTTAAAGTTTCCAAATACTTTATTTTACATCTAAAACTAAATATTCGACGTTACGATATTAATTATTGCTTCTCATAATCAATATTTTAGCTCACTAGTTAGCCATATTTCTTGTTTCCATACAGTAATATTGCCAAATTAATCAAAATAGCGAACTATTTGACAGCTATTTGCGAAGTTGCCCACTTTCTGTATCAACGCTCTTTAACGTGCTAATCTTATAGAACTACCAGTCGGATTTGACAAATTATTTTTGCATTTGAGCTCAATTCACAGGGCCTACTGCCAAAACTTTTACGGCAGCGCTTTATGGTTCAACTACACCCAGCGGGCCTAAAACGCTCTTAAAATACAATACAATAACGCTTTGGATTCTGGTGAGGCTCTCGATTCTGCAGCGCGTCGGGTTGCTGACGCAAGAGTCGATGACTTTTACGGCATTATGCGTAAAGAAACAGTTTCTCTGATGCGCCGGATTCGAGGGAGCGCCAATAGAATCCCAAGGATGATCTCTGAAAGGCCAGAATCTGCAGTGCTGGGTATGAAAGTTCACCCAGCTTCACGTGGCAAGATGACAGTATGATTTTTTGACATGAGTGATTTTAAGATAGTTAATTGATTCAGGCGTGACCTTGCGGAAATCCATTAAGCTAAGCGGAACAGGTTACTAAATATATCCACTTCTATTGCATTTTATGAGTGATTTCATTAATTGTATATTGAATTTTATGTATTTTGAATTAAATTATAAATGATGACTTTTATAGTTTTAAGACCTTTGTAACTAACAATTCATGGACTTTTCAATTAATCTGAATTAAATGAATTTATTTATTACCGGTACAGATCCACATTTTACCAATGTTTAAGTCCCATGTAATAGGAGGCGAGCCTATTGCCATTAGTTTCATTTTTATCAATATTTTTGTTGGTATATTGGCGTGTGCTAGCTGACATGTGGCAAATAGTTTAATTTAATGTAAAAAAAAACAACGGTGAAGCTATTGGCTTGCATCTCACCTGATGGTAACTGATGATCAGGCCGAAGGTTGAAGCAAGCTTCACCCGGAATCCTCAACCACAGAGGAACAGGCTATCTTACCTCTAACTGACGAAACACAACAACGCTCTTAACATTGTTGTTATGACGACAGACTTAGATAAGATGGTGGTAGCTAGCCAGGCGGACTTAGAACAAGCCCTACCACCAACCAAACCGAGCACAACATTTTGACCCCATTGGAAATCAAACCGGACCTCCGGGTTTGAGACAGGTGATCTAACTGCTAGTCCACAGAGGCCGTTTTGTGTTTCTTTGTTCGTAATGCTAATTAATTTGCAGCAGACAGCTGTGCTGCTGGGAAGTTTGTTGCGCTACTTCTTCTTCCCAGCTAAAGTACTAAGAAGTGGTGAATGGTGGGCGTTTTGGGGGACTGTCTTATGTAATTTTGTCGTTGAAAAAGTGCTGATCTCAGCCTAATTTGAACAACTGACTTTTGATTTTGATTAACCAGGCATAAATACAGACTTCTAGCTAACTTTTTATGAATATTTAGATAACGACGAAGACATCTTTAAAATATTTGTGAAGTTGCATTAAAAAAAAAACGCGAATTTTTATTTAAGATTGTCGAAACTGGTCCTATATATGCATTGCGTAACACATAACACACGCTCCGCTTAGTCGGGTAAATATTTTAATTTGTTGACGCACTGTTTCTTCAAATATTTGCATTCCATTGGTCTTGTGATTTGTGTTTTGCAATTAATTTTATTAGAAGGTGGTTCTATTAAAACTGCTGAATCTATTCTACTATATATATTATAATATATATCCTACTTATATATGTACGTATATTAATATAATAAACGCAAAAGTTTGTGAGGATGGATGGATGTATGTTTGTTACTCTTTCACGCAAAAACTACTGAACGGATTAAGTTGAAATTTGGCACACATATAGTTTGTAGCCTGGATTAACACATAAAATATTTTTATCCCGATATTCCCACGTGATCGAGACGTATGTGGGTGAAACCAAGCGGCGCTGCTAATAACTTCATAAAATTAATTCAACCACTAACACAAAACGCACAGCCAAAACCACTGGGTCTAGAATCATGATATTTTGCGCAAGAGTTCCATATATAACGAAGGTAAGCAGTGAGAAAGGATTTTTGAATGTTCATCCTCTAAAAGGGTTAAATAGGGGATGAAAGTTTCTATGGAAGTTCGTCATTTTTGAGAGAGGAGAGATATAATCGGGTACACGGATTGTGCTTTAATAAATATTACAGTAAGCTGTTACATACATTATTATAATAGCATAATCAGTCTTTAATGTTCCCACTGCTGGGACACAGGCCTCCTCTCTGTGAGAGGGAGTGGGCTGCAATCCACAATGCGGGCCCAGTGCGGGTTGGTAGATTTCACATGTCTTCGAATTTTTGGTTCTAGGACATGTCGGTTTCCTCACGATCTTTTCCTTCACCGTTTTGAGAGCAGTGGTGATGAAATAATTTAAAAAAAGTAAAGCTCCTGTCTGGGTTCGAACCTACGACCTTACAACTCGTAACTCGCGGCTATTACCATGTGGCCACGACTGCTCTTGCCGGGCCATGACTGCTCTTACTGGACCACGACTGCTCTTACTGGGCCACAACTGCTCTCAATATACTACTCATAATGTAGACTTTTTCACAAGAAAAAAAAAACAACGAATTGAATAGTTTAGGTAGTAAAGAAAATCTTTAGTTAAGTGTTCAGACATCGTCCGTATAAAAGTTGTTTTAACTTCAAGCCATTACAGTTACAAAACCATCCTAAAAATAAAATAGAAATGTCTAAACGTCAAAAGGGCAACACTTTACCCTACTGCTAAAGGTTAAAGTTGCGTTATGCTTTGACAGCTAGTTGACCTAACTTCTAGAACGGCGCAAACGCAATAGGTAACTTAGATATATGTTAATATGATCCTTATCTTGAAATATAAATTTGAGTTCTAAATTGACAGTCTATAAGGGAAATGTCGGAGGCGTCACATAAGTGTGTGGTAATTTTAAGTTAGCTATTATAATTATTCGCTCTCAAAACCACCGTGCCTCGGAAGCATGTAAAGCCGTTGGTCCCGGCTGTCATTCGTGGATCTTTCTTTGACAGTCGTTACGGGTCGTCAGAAGCCCGAAAGTCTAACAACCAGTCTTACCAAGGAGTGTCGTATTACCTAGTTACTGGGTTCTGGAGGTCTGATAGGCAGTCGCTCCATTTGAAATATTGGTATTCAGCTACATCCGGTTAACATGGAAGCCGACCCCAACATAGTTGGGAAAAGGCTAGGCAGATTGATTGCTCTCAAAACAGTGATGGAAAACTTCGTGAGGAAACCCTCGGAACCCCGAACCAAAAATTCGAAGATATGTGACATCCACCAACACTGGGCCCGCGTGGATTACGCGGGGATTACGGCCCACTTTCTCTCAGAGAGAGGAGGCCGGTGTCCCAGCAGTGGGAATATTATAGTTATCTATATTCATAAAACAAAGCTGAGGAGTTTGTGTTTGACCCATGTTGGGGCCACACCGACGGGAAACGCCGTTGAATATCGCGATGATGGACGTTAATCGTAGGGATAACGTCCATCATCGCGAAAACGAAGCAATAACGCGGTTGAGTGATGCGATACGACGCGGTGGGTCGGGGGTAGGGTTACCATCTGACAGGCATAACTGTAAAATACCTGTCAAATGCAGCAAAATTTGACAGGCATTTTACAGTTAAGATAGGCGTGCTACCGGCACTAAGCTGAGACAAGCATTTTTGAATTTCCTTAATAAATGCACAGTTGAGAAAGAAAGGAATCGCCTGACAGAAGAGTCGGTAAAAGCGTTATTAGTAAACCCAAGAATACTTTAAAAACGTTTCTTTTGAAGATTTTTGTATTTATATTTTAGAATTTAAAAAAAATATATATATAAAAAAGTCACCGGAAAAATATCAGTATTAGTAACTTCGTTTTTTTTTTTAATTAGTTTAGTGGTCGTAAATTGTTTACACTTTTAATTTTGAATAAATGTCGGGCTTTAAAACTATTTGGTGCGTATTATTTATTTAAAGAAGGTTTATCTTAAAAGTTGGCAACGTCGTAAATAGCTGTCAAATGTTTACCTGTTTTGATTAATTTGGCAATATTACTGTATGGAATTAAGAAATGTCGCTAACTAGGGAACTAAAATATTGATTATGAAATGCAATAATTAATCTCATAACACCGAATATTTAGTTTTAGATGTAATAAAAGTATTTGGAAACTTTTCAAATGCCTTTTTTACACCTAAAACCGTTACAACATCAAATTCAGTGTTATAATAATTGCGATTCATTATTAATATTCTAGTTCGCTAGTTAGACACATTTCTTATTTCCATATAGTAATATTGCCAAATTAATCAAAACAGCGAAATATTTGGCATCTATTTCCGACGTTGCCCACTTTCAAAACAAACGCTTTTAAGACTTACAGTTTTTTTTTTTTTACAATAGACAGGCATTTCTCTGAAAAATCAGGCATTTTGTACCTCCTAGACAAGCATCTTCCCTTACATGGATAGTAACCCTAGTCGGGGGAAATTTCACGCGAAGTCGCGGTCAGAAAGTAGTATACTATAAACTTATTTATTAAGTTACTTAAAACTCGATGGTAACATGACCTCCTCTTTACGTACATAAATCAAGTCTTGCATATTTTGACGCGGATAATTTATCAAAGTGTATTTACACGGTAGGGTCCTATTTTGTGCAATATAATAATGATTGCTATTAGATTATAATACCTTGTTAATAGTGATATTTAGCCGCATCTGGTTAGGTTGTTTTTTTTTCTGGTAACTGGGTGGAAATCCTCATGGATGTTCTCCGCCCTAGGGGCAGCCGGAAGGATCTGTCAGACTCCTACTGACAAAAACCACCCCGTGTGGCCCTCGCATACTTGCACCGCGGACTACGGGGCTGCACTGCACTCTTCAACGCTTACTGCGTTGGAGACCTTTTTTTTTTTTGAAGTGAATACTTCTTATAATTTTTGAGATGGGACTAAACTATTGATTTCGCGACACTGTGAGGACACCAGGTTTTGACCATTAAAAAGACATCAACGCGTTGATTATCGCGGTGAATGGATTAAAAAACATCAACGCGTTCATTACCGCGGTGCCGATTTTTTTTCAAGCAGATTTTTTTTCACTTCTGTCGGCACTCCCAGAGTGCCACTGTTTTTTTTTCGTCGGGGTTTAAATCCTCGCGAATTTTCTCCGCTCTAAGGTTGGCAGAGGGACTCTTATTAATTAAAATTACCCCAGTGTTCCCTCTTACACTTGCGTCGGGGGCTGCGAGTGCAAATGCGACTTCCGCTGCCCCGGACTGGTGATGACCCACGCTCTGCATAGGAGAATCATCATATCTCCAAACGGATGCAGCTGAATACCAGTATTTTATAAGCAGCGACTGCTAAATGCCAAATGGATCAGATAACGTGTCTGTGGACGCCAATTTGTAGTGCCACTTACAAATTGATTGCTTCGATTTGATCATTTGAAGACCCACTAAAACCCGAAATTCTAATTTGAAAGCGTCATTGATTGTATTTGTCAATTGAGGTTAATTTTATAACCTCTTTTATCGATGATTTTTCGAAAACAATTAATTAAGGTTATTCAAACAATGCGAAGGGGAGATAGCAGCCTTGAAAAAAATGGTGATTGTTGGCAATGCCGAAGGAAGATAGCACGAGGCCGGTCGCCAACACGATGGGCCGACCAAGTAAAAGGAGTTACGTCCTCAAGCTTTCAGCAGGTGGTGAAGGCAACTTTGGATCGGAGTCGATAGAGGCAGATTGTCCAATTAAAGGGATCCAGTGATTGCGATCCTCAGTAATGAGGGACCGATTGAAGAAAAAGATTTAAAAGTAGGGTAAGGTTGGGTAGGGTAGGGTATTAGGTAAAGTTGAAATACTTTAATTACAGATATATGTTGATGTAAACAATATTTTTTAATATTTTTTTTTTTATTTAAAAGAGCGTCCGTGGAGTTTCTTGTCCGTTCTTCTCCATAGGTACCTACCCAGTACGCTTTGGAATGGGCAACTAGCTTCATCTTTCTGACTGAGCGATTCTTTGACAGTTAAAAAGTGCTTGTAAATGGTTTAATTTAAATAAATGCTTTGAGTTTGAGTTGATTGACTCTATTGAGTATTTGTGTAAGAATTTTACCCGAAATGGGTTTGTTTACACATTTATTAGATATTTTTGGTACAGACTATAGCAGTGTACCAAATTATATACTATTATTTCGAAATACTATCAACGTATAGATACGTATCTTATGTCCATTACACGATAATATTCGATATTGTAATACGTGAACTACCATTTATCATCTTGTCGTGTACTGTCGAGAAGACAAGTGTAGACATGTACCGATGTACAGGCGCTTGCGCAAGCTGTTTGTTTATTTCGTAAGTACAAAGCTAAAATATGGGTATGTTATGACCTTTTTCCTGACCTGTGTGACTTGGTAGTAGTAGGCTCGCTCCCTTTTACATTATCATTTGGAGGAGGTTATTATGTTCGTCCGTATGTATCTTCATCGATATTTTTGTCAATGGACCGATTTTGGAAATTCTTGCTCCCATATAAATTTTATTAACATTGCTTGGTTAGTTTTTGAGTTAGGTCGATAATACGCATTAAATCCAATTTGTGTATCTTGATGATTTTATAACACTTCCTATCACTGTTGTTGACGTAGCAAGTAGTGGTAAAGGAATTGGTGTTGGTGAATTGTCTTCCAAACAATTAGAAATTGAATTGTTTTTAGAAAAAACAATGTTTGATATTATTTGTATAACTGAACACTGGTTGAAAGATTATGAAATGTTAATTAATTTTGAGAATTATAGTGTGGGCAGTTGTTTTAACCGAAAATCCATGCTACGTGGAGGTTCATTAATCATAATTAAAAATTGTATAAAATCTAAGAATCGTAATGACATAGTTGAACTATCGGTGGATCATAGCATTGAACTGTCCTGTGTTGAGCTAGATAAGTATTTTATAGTGTGCGTATACAGACCGCCAAATTATCAAAACTACTCTATATTTGAATCAGTAATGGAAGATGTTTTGGCAAAACTTACAACTGGTAATAAATCAGTAATTATTTGTGGTGACTTTAATATTAATATTTTGGAAAATAATTCAAATAGCAGTAGATTATTAAGCCTCTTCAAATCATTTAATCTGTCAAATGTGTTTTTAGAACCAACGCGAATAACTTCGACTACTGCTACATGTATTGATAATGTCTTTTGTTGCTGCGACTATTTAGATAAAGCCATTGTTAATTATCTCCCTTCTGATCACAGCGGTCAAACCGTTATTTTTGAATCAAACACACCAATACTAAAAGTGCAGATACAAACTAGACCAATAACAACAGGTAATTTAAATAAGTTTAATAGCACTTTAATCAGCAAGTTAAGTGATCAGGGTCTAAATATGTCCAATGGCAATATTTTGTATGAACAATTCTTTTCATTAGTGCAATCAGAGTTTAATAAGTCTTTTAAGAAAAAAACTAAAACTATTTGCCCTAAGTTTTTATTCAGTGACTGGGCAACTAAAGGTATCAGGAAAAGTAGGGAAACATTATTTGAACTGTATGGCCTTAAGCCGTATATTCAGACGGAAACTTTTAGTAAGTATGTTGCTACTTACTCTAAAACGTTTAAAAATATCTGCAAAGCAGCTAAAGCTTCTTTCATTAGCAACAAGATTAAATCAGCAGATAATAAAATAAAGACAGTTTGGAAAATTATTAACAATGAAACAAACAAGAACAAAAGACATAATACAGATTACACACTAGACACTTCCCGCGGTCTCATTAGCGATAACATCGATGTTGCTCAGGAATTTGCAACTTTCTTTACCAATATTCCAATTAAAACTACTGAAACTTTAAATTCCTCCCCTTCACTTGCTATTGATTTATTAAAAGCAAATGTTTCAGCCTGTCCTGTGGAATTTAAATTTAAACATATAAACCCTGTGGTCGTCGTAAAGGCTTTTAAGCAACTAAAGATTAAAATGACCGAAGATCTGTGGGGCATGTCTACTAAAGTTTGTCAATCAATTATTGAGACAATTGCACCCTATTTAGCTTTAATATTTAATTTATGTGTAGATCAAGGGATATTCCCGGATTTAATGAAATACAGTAAAGTTATTCCACTTTTCAAATCCGGGGACAGCAAAAACACAAATAATTATAGACCCGTATCGGTTTTGCCGGTTTTCAGCAAGGTCTTTGAAAAAGTAATGTTAAATCAAATGCTCAATCATTTTAATCGTAATAACATCCTACACGATCAACAGTATGGTTTCACCAAAGGACGTTGCACAACCGACGCCGGTGTCACTTTATTAAAACACATATTTAATGCATGGGAAGAGGCACGAGATGCAATAGGCATCTTTTGCGACCTATCCAAGGCATTTGATTGCGTAGGTCATGAAACGCTGCTCTTGAAACTTGAACATTACGGACTAGATAAACTTGCGCTGAGCTTAGTAAAATCATACTTGAATGATAGACTGCAGCAAGTTCAAATAAACGGTGTAAATTCATTGGGTTTAAAAGTCAAAATGGGTGTTCCACAGGGCTCGATATTGGGTCCATTCCTATTTTTAGTATACATAAATGATTTACCTAATTTACTGAAAACCCGACCACAAATGGTGTTATTTGCTGATGACACATCACTGATTTTTAAAGTAAACAGACATGCACAGGAGCTTGACGACGTAAATAACGCTATGCTTAAGGTCCATAATTGGTTTACTGTAAATAATTTGGTATTAAATGAGAAGAAAACTAAATGCATAAGATTCGCGTTACCGAATGTTAGAAGTAGTGAATGTCACGTTGTATTGAATAAGGAGACACTAGAATTCGTCGAAAAGACTGTTTTCCTGGGGATAACGCTTGACTCTAAACTACAGTGGGGTCCTCACTTAACATCACTTGCAGGGCGGCTAAGTTCAGCCGCTTACGCTGTTTGGAAAATCCGCCAACTAACAGACGTAGATTCTGCGAGACTGGTCTATTTTAGTTACTTTCATAGCATCATGTCTTACGGTATTTTGCTGTGGGGACGGGCTGCAGATATTAATTCTATCTTTATTCTGCAAAAGAGGGCCGTCAGAGCCATCTACAACCTCCGCAGACACGAGTCTCTAAGGGAACTGTTTAAGAAAATCAACATCATGACGGTACCTTGTCAGTATATATATGAGAACATTATGTATGTTCGAAAAAATCTCCATCTTTTTAGTAAGATAAGTGACAGGCATAATTTTAACACTAGAAATAGGAACAAATTAGATCAACCACGTTTTAGATTGTCTAAAGTACACACTTCTTTTATGGGGTACTGTGTAAAATGTTATAATAAAATACCACTCGATATTCTTCAACTAAATGAGAAGAAATTTAAAACATGCATTAAACGCACACTATGTAGACAAGCATATTATAAGTTAGATGATTATATCGTAGATAAAAATGCTTGGCTTAATGCTGGTCCTGCTCCACAGCCGCTTGGGCTCACTAGTTAAAATTTTAATATTTGGAAGAGTTGCTTCCCCTTTTTAAAAAAAATATATTTTGACATTAGGAACTTAATGTTCATTTTTGTTTTACCAACTTAATTGTTGAATGCTCCAATTAAGTAATGATTTTCTTTCTTTTTGGTGGTTAAATTCTTTTATTTTTTTAGATACATTGCAAACTATAGTTTTGTATAATTTAGAAGCATTTTTATTTTTGTAAATGTGAGACCATGGAGCCGTTTATTAACTTATTAAGATGTATGTTGACTTGAAATAGCATGGCAGTTGAGAATATGTCATGCTCACTTAAATGTCTCGCTGATGGTGGCGAGTGTGTTGGATCATTCGGTTCCCTACAAAATGGTTGAGCTGGATGGTGCTGATCCACGCGTCATGTTCGTGAACGGGCGCCGTCAGTTGAAACTGGTCATCTCTTATCTGCCAGGGCTTATTTTTAATCTTATATTTGCAATTGCTTTTGATTATTTTTTGTACATTGTTCTCACATATAGAAGCAACAAGAATGATGTACCCAGGATTTTGTAATATCAATATTTAAAAGAGTGTCCTTGGAGTTTCTTGCCCGTTCTTCTCCATAGAGATCTACGTTTTGGAATGGGCAATTAGCTTCAACTTTCTGACTAACTGACCGACTCTTTGACAATTCAAAAGTGCCTGTAAATGGTTTAATTGAAATAAATGCTTTGAGTTTGAGTTTGAGTTTGGTGTGGGTTAGGCACCATAACTAAAAAGTGAAAAATAATAAACTTTTTTGCAAAAAAAATAACTACCGACTTCCAATAAAACAAAATACATGCAACAAACTAAAACAAATCATCTGTCACTTTCGACGGCAACTGTACAAAAAGACAAGACCCTACGACACAATAACTGTCAACACTCATACGTAATGTAATGTATGAGAGATTTACTTATTTACTAGCTTTTACCAGCGACTTTGTTCGCGTGGGAGTCGTAAGATACACAATATACTTAAATAACAGCCATATTTTATAAAACACCCCCGGCCCCCGCCCCATTGCGTTGCATCACATTGTCCATCCGCGCTCATACTTCGGTTTCGCTTAGCGTTCTTGCTGATTTTTTTTCCATTTTTCTCGACTCCTAAGGGTCATAGCGTGATGTTAAATAGCTTAAAACCTTCCTCGAGAACTACGCTATCAAATGCAAAAAGATTTTTGCAAATCCGACTGAGAGTTTCAGAGATTAGCGCGTTCAAACAAACAAACAAGCTAAAGAGCTTTATTACATTACTAAATTCCGTCAGCGGCTTCACCCGCGTGATGCCTTATTAAATTATAGCCCATGTTACTCAGTGATAATATAGCATTCTACTGGTGAAAGAATTTTTAAAATTGGTCCAGTAGTTTTGGCTCAGTGACAGCTCGGCCCGAGTCAACTCAACCCGAATACTACGTCGTCAAAACGCGAAAAATTATGACCTCTTAAAATATTGTTTGACTTTATTCATTACAAACAAAATACAAAGTTTTCTTTATATTACATTAGTTGAGTCATATATTGATGTATGTAGTTATCTATGAGAGGCAAGACAAACAAGATTTATATCGCCAGAGGCACTATTTGATTGTTTTCATTGCGCTGCAGAGATCATGTTACAATCATATTACTTTGTAGTAGCTTTGAGGCGTGGTTTTACACTGTTTTAATATACTCGTCAAAATAATATGTATATTCTTGTTTGCAATATACTCGATGGTTAAGCTATGCTTGCCGAGGTCGGTCCGTGGATGGGTGATCATATCGACACCCCTCCGATCCCGGTTGTCTTTTTTCGATTTTTGACAGCAGCCCCGGATCTAGATTTTTTTTGAGGCGGGGCAAAAACTGCCGTCTGCCGCCTCCCGCCAATATTTTATGGGGATGCGCTAAGTTAGCCCGCAAAATTTAAATTTTCTCGAAATTTTTATCAGCAACTTTATCGATCGATAATGCGCCAATCCAACAGGGGCGCCAAAACTGTTGCAAAAAAGAAAAAAATAGAAAGATATGTGCTGCGCGTCTCATTTTTTGCAAAGTTGCGGTGTGCTGGGTGGTGCACCTGTCTGCTACGCTTGAATTTGTCGCCCCTTGATGTTGGCGCCCGGGGCACGTGCCCCGGTTTGCCCCTGCATAGATCCGGGGCTGTTTGACAGTCGTTACGGGTAGTCAGAAGCCCGAGCTTGACAATCAATCTGCCCAAGAGGTATCGTATTACCCAGTAACTAGGTTGTGGAGGTTAGATAGACAAGTCGCTTCTTGTAAAATACTGGTATTCAGCTGCTTCCGGTTAGACAGGAAGCTGACCTCAACTTAATTGGGAAAAGGCAAAGCAGGTGATGATGCCCGTGTCTTATTTGTATAAGAAGAGGCATTTGTCGAGAAAATTCAAAACATCACGCCATATTGTGAAAAAGAAAAAAAAAATAAGTCGACGATCTATGTCAAGTGTCGGATCCTATCAAAATACCAGCGCTGTGACTTTTATTTTTAAATGTCGCAGCATTTTGCTGAGATAGGAGCCTTTTCGTACAAGACTTTCTGCTTTCATTTTACTTTGTTAATTATTGTTTATTTTTATTTTTATTTATGTTTTATGAGTGTGTTTTAGTTTAATTTGTGATTTCCTGTTCGAGCCTCTATAAATATTTTGTCTTTCTTTCAAGTGGTGTATCATTGAATAGGTCTCTCAAAATCACCTTTAGTTTTATCGAATAATTTTTCATTTAGACTGCCCATCTAGGAACTTTAACGATTTAAAGTTGGTTAGCAACCATTCTCACAAAAAAATTCAAAACTAATTATTATAAGTATTTGATGTCTAAACATTCTGCCTATTCTTTAAACGTGTTTACCGTGAACATACACACAATATCCTTAGCCAGGCAGGTCATCAGGTTTACTACCTATGTGGCAATAAGTAAGTAGGTATATACCTACATACGACTCAACGCCGCTAAACCAAAGGACATCGAGATTTAAGACCGTCAGCAAAAATGTCAGGCCTAAAGTATTGTTCGTTTTGACATTTTGTTGGAGGCCTGCTGTGAGAGTAGATTTATTACCATTACATTAATATCATGCTTGTTTCCCTCGAAGGGTTTGGCAGAGTGATTAGAATTTCGCAAGTTGTTATCAAGTACCACGAACGGGGTGTTAGGGGAGAGCCTATTGCCATCAACCGGATGCAAATTTAGAATCTTGGCTGTTATTGCGAAATTCCTAATGTGAATCCAAATACTTATACTACTATTTTATAGAATCAAGTTTTTTCCAACTGAACAGACAGCTGTGCAGTTGGGGAGTTTGTTGCGCCACTTCTTCTTCCCAGCTAAAGCACTAGGAAGTGGTGAAGGGCGGGTGTTTTGCGGGACTGTCTTATGTAATTTTGCCGTTCGAAAAGTGCTGATTCTCAGCCTAGTTTGAATAAACGAGTTTTGAATTTTGAATAAAACTTTGCTTGACCTGGGAACTTAACTGAGAGACCAACGAGGCAGACAAACTCGGTGTGGTAATACGTTTAATACCACAAACTAGCTTTTATCGATTTTTTTAAAGGCCCAAGTAAAAAGTTTGGTAATTTAGTATAAAATATGCAAAAGTTTATATAGATCCTAAATCCATAAAAACAATATATATATCTTTACATATTATAATAAAATAGTAACAAAGATTTTTTTCTAAAAACAGGTGAACGGATTTTGCTAAAATTCGGGACACAGATATGATTAACACATAGGGTACTTTTAATCCTAATGAGATTAAAAGTACGTTCCCGTGGTTTATTTTCCCACATCCACGCGGGGAAAAACGAGTACTTAATTAAAACGGGGACACTGGGTGAGGACATTCATAGGTCTTCGTAAATAAATAATTTTGTAACAACTTACATTACTTCTTAAGCTTACTTACTTAAGCACCATTATTTCGAACACTAAAATACTAAAAAAAAATTGGACCGATCTGAATTAAAATTATATTTTAATTTAATTTTAAAACCTTGCCAAAAATTAAAATTAAATCCCGCCTATTTTGCCAACCGTACTTGCTTTGTTTCGCTAGATGGACATCAAAATGTTTTCTTTACAATTGCTCAAGTCCATGTGCATAAACGTGTTAGCTTTTTGTGCTAACCTTAATTTAGCCACACATGTTCAATTCTTATGTTTTTTTTTTTTGGTAAAATGTTAGGGGGTATAGATAACAATCACATCACGCCAGTAATCTCCACAGGGTTGGGCAGAAGTGGATTTAAATAGTATAACCTCATTTCTCCAGTTATGTACCTTCATCATTTCAGCCGAAAGACGTCCACTGCTGGACATAGGCCTCCCCAGGCACCGCCACTTCGACTGATTCTGTGCGTCCCGCATCTAGAGGATTCCTGCGGCCTCCACAAGATTATCAGTCCCACTTGTGGGAGGCTTTCCTACGCTACGTCTTTCGGTACGCGGTCGTCACTCCAGAATCTTTCGGCCCCATTTGGCCAATTGCGAACAATGTGCCCTATCCATTGCCACTTAAGTTTTGTATAAGTCCTATGTAATAAGAAGTGAGTCTGCTATGGACAGGGCATTAAGTCAGACATCGGGCTGCTACTGAAAATTTCCTGACGGAAAAACCCCGATGACACTTCACCCGACCTTGGAATCGAACCCAGTAAAGTATTTTTTTTTTAACTGATGAACTCATAAAAAATATGTGCCCAGTTTGGATTTGAACTCAAAGCTAATCAGTAAAATAAACTTCCCGTATACATGCCATAACTTGATGATTAATAGGTACCTACTACGCTTTGGAATGGGCAACTAGCTTCATCTTTCTGACTGACCGACCCCTTGACAATTCAAAAGTGCCTGTAATTGGTTTATTTGTAATAAATGCTTTGAGTTTGAGTTTGAGTTTGAATATAAATTAAATCTTCACAATCACGATTTCGACACTTTTATGTACTTCCTAGGTCACTGGTAAACCGCATAAAAGTGTTAATAAAATTATTATTTATTTCACACGTTCACTTGTGAGAGATTTGGTGGTCCAGTGGTAACAGTTGCGACTTACAAGTTGTAGGTCGTAGGTTCGAACGCTGCCTGACAGGCTCTTTACTTTGTGTATATTATTTCATCACCGTACATGTAGGTACTATTATTAATTACCGAGCCTCTAGCTATCCTTATTATTACTATTATTTAATAATGAAGACCTCCTTGGCCTTGTTTTCAGAGGATTTTCTTTAAGATAATAACTGTGAGGTATTTTAATGACGTATCGGTTTCCGATAAGCGGTAGGTTCGACCTCTGAGTCAGTCAATATTGATTGTGACAAAATCCTTTTTAAAAATAGATGCAAAAGTCAACAGACCTGTATAATTGTATATATTTACTACTACACCCACATTTCACCAGTTATCTTTACATCCCATGTAATAGGGGGCGAGCCTATTACCATTAAACGGCCACGAATCCAGACTCCGGGCTGCTACAGAGAATTCTCTAATAGAAAATCCCAATAACACTTTGCTCGACCTGGGAATCGAACCCAAGACCCTACGCTCAGCAGTCGCGTTTATAACCACTGAACCATCGAGGTCTAGAGATGCGTACAAGAATAAATTATCTTTTATTTAAATTATACGCATGTTCGCGACAAAACCTGCGAAATGTCAAGGCCAAAATTAAAATGCCACAACCGAAAACCGAACCCGGATCCTCCCAATTACAAATCATGTTTTATTAATATGTATTTATTTGTCTGTCTGTTTAAAGAACTGATGGATTCATTCTGACGAGACTTTTGTTATCGAATAACAATCAATTGATAATGATTGTTAAAAAATTGTAAATTAATAAATTAAAACTGGTTTTTTAAATATTTTAGATGTGGTTGAAAAGTTACGAAATTGAGGAAATAATTTATCATTGTACAGTCAAGGAAATTAATTGCTAAGTAAAAGGACAACACTACGTCAATTTGACGTGCTACTTATGACCCATTTCATACAATTCATGTTAATAGTTAATTTGCTTGCTCGGAGTCGCTTTGAAAGATGAAATTAGGAATTAAATTATCCGCAAAAGAACCGGAGTTACCGATAAAATTAGCTTGCAGAGTAAGCAAACTGAAAAGGCAGTGTGCTGGCCATGATTGTCGAAGGACCGATGCCCGGTGGAGCTGATGAATACTGGAGTGGAGACCGCGTATCCGCAAGCGTAGTGTGGGACGCCCCAGCGACGATGGATCGACGACATCAAGAAAGTTGCTGGGACAGACTGGATGCAGAACGCGGAGGATAGAGTGATGTGACGCAGTCTGGGAGAGGTCTATGTCCAGTTGATTGATTGACATTGTCAAGGAGTCAGTCAGTCAGAAAGATGAAGCTAGTTGCCCATTCCAAAGCCTAGTAGGTTCCTATGGAGAAGAACGGACAAGAAACTCCTTTTAAATTAAAATATTGTTACAAAATATTGGTTACATCATTCAAGTTGAAATTATACATGTGAGAACAAAGTAGAAAGAAGTGCACATTAAAAGCGTTCATAATAAAAAGATAAAAACAATTAAAATAAGCCGTGGCAGCTAAGAGATGACCAGTCTCTACTGTAGGCGCCCGTTCACGAATATGACGCATAGATCAGCACCATTCAGCTCAACCATTTGGAAGGGAACTGTAATTACTGTTCCCAAAACCATTGCTAAATTTTGTTTAATTGATTCATTTGATAATCGTTTGCAAAAGTGCTCAACCTTACAGATTAAGTAACGACCATCACTTCTATGCGTACACGCAATCCTCGCAAATCATTAATCAATACCTGTCAAGTACTTATCAAGGAAATATTAAGAATTCAAATAGTTTTATTTTAATAAAAAAAGGTTTTGTGTTTTGACCTCAGCTAGATACAGTGACTTAAGGTCAAGTTTCTAATATTAAACTTAAGTGTCATAATATGGACAAAGGTGAGGAGCTCGTGGCTACTAACAGTCACACGGGTCGATCTATCAGGTTAAGCTACGCTTGCCGGGGTTGGTCTGTGGATGGGTGACCATCTTTACATATCGAGACTCCTCTGTGCCTCGGAAAGCACGTTGAGTCAGTGGTTCTGGCTGACATTCGTGGATCTTTGAAAGTCGTTACGGGTAGTCAGAAGCCCGAAACTCTACCAAGGGGTATCTTATTACCCAGTTACTGGGTTGTGGAGGTGAGATAGATAGTCGCTCCGTGTAAAGTACCGGTATTCAGCTACATCTGGTTAGACTGGAAGCCGACCCCAACATAGTTGGGAAAAGGCTAGGCAGATTTTTTTGTCATAATATGGACATAGTTTGTTCTAACGAGTTGAATGATCATAATTACTAAAGTGACCAAACACCACGCCTATAATCCCCGAAGGGTTAGGCAGAAGGGTACCAAAAGTACACCCACGTTTCGCCAGTTATGTTTAAGTCCCATGTAATAGGGGGCGAGCCTATTGCCATCAACCGGGCACAAATCCAGACTCCGGGCTGCTACTGAGAAATTCCAGACCGAAAAACCAAATAACACATTCCACGACCCGGGAATCGAACCCAGGACCTCATGTTCAGCAGTAGCGCTTACAACTACTAGACCATCAGGGCAGTCTTGCATAAAAAGCAGCTTCACAATTTTTTAATCAACTGGTCTTATAAATCACCTTTCATTAAAAACATCTAGTTTCTGGACACGGAAGTAAAACCCACGTAAGCATTACATAAAACAAGAAGCTAATAGGTATTATCAATCAATGATTTCACAAGTCAAATCTATTAAAAAAATCTAATCTGGACAAAAAAAAGATGGGAGGTGTAACATCAAATTGGACAGCACATGGCAGAACAGTTACTGATCAGAGATGTCTCTAGTAACAAAAGCATATCTATACATATTTATATATAGGGAGAAACTGACTGACTGACACTCCAAGATTTGTACCCCACAGGGGGTGCCCTTAGCGAGCGTTCACCTAGTTTTAATTAGCATAGTTGAATAACCCCTGGCTGGAGGTTTTAAGTGTAGTAGCTTAAAGCACCCGCAGGAAAGCCCGGTTAAGTAGTCATGATCTCAGAGGTCAACTACGAGATGCCCTAACTAAAAAAAACTGACTGACTGACATATCAACGCAGAGTCGAAACTACTGGGACTAGGAACGTTGAATTTTGCACACAGCTCCTTTTATGATAAGTTCTAAGAAGGGTTTTTTGAAAATTCCACCTTTCAGGGGCCGAAAAGGGGGGATTTCGTTTGTATGAAAAAAAATCTTAATCCTTCAGTTAATAAACTTGGAACTTGGCACAAAAAGTACTAGGCTTGCATGAATTCAATATGGTATTTCAATCATTAGACGTTGTGCACAATTTTTGAGCATCAACCTGATAAAAAGTACTAGGCTTGCATGAATTCGCGATAGTATTCAATCATTATGTTAAGCTAGTAATAATAAGATTTAGATGAGGCAGTTTTTATGTATATAGGGATCCACTTAACTATAGCTAAGTGTTTCCTGATATACCCTAGTCACTTTAGCATAGCAATATCGGCCATTGACCCACATATATTTTCTAGCATTCTTTAATGCGACAATCGCCCTAAGAGGGGTTTAGCAAAAAAAAAAAAAGACTTCTATCCATCTCGCGATCTAGATGGGTCGATAGGCAGCTCATGTATTAAAAAAAACCATCTATGGCCGATTCCTATAATTTACGGTCCATTATTGGTTAAACTTAAGACTCTTCTAACCAATAATGAAGCAAAATACCTCATAGCTTTGCATAGTAGACCCTCCCATATGGTATGGTAAGTAGCTATCATAGGTAAGATTAGCTTCTGAATCTGTTTATATCCCCAGTTTGGCAAAAAAAAATGTAATCATTGGTAAGCCAAATGATTAGTTTTTAGGGTTCCATACCTCAAAAGGAAAAACGGAACCCTTATAGGATCACTTCGTTGTCCGTCCGTCAGTCTGTCAAGACCCTTTTTCTCAGGAACGCGTGGAGGTATCAAGTTGAAATTAATGTCAAATGCGTAAATCTACGGTCCCTTGGAGCTCTAAAAAATCAAGTTTCTAAGTCAACACAATGAAAAAATACGGCCATTTATGTGACATATTTTGATAGTCGCTTGTAAATCAAAACCTACATGTAGGATACTTTCCGTTGACCTAGACTCATGAAATTTGGCTAGAAGCACACAGAAGCCACAGCAGCATTATTTTGGTCACAGCACAAGTAAAGGAAAAAGAAATATTCTTTGCGATTACAAACAGATTTGCAGTTGGAGAATTGACCGTGGCGTATATCGATGCACCTATCGGAGGACATGTTTGTTAACTACATATATACGATGTACTTATCGAAGGACATATTTGTCAACTAACTATATTAAGTTTATTTTTAGGATAAATTCATCCCAACTACGGAACCCGTCGTTGTGCGTGGTCCGACATGCACATGGCCGGTTTTTTTTTTATAGTATCCACTAGCTGTTACGATTCTTTGAGGGTATAAAGAATCCCGCATATAAAAAGACAAACCCTTTTTTTCCGGGTTTGTCAGCCTCTTACTGACTAAAACCCACCCGTGTTCCTTCAGTTGCCTATATTGCCAGGGGCCACGTTAACCCTTTCGGACATCCCCGCAATCCCGGCAGAGATAAAGATACCCTGACTTTGCTGTCGCCTAGTCAGGTAATTGTGAGAGCACTAGACACAAAAATGGTAAAAAAAAACACAAAAGACTCACCTGAGTATTAGCCTGCAGAAGACCACCTCCATTGGTATTCACAACTCCGTTATTGCACTGTGACTTCTGAACACAGACGTAACCTTGCCCAGCACAGGTCTGCTGCAGATCTCCTCCAGAATTATCATGAGCGTTAACGTTTCCAGTGCTCTGGAAGGCCTCATCTATGTTCTGTTGTGTCTGCTGCTGTTGGAAGTCGTATTCGTTCTTCTGGGTATTCTGAATACGGTTGACGTTGGCACCGATGGCTGGGGCGAAGGGAGCGGGAGAGGAACCAGTGTAACCGGAACCTGTGTTGAATTTGTTGTTGGAGCTGAACGCGTTGAAGCCGGTTCCTTGGGTGCCTTGGGCACTGCCGAAAGCGTTTTGACTGCCCTGAGCGCTGCCAAAACCGTTTTGACTGCCTTGAGCTCCGAAAGTGTTTTTACCGCCTTGAGCTCCAAAACTACTCTGGCTACTTTGAGAGTTGGAACCGAAAGCGCTTTGTCCATTGAATCCGGCACCACCGCCAGACACACCACCGTTTAGGAAAGGATTGTTCGAGATATCTATCTCCTTTGTTGAAGAAGATTCGAAGGATTGGGTAGCGAAATTACCACCAGCTCCATTAAATCCTGCAGCACCAGCTCCGTTAAATCCTGCAGCACCAGCTCCATTGAATCCTGCACCACCAGCAAGCTTAGAGAAATCTCCATTCAAGAAAGGATTGGCACCCAAATCCACTCCTCCAGCACCACCTCCAACACCACTGTTACTCGAGCTACTAAAACTAGACGAAGATTTGCTGAACTTCTCAAAGGAACCACCGTTGCCGGCTGCTGCACTAGCTTTGAAAGGAGAATTCTGGTCCATCCACCAGAATGGACCACCATTGGGTACACCACCTTCAAAGACGCTGTTCCCAGCTGCTTGGAACTGGAATTCGTTACCAGTATTGGCATTAGCTGCTGCTTTGAAAGCTTGAAGGTTTCCGAATTTCTCTATAACTTTACCGTCTTTTACTTTGAGTCCTGCACATCCCTTTTCTGAGGAGCATCCTTCGAAGGATTGCTGTGTATGTACTTCAGCGTTTGGTAGGGTTTTTAGTGCTGCTAAGAAGTCTTTGGGTGATTTAAGGTTATGTGTGCTGGAGCATGCTGTGCAGCGTTCTGCTCTTGCCTGTGGTTCGCTGGCTTCTGCTACTAGGATTGGCTCCTTGCTTTGGGTCAGTTCTTTAACATCTTCGATGTTTTCGGGGTGAGCGTTGGCCGCTATTACCAGTATGGCTACCACTATTGGAAATAGTGGCTTCATGGTTCTGTAACAAAGAAAGAGGGCTGTTAGAAAACATGTAAGGTTAATTGGAATTTGCTGAAATGGAAAGTTATGAACAAAACTCTACGATTGTGTTGGTAATACGTTTAGCCGCATGTTATCAAAACTTCAATAGCTACTCGACGCAAATGTATGTCTCATGGAAAAAGTTGTTCAGTTACATGGTTTGTACCACACTCTTAATTTGACCACACCTTTTTGATACACGCTTTAAAACATGTAAAAAACCCTGTCCGAACCGTGAGGGTGTTGTTAAGTATCGTACTGAGAGTTTATTTATGTGGAACTTTTAAGGCGAAAAGAGAAAAAAAAAATTGCCACATTGTTTTTATGGGGCATTTTACCGGGTTGTCCATCGTTTAGCGGATGTCTACAAGTCATAACTTATAAAGTTATGACCCCTATTGAAAATTTAAAAAAATTTAATGGACCTTCTTTCGGATCGGATAGGGATTTTTTACATATTGTAATTTAACGATATGTTTAGTATTTTGATCATTGATTCTATAATTAATGCAGCTGACTTGTAATAAATGAAGGTTACTGCATAAAATCAGAACCAATTCCGTCATCAACGCAAATAAAAATAACTGATGACACAGCATAAGGACTTGATCACACGTACCACAACCACTCCACAACGAAAATACGTGGTCGGGCGACAATTTGTATGAAAATGAATAGTTTATTCACACCGATCACATGTTGTCAAAATCAACCGTGTCGCGCACACGGTTGATGATACTGACCACATAAACGCCACGTTGCGGTCACAACGCAACCACCAGTGAGATCCCGCAGCCGGCCACATCGGAAACACAACCATCTGTCTATCTGCAAACACTAACCGCAACGTAACCACATCATCAAATATGGGCAACCACTATCGACAATGCAACCACGTCGAAATTTTGTAGTTAACACAACACAACTGCAAGAAGCTGCAGCGAAACTATTCACACGTAACCAGTGCTTGCCCATATTTTGACGCTGCGATGTGGTGTGGTTGTGGTACGTGTGTTTGGGCCCTGAGAAGTCCGAGTTCAACAACTATTTTAGCCACAAAATTTGCATATAAATAGTACATTTTATTACCTGCGTGTCTGAAACCCAATTGCTTTACAGTTTAGACACGTATGTCTAGTTTTAAAACACGGAAATACCTGTCTGAACCCTTCTCTTGATCTTTACATACTGACTAGATTTTTTGTTGTTCATCGATTTTAAGAAGTTCAAAATTTAGCAGTGTAAATATCATTGGTTTTTGCTTAGCCTTGACCGCTTCGCTCGCGTTGATTATTATAATCTTCTTTTACTTTTTCGTGTGGTTAGTGACTAACCTGGTGTTAGAGTTTTAATGCAGCCCATGGGCTCTGAATTAGATTCACATGACGTCGAGAAATATCTCTCAGGCATGCTGGTTTCCTCACGATGTTTTCTTTACCGTTGTTGAAACAAGTGACAATTATAAAAAAAAGAAAAGAAAAAAAGAAAGAAAATTTGTATTTGCGGTAAACGAAAAGACGCAAAGAAAGATAAAAAAAAACACGTAAATAACAAATTGGGGGAAAATATGCGTCACATCCACGCAAAACGGCCATCGGTCATCATTATACAATACGCTCATGAATCCGAAAAGTCAGAGGTGCGTGCTTTGGGTTCGAACTGGAGAATATGAATGGTTTTTAATGTGAAAATGGATTCTAGAAAACCATAGATTTTCCGTAGATCGTATTAAAGGTGGTCCCCTGGAAGAATATACCACTTAATAATAATTGCAATATCCGTCTTAATAAGCATATAATTATGTTTTTTTTTAACACTTAGCTCAGATTAGTTTTTCTCGAGTTATAAGCGCGGTAGCGACCGACAGACAGTCTGTATTTTTAATGTATGTAAAGAATAAGGAAGATTAATGTGCTAGTTTTTGCCGATATATTCTCGTAAATTATACGTTAACAAATCTCCGTAAAAACGTGTCATAAAATGATACTGATCATCCTTTACTATTTAAATGAGCAATATTTGTATATTTTTGTAATCACGTTCTCAAAAACGGCTCTAACGATTTCGATGAAAGCTGCAATGTACGGGGCGAAAAATCGATCTAGTTGAGGTCTCATATCTGGGAAAATTCGTTTTATCTATTTTCACAGCCTCGGGAATGTGATACAACGTTGGTATACCTGGATGATATGTTTATTTATTTTCACCCGAGCAGAGGTGGGTCGACCAGGTACTGCTTTTATTAAGCAGTGTGTCAAAAAAGTGCAGTATGTCAAAAAATATTTCAAAGTCGCTCTCTGAATATACAGGGTCAAATAAAATTAGCAGGCGAAACTTCACAGACATGATGAGTGGGTATAGCTATAAACAAGATTTAAAAAAATTAAGATTTTTTCTGGGGTCGACGAGTTCAGGTATTGTTGTTACTTGAAGGAGTCTTGTCTGCAGAGTCTTACTAGCTAATTTCGATTGGCTCTGTGTATCGTGCCTTGCAGTTAAACGGGTTACATTTTCCTGTAACAGATATAGACGTGCAAAAATGTACCATGAAATCAGTACATGTTTCTAGCGCGAGCGAATTGGGCGCAATAACTAGTCTAGGGCACCCCAACCAAATTAGTTAGGTTAGAGAGCTCCTTCCAAGTGTTGCAGTTACTTGGCTATTTTTAGAACCCCAAAATAGGAATTAATAGAGGTTCACTAAAAGAGGCGCAATCATTAATTATTTATTACAGTGTACAATAATATTTTTAGGAGCGCAAAACTGGAATTATTAGAGGTTCGATTAAATACATGTCCTCCTAAATCCTCAGGGCAATAGCGACCTTTTAAACAATATTAATATTTTGATAAGTCAAATAAGATAACTCGTGTTACAATCGGCTATCGAAAGTTCACGGCCCAGATTTGAACTTTGAACTTCGTGTACCGACAATAGCCAGAAGACTTATTTATTAGATATTTTGACAACGATATTATTATCAGATAGACGAAATCTAGCTTTTGAGGTTATTAAGGAATTATTTCATCACCACTGCTCTCAAAACGGTGAAGGAAAACGTCGTGAGGAAACCGGCATGTCCTAGAATCAAAAATTCGAAGACATGTGACATCTACCAACCCGCACTGGGCCCCCGTGGTGGATTCCGGCCCACTCCCTCTCACTGATAGGAGGCATGTGTCCCAGCAGTGGGAACATTATAGACTACATATAGGCTTTAAAACTCTGTTTGAAAGGTAGTGATTTTTACACAGCTTGGGAACTTACGACCGTCTTAAGGTTTGCTCGGTCTTTCACGATCGGCATGTGTTTTCTTAAGCACTTCTGCCTCTCATGACAAAGAAGTACTAAAAAAACAAGTGTAGGCACCATTAGCTTAATAAAATTCCAACCGTAAAAACCTAAGCAAAAACGTTCAGGACCAATCTTTTTTGAATAACTACATGAGCCCTGCGTTAAAAAAAAAAAAAAAAACTGTCGTATATTTTGACAGAAGGCTAATAAATTCCTATATTTATAAACGTTCAAAATCTAATCGAAATCTCATCTCAGCGGCCATCATTATTAAAAATATAGATAATTTACCAATTTACTAGTATTTCTGACACTGAGATTAAATGAACGAAAAAAACGTTGGTGATTGGTTGGTTGGTTGGTTGGTAGAGAAATAAAATAAAATTAACGTGTATATATACACCTTAACAAGAGATATTTACAGTAATTTAAACGGAAGATTTTATTACGTATTTCATAATTAATTTATGATAGCTGAAAAACATTTATACAAAGTATGAACACAGACGAAGCGTTTTATAGATTTTTCTTCTAAATGTCATTCTATTTATACAAAACCTTTGAAATTAGCTTCAACACTACTTAACATTCAAAAAGACATCTTAATTGGCAACACAAAAGATGTAAATTACCTATTTTTCTTTAATACACCTCTGCTATGCAATTATATACCGTACTGTGATAAATATAAGGTTCGATGTCATGTTTTCGGTGGTAGAATTGGATCTGATTAGTTATTCAACCTTGGAATAAAGCATAATAAAAATCAATACGATTTGTTTGAGAATCAGGTGTTTTTCGACAGAAATATCAACTTCATAGATAAGTCTTTGTACTAGCATATTAATATACTACAAAATTAATATAAGATGACCACAGATCTATTTGAAGTAAGCTCTATGCTTTGTGGTTAGGTGCGTAGTACTCCCAACCGGCGTGCGTGTAACACCAGATGTATGAACGTAACCGAAGCAAAAGGAGTAATGAAATGAAATGAAATGAAATGCAATGAAATTGTTTATTCTGTAAATAGGATATCGGAATCACTATTAAACGTCACATTAAAAAAATATATTAAAAATAAGCTAGTTGAGTTCGGCGTTTCCTATCTGACTACTCTGAGAAGAAAAGCCGAAACAAACTCAGAGGTCACAGTCTCTTTTAAAGTCCAGACATAATCTTGGTCAGGCCATATGAGGACCATGTAGATTAGTGTCTGAAATGGTCTTTTGAGGAAAGAACAACACAGATTTAATTGGACCTGTCCAGTCAGTGCAAGCATTTGTCAGTAATCGTGGAGCTCAACTCAGAACTTAAGGAGCTCAACTCGACGAACAATACCAAAGAAAGGACATTTGGGTAGGCCTCATAAACTTCTCAAACTGCCAGACCATCATTAAAACTAACTGAAAAATGAAAATAATAATGATATCCACATAGTCCTCACATTCACAATAATTAATTAAAATAATATAATACTTTACTAAGTAATGATGTCATTTTGAATATAATTTTCAACAATGTCAATGTGTATATAAAACTGGTATATTTTGATGATTTTACAAAATAATTAAAATGTCAAGTTTTATCACAAGGCTTAGCAGAGCGAGCAGCTCAATCCCATGGTTTTTTATCTTCTAAATAATCAGAAATTTTATAATACCCTTTTTTACAAAGTTTGGTTTTAATACAGATTTTTAATCTATTAATGGGTAAGTTTCGAATGTCAATGGGAAGTTTGTTGTAAAAGTATGTAAGGATCGTAGCAGGTGGTGTTCTGTAGTTTCTGCCTACCGTCATTGGAAGCACTCGTGAGTTTATGAATGTATGTGTGTGTCTTTGCTTTACAGTCACAATGGGGCTCATGGCTAAGTAATAACACGGGGTTATTACTTAGCCTTGTAAAAGAGGAGGCTCCTTAAATTGTATATTAATTCGCTTTAATATTCTGAAAGAGTCACGCATACAATCAAAATGGAACTTTAGTATATGATTTATTGTAACTTTTTCTTTTCAAATATAAGACAGTTAAGTAATTGGAACATTTTCGCTCGATTCATTTTTTATTCGAAAATCGTGTCTTTTTTAAAGATTATTTGAAACAAAAACAAGATTACTCGGCTTTCATGTCTAAAATAATTATTGACAGTAAGGAAATATAGTTTATTATCCAGACACAAGATATTTTTTTTCTAAATCAATTATTACTTGAGCTATAAACGAAATAAGAATTGAGACTTACGACATTTAGTTCCGTGCTCGAACACGGTCAAAGAGCGCACGCGATATTCAACTTTATTACTGATGTGTTAGCGTTTAGCACATAATGGAGTGGTGGAGTGCATGGGGGCGGAGTTTGCGTGGAAAATGTCTTTGGAGTGCCTGGTCCCGGCTGTCATTTGTAGATCTTTGACAGTCATTACGGATAATCAGAAGCCCTAAAGTCTGACAACCAGTCGTACTCAGGTATGGTGTAAACCAGTAACTAGATTGTGGAGGTCAGATTGACAGCCGCTTCCTGTAAAATATTGGTATTCAGTTCCTTCCGGTTAGACTAGAAACTGACCACAACATAGTTGGAAAAAGGCTAGGAAAATGACCTAGATATTACTACAACGCTCTACAAAGTCAAAATTATACAAAGCTACAAGTACCGACCCACCCATCAAAATCCAAACCTCAGGATACCCAGCTTAACCTCGCTAATTCTTCTCCAAACAGTGTTAAACCAATATGACGCTTAACAAACACCGGGTAGGCAGAGGCCAAGCGACGATAAACCAATATTTAGTTTAACCAGATTCTTTACTAATGAAGAAAAACCTTGGAATGAGGTGCGTTACCAAATAAATATGTGATAAATAGGTATAATTGAGCTTGTTAGAACTTCGAGGTGGAGCAGGAAGGTAGTTCCGTTTTCCTGGCGGTGTACGTTTCCGGTTTAAATGACAAAAATGTTACATAACTGTGGTTTAATCTGATACAGTCTGTACCTTGCTGTCCTCCCCTAGCGACGCTCTAAGCTGAGGTCCGTACCCCACAAAGGATGCCCTTATCGTGTAGTCGCTTGGTTTCAAAGTTTTTGGAGGCCTTAATTTATTGAGGCAGCCACAAGAAAGTCTGGTTAAGCAGCCGACAACCTCCTAGGTTGACCTGCAAGATGCCATTTATTAAACAAAGTGGTGGCACTCCGGGAGTGCCGACAGAAGTGAAAACTTGAACAATACTTGCATAGAACATTGGTCCGTAACCTTATCTAAATAAAGAGCACAAAAGCGTTTAAAAAAAAAAACTTCCGAAACCTTTAAAGTAAAAATACTTGTAATGTAGATTATATAAATAAAGAGCACAATCGCGTTTACAAAAATGAGGTGTCGTCATGGTGTCGCGAAATCAATGGTTTAGTCTCATCTCAAAAATAAAAAACTTAAGTGTGGTGATAAGAATGTTAGACATTTAGTTTGGTTCGAAATAAGCAGCAAACATATATTGTTCCCACTGCTGGGACTGGCCTCCTCTCTGTGAGAGGGAGTGGGCCGTAAACCACCACGCGGGCCCAGTAGTTCGTTGATGTCTTGGTTCTAGGACATGCCGGTTTTGTACTATGATTTCCTTCCAGATCGAAGAGCAGTTTAGCGACATACTTTGCTAAATTTAGTCCTTTAAATAAGACTGGGGGAGTGTCTGAGTGGACAGCACTTCACTCTGCCTCACTAAGTTTAGGGGGTCAGCAACTAAAGATCCCTGCAGACTATAATCTTCACTACATCTTGATTATGACATTTTTTTTTACCCTGAATATTATAAAACAAATGGATTATGACTCAACCAAATCTTGAATCACTTGAGTAGGCGAAGATGAAAACAAGACGATATTGAAATGCTACGTGCATAGATACACGTCAATACTTTGTTTAGTGAAAGGTTATGCATCCAACTATTAGCAACATCTGCCTAGCCTTTCCCTAACTACGTTCGGGTCGGCTTCCAGTCTAACCGGATGCAGCTTCCAGTGTTTTAGATGAAGCGACTACCTGACCTCCACAACCCAGTTACTGGATAACACGATACCCTTAAAATCGGTACCTACCAGAAATATCTGGGACTTATTTATTGAAGTCATAGGCCATTTACACCTCAGTAACTTTAAGTACCTACCTATAGCTTAAACACAAGAATATTTCAAAATCATTACACATCCTTTTTCCTTCACAATCGGTGAAAAAAAGTGAAAATTATTTACCTTAAAATTTAGCGAAAAAACCGAATGTGAATTTTGCATAATATGCAGCCGTGAATCTTGTATGTACAGTCATTATGTAGTATAAGCATTTGTCTCTACCTACGCCGTAAGGATTGTGGTATACTGCAATAGTGTAGCGATGCTATGTCAGGAGACACACACACGACACAGGCCCCGTCTGTGAAATAAACTGGTTGTGGAAGGCGGAGGACAGGGTGTTCTGGCGCAGCCTAGGAGAAGCCTGTGTCCAGCAGTGGACTGCGATAAGCTGAGTTGTGTGATTGATTATCAGGAGTTACTAGATGATATCTTTACAAATATTATACATTTAAAAGTTGGCACGTTTTCCCAACTATATTGGTGTTGGCTTCCAGTCGAACCGAATGCAACTGTCCTTCTAACCTCCACAGTCCATTGACTGTGTAAAATAAGGCAAGACATGGGTAAGACTGGGTGTCAAATTTTTTGGTTTCTAACTACCGCCGTAACGACTATCAAAGGATCTATGAATGACAGCCGAGACCAACGGCTTAACGTACTTTCCGAGGCATACTTATTTTTAATACGTTTTTTTTTATTTAAAAAAATGTATCAAACATTTTCCCTCACACTTTGTGAAGTTATAAATTAATTTTCGAAGTGATCATTCAAGCATACAAATTATTGATGATAGATGATCATTTCGTAACGATACATTCTTGAGTGATCTGGTATTTCAGAAACATGATTGCGATGGTGTTTTAAATATGCGTAGGTTAGATATAAGATTGATGAGGTCAGAATAATATTGGGCAAGGTGGCGCCAGCAATTAGAGGCTTATCTGCAAGCTCGAAACAGGTAGTTACTAAAAAAGATATTTTGATTTGTCAGGTTTTAGATAGGTCAGTTTGCGAACCAATCACAATTGAAATAGGCTAACAATTAGAGCTCTGATTGTTGTCAGTTGTCAATGCTCTACGACATTTGTGACAAAGTGAAGAAGCAACAGCAATGCAGAAGGAAAAGTCATGGTGGTATTATTCCCTGGAAAAACTGTGACACAAGAAGCTAGGAACAAAAATTTGCTGCTTCATACATTTATGTTCGCATAGAAGTTAACAAAATGTAGGGAACAGTCGAACAGTTGTCTTTTTGAAGTGAAAACTTCTTTAGGCTCGTTGGGCGTTTTTGAAATTGGAAAAACAATTGAATTCGTGACACCGTTACCAACACCTCATTTTTGTAAACGCGATTGTGCTCTTTATTTATATAACGTTACGGATCAATGTTTTATGGACGTATTTTTACTTTTGGTTTTGGAAGTATTTTTTTTAGCTTTCACTTCTGTCGGTACTCCCGGAGTGCCACTGTTTTTTTTTGTCATTTCAGAGATAGTTCCATAGTAAAAGTTGTTCATAATTATGAGTACAATGATCCCTTTACAGAATTTCAGTTACTTCAATTACACCTTGTGGGGAAAAAAATTTGTCAAACTCAAACTCAAACTCAAACCATTTATTTCAATTAAACCATTTACAGGCATTTTTGAATTGTAAAGGAGTCTGTCGGTCAGAAATATGAAGCTAGTTGACCATTTCAAAGCGTAGTAGGTAGCTATGGAGAAGAACGGACAAGAAACTCCACGGACATTATTTTAAAATAAAAAAATTATTACAAAAAATTGGTTACATCATTCATGTTGAAATTATATTAATGTAGAAAGACATGCACGTTAGAAGCGTCCGTAATAAAAAGATAAAACAAAGAACAATTCAAAAATTAAAATAAATTAACAATAAGCCTTGGCAACTAAGAGACGACCAGTCCCAACTGCCGGCGCCCGTTCACGAACATGACACAAGGATTAGCACCATTCAGCTCAACCATTTTAAAGGGAGCTAAATGCTCCAACACACGCGCCACCATCAGCGAGACATCTCTAAAAAGATTTCTCGAGCGATACTATATTTTACATCTTTCTAAAAGTGTACTCTACAATCCGAATCCCCCAGCAGTAACTTTCGCCTCACCTTGCGCCTACGCATCACTTATTTAGACAAGCTAGGACAAATGACGACCTGTTTAGATGACGCTTATATTCTAAGCTGTTATGTTAACGCCTTGGGTCTTTGGTATGACTAGAACTTTAACCTCTTTGACCTTTATGCAAGCTATAAAAATAACTCGAGACATACTCAGCATATAATATTCGTGCTACCCAGTAACTGTGTTGTGGAGGCCAGATAGGCGGTCGCTCCATATAATATACTGGTATTCAGCTGGTTAGAATGGAAGCCGACCGCAATTAGTTGGGAAAAGGTGGGCAGATGATTAATGTTCCTACTGCTGGGATCCGTCGTCAGGCACGAATTATATGAGAATAGGCCATGCTTGTGCCGTTATCAGTTGTCAGGCTGTCTGTTCAGAGTACATAATCAGCCTAAAATAATGTTCCCACTGCGTTCCCACCCAATGTTCTATCACGCGGGCCTTGTGCGGGTTGGTAGATGTCACATGTCTTCGAATTTTTGGTTCCAGGACACGCCGGTTTCCTCACGATGTTTTCCTTCACCGTTTTGAGACCAGTGGTGATGAAATTATTTACATAAAGAAAAGCGCGTGCTTAGGTTTGAACCTACGACCTACAACTCGTAAGTCGGAGCCGTTACCACTGGGCTACCACCTGCTCACTGGTCCAGAGGTCCCACGGATATGTAAGAATCGCGGAGGAGTGGAGGCTGTTTTGAATGCTCTCTGCTACTCCTGTAACATGCTCAGCATGAATATACCTTAAGAAAAAACAACTTTCACACAAAAATGAAAGTGATAATGCTGTTTTAAAAATAAAAGTCCTTTATGATAGCATCCATAAACCTTCACTCGCGGTGAGTCTTAAATTACAACAAAAATCACTTTTGAAAACTTGTATGAGCACTGCACTCCGCATGCTATCCTTTTGGATACATAATTGTTATAGTATTATCGAAAATCTTTACTGAGTTGGCTAACCATTCTAATTTTTTAAAGTTAAGGTTAAGGTTTTTGTAAGTATTCATTTTTTTTAAATCTAAAGACAAAAATAATCCAAACGTATGCAAGCTATTCCTGCAGTCTTTTGTACAAGCATAACATCACGCCTGTAATGCTCGAAGGGTTCGGCAGAGGCGCACCTATAGTACACCCACATTTCGCCAGTTATGTTTAAGTCTTTTGTAATACGGGGCCGAGCCTATTGCCATCAACCGGGCTTAAATCCAGACTCTGGGCTGCTACTGAGAAAAACCCAATGACATTTTGTTTGACCTGAGAATTGAATCCATGGAGATCATGCTCAACTATAGCGCTTGCGACCAACGAGAAAAAAATATTGACACGAAACCTGGAAATAAGTAGTTTGAAATCGTCAAACAACTTCACGCAAGCATATTGCTCGTTCCATCTCAGTACGAAGTTATAATATCTGCTACTGACCTCTACATCCCGGGTTTGACACCCACGACGGGCTCCTTTAGGAATTTTGAATGAATTAAACTTGAATGAACTACAACATTCCTTGAACATAACAGTGACATCATTCTTCTGTCATCCGGATCAGTGCCGAGTGCCTTGGCTGTCTTTATGGTGCCAAGAATTGTTACGAGTTTTGTCGTTTATAACGACATTCCAAATTTGTTGCAAATAGTCTTACATAGGTACAACCCAACCACATAAATTTATTCTATACAAGTGATGTCTCAACTTTCAACCCCTTCAGGGGTAGAATTTTCATAAAACCTTCCTTAGTGCTCACTTTTGCTATTTCAGGAACTCTTGTGTAAAATTTCATATTTCTAGATCCAGTGGTTTTAGGCTTTTAGTTGTCTGTTAATTAATTTAAGATTTTCATTCAGTATTATAAGTGTCCATGGAGTTTCTTGCCCGTTCTTCTCCATAGAGATCTACGTTTTGGAATGGGCAACTAGCTTCAACTTTCTGACCAACTTACCGACTCCTTGACAATTCAAAAGTGTCTTTAAATGGTTTAATTGAAATAAAAGCTTTGAGTTTGAATAAAAAATTTTAGCCATAATGAAAGAAAACTCTTGAGAACTATGATAGTTTAAAATGTTGCATTGTGTTCCGCCCACAATAGGTTACCTACTTATAATATGTAGGTAAGCCCTCTCAAGGTTTTGATGTCAAGGTCATTCAAGACACGGCGAAAATATAAAGAGTTTTTTTTACCGACACGTCCTAAAACCAAAAATTCTAAGACGCCATGTGACATCCACCAAGTGGGCCCGCGTGGTGGATTACAGCCCTCTCCCTCTCACAAGAGGAGGCCTGTGTCCCAGCATTAGGAATGTTATAGACTGATAATGCTTATTTTAGGAGATTAGGCAGTAGCGTCCGTCCGTCTGCCTGTCAGCGGGCTGTATCTCATGAACCGTAATAGGTAGACAGTTGAAATTTTCACAGATTGTGTATATATTGCCGCTATATTTTTTTTAAAATAATTTAAGGATTATACAAAAAAAAGTGTTTTTTTCGGCGCTTTTTACTAAATATTGTATAGTACGGAACTCTTCGTGTGCGAGTCGGACCTCGCACTTGGCCAGTTTTTATGTAATAATCCATGGTGTCGATTAGCTATGCACCTTTTTTACTTAACTTAACCAGCCACTGAATACCGTGTTGATAGTTTAAATAGTTAACTGTTATAATTAATGTAATAGGCTACCATTTTTAATGACCTGTTTTATTTGTTAAATGGTTTTGAATATGGCAGCGTGAGACAGAAAGACTTGCATTTTTAAAATGACATATTCTTATTTTGATGACCCCTATCTCCCTACCGTAGCAATTATTTTTGCAGACTATTTTCAGTATTTTTAAATCTTTATTGTTTTTTTTCTGTAGGTAAGAGAGAGATTGGGCCATTAATATAAAAATGGGCTTATTTCTTAATACCTATGAATTCGAGAAGAGAATAGGTACTTGGGATGACACCTTTCATAGATATATTTAAGATTATTTCTTTATTTATTTAATATTTTAAGCATAGAATCGAACAGAGATGGATTAATGACAAAAAGGTTCCACCAATGGCTTCACCCGCGTGATATATTTATAAATTATATAGCCTATGTTACTCATTGATAATTATAGTATTCTAGCAGTGAAAGAGTTTTTTAAATCGGTAGTTTGATTTTATTCATTACAAAAAAAAAAAAAATCTTTTCTCTTTAATTTATTAGTGTAGATTATTGATAATAGACAAGAATAACTGTCAAATGAATTCAGATTTCTTTGTTATTCCTAATTTTAATTTGTTCCCAATTTTTCTACAATTCTGCCTACCAATTGTCGCTAAAAAGGATGAAGTATACATACAAAAGTAACATGGCGGCTAAAGAATTCGGTGGCGTCAAACCAGTTTGATGACCGGATCTCGTTTACCTTTGCGCTTACGCAACAACGGTTGCGCGTGCGTCGAAAAACTTACTGGTTACACAATACATTTGTTTGTCTCCTGGGTTGAGGGTTAAAATTTAATCGTTTAAGTTGACCGTAGTGTCGATTTTGGAGGCAAACTTTTTAGATTGGTAGAAATAAAAATATATTAGGATATGTGACCTTATTGGTGATGTTCTTCAGAGAGGTCAGGTGCGTAGTACTTACAACCGGCGTGCGAGAATGATCAGATGTATGAACGTAAATGAAGCAAAAGGAGTATGTAAGGATCGTAGCAGGTGGTATTCCGTAGTTTCTGCCTATCCCAATTGGAAGAAGTCGTGAGTTTACGTATGTATATATCTGCCTAGCCTGTTCCCAACTATATTTGGAGTCGGCTTCCAGTCTATCCGGATGCTGCTGAATACCAGTATTTTACATGAAGCGACTGCCTATCTGACCTCCACAACCCAGTTCAATAATATTAAAAGAGTTGACCTCTGAATTTTCGATTCTCGAGTGAAAAGACTTCTAGGTAAGCGTTACCTTTAACCACCTCTTTTGTCTAGTGGTTAGACCACCTGTATCAGACCCAGAAGTCCCGGGTTCAATTACCAGTAAGGGCAAAAGTTTCTGCTCGATTTGGTTGGTAGTAGGGCTTTTTCTATGTCCGCCTGGCCCTCCACCACCTTCTGTCTGTCGCCATAACACCAATGTTAACAGCATTGTTGTGATTCGGCAGTTAGAGGTAAGATAGCCAGTTCCTATGTGGTTGAGGATTACGGGTGAAGCTCGCTTTCACCTTCGACCTGATCATCAAACAGCGTACATCTGTCAACATGTAGCTTCAATGTTTTTTTTTTAATGACAATGTTATTTGATGAATATTATCATGATTCATCATCATAATTCATTGTCAGTTTAAATCCTAATGTAACAGTAATAACATTATTAATTGACGATTACTGTCAATATACTGCTTGAATTATTACATCTGTATTATCAGAGACATCGCAGATGCGTTGACATCCCAGAGACAGCTGAAATGTCTCTACACCCGGCATTCATATCCTTCAAAACACGGAGCAGCTCTGCTTCAGGGTAGAAATATTTATGTCCTCGGGTGAGCTCGTTCGCAAATAGCTTTCTCCCTTTTCTTATTTTTTTTTAACCATGACGTGGAAGCTCTTGGCCTGCATCTCACCTGATGGTAAGTGATGATCAGGCCGAAGGTGAATGCGAGCTTCACACGGAATCAACCACAGAGGAACTGGCTATCTTACCTCTAACTGCCGAAATACAAGAACGATGTTAACATTATTGTTATGGCGACAGACTTAGATAAGATGGTGGTAGCTAGCCAGGCGGACTTAGAACAAGCCCTACCACTAACCAAACCGAGCAAAATTTTTTACTCCCACTGGGAATTCTGAGGCAGGTGGTCTAATCACTAGACTAGTTAGAATTTATTCAAACTAGGCGCAGAATCAACACTTTTTGAACGTCAAAATTACATCAGACAGTCCCCCAAAACGCTCACCCTTCACCACTTCCTAGTGCTTTAGCTGGGAAGAAGAAGTGGCGCACAAACAGTCCAGCAGCACAGCTGTCTGTTGTCTGTGTCATGTTTTGAAAATATAATAAATTTTTAAATAAAATACGGGTCTGTCAACCTGGGTCATTGAGATAAATTTATAGTAACGCGTTACCAAGTTAGCTTAATTTTTTGTTTCATAACCGGTTCAGAATACCTATTCGTCTAGGAGCTACAAGATTTCTAGAAATACTAGTTTTAAAATTAATTATGTTAATTTAAGTAAAAGTGTCTAAGATTAGTTTTTTTTTTTTTTAGTAAATTTCCTAACACATGTATGGTGTTTTATATTAATATGCATAATATTTAAATAATTATTGTCAACTGGTTTTTTTTTAGTAATATTATTTAGATTTGTCTTCTTTTTGAGTTAGTAAATGTGAATTTTGTAACGTTTATTTTTAATAATGTGAAATATATAAAACTCTGGTTAGAATAGGCAAATTATTGTTTTAACGGTGTCAAGTTGAATAAAAAAAAAACGTTTTTATCAGTTTACCTGGTCTTTTTATATCTGGTGATTTAGTATAAATAGCTTTATTAATATAGATTAAAATAATGTTTGTGATGTTTTGCAAATTTTATGAATATTATAGGTTTTATTACCGTTTACCATTAAATTGACCAGCTGAAAGTTATTTTCGTACCTACAAAAAGTAGTTTTTTGCTCTGTATAACTAATTAATAATTGTTGTGTTTCCTATTTTTTAAAGTCTAATCTTGCCATTTGAAGAAAAATATTGCCCAGTCAAAAAAAATATCAGAGAGTTCTCTGTTTTTCAGCCAGTGTAACTGAGAACACTGATATAATATCTTAATGACAAACACAATTACCTGACCCGAAAATCGAACCGCCAAGCAATCGCACTGACCACCCCTAGACCAACATACAGTCCAAGGATTCTACTTCTATAAAAAACTCGTCAATTACGACACGTTAACGTAACATCAAAATTTTTATCGAATCGATAGAAGCCTCAATAATGAACAATATTCGACCTTGCGGCTCAATGTCGTATCTCTTTAGAGATGGTACCGAAAACGTGTACATACTGCATACCACGATATACCAAGCCATACATTCTATACTTAGGTACAAATAAATAAGAATGAAGTGACTGTTTGTAATTTCTAAATAACAGCTTTTTACAATATGCGTAAGAAAGTATATACTGTATATGTATGTACCATACAACAAAAAAAAAAAAAAAATTAAACATTTTTGTCCGTCTGTTTGTTTCGGCTAATCTCCGAAACGGCTGGACCGATTTTGACGTGACTTTCACTGGCAGATAGCTGATGTTATAAGGAATAACTTTGGTATCTTTTGTTTTAGAAAAATAATTAGGGTTCACGCGGGTGAAGCCGCGGACAGCAGCTAGTCTATATGCGAATAAATTACTAGCTTCTGCATGAATTCCTGTGCGTGAAATTTCTTCTTTTAACATAAAATATATTGTATGATACTGGGCAATAATTTAGCTTCACATTAGCACAAATTAATACAGATGGGACACTCCGCAGTTTAGGTATGAAGCTACAAGTACGCGGCGGGCCCGTCTTGTTGGGCCAATTCAGTGAGTGTAACGTAGTCAGAAGATACAAGAGTTACGCGATAGAAAGAGAGCCAACTTCTAGATGAATATAACTGAACAAATATAACTGTATATAACTGTAGGTGATTAGCGCTGTGCGACCTGAATTGCAATTTATTATATCGTAGCAATAGTCGCTTTTAATTTAAATGATTTTGCGGAGTGTTCCATCTATATTAATCTGTGCCATTAGGGAAAGAATTTTCGAAATCGGATCAGTAGTTCTGGAGATTACCCCCCACATACAAACTCACATATTTTACCTCTTTATAATATTCGTATAGATGATTTGAAGTCGCTTTTTAAGTCTGTCTGTGACCGCGTTGTTCTTCTAAACTAGACAACGAATTTTGATGAGGTTTTCACCTTCATTGTTTAGCACTATTCCCGGGTCGGGCGAAGTGTTATTGGGTTTTTCCATCTGGAATTTCTCAGTAGCAGCCCGGAGTCTGAATTTGTGCCCGGTTGATGGTAATAGGCTTGCGCTTAAACATGGGTCTTAAACATAACTGGCGGAATGTGGGTGTACTATAGATGCATCTCTGTCTAACCCTTCGGGGAATGGCGTGATGTTTTGTTATGTTTAGCTCGGTATGTCGTCATGCCTACTTCGCGCGGCATTTTCTGCAAACGCGTGGTACATGAATTTGAATTGCGGTAAGCTTTTGTTTAATTTTAAACAAAGTGTAGGCTTAACACCGTTTGTCCACCGCACCGTGAACGGGACGTCAACGAGAAACGAGATTGTTCGGCCATAGTAAATAGCAAGAAGAAAGATAAATAGGTTTACTTGTCACAGAAACACGTGCATACAAAAAGACAAGAGTAATCAGAAAACAACAAAATTAAGTACGTAAGAAATCACGAGCATAAAACAGAATTAGTCGTCAGCTGCACGTCATGACTGTGACAAGAAGGCTTCAACTCAGCATGATGCTGTGCTATGGGGGATCCACAGCACAGCGCTGATTTTCAGTGGTCACCCGAAAAAACGCACGGAAATCAAGTCAGGTTCAGTGATTGAAATGTACTGTCGCTACTTCGGCGTCTTTATCTCTTTCTCGTTGACGTTCCGTTCACGGTGCGGTGGACAAACGGCCTTAGGCTTGAAATGTTTTTCAAAGACTGCCTGCGTCTAATGGTCGCAAGCGCGAGTGCTGACCATGGGATCTTGGGTTCGTTCCCAGGTTCAGGGATGAAGTGTTATTGGGTTTTTGGGTGAGGAAATTCTCAATAGCATTTTGGAATTTGGATTTGTGCCCAGTTTATAATGGCAATTGGCTTGTTCCTTATGTTCCTGAGAACTGGCGAAATATGGGTGTGCTATACCTACACTTCTGCCTTTGGATCTTAGCATAATCATAATCAGTCTATAACGTTCCCACTGCTGGGACACAGGCCTCCTCTTGGCGAGAGGGAGTGGGCCGTATAGTCCGCTACGCAAGCCCAGTGCGGGTTGGTATGTTGGTATGACGTCTAAACGAGTAGTGTTAATGATTTGAAAAAAAATTAATGTTAAATAAGAGCATTTTTTTAATAACTTTATATATGAATATTTTAGATTATGTTTATATTACATAGCGAAATTAATTTCTGAAGTTATGTCTAACGCGGATAAAAAACTGTCAATCACGCAAAATCTATCAAGCATATTTTTCTGAAACCTTCACCATTTTCAAGATAATTTAACTATTGATCTTTTAGTATACGTGATTTTATTAAAATACCTTTTGTTTTATTATTATTATAATAAATTAATAATGCGTCTAATTTGGGACAGGCGGTCTATGATGGGCGACTCCTATTACTGGCTGGACGTACGACGCGTTGCGTGAGCTCAGTACAGAACATGCAAGTTAACCACTCAAGGTCACTGGCATATATCTGCGTCTTAATAGTTTTTGCAATTGGCATATAACTCACTAATTTGTCTACTATTCTTAAAGTTACTAATCCTTGTATCTAAGGTGTGTAACAAAAATGGTTCCCATGTTATCCCAAATTATTTTATACTAAAATGAATCGTTTTGTGATAAAGAAACACAGCACTTTACGAAAGCTGTCCTTTGTTGAATTTTTAGTAAATAAAATGAAGATTTTAGGTGTAATTAAAATAATAATACGAATGACTTTTGGCAATATTATGATGGCTATAACTATATTCAATAGATTCTCATTAGGTTAGATTTGAATAGAATGTGCTGACTCATATTTATTTTGATCGCAAAGTAACGTACTTTGCTTCGATAAGGCCAGGGATGGCAAACCTATTAATAGCTGACAGACTTATAAAAGCGTAAAAAATAAAATAACTCAACAGTTCCTGCACTATGGATTACGGCCCACCCTCTCACAGATAGGAGACCTGTGTCCCAACAGTGGGAACATTAAATAAATAAATAAATAAAAATAAATATTTATATAAATAGATAAAAGATATATATATAAATAATAATAAATATGTATAGATATATCATTATAGGCTCGTTATGCTTATTCCCCGATAATTACCAACCTTCTACGCTTTGGAATAGTCAACTAACTTCATATTTCTGACTGACCGACTCCTTGACAATACAAAAGTGCCTGTAAATGTTTTGAGTTTGAGACCTATGGCAAAATAACCTCAAAATTACTAGTACTAAAATATTTAAAAAAACTAGGTTCTGCCTGTGACTTCGTCCATGAGCCTATAAACCTTCCGCAAGAAAATTTTACCTCTTAATAATATTAGTATAGAAAAATTGGTTCTCGGTAAATAAAAAAAAATAAAAAATTAAAAAAAAAAAAACAAAATTAAATGTTGAGAGTTATAAAAAAAAACTGAATTTTTAAAAAATTGTTCTGGCGTTTCCGTGCTCAGTAGTTTTTGTGGGTGAGACGCGATCCTCAGGTTTGCCAGCCCTCCAGATAAGCAGTATAGGCTCTACAATTTACATAATTACAACCGTTTCAAGAATTTTAGGGCCTACGCAGCATTGCTATCGAGTTTCAAGTAAGGAAACATTTTAACAAAACTCCTTAGTAAATACAATAGACCGAGCTCTAGACCGAGCTCTGCGACCATCGCTTGGTGTGGCAACACGCAGTGTTCGGGTTCGCGACAAGTCAATCGTCATCCTGAGGATGCCTCGTTGAGAGGTGAAACACGTATCGATTTCTTACAGGGTTTTTTATGGCTCTTTAGGAATAGTTAAGCGGAGCAAGTTACTAAATATATCTACGTCTATTGTATTTTATAACGGATTTCCGCAAGGTCACGCCTGAATAAATTAACTATCTAAAACTCCTTAGCATAACATTACGCGTGTATTCCCCGAAGAATTAGGCATAGTTGTTTATATGGTACACCCACATTTCGCCAGCTATGTTTAGGTCCTATGTAATAGGGGGCGAGCCTATTGCCATTAACCGGGCCCAAATCCAGACTCCAGGCTGACTGAAAAACCCAATAACACTTTGCCCGGTCCTGGAATCCAACCCAGTACCTCATGCTTAGCAGTGTAGTGCTTGCGACCACTAGACCAATATGACAAAATATATTTAAAAAAAGCTTGCATGTTCTAACCTCTTGTAGGTACAGAAATATTATGGAAAACTTTAAAAAAAACTGGTACTCTGAAAACCGGTATATATTATGTTTATATGTTTTCTATGTAAATGTAATGTCCTTGGTATATTTCTACTGATGCCGTGTGTGGTAATAAGATTTACGATGTATGTGAGGATGTGACAATAATATTACTTGGGGTTCACAAAAAACGTACAAATAGGTGGTTAAAAATATTGCCATTAAAATTTAGTAGTTATAACCAAAATATACTGGAAAAATCTTTTTGTATAAATTGTTTGACGACGATCAACCTAAGAGTTATGTGTTGAGAGGTATCTTATTACCCAGTTACTGGGTTGTGGACGTCAGATAGGCAGTCGCTCCATGTAAAATACTGGTATTCAGCTGCATCCGTTAAAACTGGAAGTCGACCCCAACGTAGTTGTAAAAAGGCTCGGCAGATGGTAATACTGATGAATTTTTTTAAAAGCTATTTTCACGAAATATACATAAAATAATAATAATATTTGAATATTTTAGATATAATGTTTATGCATAAAGCAAACCAAATTCTGTGAGTCAGAGTATATCATTCAAAGATCTTTGTGGGCGGTAGAATGGGCATTTGAGCGCTTAATTTGAAATATTATTATAGTTATATGATTTGACAAGAGATATCGGTGTAAATATTAGGTGTTACTAGGCAAAAAATCTGAAAAGACAGACACTATGTTTGTATGTTAAGAGCGTGTATTCTGAAAGAGGGCAACGTCACAAATAGCTGTCAAATATTTCGCTGATTTGATTAATTTGGCAATATTACTGTATGGAAATATGAAATATCGCTAACTAGTGAACTAAAATATTGATTATGAAATCCAATAATTCATATCGTAATACCGAATTTTTAGTTTTAGATGTAAAAAAATATTTGGAAACTTTCCAAATGCCTTTTTTTACACATAAAATTGTTACAACGTCAAATTCAGTGTTATAATTGCAATTCACTGATAGTGTTCTAGTTCAGTAGTTAGCGATATTTCATATTTCCATACAATAATATTGCCAAATTATTATAAAAAAGGTAAATTTTTTACAGCTATTTGCGACATTGACAACTATTAGAATGAACGCTCTTAAAGATTCTAAAAGTTTAGTCTTGTACCAAATGTCACTTGGTAAAAAAAAAAACAAGTTTTATCCAATAGTCAGCAGCTGATGATTGAATAAATTAAACTGCGTATGTCTAATGACGTTCCCAGTCTGGATATGAAAATTCAATCAGCCAACCGTTTTGTCACTATAGCTAGTCGGCTGATCGGCAGAATCCATAATCAGCGCATCACTAGTATACAACTTGTTCCTTTTGATATCTCATAAATCTAGGATATTAATGAGACCATGTAAAAAAATCAGCTGACATATGAATATTTTTTCAATAAAAAAAACATTTCTTTTTTTTTTCATTTTTCATACAAAACTATTCGACAAAGTCATTATGTAAACAATTTACATGAACTATAAAAATAAAAAAATAATAAGACCATACTAGCCAAAAAAAAAATGACAACCTCGTATTTTCTGAGCTTTAATTATGAATGAAAATGATTGATTGACTCGTACTTATCAATGAAACTTAGATACACACATCGAGAGCATTTTTTTAATACTTTTTCTAGGATTTTTTGTATTATTTCTACTTAAAGTATATAACATTAGAGTTATGGGAAATAAAAAGGAAAATAATGTATAGTTTGTTTGTTTTTTTTTTTTTTTTCATTTCGATGATTTTTGTTTCCTTTTTTATTTATTTGTGTTATAATTATGTTGTGTTGTGTACCTTTTTGTCTGTGTAAAATAAATGTATTTTCTTTCTGTTTTCTTTCTTATGCTAGGATTTTTTTGATAGTTCTAAAATACTCTTACGAATTAGTGCTGCCAGTGTTTTCTTATATTGTCGATAGTGGTACTTTTTTTTTACCTAATTCATAAGTTGGTAGATAAGCTTTAAAAATTAATACTTATTGATAATATTGTGCAAAATAACGACTTTATATACTAATAGTTGTTATTTAAAATTAACGATGAAAAAAAAATGAAAAACAAATTATATAAAGTATCATGATAGCACAACCTATCACCTTATTGGCATAATATTATTATTTCATATAATATAAAAACTTATGCAATTGTATTCTTATGTCAAACACGTTTCGTCTGCACGTGGTTTGCACGACGACATAAAATCAAGCTATATATACATAGTCCGGCCATAAGTTCTGTCAAATGAAAATGCATTCAATTGTTTATAAATTATGTAATCTTAATCAAACTCGAGTCCAGCCACGCTAACTCTGCATAAATAAAAAAACGGTGGAATTTGAAAATCTATAGAAGAATAGATGGCAACACTATCCTGTCTTACGAAAAAGAATTTGATACTTTGTTCGTCTTTTTCTGCTTGATAGGTTATTTTGTTTATATTCTGATTTATTCCTGGTAAAGAATAGTCACTTTAGCACGATGCAGTGTGACTTTGATATAGTTTTGTCATCGTATGGAGGTAGAGCATAGGTACGACATAGTCTATTACACATAATCTATTAGGCAAATATCAAAATCATCAGATCTACTTACAACCCTGAAACTGTCATAACTGACTGATGTAAAAGTATACCATATATAAAACTTTTTGGGGTTGCCCATTTATTCCATTGCAGACTTAGCGTGGCCAGACTCTATGTACACATTCATTGAAGCCTCAGAAAAAAATGAAAAATAATTATATTCGAAATGGCCATCTTGATACAGGCCTTTAATCTCTCTGGCCACGAATCTATGGATTAACGCACTGTTTCCATGAGAAATGTTGCCACTGCTTGCTCCAGAGATTTCTTAAACACGTGTCGCACTTTTGAATTGTTAAGGAGTCGGTTAGTCAGAAATATGAAGCTAGTTGCCCATTCCAAAGCGTATTAGATACCTATGGAGAAGAACGGGCAAGAAACTCCATGGACACTCTTTTTCTCTTTTAAATATCGTTACAAAATATTAGAACTCAATATGAGGTCATCTTAAACTGGAAATTATAGCTTTTTAGTCCCTGTGATAATAACTTAGCTAGCGTTTTAGTGTTTTAGTATTATAATACGTTTTTTATTTACTTTGACTCGGTGTGTCACGTGTTTTTTGAATATTATAGCTAAACTTTCACTTGTTACAACTAGAATGAGTATCGAATGAATGAATTGAAATACACAGTTTTTGAGATACGCTTAGGAAAACATTGACTTAAATGTTATTTTTATTTTTAGTCCAACGAAGTGGGTAGGTACGCTAGTTAAAATCTCTCCTCATTATTGTTATCTGCTTAGCATTTTCCCAACTATATTGGTCAGCTTCCAGTCTAGCCAGATGCACCTGAATACCAGTATTCTACATGGAGCGACTGCCTATCTGAGCTCTACAACTCAGTTACTGGGTAACACGATACCCCTTGATAAGACTGGTTGTCAGACTTTCGGGCTTCTGACGATCCGTAACGACTGTCAAAGATTAACGAATGACAGTGCTTTGATATTTTTGATCGATCGAAGAAGGCAGGTACGCTAGTTAAAATAATATGCATAATTATTTTATTGTGACTAAATTTCGAATTAAATTTTAGCTTTTAGTCTTAGTTCATCATCATAGGTTTGAGTCGGCTTCCAATTTAACCCAATGCAGCTTAATACCAGTATTTTATATGGAGCGACTGCCTATCTGACCTCCACAATCCAGTTACTGGGTAACACAATACTTCTTGTTAAGACTGGTACTGGACTGGACTAGTGGTGGTGGACTATCAAATCGTAACTCCACATTACAATAATTTATGACTTTTTTAAACCGATTTTAAAATAGTAACCGCTTTAGATAACCTTTCTTTGTCTCAGAATCTTATAAAATTATGTAAATTTAAACAATAAAATTTAACGTAGGTAAACTTTGGATTTTAGAATCGAATTATTTAGATTAGGTTTTTTGTGAGAGACCGCCGACGAGGAAGCGACTACAATCTACGATTTTCTAGCTCAAGAAACGTACAACAGATTGTGCCGGTCTCGTATAGTAGAACAGATACATACAGGGTGGCAGGGACATCGACGCGAAAACTGTTACCATGGACAGTTCAGTACATGATTCTGAACCACACTGCGTTCATATGTTTCGTCGGTTATTAAAATAAAAATCAACTGTTCCATACATTTGACCGCGTAGGTGTTGCACTTTTCTATGAAGCAGCAGATTTTTTTTTTCAAATAACCGACGAACAATGAACGTTGCATGGTAACAGTTTTTGCGTCGATGTCCCTCATCGCCGCACAGTGAATCGAAAAAAGACTCTCGAAGACATAGGAGCTTCAATTTTAAAGTGTCGATTTTTGTTTGAAATGGCTTCTAATAGCCAATATTATTCATAAATATATCATTGGATACAATCTAATAGACGAATTGGCAACTTGTTTTTTTTGCAAAAATTATGTATGGAGCTAATGCTTATATCTCCGGAACCGAGAGAATAACCAGAAAATCCTTGCATACGGTGATGTAACTATTTATTTGTGATTTTTTGAGATACTTGATTTTTCAGATTTGATGCGATAAAAAAAAACCGCATAAAATCTCATTATATGAAGTGTGTCATAAAAATATAAGAATATATATGTCATAAAAATGTAATAAAAGGATATAAAATCGACAAAAGGTTAATGATGTCACTCAAATATATAGACTTTATATTATTGTATATATTATTTATATACAGCGTGTATCAGAAATGTGTTGTCATATTTAAAGCTGTGGTACAGACCATCAAACTAAACAACTTTCTTCATTTGACGTGAAAAAATAATCTACTATCCCATACAAAACTTTAACATCTACTCGACGTTATTTTTTTTTCGCGATTACGATGTTGGTCTTATTGAGCATGTTGTTCAGTTTGATGCTCTGTACTACACTCTTAAATATGACCACACATTTCTGATACACGCTGTATATATTTTATTATTAATATTTCATATTATACCTTTATACTTACCGACTTAGCAACTCGTAGAAGTAACCAGTTTAGAAGGACATGAGTCAATAATATTAGCTTTTATTTACATATCTTTTCGTAATTGTAACCCTAGGTTTAGAGTTCCGTAAACATAATGAAATGTAAAGTTTTGTGACACAATACTAGATTTTGAAAGTTTGTATAAAACAATAATGTATATATATAAAAAAAAAAAACAAAAAACACCAAGCGCTGAGCGCAGACTGAAACAGTCTCAGTCACGCCGTGTTCGAGTTCGCGACAAGTCAATCGTCATCCTGAGGATGCCTCGTTGAGAGGTGAAACACGTGTCAATTTCTTTCAGGGTTTTTTAAGACTCTTTAAAAATAGCTAAACAGGTTACTAAATATATCCAATTCTATTGTATTTTATAATGGATTTCCGCAAGGTCACGCTTGAATCAATTAACTAAATAATCTAATATTTTTTTTTTTTTTTACAAGGATAATATTCGACAAGTAGCTAGTATACTCAATTATACTATAATTTCGATTTTAAATATTTAACTTGATACTGAATATAAAAAACTTTATCGCAATATATAGTGTTGACAAAGTTCAAAGAGGTAATCATCAATTAACATAAATAACTAGTAAGTCAACATCAAAATGTTTTTACTATTATCTATAAAATGAGCTTTGGATGTAAAGTACACATTAATATAATTAATACCAACTTGCACCGAGAGGAGGCCTGTGTCCCAGCAGTGGGAAAATCATACGCCAATTATTTTACACTTGTATATATTTGAACTATTTTTTTTTTAACATAATTCCAACGTTTATTCCAACTAACATAGGTTAACTACTCAATAAATAAATAAAAAAAAAAACTAAAAAGCGATACACAATTTTAGTATACGGAACTTCTAAAAATAATAACATATTATTATCTATGATTCTAAACGTTTCGACAAATTTGGTAGTCGATAGATATTTGACAATGACAATGATTTATGTTATAGGATGTTGAGTGGTGGCTTTATTTAATAATATATTTATTATAATCAATATAATATAATGTATTAACGATGTTTCCATATAGGGCCAGTCATAAAACACGGTCACGTGTTGTTTTTTTTTGGTATATTTAACTGACTTAGCAGCAAAAGCATTTTTGTTGACTTAACCTTGTTCTAGCAGCAGCTATATTTATTAGAGCAGTGGCCCAATGGTAACGGCCTCGACTTAAGAGTAGTAAGTAGATCGTGGGTTCAAACACAGGCAGGCGCGTTACTTCGTGTAAATAATTTCATCACCTCTGCTCTTAAAACGGTGAAGGAAAACATCGTGAGGAAATATGTTGTAGAACCAAAAATTCGAAGACATGTGACATCTACCAACCCGCACTGGGCCCACGTGGAAGATTACAGCCCACTCTCGAAAAGAGGATGCCTGTGTCCCAGCAGTGGGAACATTATAGGCTGATTATGCTTATACTTATATTAGCATTATTCTAACTATGTTTGTGTCAGCTTCCAGTCTAACCACCTGCAGCTGAATCCCAGTAATTTTACATGGAGCAACTGCCTATCTGACCTCTACAACCCAGTAACTGGGTAACACTATAAACTTTTTTTGCTTCCAATCTAATGAAAAAGCAGCTGATTCATCAGTTCTTCAGGTGATGATATCATCTCAGCCTGTAACTATCTTCTGCAGAGCAAATGCTCCTTTTCATAAAGAGAAGGTTGGAGGTTTGATCGCCACACTTGCTCAGAAGATTTCAGATCCATAGGCAGGTTTCTTTCCAATATTTTCCTTCGTCGTAAGTCAGTATATCCAAGATTCACTTAGTACCACCGTAAATACTCAAACTCAAAGCATTTATTTTAATTAAACCTTCTTCAGACACTTTTGAATTGTCAAGGGGTCGTTCGGTCAGAAAGATGAAGCTAGTTGCCCATTCCAAAGCGTAGTAGGTTCCTATGGAGAAGAACGGGCGAGAAACTTCACGAACTACATAATAAGACATTGATAAAGTAACTTTGGTACCTAATTGACCAGTCAAACCCTGAACTAATAGGTGTGTATCCCAAACATGGCAAGATGCGGCTAGGTAACTTCTTTACTGACTAAGACGCGGCATCTCAAACATTAACGGTGCCACCACATTCTTAAAATACATGTGAGGTTAAAAGACATACAGTTAATAATAATAGCAGATTATTCACTAAGGGGATAAAGCAGTGTCTTATGTCACGGGTGGTATATTCGCCCAATACGAAGATACCTTCATCCCTGAGCAAATTTTTTGCTTTTCACAATTTCTGCGAGATAATCAAAAGCAATTTAACTGTCGAATATCAAAGGTAGTTAATTGATTCAGGCGTGACTTTGCGGAAATCCATTATAAAATACAAACGCAGAACAGCGCGTTCGAGTTCCCGACAAGTCAATCGTCATCCTGAGGATGCTTCGTTGAGAGGTGAAACTCGTGTCGATTTCTTTCAGGATTTAAATAGCTAAGCGGAACAGATTACTAAATATATCCACGTTTATTGTATTTTTTTTGTCGAATATCAATCAAATCAATCAGTCAAAATATTTTATTTTAAATTAACCTACATGGGCACTTAAAAAACGTCAGAATAAGTTTTTTTGGTAAAAATTTCAATAGTAAAATTTTGTTGTGGTTCCAAATTCAAATCACATTATTGACTAGAAAATACAGTGCAATATTATTGCCCGGCTAGACCTTTGGGCTATAAGGATTTACTTTACGTTAGGGTTTCTTGACATATAACTTGTCATTATCGAGTAGGTGCTGTGAAAATAAATATATTTTATCGACACGAGCACATCACTTGTGATCATGTTGTCAAAATGGCGGACGAGCCGGTACATTTCACAACTACTTGTGAAAGTATGCAGCTGATAATAAAGTTAAAAACTAGCTACACACCTCACGACAGAACGTGTACGAAACATCACGCCAGCAATCTCCAAAGAGGGCAGGCAGAAATGTAAAGTGGGTAATTTTTTTCACTAAACTTCCAAGTTCCATGTAATAGGAGTCGAGTTTATTTCCATCAACTGGACAAACTCGGAGCTGCTCCTGAAAGTTCTTAATGGAAAAGCAAATAACAAAATCAAAAGTCATTTATTCAAACTAGGTTGAAAAGCAACACTTTTTGAACGTCAAAATTACATAAGATGGTCTCCTAAAACGCCCGCCCTCCACCACTTCCTAGTGCTTTAGCTGGGAAGAAGAAGTGGCGCAACAAACTCCCCAGTAGCACAGCTGTCTGTTATACAACACTTTGCCTTATCCGGGGATCAAATCTAGGACGGGTCAGCAGTTGACTATTTGACCAAAGATGTAGTCCACAACACTATTATAAAAGTCTAATTGGATAACATAACATCACGCCTTGTTTCCACGAAGGGTTAGGCAGAAGTGTACCTATAGTATACCCACATTTCACCAGTTATGTTTAAGTCCCATGGTGGCGAGCCTATTGCCATCAACCTGGCACAAATCCAGACTACGGGCTGTTACTGAGATTTTCCTGACCGAAAAACCCAATAACAAAAGCTCGACTCCGGGAATAGAACCCAGGACCTCATGCACAGCAGTATTGCTTGCACGACCAACGAGGTATTTCCAATTAAATGAAAACTGTATATGAGATACACAACATTGCACCGAAATCATTTGACCATATAAGCTTGCAAATTGACCTAACCATCTTAAAAGGCGGCCACAATAAAAAAAGTAGGGTACCAAGCCATTTAAAATTAAAAACGGGGGCAATCCTAAATGAATACATTATAATATGGCTACACTTGCTGCTGCCCGCGGCATCGCCCGCGTTTAGATCAGAAATTATCTTGACGTGCTAAAATCTGCCTAGCCTTTTTCCAACTATGTTGGGGTCGGCTTCCAGTCTAACCAGATGCAGCCGAATACCAGTATTTTACATGGAGCGACTGCCTATCTGGCCTCCGCAACCCAGTAACTGGGTAATGCGATACCCCTTGGTAAGACTGGTTGTCAGACTTTCGGGCTTCTGACGACCTTTAACGACTGTCAAAGATCTACGAATTACAGCCGGGACCAACAGCTTAACGTGCTTTCCGAGGCACGAAGGAGTCTCGGTATATAAAGATGGTCACTCATCCACGGACCAACGCGGGAAACGTAGATTAACCTGATAAATCGACCCATGCGGCCGTTATTATTTAGCCACGAGCTCCTCCGTACCTTCCAAAATACATTCCATAAATAAAGGGGAAAATGGCGGAAAACTGCATCGAAATCCGTTCCGTAATTTAGAAGAACAACGTGGTCATACAGATAGACATACAAGCGACTTTAATTGATAATATGTATAGATATAGATGTATAGATTTGACTGTTTTTAGCGACTAAGAGAAGATGTATTTTGTGTATTTACATACATGGTCTCGATACATCCGCCTTGCCGTCAGATATTACGTAATATACATTCCTTTGGCTCGCATTAAACAGTGCCATGTAAAAATTTTATATAAGATTATTTTCTGTATATTTTAGGCGAACAGTGCATTGATTGAGTTGGAGCTTCTGTACTTAGGGTGCATCATAATCAATCTATAATTTTCCCACTGCTGGGACACAGGCCTCCTCTCTTCGAAAGGGAGTGGGCTGTATCTATCACGCGGGCCCAGTGCGGGTTGGTACATGTCACATGTCTTCGAATTTTTAGTTCTAGAACATGCTGGTTTCCTCACGATGTTTTCCTTCAACGTTTTGAGAGCAGTGGTGATGAAATTATTTATACAAAGTAAAGCGCTTGTCAGGGTTCGAACCCACGACCTACAACTCGTAAGTCGGGGCCGTTGCCACTGGGCCAGCACTCTACTAATCACTTAGGGTGGAGTCTCATTTATTACTAAAGGGTACGTTTTACTCAGTAACTGGGTTATACTTGTGAAGGTCAGACAGGCATTCGCTCCATGTAAAACTCTAGTATTCAGCTGCAACTGGTTAGACTGGCAGCCGACCCCAACATAGTTGGGAAAAGGCTAGGCAGACGAGTTACATATTATCATAATTAGAATAAATAGCACTACTAATTAAGGATGTAACTCCATAATCACTTTAAAGATTAGTTAATCGACATAATGATTAAATATTAATGAATTTCTCGCGCTCATTCCGAATCCAGTTCCTTTATTGATCCGGCTTTGCTAAATATAATTTAATTTTATACGTTCTAGATGAAGATAGCCTACATAGAATTACAGTTGTAATAGGCAGAGTATCAGGTCACAAGGTCACAGAAAAAGGTACCGGGTTATGAAGTCAGATAGGCAGTCACTCCATGTAAAATACTGGTATTCAGCTGCATCCGGTTAGACTGCAAACCGACCCCTTAGGCTAGGCACATGATCATCTTCAGAAGACTCACATCCATTCATCAACTAGAAAACAGTTGATAATCTTCAAACAGCTAAACCGATTTTGATAAAACATGTCTAAGAATAATTGCTAGAAAACCTGCTTTCATATGAAAAAAACCGCATTCAAATTGGTTCACCCGTTTAAGAGCTACGGTGCCACAGACAGACACACATACATGGCAGTAAAACTTATAATACCCCTTTTTTTGGGTCGGGGGTTAATAAAATGGCGCAATTAACTCCCCAGTAACTCAGCTGTCTGTTAAGTTAGAAGAATTTTGCAAAGCGTAGTTCATACAGTCACTATCAACAAATGTTGTAACGGTTAAATTCCTTAACAGTTAACAAGTTTCTTATAAAGTAAGTGATAATAGGAGTAGAGGTTACAGTATGCGCATGCGCAATGGGTAAAAAGTTGACAGTAACCACATGATTTTATATAGGTTGTTTCTAAAAGTGAGATCACGATGTCAAATGTGCAAAAAAAATGGTGTAATTCTAGAGTTTGTAACGTTGTTTAGAGAATAACATAACATCACGCCTTTCTACCCCGAAGGGTTAGGCAGAGGTGCATAATGCATTTATAAAAAGCTGTATTTATCTCCGTTTTTTTGTATAGTCAACAAATTTTAATAAAAACGTTAGTTAATCCGATAAAATAACTCATAAGCTGTTATAAAAAATAAACAGAATCCAAATCGAGCTAATAATATCGGAGACATGGCAAACGCTACTCAAAACATAAAAAATTGAATAACATGAAAAATATTAAAGATAGACCACCCTTTTAAAGTTATTTTTCGATAATTTTTCACGAATATTTAAAATCGCCGTTGTATATAATTAAACAGCTATTGTTTTCAGTTTTTTCCATTAGAAAATTCTAAATTGCGAAGCCTGGAGTCGAGTTTGTATCCTTTTTATGGCATTAGGCTTGCCCTCTATTACATGGGCCTTACGAAATGTAGTATTAGACATCTCTACCCTCCCCTAAGGAGAAAACAAGCATGATGTTATGTTGCTAAGCAAAGAATCCTAAAGATGACTCTTCGTCTAATGTAACTATGTAAACTTATGAAATAATATCTACATTATTTAACAATAGTGTTTAAGTGTCTACAAGTTTATTATATGTGAGCAGAATAATAATTAATGCTATTATAGTTTTAAATAAAGACGTCACGTACATAATCAGCATATATTGTTCCCACTGCTGGGACCCTCGGATAATCCACCACGCGGGCCCAGTGCGGGTTGATAGATGTCACATGTCTTAGAATTTTTTGATTCTAGGACATGCCGTTTCCTCACGATGTTTTCCTTTACCGTTTTTTAGAGCAGTGTCACTCACTCCTTCTTTCTATGGGGGTAGGTAGAAACTATGGAACCTGCTAAGATCCTCAAAAACTCCTTTTGCTTCGTTTAGGTTCATACATATATTCTTTTTTTTTTTTGTTTATATTAATTAACTCGTTTATCGATGATAATGGTTTCTGTCCTTAATTTTAATCTCGATCTTATATTGACTAAGTTTATATAAATAATTGATATTATTAATTTGCTAAGTAAATTAGTGCGTGGTTCTCAAAACGTGCGGTTTTTTTAATAGTATTGTTTTTAAAGTAATAAGTAATTAATTATAATTGGCTAATGAATTATACCGTGGTTCTAAAACTTTTTTTTTATCTGTGCTAAATTGGTAAACTCAATCAATTTGCCTAGCCTTTTCTTAGCTATGTTGGGGTCGCCTTCTAGTTCAACCGGATGCAGCTGAATACCAGTATTTTACATGAAGTGAGTGCCTATCTGACCTCCATAACCCAGTTACTGGGTAACACGATACCACTTTATAAGATTGATTCTCAGACTTTTCGGGCTTCTGACGCCCCGTTACGACTGTCAAAGATCTACGAATGACAGCCGGGACCGACCCATGGCACGGAGGTGTCTTTGGTAGATTTTTTTAAAGGAAAATTGCTATATGGAAAGACATATTAATATAATTACGATGTTCATCTTTGTATCTTCAATGCCTAGATCATCTTGAAATTCCACAAACCAATTAGCAGTTATTATTTAAATCTCTTTAATTGCTATGCTAATTGCAAAATATAATAATTATTACTCATGCATTATTAAAATATTCCGGATTGATGTACTGAAAGAATTATTATTTTACTTCAGACGTATTTTTCTTACTCATCTCAGAATATTCTCAAAGCATTTATTTCAAGTAAACCATTTACAGGCAGTGTTGAATTGTCAAGGGGTCGGTCAGTCAGAAATATGAAGTTGCCTATGGAGAAGAACGGGCAAGTAAATTATTTTATCTCACAGTGATTTTATTAGAGTGTCTTTGTATTGTCTCATTTTATTTTTCATATTTTAGGTTAGGCAGAAGTGCACCAATAATACACCCACATTTCGACAGATATATTTTTAAATCCCATGTAATAGGGGGCGACCCTATTGCCATCAACCGAGCACAAATCCAGAGAAAGAAAATATTAAGTAAAATAAGAATTGAATATTTTTTGTAGATAACAAAAAAATTTATACACTAATAATATTTTAAAGAGAAAAAATAGCATTTTTTTTTTTTTGTAATAAATAAACTCGAAAACTACTGGACCGGTTTTAAAAATTATTTCACCAGTAGAATGCTGTATTAGCACTAGCTAGTATTTTATCTTCTGAATAGGTGTTACGGTTAGAGATATTTATTTCTTAAAAGAATTGCAAATTCATGAAATAGGTTAGGCTTATAGACAAAACAAAAATAGGTTTAAATTATTAATTAAATTGATTTATTTATAAATGTAAGTTTGCTTCATTTAAATTTTTACATTGCATATGTGCCAACAGTTTAGTTTTTGTATAACAAATGTCACGTATTCCTTTATCTTTGACATTTAATTTTTTTGTATATTTAATATATATTATATAAATGTTGTGAATAATATATTATTTAAACCTGTCATATTATTTATCGTTGTAATTATTTAATATTGTGCAATATAAAAATTAAAATGAAGCAAATTTAGATTTTTAACTGTCAATTTCGCTTGATATGCTGACAGTACCTAGTCTAATATAATAATTTAATAATATTTAGTATGAAAATGTCTATAATATTATTAATTCAATATATTATAATAACTATCCAAAATATTTGTAAAATTCAATTCTTAATTGCTTTAAGAATAGCTAGCACTTATATAAAAAACCAAAAATAAAAAAAATATTTCTCAATTATTTAAATAGCCTATTTAAAATTAATTCATTATTAATTTAATAAAGAATAAACTAAACCGTATAATTATAAGTATAATATTATAATTTAATAAAACCGCAAAAAGTCGAAAACGTTAAATAAATTGAAACCCCTAGGCATTAGACATCAACGCGCGTCCCTAACCCTAATGACAAAACACAATTTTTTTAACTTAAAATTTTAATTTTTTTTTGCAAAATATAAAAAAAATAAACTCACATTAAAAAATTCACGGCAACCACTCCACACTGAATACCACACTACACTGAAATGAACCACGAAAGAACTTTGCTTATTACGTCTTTTTAGTCACAGATGAGATTTTTTTTTATTTTAACTGTTTTTTTAGCGCGCGTGGCACATCACTTTCGTATGTCGGATAAGAACAACCGCTGTTAAGATGCGACGGACGCTTTTATACAACTGTTTATGAAATTACCGTGACCTCGGTTTTCATACTGCATGCCTTGGGAATGAGTACTGAATCATTGGATTTTTTCTTTTTATTTTAGTTTAGGACGTAGCGAAGGGTTGTCATTGCAAAGTTATAGTTTTCTAAAAAAAAAAATTTGTTGAATATTGTATTTTTTTTCTTGATTTAAAATGTGTCATAGCCAATAGTGTCTTAAAAATATATCTTATTTTTGTATATTGGCACCTTGTATACATTTTATTAATATTTATTTAATCTTGATTTTGTAAGTTGTGCAATTTCTTTTGTGTGCACTAAATAATCGATTTATTTATCTAACTTTCAATGTATGATTAGCAAATTGCACTTCAGTTGTCGGTACTATTAATTATTGACATTAATAATTGCAAAACCTTTTTTTTTATTACAATGTTTACTGCTGCTTCTAACAACCATCTCGAGAGGATGATTGCTCAGTCACCAGGCTTGTTAAAACAAGCCGTTGTGTTGCCTGCTGTTGTTTTTTTGTTAAAACGGCTTCTGTCAAAAGTTAGGTAGTTTTTTTTTTATTTTTTTTTATTATAGCTTCGCACGGTTTGTGCATTAGCCTATGTCAGGTATTTTTTTATTTTTTTTTATTCGAACAGACAAAGTTGGGGAAACAAAAAGTTTGGTAGTTAGCACAACTAGCACACTTTTGACGGAACCTTTAATGGCATTCTTTTTTGACATTATCTAAATTTAGGAAAAAAGAGCTCTTATTATTGAATACAGGGCCTTCTATTTAATTGTGATATTATAATGCTTCTTCCTCTCTCTATGAAAGGTGTTATGAAATGTAATTTTAAATATTACAAGAATGTATGTGCAACATAGAGAAAATATATTTTTTAGAAACCTTGAGGTAAATGTAAATTGTGATTTTAGGGTTGTTCTGTAACCTATATTTAAACATAATTCTTTTTTTTTTCTCACCTGATGGTAAGTGATGTTCAGGCCGAAGGTGGAGGCGAGCTTCACCCGGAATCCTCAACTACGGAGGAACTGGCTATCTTACCTCTAACTGCCGAAACACAACTATACTGTTAACATTATTGTTATGGCGACAGACTTAGATAAAATGGTGGTAGCTAGCCAGGCGGACTTAGAACAAGCCTTACCACCAACCAAACCGAGCAGAAAGTTTTGCTCCCACTGGGAATTGAACCCGGGACCTCTGGGTCTGAGATGGGTGGTCTAACCACTAGATCACAGAGGCAGTTAAATACTTTTTAGTTTTGTAATTTATACTAGAAAATAGTTGTCAATTTTACTACAATTATTAACGTAAAACTAATTTGCAAGTCTTAATAAACAGTAAAAATGGATTTATGCATTTAGCATTTTTTTATGGATTTTGCATGCAACACCAATTTTTGCGGAAAGAAAAGAAAGAAAGAAAAAAAAGTATTTATTAATTGCAAATCACAAATTAAACTAAAAACACACTCATAAAAAAAAACAAAACATTTTAAATTAAAACACATAATTTCATTACATCTGGTATAACCTGTATTTTCAGCAAATAATTTATTCTTCTTTTTATTCTAGGCCTTTATCCCGCAGTGAGACAGTTACAGATTAATAATATTTTACTCATAATTACACATATTTGTACTGTAATCTAATTGCACACAGTAATAAATAGCTCAGTTTTTTTTTGTAATAATCAACTTTTTCTTGTAATAGGAAGTTACTAATTATCAATTTGTAATTAAAAAGTCGTCACAAGTAGGTCAAGTCAATACTTTTGCTTTTTAGCTGATTACGGCGAAGCCAAAAAAAGAAGTGTTATGATGTGTTTGACCTGTATGTATGTGTATGTTTATGTCCGTCTCTATGTTTCCACGTAACTACTAAACGGCTGAACTGATTTTGATGAATGATATGTTTTTAGATTCTTCTTAATTGCACTAGTGTCACTAAGTATATTAAAATTATAAAAAAATCTATATGGCGGAATTTTGGCGCCAAAATAAAAAATAAAACTTCTAAACCATCGAGTGGGGTATCAAAATGAGGGGTTTTAAAAGGTGATTACAAAAATATATGCATTTTATATGTTTATATATTATTTGGAATGATTAAAAAATAAAAGGTTGAAAAAAAAACGCAGTGGCACTCCGGGAGTGTCGACAGAAGTGAATATTTGAAAAAAAAAATAGCGCCGCGGTAATCAACGCGTTGATGTCTTTTACTCCACGCACCGCGGTAGTCAACGCGTTGATGTCTTTTTAATTCTACGTTTTGGAATTGGCAATTAGCTTCAACTTTCTGACTACCTGACCGACTCTTTGACAATCCAAAAGTGCCTGTAAATGGTTTAATTGAAATAAATGCTTTGAGTTTGAGTTTGAGCTTGAATGGTCAAAAGCTGGTGTCATCACGGTGTCGCGAAATCAATGGTTTAGTCCCATCTCAAAAATGGCCAGCGCGCCTAAAGAAGTTTTCACTACAATAATTGTATTATTTCACGACTGTATTCTCATATGGCAACAAAGCAATAATCTGAATTATGGTGTAACTTTTGTTTATCTCCGCCTGCAAAACCAAAATTCTATAAATTATAATGCTCTTTTTCTCTTTTCAGTTATGTATTCCTACGGTCGGGATTTTTAGTTTTTTTAATAACTTTAAAAAAAAAACATATGTGTCTGTACTGCCTCGTTGGTCTAGTGGTCGCAAAGGATGTGCATGAGGTCCTATGAGTTCGATTCCCAGGTCGGGCTAAGTGTTATTGGGTTTTTCTATCAGGAATTTCTCAGTGGCAGCCCGGGGACTGGATTTGTGCCCGGTTGCTGGCAAAAGGCTCGCCCCCTATTACATGGAATTTAAACATAACTGGCGAAATATGGGTGTATTATAGGTATATCTCTGCCTAACCCTTTTGGGATTATAGGCGTGATGGTTTTATGTAATTGGCATCAAATGTCATGATTTCATGAATTAGTAATTAAGTAGGGCAATCTCAACTAAGAGTGTTATATTGATAATTTTAATGATTATACTTTTGAAAATACATATTTTTTACATAATCATACTCTTTTAAATAGTCCTAATTAAATTAGGTGCAGCGCTAATATTAGGTAGATTTTGTTGTATGTGGAATGTACATTCTATTGCCGTGTGCGATTTCCAAGTCATTCTAATTATTAAAGAAATAAAGATGACAAATAGATGGGTACTGAATTTAATTAACAGACTTGGTTTTACATTAGATCTCACATCTAGAGGAACTGCGTTGCGGGACTTGCATTTTTTTCAGGTTTCTAGCTTTATCCACAACGAAGTGGGAAGGGGTCGAAAATGTCCTGAATGGCTTCGAGAAAAAATGGTACGGGTGTGCCTTTGTGTTTGTTTTCCTCGACTTGGCCGGCACTGCCGTGCCCGCTGATTGAGGTTTTACTACGTATTCTTTGATTTTCTGTGTTGTTTTCGTAAAAATAAAGGAGGTCTCTTATTAATTAGTATTGTAAAATGTAATTAGGTGATTTAAGAACATACTGAGATTACCATTTTATTTACCAAGTGTGGTAATTATGGTAATTCGACTTAACTTGTCATTATTAGCACGATATGTTTGCATGATAGCTCGTGGCTAAGTAATAACAGCCACACGGGTTGATCCATCAGGTTAAGCTAACCTTGACGGGGTTGGTCCGTGGATGGGTGACCATCTTTACATACCGAGACTCCTCCGTGCCACGGAAAGCACTTTAAGCCGTTGGTCCCGGCTGTCATTCGTAGATCTTTGACAGTCGTTACGGGTCGTCAGAAGCCCGAAAGTCTGACAACCAGTCTTACCAAGGGGTATCGTATTACCCAGTTACTGGGTTGCGGAGGTCAGATAGGCAGTCGCTCCATGTAAAATACTGGTATTCAGCTGCATCCGGTTAGACTGGAAGCCGACCCGAAAATAGTTGAGAAAAAGCAGGCAGATTGATTGATGGTTGCATGGTGGTGGTATTTATAATAATATTTTTGAATGCCTCGTTTAATGGTTGCAAGTGAAGCGTGGGATCGTAGGTTCAATTCTCAAGTCGAGAAAACTGATTTTGAATTTTTCTAAACGAAGGTTCTGAGTAGCAGTCTGAAGTTTGGATTTATGCCAGGATATCTGTAAGAGCGTTAACACACTGGGACGCCATGGCAACGTAGCCATGGCTACCTCTGGCTACCTACCGTAGCCAAAGAGGTTGCCAAATAAGTAGCCAGTTAGGCTGATTTCACCTTACTGCAACTGCTCTCCGAAAAAAATCGACACCGCGGTAATCAACGCGTTGATGTCTTTTCCTCCACGGTGTCGGAAAATTGCGTTACAGTTCAGTGTCGTGAAATCAATGGTTTAGTCCCATCTCAAAAATGCCCAACGCGCCTAAAGAAGTTTTCACTTCAAAAAGTGGAACCCGATATTTCGTCGAGACTATGTGCCTTTTTAAACCTGAAGACTGAAGAAAGTCATGTACTGGTGGTGCTTCTATGAGAACTAAGTCTGTTTTCATTATCTACAGGCACTTGCGGTGTGATATTATGTAAATTATAGTAGACTATGTGTGTTTTATTTCAGTACCAGAAGTGCTATCTCTGAAGTTTTTAGTCAGGAAGATCATCTTCGAGTTGGTTTTCAACTCAAGGATGAACTGATCAGGTTATTTCTGTCGTAAGCTTCCAGTATTTAAAAAAAAAAGGACTTAAAGGTCAACAAACACCAAATAACCTATAAATTATAAAACGTTAATAATTTATTGACTTTTCCAATAAATCTGGATTTTTTACCAGTGGTAGACGCTTCCCCTGTCACTAGCTCGTCTTTTAATGGTGCTACACTCCAAGTCTCATAAATATTTATCTAGTTTTTGTATAATTAGTGATCGACAAAAAGTAAACATTGTTGTGTTCACAACAATGGCAGTTTGAAGACAGACTACTGTGCTGCCATCTATAATGAGCTTTCGTTTTTAACCTCATTGTTTGGATACGTAGCCGGTGACGTCGCCATGGCGTCCCAGTGTGTTAGCGCTGTAAATGCCTCACGCCTCCTATTACTGCCACTTCGAGAATCATCATCTGCCTAGGCTTTTCCTAACTATGTTGGTCGGCTTCTAGGCAAACCGAATGCAGCTGAATACTAGTATTTTACATGAAGCGACTGCCTATCTGACCTCCATAACCCAGTTAGTGGGTAACACGTTACCCCTTGATATGACTACCCATACGAGAATACAGTTGTGAAATAACACAATTATATAAGAGGGGAAATATTGAAGTGAAAACTTCTTTAGGCGCGTTGGGCATTTTTGAGATAGGACTAAACCAGCTTTTGATCATTAAAAAGACATCAACGCGTTGATGCCGCGGTCCGTGGAGTAAAAGACATCAACGCGTTGTTTACCGCGGAGCCGATTTTTTTTCAAGTTTTCACTTCTGTCGGCACTCCTGAAGTGCCACTGTTTTTTAACTGAACCTTTAAAAACTTATTGACCTTCAAATGATTGACACTTTTTGTATTACTTTATTTCTATTTTTTATAAGTACGCTGTACTGGTACAGCGTCTTAATATTTGTTTGCTGCACCGGTCGACGTCATTACGTCAGCGCCGGCTGTCGCTGAAAACTAGCGCTGGGGCTCTGTCTTGCATAGGGTAGCCGATTTGCGTGGATGTGACGCATCCTTCCACCAACCTTTCTCATTTTTATGTTTTAAGCTCTTTTTTGCGTCATTTTTACCGCAAATATACGTTTTATCTTTCTTTCTTTTCTTATATTAATGAACTTTTAGTGGTACTAATGATAAATAATTGAGACTTTTTTTTTACTTTCTGGTCTTTTCTCACACTTTGTCGCGGTAACTAAGTTAGTACTTCGGGTACTTCGACCAAATGGGTTAGGTTAGGTTGGAACTGTGAACAAACGCGCGCGAGCCGAGCGAGCGAAACGAGCGGTGCTGAGAAAGCGGGCAGCGAGCGCTACATACAACTTTGTTGCAGTTACTTGGCTATTTTGTACGAGTATTTTTAGAACCCCAAATAAGGAATTATTAGTGGTTCACAAAAAGAGTCGCAATCAATGAGTGTTTAATAATATTTTTAGGAGCTCAAAATGGGAATTATTTGTAGTTCGATTACATATATTCCGATTTAAAATGTCTATACCTACGTCTAAATTAAATGCTAACAGGGGTCAATAGTTGAAAAATATAACAACTTTTGAATGGCTCTGACAACCTTGAGAGCATAATGTTTCGATTCCACGGAATTGAAAAATAATAAGATCTTTTATAAGTAGTAAATGACATAACATCACGCCTAAATTTTCCGGAGGGGTAGGCAGTGGTAATCATATCAGTTTATTGCAAACAACTTGTACAGAGGTTGGAATAAGATTATAACTATTCTTTGATTTGATATTATTAAATTATTTTTTTCAGTATTATTAATTATAATTTCTTTATTTATATTATTTTTAATATAAGTTTCAAAATGCACCCTGTGAGGACACTGCAAAACAAAATTAAATTATTAAATTACAATACACTACATTTTGCATAATGTGTCAGTATGTGAAATTAATAGAATAGAATAATTATTGTTATTGTGTGTTATTGTTGGGGTGTGTTGGGGCCGAAATTTTACGCGCACTTATTTAAAGGCAAGGGTTAAATATTTAACGTGGATAGATCACAAAGTAGGACGCATCTGTGCGAAGCAGAGACTGGTCGTTTTTTTTTTCTTGTGACTAACCTGGTGTCACAGTTTTGGGCGGTGGCTACTGTTTATTTAAATCATATATTTTTTAACTAAAGTAATAATGTTAGGACTCACAGATAATACAAACAAAATAAAAACAAGATCGGAAAGACTTGTCCTTTTGTCGAAGTCGGCAAAAATAGAAAAAAAAAGACAACCAATTAAAAACATTGTAACTAAAATGCGTCATTATAAAAGATTTGAACAATCCTTTTAGTTGCCATAGACAAAACTCGACGGACATTTGACGACGGAAAAATGCAAAAGCCGCAATTTAGCAATTATAAAAATAGGTAAGTATTATTAGTATTGTAAACGTTAATAAAATTTATCGTTATTATAAATGTCAAACTTGATAGTTTATTTTATTATTTCTATTGACGTTATTTGGTGATGACTAAGTTAAGTGATTTATTATTTTAGATCTTTACAAATTAACAGTTTTTAGGTTTCCGTACGTACGGAATCCTTCAATAATCACTCGTGTAAAATGCAATAGAAGTGGATATATTTAGTAACCTTTTCCGCTTAGCTATTTCTAAAGAGTCTTAAAAAGACCCTGAAAGAAATCGACACGTGTTTTACCTCTCAACGAGGCATCCTCAGGATGACGATTGACTTGTCGCCAACTCAAACACGGCGTGTTGCCACACCAAGCACCGAGCGCAGACTATAATGGATGGTTTTATAATGGATTTCCGCAAGGTCATGCCTGAATCAATTAACTATCTAATCACTCGTGTGTCTGTTTGGCTGGCTGTCCGTCTGTCACAGCTAATTTGCTCCGAATGATTTATAACATTATATTATTACGTATATGTAGGTTTTTTTTAAAAACAGTCTTACCAAGGGGCATCGTCTTACCCAGTAACTGGGTTGTGGAGGTCAGATAGGCAGTCGCTCCTTGTAAAATACTGGTATACATCTGCATTCGGTTAGACTGGAAACCAACCGAAACATAGTTGGGAAAAGGCTAGGCAGATGAAGATGTAAGTTAAAATACTTCCTAAATCTGCATGTTTTATAATAATTAAATTATTGCAATTGCTTCTAATTTGCTTGCTAACCATTGTTGTTATTCGTATTTTCCTAAAGAGATAAATCTAGGTATTTCGATAACGGTTACAGATTTTTTTCTTAGTTTTGATTCAAATCAATTAGCATAATGATAGACTGCTGTGAACTCCTCTTTGTGAGAGGGAGTGGGTCGTAATCCACCACGCGGGCCCAGTGCGGGTTGGTGGATGTCACATGTCTTCGAATTTTTGGTTCTAGGACATGCCGGTTTCCTCACGACTTTTCTTTACCGTTTTGAGAGCAGTGGTGATGAAATAATTTACACAAAGTAAAGTACCTGCTTGGGTTCGGACGCAGAACCGGGCTAAGTCGCAGCCGTTACCACTGGGCCACCACTGCTCAAATCAATTGATTTTTATTAAATAAGATTCATGGATTTACCAACCCAGGTATTTTCCAATGATTAATGCGACATCTTATTCATAACATTCTTTAAAAAGATGACACATTGTCACATTATGACCTGTCAGTAATTAAATACTGTAGTTATTACCCTTATTTTGTTCAACACAGACTCGAACCCGGATACGTGTAGCCGTGGGCGAACCGCATAGCTACAGTCTGACTATTTTCTTAACGTCCCTCGGGCATCATCGCATTTCCGAATACAAACGGATACTAATTTCTATGTCCATCACTTATTAGATTTATCGTGTACCATAATTTGAATTCAGAACTAAATACTTTATTGTCGTTTTGTTTGGATTTCTGTGTGAACTATATAGACCTGTAAAACTATTTTCGTGCCTATATTAGCAGTTTTCCGCCCATTTTTAAAATATATTACATTAATTTAAAAGAGTATTAGCAACTCTATATACTTTCAAGTCGATTGAGAGCGACCGGTCTGCACTAAGTGCAAAGGACAACTGACAGAAATCCGACGACTGACGCAACACGAAGTTTGCTGAGGGACATTAAGAAAATAGTTATACTGTACATGGTTACAGTTTATATCGGCGGGATGTCTGAGAAATGATATGAGGAATTTAAATAAGAAATTAAAAAATTGCAGACCACATGATCCATAAAAAAAAACAGTGGCACTCTGGGAGTGCCGATAGAAGTGAAACCTAGAAAAAACAATCGGCACCGCGGTAATCAATGCGTTGATGTCTTTTACTCCACGCACAGAAGTTTTCATAAAAAAAAGTATATACAATTCAACCACCAACTAACTAATATAACTAACTAACGCTAACTAACTAATATTATAAACGCTAACTAATATTATAAATGCAAAAGTGAGTTGGGCATTTTTGAGATGGGACTAAATCACTGATTTCGCGACACCGTGATGACACCAGCATTTGACAAATTTCATCCAAAAGTGCAGTATTAACGCTTTCACGCTAAAATAGCTGAACGGATTTGGATGAAATTTGGCACATGGGTAGACCATGACCTGGATTAGGACATAGGAAACTTTTTATCCTCATATCCCTACGGGATCGAGACTTATGCTAATGTAAACGCGGGGCGCAGCTAGAACAATATAAAAGCTAGTCCATAAATTGGTCAATAATATCGACGAGAGCCGAGCAAACAGAAGAAAACAACCAGAAAAGTTCGTTAGCGTGAAAATGAATTACTAGCGTTGGTGGGCGATGCGATACGACGGACGACGGAGTGGGTCGGGCGAATAAGAAATTTCACGCTCACGAAATCGCGGGCAGAAGCTATTTTGTATCTTCATTTCGTGTGGTTAGTGACTAACCTGGTGTCGAAGTTTTAAAGCCGCCCATGGGCCTCCGACTTGACTTCACATGCCATCAAGAAATATCTCTCAGGTATGCCGTTTTCTCACGATGTTTTCCTTCACCGTTTTTGAAGCAAGTGATAATTATACAATACGCACATGAATCCGGAAAGTCAGAGGTGCTTGCCTTGGGTTCGAACTCGAGACCTATGACTTGGCAGTCTGAGAATCACTCCATTAGGCTATCACTGCTCTGGAGAAGGAGGAGAAGCTATAATAGTTTACTAGCATACTAGGTAGTAAATTATGCGGCCTACCCAAATGTCCGGTTTTTGGTTTTGTTCGTCGAGTCGTTGAGCTCCTTTAGTTCTGAGTTGAGCTACACGATTACTTACTGACAAATGCTTGCACTGACTGGACGTCCAGTCAAATCTGTGTGGTTCTTTCCTCAAAAGACCATTTCAGACACTAATCTACATGGTCCTCATATGATCGGACCAAGATTATGTCTGGACTTTAAAAGAGAATGTGACCTCTGAGTTTGTTTCGGACGCGTAGAAGTGTTCCTTACAAAAATAAAATCATTTCATTTCATTTCATGATTTCGTTTCTTTGTCCGAACTCTCCGAACTCTCAGCAGTCGCGCTTTCAACCACTCGACCAACGAGGAAGCTACGAAAGAAGAGGACGGTCACCCATCTTTAAAATAACCGCGGCATCAGTAGCTTAACCTCGAATTAATCGATTAGTTTTTAGCCTTAGAGAAAGTCACATTAAAAACTTAGTATGAGGTCTAAGGTCAAAGTCACATAACGTTTGAACTAAAGACCTAAATTCTTTGGTTATGTAATCGTTATTATGCACACATTTTTCATCTCAAAAAAACCGGCCATGTGCGACCCGGACTCGCACACGAAGCGTTCCGTACCGTATTAAGAACGAGCATAAAATGCCGAAGAAAACACGTTTCTTGTACCTCCTGATTTAATTTATTTTTTATTATTTGTTGTTATAGCGGCAATAGAAATACTCACTCTGAAAATTTCAACTGTCTACCTATTACGGTTCATGAGATATAGTCCACTGACAGACAGACGGACGCACAGTGGTGGCTAATAAGGTTCCGTTTGGTATCCTTTGGGTACGGAATCCTAAAAAACTGGCCAATTGCGTATCGGCCTGCGCACAATGAAGGGTTCCGTAGTTAAGATGAATTTATTTATCCCAAGAACTTACGTAGTTGAAAAAACATGTTCTCCCATACATTCCAACTGCAAATGTAAGTTTGTACGCACAATATTGAGAGATTTACCATATCATTTTAAGATCATAGACTTCTTATAGGTTTAACTGTAATCTATGAGCATATTGGCTGTGACAGACGGACAGACGGACTGACAGACAGACACACAAGTGATTATATAAGGGTTCCGATTTTTCCTTTTGAGGTACGGAACCCTAAAAACAGGCCAGCAGTGCCGAAAGTTGTTATGCTTCTCTCGTATTCCACGAGGGGCTAGTGGCTAAGTTATAACAGCCGCACGGGTCGATAACCAAGGTTAAGCAACACATGCCGAGGTCAGTATATGGATGGGTGACCATCCATTACATACCGAGACCCCTCCGTATTTTGGAAAGCACGCAAAATCTTTGGTCCCGGCGTTACGGGTAGTCATCATTCCCGAAAATCTGTCAAGCAATGTTACCTAGGGGTGTTGTGTTACTCAGTAACTGGGTTGTGGAGGTCAGATTAGCAGACATTCCATGTAAATACTCAAATCAAATCAAATCTTTTTATTGTGAACTAACATCTGTCTGTATAACCCATAAACTATGCCAGGTTATGGGTTATACAGACAGATGTTAGTTAAATTACAGTCCCATTATGTCCTGCCTAATAGGCATGCAATAATTATGTCAACATGCAGTATAGAACAATTCTTAGGTATCACTTATAAAGAAATCTTACAAAATAACAGTTGTATGGTGACAAATTATAGTAGTCACTAATTATTGAGAAAATGTTGGATCGTATAGTAAGCTTTGTCAATACTGCACCCATAATAAAATTATGCTTCAAACTGGTAGTATTTCCCTGGTCGAGATCCTTTGCAAAGAGCGCTTCATCTACATATTTTGGTTGATACTAAATACCTACTAAAAGTTGAAAGTTCAATCCGCTGTTATGATATGTAGGTATATGTAGGTAGACACAAGTCTCACCGGCAATGATTAGCGCGTCGAGCTAGAAACTAGAAAATAGTTGCCGAGGAGCGAGCAGCGAGTAGGCAGTTCGGATAGTTTCGTCACTGGGCTACGAGTGAGTAGAATGACTGCCGGATCACTTACTGGAATGCATTTGAGAACAGTGGTGGTTGTAGGTCGTAGGTTCGAACCCAGACAGGCGTTTTACTTTGTGTAAATTATTTCATCACCACTGCTCTCAAAACGGTGAAGGAAAACATCGTGAGGAAACTGGCAGAGCACGGACAACGAAAAATAACAAAAAAAAATGTTTGATGATTTTTTTTTGAGATCAAAATTCAAAATATTTTATTTCACATAAACCTACAAGGGCACTTATGAAACGTCAGAAGCTAGGTGCACGGTTTTAATTGGTCGCTTCCTATAGAAAAGAGCCGGCAAGAAACTCCACAGTTACTCTTTTAAAAATAATTGGCTTTTACAATACTTTTAAATAACAGTGTTACTAGGTATGAGAGGACAGTGTAGGTCTTTGAATAAGTACCAGGTACTTAACAAAATAGAAAATGGTCAACAGATCTACAGTCTACTAAGCCTACAGCGTTCTTACATTCACAAAATAGAAAATAATCTATACAAAAGATAAATAAATTAATAAAAATAAAAACCTATTTTAATTAAACACAATGAATGCTTTTACAACTGTAATAAATCTGAATAATTATCATGTCTACAAAAGCCACTAATAAAGAGTTAAAATGAAATCGTAGGTATGTAATGTCAAATAATAGGATGAATATGTCAAGGACGATTGTAAAAAAATCAAATTAAAATAAACATGTTAATTTGGGAGCAGTTTATAGACTCTTACACAATTATGCCGTTGATGAGGGTACCAGGGAAGCCACATGTGCAGAAGGAATTATTGGCAAACTTCCTTGTTTTCAACGTAGTCTTTAATTTTATAATATGCTTTCTTGATAAGGACAAGTTTGATGTGGGTTTTGAACTTCCCATCGCTAAGTTCTGTAACAGATTTTGGCAACTTGTTATAAAAGCGGATACTGTTTATATAAGAAATGACTTGCTTGTTTTAGGTAATCTAAATTTGGGTATCACAATTTCATGTCTACTACGTGTATTTATATTATGGAAATCGCTTGTCTCTTTTGCAAAATGAAAATTGAATCTACGTCATTTGCCGATCCACAGCAAAATGACGTATGACTATGGAAACAAGGAAAGTATACTAACCTAGCTGTGGCTATATCAGTCAACTGCCTTATTTTTCTTACTGGATATGCAGCTGAACTTAATCTACCTGAAATAGTTCTGTGGGCGCCCCATTGCAATTTTGAATCTAAAGTAATTCCTAAGAATATATTTTCCGTTATTGCATCTAGTTTTTTGCCATCAAGTTTTAAGTTTAGACCTACTTGAGGTACATTTGGTAATGAGAACCTAATACATTTCGTTTTGTTCACATTAAGTAACAGATTATTAGCTGCGAACCATTTTGATAGAACAGCCAGACTATCGTTGACATGTAAGACATCTGTATCTTTCCTGTCTTTTTTAGAAATAAGAGAAGTATCGTCAGCAAATAGAATTATATCCGATAAGTTAGCCATCATGTAAGGAAGATGATTTATATAAACTAGAAATAAGATCAACGACCGGTTTAGTTTAGTTACTTCAAAATATCAGTTTTAATTTTTTGTGTAAACTTCACAGAATTGATGGGTCGATATCTAAACGCGCTAAAAAAAAACAAAAAAATTGTCAACTCATACTTCAAGTAACTAACGACCAGCGATGGTTGAACCCCCAAAAAGAAAAATCATCAAATAATTTTGTGTTTTTTTATTATTTTTAATATCGAAAACCATCACGTCTGACAAAGTTTTGCTAGCTAATTTGACTCTGTATTGTACGTTTGTTGAATGAGATAACCGGCTTCCAAAAAAAAAACTCTATTAATGAACATATTTTTTTAGCCACTGGCTTCCGAAATTAAAGCTATATTTCACTTTGTAGTGTTTTTTTTTTAAGCTTAATGTCTTTTTTTTTGTACAAAAAATTATGTTGTTCACTTTTTAGTTGTGGTCCCTACTACCCGCGCAAGCTTCCTCTAGCAAATGAAAAAGAATTTTCAAAATCGGTCCACAATTGAGGAAAATATCGAGGGAATAAATAAAAATAATAATAACATACGATCGAACATAAAACCTCCTCCTTTTTGGAAGTCGGTAAAAAATGTCGATAGCTAGTCACTTCCTCGTCGGTGATAGGACAAGTGCCTAACTATAGCTCAATAAAACATTGAAGTTAAGAACAGAGACATATTTATGTTTTTTTTTTTTTTGCACACCCATCTTTTTTAAACCGGATTGGCGACTGTTTACCGAGACGGATGCAATTGGCCTTTGACCCTATATAAAACATTAATTTTGAATATTTTTATTTTACATTAAAATTCCACGTTGGAGGTGACATGAGGTCATAAGTTCCATTCCCTGGTCTGGCAGTGTTATTGGTTTTTGTCATCAGGAATTTCTCAGTGGCAGCCCGGAGTCTGGCTTGCCCTTTATTACATGGGACTTAAATATAACTGGCAAAATTTGGGTGTGGGTGGTTGAGGATGCAACTGAATACCAGTAATTCAGATGGAACGACTGCCGATCTGACCTCTATAACCCAGTTACTGGGTTACACGATTGGGGTTACGGTTTACTATTCCCAACTCAAACTCAAAGCATTTATTTCAAATAAACTAATTACAGGCACTTTTGAATTGTCAAGGGGTCGGTCAGTCAGAAAGATGAAGCTAGTTGCCCATTCCAAAGCGTAGTAGGTTCCTATCCCTCCGATCGTGTCGTGCCGTGACTGCCATCCCATCGGACTATGAGAGTGAGGGAAGAGAGTGCACCTGTGTCGCGCACAAACTGTCTTGTGCACTATAATATCAACCGCCCCGAAGATGAGATTCATCACCATTCGCTTCGCTGAGATTTGTCGCCATTGCTGAAATTCTGTCTGGAGGACTATTCGATTCCTATGAAGAAGAACGGGCAAGAAATTCCACGGACACTCACACTAGACACCTAGAAACGGTAATAGCATGCATTAGATGATGATTTCACAACCAAAGCACCTCAAATCTATTGAATAATAATAAATAATACTGAATTAATGAGGTGATTTCTAGTCAACACGACATAAAACTATTTAATGGTTAATGCGTCATTTTTAGTAATAAAAGAGTCAAATAAAAAAAAAGTAATTAGCTACGGATACGGAACTCCGTGAACGAATACAACGATGGATTCGTGAAAACTGTCCATATACGGTTGGGTCTAAGATCTTCAAGACCCATGGTACAAATAAAACCAAAAAGCTCTCTGATCCTATTATACAGCTCATGCAGATGATCCTGCAGTATACAGACGATACGCTCAAGTTCTGGCAGCTCAATAAACGAATCTCTAAGTTCTTGAAAAGCGACCTTCGCCGCTTTAGTGCAGACGAAGATCTTTGGAAGAGATCTGTCTAATTTGGCAGAGCCAGTTTACAAAACTGAAGACCGATGATGGAAGGATCGTATCTACCAAACCTAAGCTGTTGAGAGAGATTGAGAGGTGCTATGGACAGATATATATGTTAACAAGTAACCCCGTTACGAATCTGGCAAACGACCCAAGAGCTAGATTCACCCGACATTTCACCGAAGACATATTGGACGTCAGCTCGTACAAAATTAGGATGGCTCTGAACTAGCTCAAAAACAATAAGGCTGTGATGACGGAATTACGGCCGAACTTCTAAAGACCGGTGGGAAACCCGGCCCTCCAGACGCTGTTTGATTCCGTCATACTCGTGGGCAAAACGCATAGCAACCGACATAGCCCGAATAATTGCCAAACTTAAGTGGCTGTGGGCGAGGCACATTGCTCGCAGAACGGCTATCTCGATGGGGCCGAAAAGTTCTGGAGTGGCGACCGAGTTAAGGAACCCCAACCTACCAATATTAGCTTTGTCAGACAATAAGTATTTACTAGATTATTATTTCCCAATTTCCCCACTGCGCGATCAGCATTTATAATTATCTAGAACATGCGTCAATCTGATCACGCTGTGCATGTACTACGTTAGCAATTAAGTTAGTATATAAGATCAATATTTTGTTAGATTTAATTAATTACTGTTTCGCTGTAACTCTGTCGGAATAAAGTTATTTTTAAATACTTCCGTTGTCGCTTACTTAATTGGCGCAGCCGGTAGGATCTCTGTAGTCAGTTTGCCGTGTATACAATTCTACGTGGAGTAGCCGACGTCCGTGTCTACGGTTTAGCAGAGATCGCCGAACAAATAAATTCATTAAGAAGCCACTTCGAGTTACGGAAGAGGACCAGCCACAGCAGTAATTCAGGGAGCATGGAGCTAGCTGCGGAATTGTGAGTAAATCTTTTTCACCTTCCTCTCAGCTCTTCCATCTATATCCCAACCTTGTAATAGTCTATGTGTTTGTGTATTATTAGGGATTGGACAACGCCGTGATAATATTTGCATATATTTTAATTGTACTAATATTTTAGAGTAGTGATAGTTTAGTAGCACATTAGTGTGATTTTTTTTTCTCCGCGTTTGTTTCTTTCATAACTTTTCACAATGGAAAACGTAACCCGTGTCCCACAGGAATTGGTTAACATCATACCAATATTCAGCGACGACACTAGAATGTTGCCTTTATTTATAAAAAAATGTGAATACATTTTGTCTACGTTCTTAGGAACCGCAGCCCAAAATGAATATTTATTTCATGTAGTAACAAGTAGGTTATCAGGCGAAGCAGCCAGTTTGGTAGGCGAAAGAGAAGCTATAGGTACGTGGGACGAGCTGAAGAAGTTGTTAAACCAACACTTCGGTGATCCACGCACAGAGGATTGTTTAGCAATGGAGTTAGAATCGTGTAGAATAAATAAGGGTGAAAGTTATTTAGATTTTTGCCATAGAATACAGCGGATGAGAAGTGTTTTATTTGCTAAAATATCAGAAACTATCATTGATGAATCTCTACGTAAGGCAAAGCAAATCATTTATAGTAACAGAGCAATGAATGCTTTCTTGTTTAATTTACCGCCATTTTTAGTTAGATTAGTTCGTTTGCGCGACGTCACAACGTTAGAGGATGCATTAAAAATAGTTTTAGAAGAACAAAACTTCCAGGCAGTCTATGAGTCGAAAACAAACGACAGACGTAATTTTAGCAGAAATAACAGACCCAATTTGCCTAATAACCAAAATGCAATTGAATCTAATAATCAAAAGAAAGATTCACATAGCATATCAAGTACACATGTACCGAATAGTGCTACAAACAGCACATCTACACCGAACAATTCGCATCAGCCCAGACATTATAAACAACATAATAATATTCAAAGAAATCAAGACAATTTTAATCGTACAAACAACAATAATGCGTCACCGCAGTCAAGTAGGTCATTTGTTCCGATTGCACAACCGAACCAACAGTTCGCGGCACATGCACCGAGCACGCCGTCTTTTGCAGCGCAAGCATCTACGTCGGGTGCGAATACTGATGTCACCATGCGTACTGCAAGTTCGCGACGTGTTAATTACATAAATAATTCTAATAATAATGAACAGAGTTCAAGTTATTCGTACAATGAGTGCCAAGAATTTTCTCCTGAAGAACCCGGGGCGGGAAATTTTTGCATAACGGCCTCTACCCTAGAGAACGAATAAAAATAAATTGTAATAAACGCTTAAATTTACCACATATAGTTATACCAGAATTAAAGGCAGTTTTTATGATAGATACGGGGAGTGTTAGATCGTTTATAAGCCCGTATATAGCGAATAAATATTTTAAAAATTATTTACAGTATGAACCCTTCGAAGTTGTTAGCACTCACGCATCGAGTGTTCATGGTGAAACGGCTATTATTCCATTACCGGTTACCTTTGGAAGTCAAGAGTTCCATAAGTTTTATGTCTATAGTGTCGACGATAGGTATGATGGGTTAATAGGTAGCAATTTGCTGAAGCAATTACAGGCAAAGATTAATATGGAAAATCAGATATTACATTTAAAAAATACTGATATTCCTATCATATATTCACCGCCTATGAGAGAGATATATAATCTACCATCTCGTAGTGAACTTAGAGTAAGACTCCCAGTCAACTTACTGAACGGGGAAGCTGTGTTAGATTTTAAGCAATTTACGGAAGGGATTCGAATGCCCGCCGCATTAGTTACGTGTATTGAAGGCTATGCAACAACTGTTATTCAGAATTATAGCCATGAAAATAGAAAATTAGTAGTTACGGGACCTTTTCAAGTGGAACCATACATACAGGACCCATCTGTTAGTGTTAATTTCATAGATAATAATATAGAAGTGGACAGCTTGCTAACAAAAAATTTAGACAAATTACAGTTAGATCATATGAATTCAGAAGAACGAACGGTTATTGAGGGACTTTGTAAAGAATACAAAGATATATTTTATTGTGAAAATATTCCGTTAACCTTCACAAATCAGGTTAAACATAGAATAAGAACAAAAAATGAAGACCCAATAAACATTAAGGCACATAGATTGCCACCTATTCAAACAAAAGAGATCAGTAGTCAAGTCGAGAAAATGTTAAGGGATAACATTATCCAGGAATCTCATTCCCCCTGGAGTGCTCCCGTACATTTAGTGCCGAAAAAATTAGACGCGTCAGGCCAACAAAAATGGAGGATGGTAGTTGACTATAGACGGCTCAATGAAATCACAATTGATGATAAATACCCTTTGCCCAACATTAACGATTTATTTGACATGCTAGGTAATAGTACATACTTTACAACTCTCGACTTAGCTAGCGGGTACCATCAATTAGAGGTTCAGGAGAAAGATAGAGCTAAAACTGCGTTTAGCACACCTTCAGGTCATTATGAATTTAACAGAATGCCGTTTGGGTTAAAGACCGCACCCGCAACTTTTCAGCGAGCGATGGATAACGTCTTACGAGGCCTTCAAGGCTTACATTGCTTAATATATCTCGATGACGTCATTATTTTTTCTAAAAGCTTGCCTGAACATGTAGAAAAACTTAGAGCAGTTTTTGACCGCTTCCGTCAAACAAATTTAAAAGTTCAATTAGATAAGTCTCATTTTCTTAGAAAGGAAGTACTCTACCTAGGGCATACTATTACAAGTGAAGGTTTGAAACCAAATAATGATAAAATAGACGCTATTCTTAGGTATCCTATACCGGAAACGGTTACACAGATTAAAAGCTTTTTAGGACTAATCGGTTATTATAGGAAATTTATCAAAGATTTTGCCAAAATAACTAGACCATTAACAGCTTGTTTAAAGAAAGGTCGCAAAATTGTAATTAATGGGGAATATAAAGAATGTTTTGAGACATGTAAAAAGCTTTTAACAAATGCACCTTTGTTACAATTTCCTGACTTTAGTAAAACTTTTATTTTAACCACGGATGCATCCAATTTTGCGATCGGGGCTGTATTGTCACAAGGAACGATAGGCTCAGATAAGCCTGTAGCCTATGCTAGTAGAACCTTGAGCGACACAGAAGTAAAATATAGCACTATCGAGAAGGAACTTTTAGCCATAATATGGGCAGTTAAGCACTTTCGACCGTATTTGTATGGTCAAAGTCAAAGTCAAAGTCAAAACATTTATTTCAAATAGGCCCATGTATGGCACTTTTGAACGTCAAAATTTACAGAATAATATAATTGATCTAGTCGCCCCTTCCAAAAGGTAGTTTTCGTATGGAGAAGAATGGGCAAGAAACTCCACCGTTACTCTTTTAAAATGTTTACAATAGTTTGTATTAGTACGTACATTACTTAAATAATTATATGTGAAGACGATGCACCTAGAATAAAATTACTATGCCACAATAGGTAAAAAGAATTAAAAATGAAGCAACGACAGATAATTTAATTATATGATAGATACATGGTGCTCACATATTTACAAACATAGTAAAAGTAGACGATTTTCCTAATGTTTTTAAAATTAATAAGTCGGTGTGTGAGGAAGTAATCACAGAATGTAAAATCAATGTCATATAATACAAAATTATAAATTTAACAATTAAATTAGCAACCTGTTTGATTTTGTCTTGTTTCTAAATTGTCCTATGGAGCAGGACCAGCATGTTTCCAAGCACTCTTATCTTGGATATAATCCTCTAATTTGTAATATGCTTGTTTACAAAGTGTACTTTTAATCTGAGTTTTAAATTTTCTTTCATTTAATTGCAATATGTCACAAGGTATTTTGTTGTAACATTTAACACAGTACCCCATAAAAGATGTATGTACTTTAGATAATCTGAAAAATGGTTGATCTAGTTTATCTTTATTTCTAGTATTAAAATTATGTCTATCACTTATTTTATTAAAAAGATGTGGATTTTTCCTTACATACATAATATTTTCATAAATGAATTGGCAAGGTACCGTCATAATATTAATCCTTTTAAATAGTTTCCTGAGAGATTCGCGGCGACGTAGATTATAAATGGCTCTGACAGCTCTCTTTTGTAAAATAAAGATGGATTCAATGTCAGCAGCCCGACCCCACAGTAAAATGCCATACGACATAATGCTGTGGAAGTAGCTAAAATAGACCAATCGCGCGGTTTCTACATCTGTTAACTGTCTTATCTTTCTAACAGCATAAGCGGCCGAGCTTAGCCGCCCCGCAAGAGATGTTATATGAGGTCCCCATTGTAATTTCCCCATGGTAATAAGTTTACCATATTTACAGACCATAGACCATTAGCTTGGCTGTATTCATTGAAAGAGCCCAATAGTAAACTCACGCGATGGCGGTTAAGGTTAGAAGAATACGATTTCGAAATAAAATATAAGAAAGGCCCTCAAAACACGAATGCAGATGCTTTATCTAGGATTAAGATTAATGCAATTGACGACGATTTAGATTCAATATTCGTAAATATAGGAGATAGGCAGGAACGTATACAAAAAATTATAGAAAACGAATTGCAAGACCTCGAAACTCCAATAGAAACGATAGAACTTTCGGATTCTGATGATGGGGTCACTGCCAACTCAGTTTCAAATAGAGAACACGAAGGCATTCCTAGTTTAAACGAAGCTATCGATACTAAACCAAAACAGATTTTAATTCATTCATGGTTTAAAAATAAATTAGACGTAAAAGATATTTCAAATAATAAACAAAAAATTCTCGAAGTTCACTTACCGACAAATAACGATATATTAGTTAAAGACTTTTTGAAAGAGTATATTGATCCAAAACATAAGTACTTTATATACTTCGAACACACATCTTTTAGAAAAACTTTTTCAAACATGGTAATTAAGTTATTTAAAAAGGATTCAGTTAAGTTAACCGAGTGTACAGAAAGAGTTATAAATTTGACAGGATCTGAAGAAGATCAAAAAGAAGTTATTTTAAAATACCACGACGGGAAAACATGCCATAGAGGTATTAAAGAAACTTTAACCAAACTTAAAAGACATTATTGGTGGGCAAACATGAAAGAGACAGTCACGGCAATCATAAATGCTTGCGAAACATGTAAACGCATGAAATATGATAGAAAGCCGATTAAACCCCACATTCAGTTAACACAAACCCAGGATGCCCCTTTTCAGGAAGCTTTTATGGATTTATTATATATTGAAGGGAAATATTATTTAACTATAGTGGATGCATTTAGTAAGATAGCACAAGCCATAGAGGTACCGAATAGGAGTACACCAGAGATAGTTAGGGCATTGATTAAATATTTCAGCATGTATGGTCTGCCTAGGAAAATTAGTTGCGATTCCGGTACAGAATTCAACAATACTTTGATTAAAGAAATGTTAAGCTTTTACAAAATTGAACTTCATATTGGGACGCCAAATAATCCCAGTTCAATGGCAATAGTAGAAAGGTTTCATTCTACCATTATTGAGATTTATCGTATAGCAAAATACGATAAAAGCGATTTAGATGCAGCATCAGTTATGACTTATGCCATCATGGCTTATAACAACACCATACATTCAGCAACAGATTTTACGCCTTTTGAACTAGTATTTGGCCACACTTATTCCGATAATGTATTTAACGTGGATAGAGAGAAGAACTTAACTCAGAAATTATTGTTAGATCATAGAAAACGCCTTAAAATACTCTATGAATTCATAACAGAAAAATTAGAATCAGATAAAATTAAAATAATTAATGAAAAAGGTGGCGAAACGACACCGGTACTCGAACCAGACGATAATATTTACATGAAAGACACTAGGACTAGAAAAGCTAAAGAAAAACCTCGATATGAAAAAGCGAAAGTAATAGGTGAAGTTGAAAGAAATATAGTCCCAGTAGAAGTAAAGAAAAGGAAAACTAGAGTAGCCTTAAAAAATGTAAAACGTCCTCCACAGATCGTGCCTGGTACTTCTGGTACTAGTGGTGCCAACACTCACGCTGGACCTCCAAAACCTCGGTCAGAATCCGGGGATAGCAGCGATAAAGCGGGGAGTAGCAGTGAAGAGGAATAGTTATTGGACAATATACAAAAGTGTAGATTTAGAATCATTACACTTACAAATAGATAATAATATTCGGGATTTTATTAACTTGAAAATTAAAATTAAGGAAAATAGTCTTAGTAACGAAACTATAGGAATAGAAAGCCAAATAGAATATCTTATTAAACTAACTAAGGATAGATTCTTTCAAATCTTACCTTTCCATTATAGAAATAAAAGAGCTCTGTTTAATCCATTAGGCTCACTTGTAAAAGCTATCACAGGAAATTTAGATGAAGACGATGCAATTAAATATGATAGAGAAATCCAAATGATACAGAACAAAGAGCATGTGGTCGAACGTAAAGTATCATCAATGCAAAAAGCTTTTGATAAATTAGTAAATGACTCTGAAATAATAAATTCAAATATTAAAAACTTGGGTTTACATACCAATGAAATGGAAAAATTAGTTGAACATGAGTTCAGGTTTAACAAACTTTTCCAAATATTAAATACTATGTATCAAATTTTAAATAACTTTCGGACCTGTTACGAAAACATACAAGAGATTGAAACGGCAATAGCCTTTAGCAAACTGAATACATTGCACCAATCCATTATAAATAGTACAGAATTATATAATACGTTAGAAGTCATTGCTAAACATGCTAGAACAATATACCCAGTAAGCAAACATAATTTAATAAAATTAGAACGTAATATCATACTTAAATCATATATAAATAACAACAAGTTAGTTTTTGTTTTAGAAGTTCCCCTAATAAATAACGAAACATATAATTATTACAAGGTTATACCCATCCCTATATTCCATTCTCCAAATACCTTTACAATAATACCCAAATATCCTTGGTGAATAGATTGAAATACATGCCCGTGGTAAGCCCATGTACTGAGATTGAAAATGGAAAATTTCTTTGCGCTGAAACTAATTTAGCCCAGTTTCCAACCGAGACCTGCATTGAACAAATAATGCTGATGAAGAACAACTACAAAAACTGCATACAGAACCATATTGAAATAGAAAAAACTAAGATACAGAAAATAACCGACAACCAATGGTTGGTTTACTCAGAGGAAAATCTCATCATCACCGAGAATTGCAATACAGAAATCCTGAAGTACACTATTCTTGGGACCTACATCGTGACACCTGGCCAACAATGCGAGACACAAATAGGCGAAGTCATCGTTGCCGCCACCACAAACACTACAGTTTCCAGTCTCCAGCTGCCATTGATTCAGATGCCAGACCTACAACAGGACATTCAGAGAAGATCAAAGAAAGTGGATTTAAGAAATGTGGACTTCAGTGATGTGAAAGAAGTGTTACAAAGTGCAAAATTTAGTGAAATAGACGATACGACACAAACAGTGACAATAGAAATTAGTATATGGACCATCTTAGAGTATGTGGTTATTGTAATAGCAATAGTTATCTTTATAATGTATAAATTTCAGTTCATAAACTTTTGTAGAAATTCTCCGAAACCGTCTGCGACACCTTCGGATAATTTCTCTCTTAGGGAGGGAGGAGTTAAGGAACCCCAACCTACCAATATTAGCTTTGTCAGACAATAAGTATTTACTAGATTATTATTTCCCAATTTCCCCACTGCGCGATCAGCATTTATAATTATCTAGAACATGCGTCAATCTGATCACGCTGTGCATGTACTACGTTAGCAATTAAGTTAGTATATAAGATCAATATTTTGTTAGATTTAATTAATTACTGTTTCGCTGTAACTCTGTCGGAATAAAGTTATTTTTAAATACTTCCGTTGTCGCTTACTTAATTACCGCGTACCAGAAGACGTAGCGTTGGAAGGCCCCCCATAAGGTGGGTCGATGATCTGGAAACGGCCGCAGGAATCCGTTGGATGCGGGAAGCCAGAATCGATCGAAGTGGCGGTGCTTGGGGAGGCCTATGTCCATCAGTGGACGTCTTTCGGCTGAATGATGATGTCGATGATAATGTTTCGCCATTGACTGGCATAGGGAATGATTCAACATGATTTTAAATGAAACATTAATTTGCTAAAAAAAATCTAAGATGTCTAAATAACACTGGTTTTTGAAATCATACTCTCTCGACACAAAATTAATATAGTTAATAAATTAATATATATAGTGTAAAGGGTCGTGTTACCCAATAACTGTGGAGGTCAGATCGACAGTCGCTCCATGTTAAATGCTGGTATTCAGCTGCATCCGATTAAACTGGAAGCCGACCCTAACATAGTTGGAAAAAGGCAGGCAGATTAATTCAGTGTAAAGGATATCTTACAAGTAAATAAATACAACGAGTTGCCCTTTAATAAGAAACATGAATTATTCAAATAATGTCCATCTTTGATGGCATGTATTTGTCATCGTTTTTAGTACTACAACCTTCTCAGTAGGGTTTTCCAAGATGATAGGATCCGCTTTCATTGAAGGATTTTAATGATTTGTTCATTCTTTGATAAATGATTTTATTTCTTCATGTAGATTTGTACAGACACTTGTGCACGTCAATCATATTTTAAATACTAATAAAATTAGATAAGTTTGGCGTTTCCTATCTGACTAATCTGAGAGGAAAGGCCGAAACAAACTCAGAGGTCACGGTCTCTTTTAAAGTCCAGACATAATCTTGTTCAGATCATGTGAAGACCATGTAAATTTGTGTCTGGAATATAGGTAAGATGTAGGTGTCTTTAGTATTATTCTCTCGCTAGCCGCGGTCGTTCCGTGGAAGGGTGACCATCCATTAAATAACGAGACTCCTCTGTGCCTCGAAAAGCACGTTAAGCTGTTGGTACCGGTTGTCATTCATAGTTCTTTGACAGTCGTTACGAGTAGTCAGACGCCCGAAAGTCTGACAATCAGTCTTACCAAGAAGTACCGTGTCGTTCCATGCAAAATAGGTACTGGTATTCAGCTGCATCCGGTTAAACTGGAAAATGAGCACAACATGGTTGCGGCAAATTATGATAAAGATGAGTTTTTCAACTAATTATAATCACCACAACGTTTGCCGAGAACTGATCTTAATCTGTACCAGCTTGACCGGTTTTCCACTTACCCTAGTCACCAATCTATTCATCAAGTTTCGTGATTACCGAAATTCCATTTACCGATTAATAGTATATCTTAAGGGCGTTTGTCCACCGTAGCCGGCACTGGGACGTCACTGAGAAACGAGAGTATTTGAACAGAACGTGACGTCCCGGTGTCAGCGATTGTTTTTCCACTGCGACCGAACTTGGCGGTTCAGTATGTTATGATTATGATAGACACAACAAAAGCCGGGCGAACGACGCCACGCGCCGGTGCGATACGGTAGTGTGTGGACAAGAACAAACGTGTTTTGTATTGCCGGCACATCGGCCCGTCACAAACTCGGGCTGAGTTCTAGCGGTCGCAACTACTCAAAACTTTGACGGCCGGGATGATGGTGCTCGGGTAACAGGTGCTATGTCTGCGTGTCATAAGTAAATGATATGCGTATCGCTACTTCGGTGCCGCCTTCTCAATTCAGAAATACACTTGCACTCACTAATATACCTACCTACCTTTTATATAAATTGTTAACGGAACGAAGGTGCCTGGATCTTACAACACAGGGAATTCTAGTATGAGGTCTACGAATTCAATCCTCTTGAATGTAAATTTATCGAAATAAATTTATCGAAATAAATTTATTCTTTTCTTATGCATATCTCGTTCTTGGTGACGTTCGGTGACGGCTGCGGTGGACAAATGCATAAAGCGTGTTTGTAAGTCTAGCCATTTTTATAGGCTGTTAAGGTCACTTAATAGACTAGTTTAATAATCATGTTTTAACGATTTTTAGTTACAATATTTCACTATTAGCACAGTATAATAAAGTAACAGTATTATGTCTCGGCAGTGACCTCGAAATAATTACCTACGGCCGCTCGTTAGATAAGCCTGCCATGTCCGTGCGTAACTGCCGCGCAATCGAGACTGTTTCGTACCTACCTGATAATTCTGCCAGTTCTCAGTAAGGTGTTTGAAAAGTTGATGATCCATTAAATCTTACGTTACTTTTACAAAAATTCCATCTTTCATGAACAACAGTATAGTTTCACCAAAGGGTACCACTGGACGTGTCACCTTAATAAAGATCATTTTTAATGCCTGGGAAGAAGCACAAGATGCCATTGGGATCTTTTGCAACCTCTCAAAGGCATTTGATTGTGTAGACCATAAGACACTTCTGCTGAAACTAGAGCAATATGGGATTAGGAATACAGCTCTTGATTTACTAAGATCATACCTGAAAGATAGAAATATTCAAGTAAACTGCATAAACTCATTAGGGTCTGAAATGGCAATGGGCGTTCCTCTAGGGTCGATATTGGGTCCATTTCTCTTTTTAATTTACATTAATGATTTATCCCAATTACTTCAAAATCAACCGAAGATGGTGATATTTGCAGCTGACACATCATTGATCTTTAAAATAAACCGACGGTCACACAATCTTGACGACGTGAATAGCTCTAATCTTCAAGTCCAAGATTGGTTTTGCTGTAAATAATTCGGTACAAAATAAAATAAAAAAAAACGCATTTGATTTAAATTACCTAATGTTAGGAGTAGCGAATGTGACATTATATTAAATGGAGAACAACTGGAATTTATTAATCAAACGGTTTTCCTAGGAATCACGCCAGTCGAGAAAGTACAATGAATGGGGATCTCATATAACATCTCTTGCGGGGCGGTTAAGCTCGGCCGCTATGCTGTTAGAAAGATAAGACAGTTAACAGATGTAGAAACCACGCGATTGGTCTATTGTAGCTACTTCCACAGCATTATGTTGATGTTGTTTTATTCTGATTTGTTGCTTCTGTTTCATTTGCTTGTACCACTGTATACAATTGTTAGTGAACCAAATAAAATAAATAAATTATGTCGTATGGCATTTTACTGTGGGATCGTCGGGGTACTGACATTGAATCCATTTTTATTTTGCAAAAGAGAGCTGTCAAAGCCATTTATAATCTACGTTGCCGCGAATCTCTCAAAAAACTATTTAAAAAGATTAATGTTATGACGTTGCCAATTCATTTATGAAAATATTATATATGTAAGAAAAAATTTACATCTTTTTAATAAATTAAGTGATAGACATAATTTTAATACTAGAATTAAAGATAAGGGTACTGTGTTAAATGTTACAACAAAATACCTTGTGATATATTGCAATTAAATGAAAGAAAATTTAAAAGGCATATTAAAAGTACACTTTGTAAACAAGCATATTACAAAATAGAGGATTATATCCAAGATAAGAATGCTTGGAAACATGCTGGTCCTGCTCCATAGGATAATCTAGAATCAAGACAAAATCAAACTTGTTGCTAATTTAATTGTGTAATTTATTATTTTTATGACATTCATTTTGATTACTTCCTCATACACTGACTTAATAATTGTAAAATTTTAGGTAAATCGTCCGTGTGAAAATGTTGTTGCTTACTTTTTTATTATTTTTACCTATTGTGGTATAGTCGTTTTATTCTAGGTGCATGCATCATCTTCACATATAATTAATGTACCAATACAAAATATTATAAATTATTTTAAAATAGTAACGATGGGTTTCTTACACTTTTTTCTCCATACGAAAACTATCTTTTTGAAGGGGCGACTAGAATCTTTTTTTTTGTAAATTATCACGTTCAAAGTCCTTATAAGAGCCTATTTAATAAATTATTTGACTTTGACTATACACTGAGATTTCGAACTGTGTCGTTTCGGCCGTTCTATGAAGACATAAAACTGTTACTTATTTATACTGTGTACAGTGTATAGGCACGTGGAAGATATTACTAGTTAATAATATGCTTGATTATTGGTTGTTTTTGATTTGTTACAATTCAAACTTGGTAGTTAAATAATTATGACAAGACTAGCTTTTGCCCGTGGCTTCACCCACGTGGAGGTCCGTAATCATCTCACCCCATGTCCTAACTAACCCATTTGGTCTTCTTCATTTCGTGTGGTTAGTGATTAACCTGGTGTCAGAGATTTAAAGCCGCCCATGGGCCTCTGACTTGGCTTCACATGGCGTCAAGATAATTCCACTAGCAATTCCAGAGATTTGCGCGTTCAAACAAACATAGCAATCAAATAAAAAAACTCTTCAGTATTATTATAATTAGTATTGATTATTTTAAATTTCGGATTAGCGGAACCATTGTCACTTTTCTACGGAACCCTTGGGTTCCGCGGAACCCACTTTAGGAATCTTTGGTCTACGGTACCATCATGTTCACCGAAATCCGTTAAGATACAGAGTTACTTTAGAATTCATAATATTAAAAAAATATGGATACCTTGGAAAAGGGATATAATTAGGGGTGAAAAAGGGGTATATTTTGTGTAGTAAATAAACAAAAAAATATTAGATCTACTTGCATCGTCAGCAGAACAGTTGCAAGACATGGTGGCTGTGATGGATGAAGCATATAAGATGACAGGAATGAATATAAATGTGAATAAGACGAAGGTCATGGTGTTTGAAAGAGGAGAGGATGTATCGGTGTGTGATGTCAAAATTAAGGAGCTCAACGATTCGACGAAAAATACCAAAAAAAGGACACTTGGGTAGGCTACATAAATTACTCAAAGTGTCAGACCATAATTAGAACTAACTGAGAAAAAAAATAAAACAAAACAAAAAGGAATGACCCACATAGTCTTCACATTCACAATAATTAAAATAATATAATACTTTAAATGTAAATATTCATGTCATTGTATATATAAAATTCATTAATGTCAATGTGTATATAAAAAACCTGGCAATAATCTTAGTCAGAGCATTTCATTTGAGGACCATGTAGATTTGTATGGACCGGTCCAGCCAGTGCACGCATTTGTCAGTAATCGTGTAGCTCAACTCAGAACTTAAAAGGAGCCAATGATTCGACGAACAATACAAAAGAAAGGATATTTAGATAGGCCGCATAAAAAACTCACAACTGCCAGATTATAATTAAAAGTAATTGAGAAAAAAAAAAAAAAAAAAAATTTTTTTTTAAATTATTGTGAATGTGAGGACGATGTGGTATATATATTAATTAAAAGATAATAATAATAATATTACACTAATCACTCGCCGCCCGACACCCGCCGTGAACGGACGTGCTGTTACTACTTCCTCGCTGCACCGCTGACTCACCGCTATCGCCGACCGATTCGTTACGCCTACCGTAACGATTTCTGTAGTCTTCGACTAAAACCAGTGTTATAAATTACTGCCTTTATCAAACCAGGGTTAATAGTGTATTTCATTACCGTGTTAATTGTCATTGTAAAACGTTTATCGACGTCTTCCAGGCAAAAACAAAACGATGAAAATACCCAAAACGAGTAATGATCACAAGATCTAATTACTCCTCCTCCTCCAATTACTCCCACTCCAACCAGCAGGGCATTAAAGTCGCAATTGCATTCGGACGGCCATTGCGACCCCACCGAAGGCCATGACTTGATCTTCAAAGTGAATTCGGTTTGTTCTGTTTCGGGCATGTCTATTGAGAAGCCCCGGAAAACTAATCTCATTGGAAAGTGTCACTGCTGCCAATTATACAATCACTCTCGATCAAACTGAAGTTGATGTCTATTGGGCCTTTTACGTCTGCGACTTCAAGTGCTATTTGCTTTATTTTGTTAAGTTTATTTGTTACTTAAGTTTTTCTTTTGTGTTGACTGGGCGTCCCCCAGCTCAAGTACTGGACCTACAGCTGGAAGCCCGGCTCGTTTCGGCTGGGACTCCCTAACATAAAACTGTTCAGGTGAGGAAAAGCAGCTTTTGTCAACATATTGGAGAGCTTCTACGCTCAAAACTTATACTCTTTTATGAAGCAAATGGGTACTGTGGTATAATCGTAATAACCTAAACTGTCATTGTCCAGCACCTGCCAATGTAGCTTAGTATTTAGTAAAACTTTTTCATGAAGTTCGATTAGCATACCGTACCTACACTACTACGAAAAACCGTATGTTACGGAAAAAATCCGATTGTGGTACATCACCATTTTAAAACTGCCAAAAACAGGTAACACTAGAAATGTCAATTTAGTCTCCGAGGTAAAAAAACAGACTTTAGGTCGATCGATTTTTCGCCTCGTATTACCCCTATATTGCAACTTTCATCGAAATCTTGACAGCCGTTTTCGTAACATTGAAAATTTAATAGTATAGGATAGATTAAAACCTAACTAGTAGGTTTTAATCTATCCTATCTAGCTAATATTTTATCTTTCTAGATGCCGATAACTATAACCAATTGTTAGTTTTTTATGGCAGTAGCCTCGGCCACTATAACGTGGACTACAATCAACAATCATTAATCTCAGTCTATCGCAGTCCACTGCTGGACATAGACCTCTCCCAGGCTGCGGTACAACATACTGTCCTCCACCATTGGCATCCAGTCTGTCCCAGCCACCTTCTTAAGGTCGTCTGTCCATCTTGATGGGGGCGTCCCACACTACGCTTGCCGATACGCGGTGTTCACTCCAGGACACGTCTGCGCCAACGGCCATCTGGCCAGTCCAACATAGAGTTTAACCTAGCTTAACGTTCAGGCCAGTCGTGGCGCAGCCTAGGAGACTCCTATGTCCAGCAGTGGACTGCGATACGCTGAGTGGATTGTAATGTAAGTGGCCTCGGTATCTGCCAATCCCTTTGGAAAATACCGGCGTGATTTTAAGTTATATTTTCATTATAAAAGACTGCCTCGTTGGTCTAGTGGTCGCAAGCGTTATATCTGAGCATGAGATCCCGGGTTCGATTCCCAGGTTGAACAAAATGTTATTGGGTTTTTTTCATCTGGAATTTCTCAGTAGCAACTCGAAGTCTGGATTTGTGCCCGGTTGATAGCAATAGACTCGTGCCCTATTACATAGGACTTAAACATAACTGGTGAAATTTGGGGGTACTATAGGTACACCTCTACGTAACCCTTTGGGGAAACAAAGCGTGTTGTTATGTCATACTTTCATTATAAATGTTTCATGTCAACACACTGAAGCTATTTATTGCTGAACAAAAGCTATTTATTATACAGGGTTATTGTTTATACGTCGGCAATCCATTAAGGGGATGTAGGAGAGGTCATTTGCAACCAAATTACCCCTGATGACCTTGAACAATTTTCGCGAAATTTGACATTTTATATTTTTATTTCAAACATTTTAAAATATAAAATTTCAAATTACTCGAAAATGGTTAACATTGACATAGGGGTCATTAGGGGTCATTTGGTTTCAAATGACCTCTCATCCATCCCCTTAACGGATTACCGACGTATAACCAATAACCCTGAATATTATTATAATTTATAAAAATTATTAAACTTTTTACAATATGTAATAGGTAGTGCTCCAGACCGAATTTCGGCCATGGTGACAAATCTCAGCGGAGACCAGCCTTCGGCGCGGGGGATATTATAGTGCATAAGTGTGTGCGCATACACAGGTGCACTCTCTTCCCTCATTCTCATAGGCCGATGGGACGGCAATCCGACACGATTGGAGAGAGATCAGGCGCAGGGCCAACAGCTTACAGTGCTTTCCAAAGCACAGGATTTTACACGGAGCGACTGCTGACCTCCACAGCCCAGCAACTGGGTAATACAATACCTCTTGGTAAGACTACAGACTTTCGGGGTTCAGACGCGTAACGACTGTTAAAGATCCACGAATGACAGCCAGGACCAATGGCTTAACGTGTTTTTCGAGGCACGGAGGAGTCTCGATTGTAAACATGGTCACCAATCCACGGACCAAACTCGGCAAGCATAGCTTAACCTGATGTATCGACCCGTGTGGCTGTTATTACTTAGCCACGAGCTTCTCACGTAAACTTGATATAATAACCAACAATAATAAAAACAATTGGCGGATAGTCATTAAAAACAGAAGCCGCTGGAAGCATCATTTTGTGAATTATTTACAGATTTAATTAACAGTCATATCGTAAAATATAATCACCGATGTAGAGATACGTTGTTTTATGACGATATAGTCATATTTTTATTCATTTATATGGGAATAATCTGTATAATATAATGAAGCTGAAGAGTCCGTTTTTAGGGTTCAGTAGTCAACCAGGAACCCTTATAGTTTCGCCATGTCTGTCTGTCCGCGGCTTAGCTCCTAGAATCTTAGTACTAGAAAGCTGTAATTTAGCTTCGGTATACATATTAATCATGCCGATAAAACAATGTAGTAAAATAAAATAATGAAAACAAATACTTTTTAGGGTACCCCCTACACGTAAAGTGGGGATGATTTTTTTTGGCTTCTCATCTGTCTCTTGGTGTCGTTGGAAATTTCGTTCAAAAATATTGTGAGGTTCTGTGAAAACCGTTTTTGGATTCATGGATCCGTTTGCGAAATACTAAGCTTTAAAGTGCAATTTATTTTAGAGGCAAGTGTCCCCTGCCTGCTAAATGGTTGGTATTGCAGTAGTATATGTAACGAAATTAAAAGGAAAACTATCACATTAATCCGATCCAGCCTGTCCCTTACTGCCCTCCCCCAGCGACGTCCTAAACCGAGGTTTGTAACCCACAGGGGGTGCGCTTAGCGTGTAGTCGCTTAGTTTCTAAGTTTTATGCCCTGGCTGGAGGCCTTAACTTATTGAGGCAGCCACAGGAAGTCCGGTTAAGCAGCCGACGACTTCCTAGGTTTACCAGCGAGATACCATTAAAAAAAAGGAAAAAGACAACTATAACTATATATATACTAACTAGCTAAAGTCCGCGCCACCACTCAAGTCCGATGGACGCGGTGCTAGTGTCTATGTCATTTCACCAAATTGCATTAATTGAAATGTAGTTCTACAACTTTTCCGTCAGACTTCAGTGGTGGTGCAGACTCTAAGTAGACTCTACAATTTAACGAATAATAATCGACCAACTTAAATTTGCAGTTGCAAAAACATGCTCTTAGATCCCATACTTACATACATTAATTCCTTATGGGAGAACATGTTTTCCAGCAACAACGTTAAGTATGTGCTTAGGATAAATTCATCCAACTACGGAACCTTTCAGTGTGCGTGGTCCGACACGCACTTGGCCAGTTTTTTTTGTTTGAACGCGCTAATCTCTAGAACTTTCATTGAGATATGAAAAAATATTTTTGGCTTTTCTTTCCGTTTCTTTCATGGCTCCTAAGAGCCGAATAAAAATAAAAAAAGTCAGAAGGAACGCTCAGCCGAAACGAAGTAACCGCAAGCGATGCCATGCGACGGAGTGGGACTTTGACTGTCAAAGATCCACGAATGACAGCTGAGACCAAGGAGTTAACGTGCTTTCCGAGGCACGGAGAAATCTCGATTTGTAAACATGGTCACCCATCCACGGACCAGCAAGCGTAGCTTAACCTACATCTTATTTACTATGTTATGAAAATCATTAGTTATTTATTATTTTGAACATAATTAATATAGATTATTCTGAAATTAATTGTTAGGTATGTATTATTATTTAATTTAGTTATTGTTTGATTTATTTTAAATTATTTATTATTGTTTTTAGAATTGTGATTTATTGAATTTAGTTGACTTTATAGTTTTAAATTTTATTACACTATTTGCATACCCATGTAATGGTAAAATATGGAGAACTTTATTATAAGGAAAAATATCTATGTATCTCGTACCCATGTTTGCAAATAAATAAATGATTTATGATTTACCTGATGGATCCACTCGTGCGGCTGTTATTACTTAGACGCGAGCTCTTCAATAAGTTAGCTCAAGTTAAGAAAAATAAAAAATAAATAGGAACAGCTCAGCATGGGCCTACAAACTCCAACTATCTTGGAAAAACACAGAGTTGATTGATAGAACACACTGTAAACAACGTATTTTTTCCCCGTCATTTAGCGGAATTTAAATACCTGATGTTCAAAGTACGACATTTTGAAATACGTCACAATCATTATTATAAATTAAAGTCGCTTGTGTCTGTCTGTATGACCGCGTTGTTCTTCTAAACTACGAAACGCTTTTTGATACTGTTTTCATATTCACATGGAGAATTTATTTTGGAAGGTGTATGTCAATCATCATTTCAGACGAAAAACGTCCACAACTGAACATAAAATTTCCGTCCACGACAACGTTATAACGTGCAGATATTTTCATACATTTTACGGACGTGGCCGTGGACGTCCACGATAATATCGTCACGTTAGAAATTAAATAAGCGCATATTAACTTACCTACCTAACTATAGTGTAGCCTACACAATAAAAACTATTCTCGCTAAGCCAATTTGCAGTTTTTCTCTTAAGCACCGCCACTTCGACCGGTTCTGTGCTTCCCGCATCCAGCGGATTCCTGCGGCCTTCACCAGGTCATCGGTCCACCTTGTGGGAGGCCTTCCAACGCTACGTCTTCCGGTACGCGGTCGCCACTCCAGAACCTTTCGGCCCCATCTGTTCTGCGAGCAATGTGCCCTGCCCACTGCCACTAGTTCGGCAATTCTTCGGGCTATGTCGGTTACCTTAGTTCTCCTGCGGATCTCTTCATTTCTGATTCGATCACGTAGGGAAACTTTAAGCATAGCCCTCTCCATTGCCCTTTGGGTGAGTTTTAGCCGTCTTTTAGCATATGTACAATACATTTATTAAAGAAATCTCTATGTTTTTCAAGTCATAAAAACAGTGCAAAGCAGGGGCGGGTCATTAGTTATAGCTATAATTATTTATATTGTTTATTACATAACTCGTTTTCCTGTGTATGAATGAATGACGTACTTGGTATCTAGAGTATAACTATTTTTATAACGTCCCTCGGCAAACTTCGTGTTTCGTCTGTTGTCGGATTTCTATCAGTTGCCCTTATTGCACTTGGTGCAGACCGGACGCTCTCAATCGATTTGGAAGTATATAGAGTTGTTAATACTCTTTTAATTTAATGTAATTTATTTAAAAAATGGGAGGAAAACTGCTAAAGTCGCAGACACGACAGATAGAAAAATAGTTTTACAACTCTATATAGTTCACACGGAAATCAAAACAAAACATCCTTAAAGTACTTAGTTCTGAATTCAAATTATTATACACGATGAATCTAATCATTGATGGACATGGAAATTAGCATTCGTTTGCATTCGGAAATGCGATGATTCCCGAGGGACATTAAGACAATAGTCAGACTGTACATAGATATATCTACTACCTATAGCTTTACTCATAACATAACATCATGCATGTATTTCATGAAGGGGTGAAGAGGTGAAGAGAATAGAAACACTGGGCTGACGGGACGCCCTAGAACAGGGGTTCCCAACCTTTTAGCATACGTGCCCCTCAACTTCTTTTTAAAATCACTACTCCTGATTTACTTTGTCGACATAAGCAGTAAAGCATAAGAATGTAAAGCGAGCGAAAGTGAGGTCGAAAATATTTGCACCCGCTTCAAAAGGTTAGATTTTCTTTTGATAATTCCAAAAGAAATAGAAATTACTTTGTCGAGTTTTGCAGAAAAACTCAAGAATTAATGTATGAGAATGTAGAATGGAAGAGCGAGCAAAGTGAGCTCGAAAATTGTAGCACTCCGCCTTGGATAGGTTCGGTTTTCTTTAGTTCAAACTCTAGCGACGCGCGCCCTCATTGGTCAAATCAAATAGCGCGCGCTTCCCCGGCTTCTTGTTACACACTTCCGTCCCTTTTCACGAAATCACTCCCACAGATCTTTAGGTTAGGTAAATAATATTATATTCTGTGCACAGATTGCAGGAAACCGAGAGGAAATAATGTTACACTTAAAAAAAAATCTGATACATATCTACGATCTACAGTAGAATCTCAGTAAAAAGTTTGCCATCACAGAAATCGATCTATTATAGATAGCTATTGTTCACATCGCGTGTTTTAAATGAGACTAATTAGTCATAATTGTGGCTTGCAAGAAAACATCCTGACATGTTAATTTAACGTGTACTAACTTCCTTTATAGGGATTAGAATAATATCTTTCGAAATCATTGTTGTGTGGCAAACAAAAAGACAGTAAGAGTCTCAAGGCTAAATAGTCCGTGTATGCGTGACCATCTTTACATACCAAGATCCCTCCGTGCCTCGGAAAGCACGTTAAACCATTGGTCCCGGGGCGGTCAGTTATAGATCTTTGATAGTCGTTACGGATAGTTATCCGCAGGAGAACCAACGTAACTGACATAGCCCCGAAGAATTGCCAAATATAAGTGACAGTGGGAAGGGCACATGACAGAAGACAGATCAGACAAAACAGAAGGCTGATGGGGCCGAAAGGTTCTGGAGTGGCGACCGCGTACCGGAAGATGTAGCGTTGGAAGGCCTCCCACAAAGTAGACCGATGACCTTGTGAAGACCGCAAGAATTCGCTGGATGCGGGAAGCATAGAACAGGTCAAAGTGGCGGTGCTTGGGAGAGGCCTATGTCCAGCAGTGGACGTCTTTCGGCTGAAATGATTACGGGTAGTCAGAAGCCCGAAAGACTGACAATTTTACCAAGGGGTATCGTATTAAACAACTGGGTTGTGGAGGTGAGATAGAAAGGCGCTCAATGTAAAATACTGGTATTCTGTTGCATCCGGTTAGACTGGAAGCCGACCCCAACATGCTTGGGAAAAATCTATACGGATGATGTAAATATAAACCCTTAGTCACTTCTTGCCACATACAGGGAGAAAGGGAGACCTCGTTCAAGCTAATGGACATAAATTAAGGATTATGACATTCATTTTATTATGGGTTTTCAAATTTCGCAAGTTTTGAAATGATTCAAGTTTCTTTCATAATATTGTATCATATTATTTTATTTAATCTTAAGGAACATATTTTGCTAATAAAACTTTATTTTTATTGAACAATAATATTTACATAATATAGACGCAAACAGACTTAAAATAATAATAATTATTATGTACGTTGCACGTGCGATTGCTGAGCTTGAGTCTGGGTTCGTTCCCCAGACCTGGCAAATTCATTTTTTTTTTTATTATTATTTATGTACATACAGTAAAATACATAGAGAAATTACAAAATTATAATTTGGGGTACAAAGGTACTGCTTATTTCTTAAGAAATTTCTTCCAGCAGACCTGTGAAAGGAGAAATGAGAAAGAAATGTAGACAATAGTGTGTGAGAACAAGAAAATAAAATATGGATAGCGAAGGCTTAAACTAAAAAATTAAAATATACCTACACATATAAACGTAATAAATTAACATATACTTAAATAAATACATAAAGCTTAAATATATAAACATACATTCTATGCGTGAATAAATACTCACAGTTGAGAGGAGAGGTAATTAATGCTCTTTTGCTCGATATTTGAATTGAGAAACAGTTCTTAAATCACGAATGATAGGCGGAAGTGAGTTCCACAATCTTACTGCATGGATAGAGAAGGAATAAGAATTGTAGCTTGTTTTATGAGGATGAGATTTAAGGAGGGATCTAAGGTGTGATCTACACGGTGCGTCGCTAGAGCGGGCGTAAATAAAACGCTCACGCAGGTAGGAATGATAAGACGGGTTGTGTAAGATGTTGAAGAGGAGACATAAAATCCGAGTGTTCCTGCGAAGGCGGATTGGGAGCCACTTGAGTTCCTTGCGAAGGTGAGAAACATGGTTATACTTTCGAAGACCGAAAACAAAGCGAATGCACAAGTTTTGTTTTCATATTGAGTTTTTCCATCTGGAATTTCTCAGCAGCAGCCCTGAGTCTCGATATGGCTTGGCTCCGTGACACGTGACTTAATTATAATTGGCTAAACGTGGGTGCACTGTTCGACATAATATGTAGGTAACTTTGCCCCTTCTGACATTACAGCCGACATGACGACCGTTATGTTAATATCAACGTTGTGGCTTATCGAATAGATTCTTCGCTACGATTCAAGAGACCCGAATGATTTTATTTTATTTTTTACTGTCTTAAGTGTCTATACAATATGTAAAAAAACCTTGTCCGATCCGTGGAATTGTTGATTATTGTACTGAGAGTCTATTTATGTGGAAATTATCAGGAAAAAAAAAAAAAACGCCTCGTTTTTTTTTAATGGGGAATTTTACCGGGTTTATTACATCGGGCGCGGGCGGCCGTTATTTAGCCGGTGTCTACAAGTCACAACTTATGACCCCTGTTGAAAATTTGCTAATTTTTAATGGATTTGGGGTAATTATGGTACTAAAAATGTAAATTTTAATTAGCAATTATAATAAAAAATGATCAAAACACTAATTAAATTTTCAATAATAATAAGATTTTTTATTACTTTTTGGTAATGTTTTTTGCAGTGCCTATGTGCCCATAACATAACATTTTAGAAACGCTGACATCAACGAATTTAATTGTGACATTGAAAACTGGTGATAATAAAGGCATGTGTGAATTTAATAATGCTTTATTACATGTCTTTTTAATTATGCCTACCCCGCCATCTACTCCAATATGCCAACCCCGTTTACTGCTTTTCCAAACTCAGCGCCGACAGCCAATTCAGCAACCGGTGCCGGCAGCCAATTCGGGAGCCGGCAGTGGAGGCACACCCTTTTTATTATTGCTATTGGAAATTAAATTACATTATTAGGTAGGTGACATGTATTTGTGTGGAACTAATTTAATCCTGTGTTTAACTTGTTATTATTTTTACGTCATTACTTTTCTCGGGACCCTAGGTCCTGGACCTTTGGAAGACGTAGGAGGAGCCGAAGCCAACTTGCAGAGGCCCGTTAGACGTTTTTAATTAAATGAGGTACCAACCGACGATTATCCCTGTATGCACTATGCAAGTGCACCCAAGAACAACCCTCGGTTGGTACAGGACTATTGCAGAAAATGGAAACAAAACATATTGGGCTATGGGTTTGGGTGGCTATAGTGGATTGGTCACCTAGAACTATGGAAGGCCTATGATGTCTCCTGCCTGATCAATGTTATGGTATACACGGATAAAATGGCAGTGACTTGCACACTCAATAATGGGCCCCCGAAAACGATCGTTAGCACGAAGTGTAGCAGCGATAAGGGGATGTCCTGAGGTGCTTATGAGGAGTGGAGAGGTATTCCACGGCTATCAGGACAATCCCGGAAGTACGGTCAAGATCCCTACCAGCATCTTACTTCCTTCCTCCGAGCACGTTTGCTCTTGCGAAACTCCACTCAAGCCGGCCAATAAAGGCAAGAATGAGGTGAGAGCTCCGTTCCTCGTCATTGTTCACTCCAGCCGGCCAATAAAGGCAGGCCACCGTTTTGAGAGCAGTGGTGATGAAATTATTTACACAAAGTAAAGCGCCTGTCAGGCTTTGAACCCATGACCTATAACTTGTAAGTTGCGGCCGTACCACTGGGCAACCACTGCTCGCAAACACAGAGACAGCTCACTGAGACAGTTACAGACCGATAATTGTGATATCCTCATCCTGAATGTTTTTTTCCGTTGTATGAGTCAATTTGCCTTGAATTAGCCTAGTGAGTCAACAATGATTCCAATACGTTTATATTGATTTTTCCTGAATTGTTTGTGCCAAATATTTCAAGGTTCTATTGGAGAGTACGTGCTACCGTCACGCAGGTATAATCTCGTGTTACCTCAGGATCCTTCTTCTTTTTCGTGTGGTTAGTGTCTCACTTAGTGTCAGCGTATTTATGCCGCCCATGGGCCTCTGAGTTAGCTTCACATGCCGTTGAGAAATATCTCTCAGGCATGCCGGTTTCTTCACGATGTTTTCCTTCATAGTTTTTTAAACAAATGAGAATATTCAGAGGTGCGTGCCTTGGGTTCGAACTCGAGACCTATGACTTGGCAGTCTGATGGTCACACCACTAGGCTATCACTGCTAGCTTAGGATTTAAAGACTAGGTCCTTAGTACCCATTCTAAAGATTTGTGACTTCTTCAATGTCAACTTTCTAAGTTATTTTGTTGTTTGAAATTTTCTTTTTTCTGTCTACCGCACCAAGAAACATTGATTTAATTGGCTACCTTTTAGCAAAAGATAAATAAAATCATGCTTGTAATACCCGAAGGGTTTTAGCTTAAGTATAATCATATAACGTTCCCACTGCTGGGACACAGGCCTCCTCTTTATGAGAGGGAGTGGGCCGTAATCCACCACGCGGGCCCAGTGCCGGTTGGTAGATGTCACATGTCTTCGAATTTTTGGTTCTAGGACATGCCGGTTTCCTCACAATGTTTTCCTTCACCGTTTTGCGGGCAGAAAGTAAAGCGCCTGTCTGGGTTCGAACCTTCGACATACAACTCGTAAGTCACGGCCGTTACCACTGGGCCAACACCACTGCGAATAAATAATGAAGTCCGCATAAAACTTATCCTGTTTTATAAATGTATATTAAATTTTTTTTTTGACCATTCCGTTCGGAAGGCCCTTTAATCATTCGTAAGATGATAGCTAATTATTATTCAACAATAGGTACATCATCATTTGTCTGCCATTACCTATGTTGGGTCGGCTCCCAGTCTAGCTGATTGTAGTTAAATACCAGTATTTTACATGGAGCGACTGCTTATCTGACCTCCACAACCCCGTTACTGGGTAACACGATACCTCTTTATAAGACTGGTTGTTAGAATTTCGAACAACCGACATTTTTTTTTTATTCCGGAGTGGAAGATCCTCATGGATGTCTTCCGCCGCGGGCGAAGAGGTCTGTCAGATTCTTACTGACTAAAATCTACACTGTTCCCTTCCCACAATTGGGCCCGGGCTCATGAGATCTTGTGCGCCTTCCATAACCCCCGGCTGGTGCCAACCCGCTTTTGCGGGTCACTTCATGCTTGCGGGGGAGCAAGGTGTAAGACTTCCCCCGCGACGTCCAAAACGGCCGCAAACCTTGGTAAGACTGGTTGTCAGACTTTCAGGCTTGTGACTACCTCAACAAAACGTTAGGCAATAATGTTCGTCAGCAAACATATGTGGCGCCTAATATTTCTCACCTAGAGTGGGTGACTCAAATATTGACCCACCCACAAAAATTAACAGTCACCATTTTAGAATATTGATAATTTGTCAAATGTTTGTATTTGGAATTCTAATGAGTAATACTATTATTGGCTTAACCTTTTTTTAATATACTGCGTTACCAATTTAAATGGATGTGGGAGCGTTTCTGTATTTATTTTAATGAAGAGACTGCCATCTAACCTCTAAAACTCATGTTGCTAGGGAAACTTTATTTATTGGAAAGAATCGTTTTGTTCTACTTTGTTTCTCCAGTGTCGTGGTTGCGTTTTCAGAAATAATAAGCTCATGTGCCCTGCAGTGGTGGCCCAGTGGTAACGGCCGGGACTTACAACTTGTAGGTCGTAGGTTCGAACCCAGACAGGCCGTTTACTTTGTGTAAATTATTTCATCACCACTGCTCTCAAAACAGTGAAGGAAAACATCGTGAGGGAACCGGCATGTCCTGGAACCAAAAATTCAAAGACATGTGACATCTACCAACCCGCACTGGGCCATGGTAGATTACGGCCCACTCCCTCTCACAGAGAGAAGGCCTATGTCCCAGCAGGGGGAACATTATAGGCTGAACAACCATAAACACTGGCATGGAATTAAAAAAAAAAAAAACTGGTCAAGTGCGTGTCGGACCACGTACAATGATGGGTTGCATAGTTGGGATGAATGTATCCCAAGGACAAACTTAATATTGTAGTCGAAAAACATGTTCTCCCATACATTCCAACTGCAAATGTCAGTTTGTTCGCTCAATATTGAGAGATTTACCATGTTATTTTCAGACCGTAGACTTCTTATAGGTTTCCCTATAATCTATGAGTAAAGAACAGTAGAGAAAATTACTGAAAAAAATTTAAAAAATTGCTAGCACTCCGGGAGTGCCGACAGAAGTGAAAACTTGAACAAGATCGCCTTGGTGGTAGAAAAATACTTGCATAGAACATTGATCCGTAACGTAATATAAATAAAGAGTATAATCGCGTTTACAAAAATGAGGTGTCGTCACGGTGTTGCGAAATCAATGTTTTAGTCCCATCTCAAAAATGCCCAACGCGTCTAAAGAAGTTGTCCAAATTGACTGTAACAGACGGACAGACAGACACACGAATGATCTTTAAGGGTTCCGTTTTTTCCTTTTGAGGTACGGAACCCTAAAAATATCAGTAAGCTGTAAAAAACGAAACCAGAAACACAACATTATCTTCATAATCATTGATGATATCTGCGTCTCACTGGAAGGCAACAGCTTCTTTCTTATGAAGAAGTTCCAGGAAGAGAAGGAACGAAATTGATGACCACGCTCGCTCACTACTTGTGTCACGATATAAAAATTAAAGGCTAATTTTATTCCAAATTAAATTGATAGCATTGATACTTGCAAAATTTCTACCCAGAGCCTAGAGCATAAGAAAAACTACTAGTTTATTTTTCATTTGTAACTTCCAGTTTCAACTATATATCGACGCGAAATTTTTTACCATGGATACAATGCATGTCCTGAAAAGCGTTGAATTTTTTAGTAGGATATAAATAAAAAAAAACTGTTGTTCCATACATTTTGACCGAATAGGTATTGCACTTATCTATGAAATAGCAAATTTCTTTTTAAATAATCAACGAAACTTTATTATAACCACAAAATAATTTAAATAAAAATAAAAGGTATAAAAACTTAAATTCAACTACGGCAAAAAGTCAACTAAAAAGGTATAAACAAGACATTAAAAATCCGGAGTCACGTAATCTGTTCCATTTATAATTTTCCATTTAACACGTGTGACTCCGGATATTCATTTGTTTGTTTGTGATGTCTTGTTTATACCTTTTTAGTTGGCTTTTTTTGTCGTAGTTGGGTTTTAGATTATTTTCATTTGTTTTTTATTTCTGCTTGAGTTATAGTTCTCGATGTTTTTAGTTATTAAATTGGCGTGAGTTAGCTGACATATGACAAATAATTTAATTTATGTTTCGTGTTGCGTAATGTAAATTATTTTGCATAGTATTGGTAGAATCATTTATTTCTAACTGAACAGACAGCCGTGCTGCTGGGGAGTTTGTTGCGCCACTTCTTCTTCCCAGCTAAAGCATTAGGAAGTGGTGAAGGGTGAGCGTTTTGGGGACTGTCTTACGTAATTTTGACGTTCGAAAAGTGCTAATTCTCAGCCTAGTTTGTATAAATTACTTTTGACAACAACACCCATAATGCTAATGACCTTAAAAAAAACAACAAAGCATCGTCACACCCATCCAATTCTATACCTCATTAGCACTGCCTAAACACTAGTCTCATTTTCTCTACACAACCTTGACGCTTAGAATCCTTATATGTCACTGTGTCATTTAGAAATGACTCACAAGGTGTTAAAAGAATCTAAATTAATATTTTAAATCTTGACAAATGACTGTCTGTATATTGTAGACCAGCTTCTGCCTAAATTTCTTATTTTGAAATAAAATAAAATATCCTATAACACTCAGCAATACTGTAGCTTTCCATTAGTGAAAGAATTTTCGGAATCCGATCAGCAGTTCCGAAGATTGCCCCCTACATACAAACTCACAAGTTTTACCTCCTTATGATGTTAGTACAGATGGTTCTGAACACCCATTACATACTGAGACCCCTCCGTGCCTCAGAAAGTCAAGCCGTTGGTGCCAGCTGTCACTCGTAGATCTTTGACAGTCGTTACGGGTAGTCAGAAGCCCGAAAGTCGTCAACCAGTCTTACTAATTTGTCGTGTTACCCAGCAACTGGGTTGTCAGGTCAGATAGACAACGCTCCATGTATAAAATACTGGTATTCAGCTGCATGCGGTTAGACTGAAAGCTGACCCCGACATACTTGGGAAAAGGTTAGGCAGATGATAATGGATTTGTGCCTATACGAGAGAAGAAGTTTAAATGTTGTATTGTTGTTTTTTTTTTGTTGCTGTGTGACAACCTGACATAGACAATTTTGTATTAATTCTTAAACTCGATAACCACAACGCCTAGCGCCATCTCATATCGGAAAGCAGAGTTATTTAGTGAAAACTTATCTTTCTTTTTCTCAGTCTCCTGACCTTTTTGAACTCGTGAAACTTTTTTATCTGTTAACTATAGAATACGACAATTGCAAAAATGAAACAATATTTACTGCACATTGATTTTGACACTTGGCAGGCGCCCATAGCCCTACTGGTCATGTCCTTTTAAAATGCTCTTATTTATTTTCTTTTGAATAAGTAGGTACTGGGCTTTCAAATTCTAATATTTATTGCTCTTGTGTGTCAAAAAAGTTATTACTGTTTTAAGAGTTTAGTTTAAAAAAGTTATTATTGTTTTAAAAATTGCTGTGGTCTTACAAGGTTCATGTCAGGAGTGACATGAACCTTGTAAGACCACAGCAATTTTTACAAATTTTAATTTTGCTTTAGTATGAAGTAGTTTAGTATATGTGCACATGCAGAATAAGTTGTTTTTCTTTCTTTGTTTTCTTTCTTTTCCTTCTTTTCTTTCTTTTCTTTCTTTTCTTTCTTTTTCTTTTCTTTCTTTTCTGTCTTTTCTTTCTTTTCTTTCTAAACTCAATGTTTAAATTCCGTAAGCAAACCCATATGCAAACACTTGTAAATAATAATGTATGTATTACAATCTGTACGCTGTTATTATATTTAGCTTACGGCATGTCCGTAGGCGTAGGGCGTAGAGGTTAAGTCACTGCTGGTGCACATAATAATACGATGGGTGGGCCGCGTCAATTGTCAAGCCAACTGATGATTTCATTATTATGTTAATGTTTGGGTTGACGATTTAATTATAATATTTAGTAGCAAAATGTTTAGGAATTTCTATACCTATTATATGAAGAACAAACATTCCTACATACTTATCGTTTTTCTACCTTAAGTGACATATTTGTTCGTTTTTTCATCATGTACTATTAAATGTGCAATATTTGTGAATATATATATATAAAACAGCTCTAACGATTTTAATGAAAGTTGCAATGAGGGGTTTACGGGGGCAAAATATCGATCTAGCTAGGTCTCATAGCTGGGAAAATTCGTTTTCAGCTTGAGTCGAGTCTGCTTTCAGCTCGAGCTCGGTCACCCAAACTTTAGAACAAGATGGCTACCTTAGAATAATAACATGACAACATGGAACTAGTAAGTACCTACTATCATGGCAGCATGGAATTAGTATGAACTATCCTATACTCTTAAATGAGCATTCTTCATTTTCACCCGAGCAGAGCTCGGTCGACCTGGTCCTTTTTGTTATGCGCTGTAAAAATCCAATCTGCCTAGCCTTTTCCTAATTATGTTTGGGTCGGCTTCCAGACTAACCGGATGCAGCTGAATACCAATATTTTACATGGAGCGCCCTATCTGACCTCCACAACCCAGTTACTGGGTAACACGATACCCCTTGGTAAGACTGGTTGTTGGAATTTCGGTCTTCTGACTACTCGTAACGGTTGCCAACGGTCCACAAATACTAGCCGGAACCAACGGCTTTCCGAGACGAGGAGTCTCGGTAAAGATGGCCACCCACCCACTGATCGACTGCGGCAAGCGTGGCTTAACCTTATCGATCGACCCGTGCGGCTGTTATTACTTAGCGACAAGCCCCACTGTGACCATACATGCTGATATAATGTTGTTATTATTTAAGCAGTAATCCAAGGTGAAATTCTTAGAACTTTACTATTAGAATACCTTTCAATGCGTCAGAGAGCAGAAGGTTATTTGGTGAGTAAGATGTGGGGAAAAAGGTCAGAGTAATGATGTAGATGAGTGTCTGACCTATATTATAGATTCATATTTGCTGCCTTGTTAGTTTAATGGTCGTGATCACCTGTCGTTCTTGAACTTAGAACCTCAATGCTCTAGGTTCAATCCCTAGGTACGTTTAGTTATTTCTGTGAGAGTAAATCGCCTCGTTGGTCTTCTGTTCGCAAACGCTACTGCTGAGCATGAGGTCCTGGGTTCTGTTCCCGGGACGGGTAAGGTGTTAGTGACTTTTTTCATCCGGATTTTTTTAGTAGCAGCCCGCAGTCTGTAAAGAAAGAAAGAAAATACGTTTACTTGCGGTCAGCATGACGTAAAGAAAGATCATATACACGAAAACAACAAACCAACCAACCAACCAACAATCAACCAACCTCGCTGCCTATTACAAGGGAAATAAACATAACAAGCTAAACGTTGGTCTACGGACAGTAAATGAACATCTGCAATACCAGTACATCCCAGGTCTGTCACCAGCCCAAAGACAGTTGCAAGCGGGACTGCTGAGGTCCTGGGTTCGATTCCCGAGACGGCCAAAGTGTTATTGGGTTTCTGCACTAGGAATTTCGTAGTAACAGCCCGGAGTTTGGAAGTTGGCGGTGTGATACCCCCGTGTCACGGAAAGAACGTTTTAAGCCGTTCGCCCTGCGCCTGATCTCTCTCCGGAAGGGACGTGTTGGTTTTAATAAAATAATAATAATTATAAAAAGTTTATTTCAATATTTTTGTACAATGATACACATGTCTTATAGGCTATATTTTCTGGTTACAAATTAATTAGACATCTGTAGCCGAACTAGGCGAAAGCCTGTATTTTGGTTTTAAGCGCGAAACCCCTCATATGATAAAACTATATTTTTAAGTTTTATTATGTGAGGGATTTGACCATGAAGTAGAGATATTAATATTTTGTAGATTGCCGTTCCATCGGACTATGAGAGTGAGGGAAGAGAGAGTGCACCTGTGTGTGCGCACACACTTGTGCACTATAATATCTCCCGCACCGAAGGCTGGTCTCCGCTGAGATTGGTCGCCCTGGCCGCAATTCAGTCTGGAGGACTATTAACACTAATAAGTCCGCGGCGCGTGAGTCGCTGACGGAACGAAATGTTGCCATTTTAAATATTATAATTTATAAACATTTAGGATTAAGTTTTATTTTTTAAATTTGTTATTTCACTATATGCTGCACCGGTTGCCGTCATCACGTCAGCGCCGGTTGTTGCTGAAAACCAGGGCTCTGTCTCGCATGGAGTCACATCATTATGCTGAGCGATGGCCGTTTTGCGTGGATGTGACGCATATTTTCCCCCAATTTGTTATTTACGTGTTTTTTTTTTTAACTTTCTTTGCGTCATATTTACCGCAAATAAACGAATTTTCTTTCTTTCTATTACAACTTTAGTGCTGAAATTATTTTTACTGCCACCATATGTCTCACACATAGGGATCTCTGGGTTCGATTGCTAGTGGGGGCAAAATTTTCTGCTCGGTTTGGTTGGTGGTAGGGCTTGTTCTAAGTCCGCCTGGCTAGCTACCACCATCTTATCTAAGTCTGTCGCCATAATAACAATGTTAACAGCATTGTTGTGTTTCGGCAGTTAGAGGTAAGATAGCCAGTTCCTCTGTGGTTGAGGATTCCGGGTGAAGCTCGCTTCCACCTTCGGCCTGATTATCACTTACCAACAGGTGTGATGCAGGCCAAGAAATTCTCCGTCGCGGTTAAAAAATTACAATAATAATAAGGGACTGCCTCCACTGCCGGCGCCGGCTCCCAAGAATAACGCCATTGGGAACCGGCATGACATTACTACCGGCAGCCGAGATTAAAAACATCAGCTGTCGGCACATTACATACTCTGTGGCCTCTCCGGCTTCAATAATGGATACCGGCGACGCGGCTTTTATGAAAACCCTTCCAGTATTCAGAACTCCAACGAACTAACCCTAACTAAAGTATTTTTCTATATATTCTAGTCGTTTTTGGCGTAGGGGGTCACAGTTCTAACCTAACCTAACCTAAATAGCCTTTTTTTCGAGTAAAAATATTTAAGCTAATCTAATTTGTTCGGTTCCGGGTACTTAGTACTTGATTACTGGAATATGGAAATCATTGATTATGGAAATATAATACTGGAAAAAAAGTAATGCTTTATTACATGTTTTTTAAATTATGCCTACCTACTCTAATATGCTAAATTGCCAACCCCGTTTTCCGCTTTTTTTTTCCAATCACAACGCCGGCAGCCAATTCAACAACTGGTGCCGGCAGCCAATTTGGGAGCCGGCGCTGGCAGCGGAGGCACTCCCTAATAAAAAACATTCAAACTAGTGATTCTCTCACGTCTTTCAAATTCCAAGAGAATGACAATTCAAGCTAAAAAAAACAATCTTGATAAGTACATATCACACGAATGTTGAAGCTCAAATCAAATATCTCCAAATGTCAAGGTTAAGAATTAGTACAATGAACTGCCTACATTTATTTGTTATGCGAGATTTTTATTATGACTATCAATCAATATTGAAATAAACGATAGATTTACGATCATTTTGAATTGACGAGCACCTTTTAAGAGGGTTTATTTTGAAAATCGGAGGAGCTCGTGGCTAAGTAACAGCCGCACAGGTCGATCTATCAGGTTAAGCTACGCTTGCCGTGGTTGGTCTGTGAATGGGTGACCATCTTCACATACCAAAACCCCTCTGTACCTTCGAAAAGCAAGTTAAGCTGTTGGTCCCGATTGACATTTGTGGATCTTTGACAGTCGTTACGGGTAGTCAGAAGCCCGAAAGTCTGACAACCAGTCTTACCAAGGGATATCGTATTACCCAGTTACTGGGTTGTTGAGGTCAGATAGGCAGTCGGTCAATGAAATATTCTCCTGGTAATTGAAATAAAGAAGCACTTACTTACTTAAAAAAAAAAGAATATTGTTAATTGTTGTTGTAAGTTATATACTTAATATTATTATTACATTATATACTTAATATATACATACATAACATCACGCCTGTATTCCCCGAAGGGTTAGGCAGAGGTGTACCTATAGTACACCCACTCGCCAGTTATGTTTAAGTCCCATGTAATAGGGGGCGAACCTATTGCCATCAACCGGGAACAAATCCAGACTCCGGGCTGCTACTGAGAAATTCCAGATGGAAAAACCCAATAACACCTTTGCCGACCCGGGAATCGAACTCAGGACCTCATACCCAGTAGTAGTAACCCACTTTGCGACCACTAGACCAACGAGGCATTCAACAACTTAATATAGTATATTATAATTACAATAATATTACAAAAAGGTAAAATTTGTTTGTTTCGGCGGTAATCTCCGGAACTGCCAGTCCGATTTTTGCAATGATTTTTGCATTGGATAGCCCAATTCTTGAGAAAGGTTGCAGGCTAGCAAACGAAGTCGCGGGCCCAAGGTAGTCAATAAATAAAGTTGGTAAAATTAATAAGTATCTCTCTATAACATACCTGTAGATTGATCAAAGCTTCATCTCTAAAAAAGGCAGTAGGTATCCTAATCCTAACTAATAATAAAAATACAAAAGTAAGTTTGTTTGTTTGTTACGCTATTACGCTAAAACGGCTGAACGGATTTGGATGTTCAGCACAAGGGTAGACCAAGACATAGAATACTTTTTATCTCGGTAGTAAGTTCCCGTGGGATAATTTCCGACCTCCACGCTGGCAAAGCACAGCAAAAAATATAATGTCTATTCAAATCCTTGTTTCCTATTGACGTTATTTCCACTTAAACAAACATCAACTTTATAAAAGTGTAAATAAATGTGATTTTAGACTGACTACTACTGTTGAAAAAGTTGAAAAATATGAAGTTATAGCGCAAACTGAACCTTATGTTGTTGAGTCGTGAGTTGTTGTTCCTAAAACTCGTGTTTGTTTACATGTTTGGCAAATAAAATGCGAATGAAGTATAGACGTGATGTGTAATGTAAGAGCATAGTATTCAGATGAAATCATTGAATAATTATTATCAAAACAATGGTTGGCCTCTGACGAATTGATTCTGTACACTAATGCTAATATTGTGGTGTGACCATGGCTTTGGGATTAACGAATACAATAACACGATATTTTTTGTACCAGCAAATATTTATTTAGGATAATGTGTAAGTAATTAGAAGAACATTTTTTAAGAAAATGAGTAAGTAATTAGTTGATTTATAGATATTAAATAATAATTATTTGATTTATGGGTATCTAATAATAATTTGACTACCTCGTTGGTCTAGTGGTTGCAAAGCGCTACTGCTGAGTATGAGGTCCTGGGTTCGATTCCCGGGTCGGGAAAAGTGTTATTGGGTTTTTCCATCTGGAATTTCTCAGTAGCAGCCCGGAGTCTGGATTTGTGCCCGGTTGATGGCAATAGGCTCGCCCCCTATTACATGGGACTTAAACATAACTGGCGAAATGTGGGTGTACTATAGGTACACCTCTGCCAAACCTTTCGGGGAATACAGGCGTGATGTTGTGTGTAAATAATAATTATTTGATAAAAAAATTAAATTATTATTTGATACCTATATATTTTTTTTTTTAATATTGTTATTTGAATCACTGCTAATTGACTAATGCCCGATTCCAATAATTTACAGTCCGTTATTGGATACAATTGAGTATCTTTACCAAAGCAAAAAAAGCTGTCACAGATAAGATTAGCTCACGAATCTATTTGGCAATAAAAAAATACCATTGATTTAGCTGAATCAGCATAAATTAGGTATAGATAATAATATTATCCAGTCAGCAAAGTGGTAGCGAAACTAACTGTACAGGGTGCGTCAGAACGAAAAGAAAGTTTTTTTTTTCAGTAGAAAACAACGCAACTTACAAAAAAAAAAAAACATAAATAACACACATACAGAGTAGCCAAAAGCCACATATTCAAGTAATATTAGTCTCTCTTTTTTGTTTTTGAGGATCTCGTGGCTAAGTAATAACAGCTGCACAGGTCGATCCATCAGGTTAAGCTACGCTTGCCGCGGCTGGTCCGTGGATGAGTGACCATCTTTACATACCGAGACTCCTCCGTACCTCGAATAGCACGATAAGCCGTTAGTCCCGGCTATCATTCGTGCATCTTTGACAGTCGTTACGGATCGTCAGAAGCCCTAAAGTCTGACAACCAGTCTTGCCAAGGGGTATTGTATTACCCAGTTACTGGGTTGTGGAGGTCAGATAGGCAGTCGCTCCATGTAAAATACTGGTAATCAGCCGCGTCTGGTTAAATTGATAGCCGACCCCAACATAGTTGGGAATAGGCTCGACAGAGTCTATCAATTTTGTCTATTGCTTGCTGTCCAGGCCAAAGACAATTTACATTGCGTAATATTATCGACACTGGTAATTGACAGCAAAGAAACAAACAAAACACAAAGAAGTGTACAATTATCTATTTTTTTAACAAACAAATACTTACTGAGCCGTGCATCGCACCTGTGCAAGAACAGGTTGACGCTCAGCAAAAATGCTGTGACTTCGAAAAAAATCTATCGTCAACAGCGCTGATTTTCAAAATCCACCTAAGGAATGGTGTAATTTATTTATTAAAAACCAACTTATATTTACAGTTTGCACCACACATACCAGTCATAGGTCAATATCTATAAGTAATTACGCATATAATCAAAAAATGAGATTAAATCACATAAAACATAATGACGTCACCCGTGTGATAATAATTATACACACACGTACATTAGTATCGCCACATATGGAGGATATTTCAAATAACAGTAATAATCATGCAAACGCAATCAATAAAATATACATAATAAATTACGAGTAACCTATAAAAGTGAATAGATTAATAAATTGGGAAAATCATAAGTAATATCTTATTGGTACGTTGTGTGATGTACGGTGTTAAATTGATAATAAATCCAATTATTATAACATTAATATAGATTAGATCCGCAAATAAAGGTTGTTTCGAGGTCTGCTTCTGTTTTTTTCAAGTTCATCGTAATAAATTACGCATTGGATATTTAATTAAAATATGTTACTTTTTTAATATTTAAAAATATAAAGGTAAACACAAAAAAAAAATGTTTTGTTGGTCCAATGGCCTCGTCTTTCATGCACGAGGTTTTAAGTTCAAATACGGGCAAGTACCAATGTGACTTTTTCCATTCATGTTTGAGCAGGCGGCCTTAAACTACACGCGGGCGAAACCGCGAGCAGTAGCTAGTTAAAAAATATACGAGAGATAAAAAGGGCCAAGAATTGAGCCCTGCGGAACTCCCATAGTGACAACAGAACCCGAGGATTACTTGTCGTTAACATCCAGTCTTTGGATCCTATTATCCAAATAAGAAATAAGAAGAACCTAGGCAGTGTTTCTAACACCATAGTGATGCAATTTCCTGACCAATGTATCATGAGAAACACAATCGAAAGCTTTAGAAAAGTCACATAAAATACCTAGGGCACCATGTGACTTCTCCAAGGCCTCAAAAATATGTACAAGAAACTGAACACCAGTGTCGGTAGTCGAGCGACCCCCTGTGAAACCGAATTGTTTAATAAAAACAAAAAAAATAATAATAATCATTTGTTTATTAAAATGTGTTTACAATTGATCTAGCATCAATTTTTCAAATATTTTACTAAAGGTGGGAAAGCACAGAATTTGGTCTAAAGTTCGTGGGGTCTGATGTTCTGCCCGACTTAAACAAAGGTATTAATTTTACTACTCTTCATTAAGTCGGGAATTACACCACAGTCAATACATTTATTAAAAAGAATTGCTAATTCAGGCGCTACAGTGTTGATTATGCATTTCGATACCTCTATAGAATTTCCCCATAGATCAGCAGTTTTTTTTACATTCAGTGTATTGGAAAGTTCTAATAATATCTCAAGCACTAACATAGTAGAAATAAAATTCATGATTACAAATATCAACATTTTCTTTCAATAGGGACTCGGCGACAGTGGGTGAAGAATTTAAAGATTACAACGACAACGACTGCCCAGAAATTAGGTAATACGAACCTCTGGCAAGACTGTTTGTTAGAATTTCGGTCTTCTGACGATCCTTAACGACAGTCAAAGATCCACGAATGACAGCCGGGAACAATGGCTTTCCAAAGTATGGAAGGCTCTCGGTATGGCAATCCATGAAACGACGGCGACAAGTTAGGTTAACATGATCGATCGACCCGTGCGGCTGTTATTACTGAGCCGGTATAATATTCAAATCGAGTCCCAAATAATTCCAAAATGATGGTGACTCCAACTAAACTTCACGAACCATTGTGACGGTTAAAATAAGGAATTATTTCATTATTTCAACAAGGAAATGTTTGAGGTCAACGGGTTAAACTATAGGGCTCAATTTATTCAAATATATATCATATATACACAGTACTTTTAACAAAGGATTGGAAGAATTTATCATCAACTAATGCCCTATTTCCGAGGTTCATAGATGACCTCCCTTGTTATTGATTCGACACGGTTATTTTGCAAAATTCTTCCTTAACTTACATAATTATTGTAAAAGTTTTTAGGTACTGTATAAAATGCATATATATGTATATATATATATATATATTCATGCATTATTTATTAGTCTTAAAATAATAATATGCGCATATAAAGGAGGGCAGAATCATAGGGCATCAAAAAATTCGTCCGCTGCCAAGAAGAAAAGTGCGCCAAAAGGCTGGCAGTATCACCACGTTAGATGGCAACTAATGCTGATTTTTTTACCAAAGGCCAGCCCTCTCGTCCCATGAAGAATCTACCAATTGCTTTGATATATCTCGTCATGACTGTGACAAGAAGGCTTCCACTCAGCATGATGCTGTGCTATGGGAATCTGCAGCACAGCGCTGTTTTTTAGTGGTCATCCGAACAAGTTAATTAGCCCGTGTCGTCTCACAGCAGAGCAAAGGCAAAATGCCTTTCCTTTTTCCACTCAACTAGACCTTGAGATGAAAAACGGAAAAAACAAAAACAAAACTTTGGACACTTGATGCTGACTTTTTCGGGCGTAACGCTTTTTCGTTATGTGACGATTTCTGCCAATTTACTCCCGCCACGAGCCGCGAAATTCGTTCCAAAAACCGTAATGAGAACCATTATTTAATAACATTATCAAATACCTAGGATCTAATATATATTATATTAGTTTATTATTGCTAGTGGAGCCGCGCGCTCGGACCAACCTTTTAAGTGAGGCGCCTCTGACGCGTGCACTCCGCACGCTCAACCTCATAGTGAGACGGACTTATTTTGTTGTTGTCTGAGTGAATTCACAAGGAATGCATTGTTTGTAACTAGTTATAGATGTTAGTGTAATTATTTAAATTAATTTAGGATAAGCGCATTTATCGCATTGGGTAATGGTCCTGTAATGGTAAATGTAAGTTGATAAATAAATAAATAAATTATTATACTATAAATGCGAAAGTTTATGAGGATGGATGGATGGTTTTTTGTTACTCTTTCACGCAAAAACTACTGAATGGATTTGGATGAAATTTGGCACATAGATAGTTTATAAACTGGATTAATACATAGGCTTTTCATCCCGATATTCCCACGAAATCGAGACTCATATGGGTGAAACCGCGGGGCGCAGCTAGTTCTAGATAAATACCAAATCGGACACCAAATCGTCTTGACAAAAAGCCGGCCATATGCAATAACTCCGGCATGATTTTATCAGCTGCAGTTTTCATTACATTTTTATCAGCTTTCATCAGAAAGGCACTCAGCCTGTTCGCTTACCTATTTCGTAGAAAATAAACTACTTACTTACCTTGTTACTGCAAGCCTTCAAGGAAAATATGATATTCATAACATTATGTTACTTCCCAGAAATCTATGGTAAAACGTCTTTTAATCGTTTACGTCATTACATCATACATCCGTGGAGAAAACCCTAGAGTTTGTAAACTAAAAATATACTCAATTTGCCTAAACTTTTTCCCACTATGTTGGGGTCAGCTTGCAGTCTAACCGGATGCAGCTGAATACCAGTATTTTACATGGAGCGACTGCCTATCTGACCTCTACAACCCAGTTACACGGGGAACACGATACCCCTTGGCAAGACTGGTTGTCGGGTGTTTCTTCAAATGAGCGAAAAACTATGTTCAAGTCTAATAAAAAAATGTAGGCTGTAATTTTTTTAGAAAAAAGGCATAACTTAGCTTCCTATTATAATTTTAAAAAGAGGCACTTCCTCTCTGTGAACATAAGTAGTTTAATTCTGATTCTATTTTATAAAATATTTACCAAACGTCATCGCCCACAACGTTCAAATCACGCACATTCTTAGTTTATCAAAAATAATTTAATAATGGTGCCTGAATAACCAATTTAATGTACAGTATCGACCAAAAGTCCATAGGCAAACTCACAAACCAATAGACTGACGCTGCGGTTTGACTTACGACCTTCTTCTATAAGTTGTTACACACACACATACTTACTTTGTCTGCAACTCATGCTAGTTCATAATTTCGAGCATTACTGTATATAGCATGCTAGCGCAGTGGATAACCTGTCTTGGTATATGCGATTATGGCGAGCCGAGAGGGTTCGAATCTCACGTGCGGTTAGCTCGTCATTTTTTAATAATTACTATTCGTAGTTTTTGTTATTTTTTAAATAAAGAATATTTCAATAATCATTTCTTTTTTGGTTCATTCGTCTTGTTCACATAAATATTAAAGTTTAGCAGGTAGACCTCAGAAAACTAAGTAAATTATTTCGATTTCTGTAGGGTAGACAGATGCCGTTCGTTACGAGTATTAATTTAATAGAACTTTGTTGGTTCGTGGTTATTGTTGGTGACAAGTAAAAGCGGTGTTGTGGTTATTATTTTCAAAATGCAGTCAAATATAAATATTGAACGGAGATCAAATATTATTGCGCTGCGTAAAAGTGAATGTAATTTACACAAATATCGTATGAAACCAGACTAAGTGTGAGTGTTATCATTTATATATTTCATATTTGACTAAACATAAATCTTAATCAAAGGTATTGTTGATCGAACAGAGGTATTGTTGAGACAGAAGATGCCTTTAAAGTTTTTAAATTTATTATGAGGTTTAATTCGATTAGTGAATGATAAATAATTAGTATGTGTAATAAATACGATGTTATTCTTTGTTCTAGAGAAATACTGTGAAGGTTAAGAGATATTAGGAAGAGGCTTGTTATCGAGAAGCAGCGACGTCAAATGGTGAATAAATATGAAATAAATGGTTGCATATCAACGAGATATTTTGCTGAATTATTAAACACGGTATTATGAACCGTTCTCCGTGCACTCTGAAGGCTTGCATCACTGAAGACCAGCTAGGAAACCATTTTTGACAGAAAGGCATAAACAAGAACGTTTAAGTTTCGCACGATAATATTAAGACTTCAAGAGGGACACTGCTATATTTTAACCTTAAAATATTTACCGTTCTAACTTAATAAACAACCCATTCGTTATTGCATGAATTTGTGGTAAAGATTTTTTTAAGTATGTAAGAAATACGACAAAAATCATATTGAAACATGGTGTTTGTCGTATTTCTTGCAAATTGACCGAAAATGTTTAAGATTATTTTAGTAATATTATTATTTTAGAATTAAAATCTGTGGTTTAGTTTCAATCTTCTTTTCGTAAAGAAAATGAATACTTAAGCTATAACCTCAATACCAACCAATATTTATTAAAGCCAAATAAAATGTAAAATAATTAATGTAAACAAACTGCCCATATTTAACCTTAAAATCACCTATTTTGTAAGTAGTTTTTTTTTACATTTTGAGTAGTCTAATATTCTTATTTATTGCTTAATTACTTCGACCATGATCAAAGCTTAATATTTATGGCGAAAAAATCCATTTAAAATTTAAAACATTTCATAATTTAAATATGTCAAAATAATACAAATTGCTTCTAAGTTTCTTGAGATCTTATATCTAATAAATATTGTTTAATTTTGTTATCACATATCTTTTATTCTAAACCCTTTATTGCAATATCAAAATTAATAAAAAAGGCAGCAATATTAAAAAAATATTATTTTTGAAAACAAAAATAATAAATTTCGAAAAGAAAAAAACCGCGCTGTTCTTTACGAGATCAGAACTTAAGCCAGCTCGAATCTCAGACCAACTCTTTAAAGCCTTCTGCTATCTGCACACATAAGATTAATTTGAATTTTAGCAATGACATAAACTGGCCAATGTCACGCGCATGATGCGTGTGTGTTATCGTGTCTAACAAAAGCGACGGAGATATATTTTTGTTTCGCGAGTACGTGACGACAGTGTGTAAAGCGTTCTCTGTGGTGTTTGTGCCGTGTTATTTATACATACAGATATACGGACTATACCGCGTGTTCACAGCAAAACGACTCTTAACGTGCCTATCCACTTTTGAACGCTTACTGTACGTAAGTTTTATAATAGTAATATATGTTCTTATTTTATGCATAAATAAGGGCCGATTTAAAAAACCGAATATATTATTTTAGTCGAAAAACGTTTGGCATTTGTTTTCTGTCATTACACGTAACAGGATAAAAAAGTTTAAAAAGTGACACTTTGCTCTATAACCCGCAATCCTGCGCGGCGTCCCCCCGCACCCCATTTCGATAGTTAGTCGACCTTGAGTACTCGTCCGGCGTGCGCGTGTATTTTGTGAATAAAATTGGAAAAAAGTGTTTCTACGCAGCCTTCGTCAAGAAAAACATCATTACCGGAATTTAGGATTACTCGGTGAGTTATTTATGTATGCAATTTAATTATTTCAGTGTTTTACACCTAAAAAACTTCCACTGAATATATTATTCCTCATGAACATTTTAAACAAGTTCAGACATGTTTCAATTGAAATCGTCATTACCAGTAACGTCATTGCCGGGATATTTCATGTTGTGGGTAATGACGAATTGTTGCGGGTAATGACAAATGAGTTGAATTTATGTTTTAACCGACTTCAAAAAGAAGAAAGTTGGTTTATTCTATGTTCGACTGTATTTTTTACGTATTCGGTTATCATAATTCGCCTTGAAGTCATTAAACTAGAGAGTGGGTCATTTTATTCACAGATTTATGGCGAAAACAAAGAAAGGAAAAGAAGAGCGCCTTGCTCAGCAGAGGCTGTGCAAAAGACGTCGTTACGCCGAAATCAAAAATGATCCTAGATTATATGCTATTGAAAAAGAAAAACAAAGAGCACGCTATTTGAAAAGAAAAGCAGAAAAGAATATTACTTCAATTACAGAAAAAAATAAGAATAAACAGAAACTACAAAGAACGAAATGGAAAGAAAATTCAAGACGTTACAGGCAAAGCAAGAAAGAAGAAAGACAGAAATTACCAGAACCAGTGCAAATTGAGATCCAAGAAAACCAAGAAGTCATTATTGAAGAAAATTCAAGAGATCCATTGAAAGGGGTTGGCGATCGGGTTTACACAGCTAAAGAAGTTTCATTGATTTTAAGAAGAGTACGTTACAAGGAACAGAAAAAACAGGGATATTTGAGAGAAATTATTAAGACATTGAAACGCCAAAATGCCTTGTATCGAATGCGAGAACTTAGACGTCGACAAAGTGAAGGAAATATGAATAAGGCACCGAAATAAAATGACAGCTTGCAATCGAAGAAGCCCAAAGCTATAAAAGTTTTACCAAAATTTAAGAAACCAAAGAAAACACCAAAAAATCTAGTGAAATCAAAAATATCAGATACTATTCGTGAGGCCATACAAGCCTTTTACAATGATGATAATAACAGCGTCATTAGAGCAGGACAAAAGGAGTTCATAACAAAGAATAAAATACGACATCAAAAGCGATTTCTAACGGCAACTTTAACAGAACTATACCAAAAATTCATAAAGGAAACAAACATTGCCATTCATTACTCAACTTTTTGCAAAGAAAGGCCTTTTTGGGTCTTATTTCCAAAGCCACAAAATAGAGACACTTGTTTATGCATCGTCCACACCAATATGGATCTTCTGATCAATGCCTTAAATAAGGCCAAAATGTTAAAATCCAGAAATTCTGCGGAACTCCTAAAATCCATATGTTGTGACCCTAAAAATCCCGAATGTTTGGAGAGAACATGTGCAGCTTGTGCTGGAAGAGTGCCTGAATACATGGAGTTTTCAAACAACGTTCTTGTAACCTATTATGAATGGAAAAGGGTAAATAAAGAAATTACTACAAACAAAGGAATTGTGAAAAAACAGCAGATGACATCCAAGGAGAAAGAAACAGAAGAACCTTTAAAGTTGATCCAAAAGTTGGGAACAGCATTGCCGAAATTCTTTTTGCACTCTTATAAGATTTTAAAGCAGTATACGGTGATGAAAAATATGAGAGAAAATCTATTGCGATTTGATGAAGCAATGATACATGTGGACTTCTCAGAGAATTATGCGCTTAAGTACGCCGAAGAAGTTCAAAGCTTTCACTTTGCTGGCAGTCGCAGTCAAGTGTCTTTGCATACAGCTGTGATTTACACCCATGATTTCTCTACAGGAACCGTGAAAGCGACGTGTGTTTGTACTATAAGTAAATGTACGCGCCACGATGTGCCAGCAATATGGGCGCATTTGATACCGTTACTGCAAGAAGCATACAAGCTAAACCCCTTCATTGAAACTATACACTTTCTGTCTGACTCACCATCCTCCCAGTACAGGAATAAATACATGTTTTATGTAATTTCTCAGATGTCACAAGATTTCCCACAAATAAAAAGGGTTTCATGGAACTACTCGGAATCTGGGCACGGCAAGGGTGCCCCAGATGGAGTTGGCGCAGTTTTGAAAAGAACAGCCGACCAGATGGTTCGTTTTGGTGAAGATGTTGGAAGTTTTAGCCAATTTTGCAATGCTATGAACGATCGCATAGAAAACATAGTTATAAAAGCAGTTGAAGAGGCAGACGTAATAGAAAGAGAAAAGAAAATACCCAAAGATTTAAAATCATTTAAAGGAACTTTTTCTGTGCACCAAGTTATTTGGGACAAATTTCAAAGATTTACAACGATGCGGTCTATCAGTTGTTTTTTGTGCGATGCTGGCGAGATTTGTCACCACAACAAACATTTAGGATTTATAGAAAATAAGAAAATAGTCCCAAATCCAAGTCATATTGAAGATTATGATGTTGACATTCCTTTGTCACAAACCAAACCGAGTGTACCAAAAACTATAACACAAACTACAACTGGTACCCATAAACTCTTGGAAAAGAAATTGGATAGACATGCAAATGCAGAAAACCAGCAGCCATCGTGCTCCAAAAGTATCGTTGATTCGAATAAAGGAAAAACAATACCACCTAGAAAAAGGATACACATTTTATCAGATATAACAATCAAGGATGTCAATCAGCTAAATAAGAAGAAGAAGATTAAAGAATAAATAGAAACTAGAATGACTCCAAACAACAATGAAAGATGCAAATCAGCTAATTAAGAAGAAGAAAACTAAGATTTAGAGAATAAAAACAAGAATGATTCATGAAAACAACAATCAAGGGTGTATCGGGCATCGGCTAAATAAGATGACTTGAAAATGAAGAGAAGTAGAGTGATTAAATCAAAGATATAGTAAATCAGCCAAATATAAGAGTTTAGTTAAGAAATTTTAAGAAATAATAAAAGTTAAGGATTAACGTAGAAAGAAGAAATATAAGAGACTGAAATAATGAATAAATAGTGATGTTAACAAAATGTTTGTGTTGATTTTATTGATGATTATGAAAATGTTTCAATTAAACGTAAGAAAAAAAAAAATGCCTATTTTACTTTGGGTGGTTACTGAAAACTGATTAGGTAATACTATGTTGATTCAATACTTTAATATATTTTGGTTCTACAATAAAAACAAAAATTTGTTAAATGCTTTTCTTTTTTATCGTCATTCCCAGGAACATAAAATCATTACCAGCAACACAAATTTCATTACCAGTAACATAATATCATCACCATCCCCAAAAGATTTCTTCGATGCTATTTTTCTCAATTTGTACTGCGGAATCTTCAATGCCCTAGACACATATCCTCACTGCCTCCAATGTAGATTTATATCCGACTACTCTTACTTTTAAATTAGACAAAATTATAAAATTACAGAAAAAAGTGCAAAATAAATGTAAACTCGAAGAAACACCCTGTCAGACTTTCGGGCTTCTGACTACCCGTAACGACTGTCAAAGATCTACGAATGACAGCCGGGACCAACGACTTAATGTGTTTTTCGAGTCACGGAGGGGTCTCGATGGTCACCATCCATGAATCGACCTTAGCAAGCGTAGCTTAACCTTTGATGGAACCGTGCGGCTGTTATAGTTTAGCCACGAGCCCCTCACGTCATATAAATTATACATCTTTGAAGAAAACCCTAGCTTTTGTAATCTGAAAATAATTTATACATATCATTAATTGGGTAAAAATAATAGGAATGCGGAACTATCCATACATCTATAGATCACAATGTAAATATAAGCAAACAAAAGGTTTTATTTGTACACCATTTAACAAATACGATAAATGCGAAGGTTTGTATGAGGTTAAAACATAATCAATTTATTCTCCTGTCAACAGTTTAATGTCGTAGGTACAACGCCACAAAGCTCTTTTGGCGCGAATTAAGTAAGCGACAACGGAAGTATTTAAAAATAACTTTATTCCGACAGAGTTACAGCGAAACAGTAATTAATTAAATCTAACAAAATATTGATCTTATATACTAACTTAATTGATAACGTAGTACATGCACAGCGTGATCAGATTGACGCATGTTCTAGATAATTATAAATGCTGATCGCGCAGTGGGGAAATTGGGAAATAATAATCTAGTAAATACTTATTGTCTGACAAAGCTAATATTGGTATGTTGGGGTTCCTTAACTCCTCCCTCCCTAAGAGAGAAATTATCCGAAGGTGTCGCAGACGGTTTCGGAGAATTTCGACAAAAGTTTATGAACTGAAATTTATACATTATAAAGATAACTATTGCTATTACAATAACCACATACTCTAAGATGGTCCATATACTAATTTCTAATGTCACTGTTTGTGTCGTATCGTCTATTTCACTAAATTTTGCACTTTGTAACACTTCTTTCACATCACTGAAGTCCACATTTCTTAAATCCACTTTCTTTGATCTTCTCTGAATGTCCTGTTGTAGGTCTGGCATCTGGATCAATGGCAGCTGGAGACTGGAAACTGTAGTGTTTGTGGTGGCGGCAACGATGACTTCACCTATTTGTGTCTCGCATTGTTGGCCAGGTGTCACGATGTAGGTCCCAAGAATAGTGTACTTCAGGATTTCTGTATTGCAATTCTCGGTGATGATGAGATTTTCCTCTGAGTAAACCAACCATTGGTTGTCGGTTATTTTCTGTATCTTAGTTTTTTCTATTTCAATATGGTTCTGTATGCAGTTTTTGTAGTTGTTCTTCATCAGCATTATTTGTTCAATGCAGGTCTCGGTTGGAAACTGGGCTAAATTAGTTTCAGCGCAAAGAAATTTTCCATTTTCAATCTCAGTACATGGGCTTACCACGGGCATGTATTTCAATCTATTCACCATCAGGTAAGGATATTTGGGTATTATTGTAAAGGTATTTGGAGAATGGAATATAGGGATGGGTATAACCTTGTAATAATTATATGTTTCGTTATTTATTAGGGGAACTTCTAAAACAAAAACTAACTTGTTGTTATTTATATATGATTTAAGTATGATATTACGTTCTAATTTTATTAAATTATGTTTGCTTACTGGGTATATTGTTCTAGCATGTTTAGCAATGACTTCTAACGTATTATATAATTCTGAACTATTTATAATGGATTGGTGCAATGTATTCAGTTTGCTAAAGGCTATTGCCGTTTCAATCTCTTGTATGTTTTCGTAACAGGTCCGAAAGTTATTTAAAATTTGATACATAGTATTTAATATTTGGAAAAGTTTGTTAAACCTGAACTCATGTTCAACAAATTTTTCCATTTCATTGGTATGTAAACCCAAGTTTTTAATATTTGAATTTATTATTTCAGAGTCATTTACTAATTTATCAAAAGCTTTTTGCATTGATGATACTTTACGTTCGACCACATGCTCTTTGTTCTGTATCATTTGGATTTCTCTATCATATTTAATTGCATCGTCTTCATCTAAATTTCCTGTGATAGCTTTTACAAGTGAGCCTAATGGATTAAACAGAGCTCTTTTATTTCTATAATGGAAAGGTAAGATTTGAAAGAATCTATCCTTAGTTAGTTTAATAAGATATTCTATTTGGCTTTCTATTCCTATAGTTTCGTTACTAAGACTATTTTCCTTAATTTTAATTTTCAAGTTAATAAAATCCCGAATATTATTATCTATTTGTAAGTGTAATGATTCTAAATCTACACTTTTGTATATTGTCCAATAACAATTCCTCTTCACTGCTACTCCTCGCTTTATCGCTGCTATCCCCGGATTCTGACCGAGGTTTTGGAGGTCCAGCGTGAGTGTTGGCACCACTAGTACCAGAAGTACCAGGCACGATCTGTGGAGGACGTTTTACATTTTTTAAGGCTACTCTAGTTTTCCTTTTCTTTACTTCTACTGGGACTATATTTCTTTCAACTTCACCTATTACTTTCGCTTTTTCATATCGAGGTTTTTCTTTAGCTTTTCTAGTCCTAGTGTCTTTCATGTAAATATTATCGTCTGGTTCGAGTACCGGTGTCGTTTCGCCACCTTTTTTATTAATTATTTTAATTTTATCTGATTCTAATTTTTCTGTTATGAATTCATAGAGTATTTTAAGGCGTTTTCTATGATCTAACAATAATTTCTGAGTTAAGTTCTTCTCTCTATCCACGTTAAATACATTATCGGAATAAGTGTGGCCAAATACTAGTTCAAAAGGCGTAAAATCTGTTGCTGAATGTATGGTGTTGTTATAAGCCATGATGGCATAAGTCATAACTGATGCTGCATCTAAATCGCTTTTATCGTATTTTGCTATACGATAAATCTCAATAATGGTAGAATGAAACCTTTCTACTATTGCCATTGAACTGGGATTATTTGGCGTCCCAATATGAAGTTCAATTTTGTAAAAGCTTAACATTTCTTTAATCAAAGTATTGTTGAATTCTGTACCGGAATCGCAACTAATTTTCCTAGGCAGACCATACATGCTGAAATATTTAATCAATGCCCTAACTATCTCTGGTGTACTCCTATTCGGTACCTCTATGGCTTGTGCTATCTTACTAAATGCATCCACTATAGTTAAATAATATTTCCCTTCAATATATAATAAATCCATAAAAGCTTCCTGAAAAGGGGCATCCTGGGTTTGTGTTAACTGAATGTGGGGTTTAATCGGCTTTCTATCATATTTCATGCGTTTACATGTTTCGCAAGCATTTATGATTGCCGTGACTGTCTCTTTCATGTTTGCCCACCAATAATGTCTTTTAAGTTTGGTTAAAGTTTCTTTAATACCTCTATGGCATGTTTTCCCGTCGTGGTATTTTAAAATAACTTCTTTTTGATCTTCTTCAGATCCTGTCAAATTTATAACTCTTTCTGTACACTCGGTTAACTTAACTGAATCCTTTTTAAATAACTTAATTACCATGTTTGAAAAAGTTTTTCTAAAAGATGTGTGTTCGAAGTATATAAAGTACTTATGTTTTGGACCAATATACTCTTTCAAAAAGTCTTTAACTAATATATCGTTATTTGTCGGTAAGTGAACTTCGAGAATTTTTTGTTTATTATTTGAAATATCTTTTACGTCTAATTTATTTTTAAACCATGAATGAATTAAAATCTGTTTTGGTTTAGTATCGACAGCTTCGTTTAAACTAGGAATGCCTTCGTGTTCTCTATTTGAAACTGAGTTGGCAGTGACCCCATCATCAGAATCCGAAAGTTCTATCGTTTCTATTGGAGTTTCGAGGTCTTGCAACTCGTTTTCTATAATTTTTTGTATACGTTCCTGCCTATCTCCTATATTTACGAATATTGAATCTAAATCGTCGTCAATTGCATTAATCTTAATCCTAGATAAAGCATCTGCATTCGTGTTTTGAGGGCCTTTCTTATATTTTATTTCGAAATCGTATTCTTCTAACCTTAACCGCCATCGCGTGAGTTTACTATTGGGCTCTTTCAATGAATACAGCCAAGCTAATGGTCTATGGTCTGTAAATATGGTAAACTTATTACCATACAAATACGGTCGAAAGTGCTTAACTGCCCATATTATGGCTAAAAGTTCCTTCTCGATAGTGCTATATTTTACTTCTGTGTCGCTCAAGGTTCTACTAGCATAGGCTACAGGCTTATCTGAGCCTATCGTTCCTTGTGACAATACAGCCCCGATCGCAAAATTGGATGCATCCGTGGTTAAAATAAAAGTTTTACTAAAGTCAGGAAATTGTAACAAAGGTGCATTTGTTAAAAGCTTTTTACATGTCTCAAAACATTCTTTATATTCCCCATTAATTACAATTTTGCGACCTTTCTTTAAACAAGCTGTTAATGGTCTAGTTATTTTGGCAAAATCTTTGATAAATTTCCTATAATAACCGATTAGTCCTAAAAAGCTTTTAATCTGTGTAACCGTTTCCGGTATAGGATACCTAAGAATAGCGTCTATTTTATCATTATTTGGTTTCAAACCTTCACTTGTAATAGTATGCCCTAGGTAGAGTACTTCCTTTCTAAGAAAATGAGACTTATCTAATTGAACTTTTAAATTTGTTTGACGGAAGCGGTCAAAAACTGCTCTAAGTTTTTCTACATGTTCAGGCAAGCTTTTAGAAAAAATAATGACGTCATCGAGATATATTAAGCAATGTAAGCCTTGAAGGCCTCGTAAGACGTTATCCATCGCTCGCTGAAAAGTTGCGGGTGCGGTCTTTAACCCAAACGGCATTCTGTTAAATTCATAATGACCTGAAGGTGTGCTAAACGCAGTTTTAGCTCTATCTTTCTCCTGAACCTCTAATTGATGGTACCCGCTAGCTAAGTCGAGAGTTGTAAAGTATGTACTATTACCTAGCATGTCAAATAAATCGTTAATGTTGGGCAAAGGGTATTTATCATCAATAGTGATTTCATTGAGCCGTCTATAGTCAACTACCATCCTCCATTTTTGTTGGCCTGACGCGTCTAATTTTTTCGGCACTAAATGTACGGGAGCACTCCAGGGGGAATGAGATTCCTGGATAATGTTATCCCTTAACATTTTCTCGACTTGACTACTGATCTCTTTTGTTTGAATAGGTGGCAATCTATGTGCCTTAATGTTTATTGGGTCTTCATTTTTTGTTCTTATTCTATGTTTAACCTGATTTGTGAAGGTTAACGGAATATTTTCACAATAAAATATATCTTTGTATTCTTTACAAAGTCCCTCAATAACCGTTCGTTCTTCTGAATTCATATGATCTAACTGTAATTTGTCTAAATTCTTTGTTAGCAAGCTGTCCACTTCTATATTATTATCTATGAAATTAACACTAACAGATGGGTCCTGTATGTATGGTTCCACTTGAAAAGGTCCCGTAACTACTAATTTTCTATTTTCATGGCTATAATTCTGAATAACAGTTGTTGCATAGCCTTCAATACACGTAACTAATGCGGCGGGCATTCGAATCCCTTCCGTAAATTGCTTAAAATCTAACACAGCTTCCCCGTTCAGTAAGTTGACTGGGAGTCTTATTACTCTAAGTTCACTACGAGATGGTAGATTATATATCTCTCTCATAGGCGGTGAATATATGATAGGAATATCAGTATTTTTTAAATGTAATATCTGATTTTCCATATTAATCTTTGCCTGTAATTGCTTCAGCAAATTGCTACCTATTAACCCATCATACCTATCGTCGACACTATAGACATAAAACTTATGGAACTCTTGACTTCCAAAGGTAACCGGTAATGGAATAATAGCCGTTTCACCATGAACACTCGATGCGTGAGTGCTAACAACTTCGAAGGGTTCATACTGTAAATAATTTTTAAAATATTTATTCGCTATATACGGGCTTATAAACGATCTAACACTCCCCGTATCTATCATAAAAACTGCCTTTAATTCTGGTATAACTATATGTGGTAAATTTAAGCGTTTATTACAATTTATTTTTATTCGTTCTCTAGGGTAGAGGCCGTTATGCAAAAATTTCCCGCCCCGGGTTCTTCAGGAGAAAATTCTTGGCACTCATTGTACGAATAACTTGAACTCTGTTCATTATTATTAGAATTATTTATGTAATTAACACGTCGCGAACTTGCAGTACGCATGGTGACATCAGTATTCGCACCCGACGTAGATGCTTGCGCTGCAAAAGATGGCGTGCTCGGTGCATGTGCCGCGAACTGTTGGTTCGGTTGTGCAATCGGAACAAATGACCTACTTGACTGCGGTGACGCATTATTGTTGTTTGTACGATTAAAATTGTCTTGATTTCTTTGAATATTATTATGTTGTTTATAATGTCTGGGCTGATGCGAATTGTTCGGTGTAGATGTGCTGTTTGTAGCACTATTCGGTACATGTGTACTTGATATGCTATGTGAATCTTTCTTTTGATTATTAGATTCAATTGCATTTTGGTTATTAGGCAAATTGGGTCTGTTATTTCTGCTAAAATTACGTCTGTCGTTTGTTTTCGACTCATAGACTGCCTGGAAGTTTTGTTCTTCTAAAACTATTTTTAATGCATCCTCTAACGTTGTGACGTCGCGCAAACGAACTAATCTAACTAAAAATGGCGGTAAATTAAACAAGAAAGCATTCATTGCTCTGTTACTATAAATGATTTGCTTTGCCTTACGTAGAGATTCATCAATGATAGTTTCTGATATTTTAGCAAATAAAACACTTCTCATCCGCTGTATTCTATGGCAAAAATCTAAATAACTTTCACCCTTATTTATTCTACACGATTCTAACTCCATTGCTAAACAATCCTCTGTGCGTGGATCACCGAAGTGTTGGTTTAACAACTTCTTCAGCTCGTCCCACGTACCTATAGCTTCTCTTTCGCCTACCAAACTGGCTGCTTCGCCTGATAACCTACTTGTTACTACATGAAATAAATATTCATTTTGGGCTGCGGTTCCTAAGAACGTAGACAAAATGTATTCACATTTTTTTATAAATAAAGGCAACATTCTAGTGTCGCCGCTGAATATTGGTATGATGTTAACCAATTCCTGTGGGACACGGGTTACGTTTTCCATTGTGAAAAGTTATGAAAGAAACAAACGCGGAGAAAAAAAAAACACACTAATGTGCTACTAAACTATCACTACTCTAAAATATTAGTACAATTAAAATCTATGCAAATATTATCACGGCGTTGTCCAATCCCTAATAATACACAAACACATAGACTATTACAAGGTTGGGATATAGATGGAAGAGCTGAGAGGAAGGTGAAAAAGATTTACTCACAATTCCGCAGCTAGCTCCATGCTCCCTGAATTACTGCTGTGGCTGGTCCTCTTCCGTAACTCGAAGTGGCTTCTTAATGAATTTATTTGTTCGGCGATCTCTGCTAAACCGTAGACACGGACGTCGGCTACTCCACGTAGAATTGTATACACGGCAAACTGACTACAGAGATCCTACCGGCTGCGCCAATTAAGTAAGCGACAACGGAAGTATTTAAAAATAACTTTATTCCGACAGAGTTACAGCGAAACAGTAATTAATTAAATCTAACAAAATATTGATCTTATATACTAACTTAATTGCTAACGTAGTACATGCACAGCCTGATCAGATTGACGCATGTTCTAGATAATTATAAATGCTGATCGCGCAGTGGGGAAATTGGGAAATAATAATCTAGTAAATACTTATTGTCTGACAAAGCTAATATTGGTAGGTTGGGGTTCCTTAACTCGCGCGTCTAAAATCAGAACGAATGGCGCCATCTTGTTTTGTCAATGTAATGAGGGTTTTCTGAATTACGTTCACTAGGTGGCAGCACTGACACGTCAGGTCTGGCCACCTGTCAAAGGTGTCAAAGCGCCTATATTTTCTTAAGCCCTTAATCCACGCTAAAACTGTGCACTAAAATGACTTTTATTAATGTATTTATTAAAACTTACTGTAAAAAATAATGTATAAAGGCGCAATTAATGCCTGAGGCATTTCCTACCAGTCAACCTTACGGTGATGCAGAGACAAAACATGGCATGGTGTGATTTTGACAGCAGATTTTCTGAGCAAAGACAAAAATATCATTCTGTAATTAAAAATCTGTAAATAAACACGCAGTCAACAAGCGTGGTGAACGACGCTCGTTCCTTCTTTGTATTAGACGAAGAATTTGCCCTGTAGTGAGACAGTTACCTGGGTGGCTTTACCACCCAGTTATCATCCCAGGTACTTTTTGATCGGCTTCCAGTCTAACCGAATGTAGCAGAATACCAGCATTTCACACGAGACTGCCTATCTGACCTCCAGAACCCAGTTACTGGGAAACAATTTAATGACTATTACAAGGTTCTTAAAAATTGTACTTCTGTAAAAAAATATGTTTTGTGACAGTACTAAGTTCTCTTCTTTCTATGGATTGATAAATTATGAATGAATCATTATTTTTTATCAATCAAATCATATCACATTTTAATCAATCATCTTTTGATCTGATGAAGTTAATCCGTTTACAAAAAATAAGCTCCGGAGGTAAAAAATAATGTGACTAAGCCCAAGTTCACACGAGCGATATTTTCTCGCGGCAATTTTTCGTGCACTGGATTTTAACGCACTGCTTAGCTGTAGTATTATATTATCTTTGGCGTAGCCTACCTACCTGCCGAGTTGATGAGAATGGTGGTTGTACACACAGCTTCAGTATGTGCTAGCCCCTCAAGTTTTAAAATGTTACAATATTGAATTCGTTACGAATAATCTAAAGAATACTTCAAAAAGAGATCATGTTTCTTTCGACTTGGATTTCGCATCACCTAACGTCGTCATACTTACACCGGCAGTTTGACGAACTAGCCAGCGAGCACGTGTGAATGGCGATGAAATTGTTAACTAGTATCGTCTGAGTCACTTTATTTTTAGGTCTCTGTCTAATCGGTAGATGTTATAATTTGAGGGTATCCATAAAGTTTTCTTTATAAAATTAATCCATACCCTCAAGTTATAACTACAACGTTTGATGTATGAGTTCGGTTAAAACTGTTGTTAATAATATCGTTTGCGTTATTAGGATGTCACTTATCTGTAGACCCGTTTGTGTAGACAGTTGGCAAAATAATCTATATTATGATAACTGTAAATTATCAAATCAAATTGTAAAATATAAATCTTTGTAGTAAAATAAAATCAAAGTTTTGGTAAATATATAACATAACATCACGTCTTGTTTCCCCGAAGGTGGAGGTGTCCCTGTAGCAAGTTCACCCACATTTCGCCAGTTATGTTTTAAGTCCCATGTAATAGGGGGCGAGCCTATTGCCATCAACCGGGCACAAATCCAGACTCCAGGCTGTTACTGAGAAATTTCAGATAGAAAAACCCAATAACACTGCCCGACCTGGGAATCGAACCCAGAACCTCATTGCTCGACAAGGCAGTTTTTGTTTAAATTATTAAACAAAAACCAAATAATCATACATAATATTTGTTATTGCTTAATAGCAATAACAAATATTATGGATTTTTAAATTACTTATTTATTAATATTACTAAAACAAAATATAAAAATACTTAAAAAAATATATTAATGCAAAAACTAAAAGCACATTTCGTGCCTAGGATTTGAACCTAATCTTAAGCACGGCAAGCGGTCTTGAAACCTCCGGTCTATTTAGACGTTGTTGACGTAAATGTTAACCCTATTCACTAAAACAACACATTAGTCAGAATAAAAATGTTTTTGCAAAATACAAAAAACCAACTTGGGCCTATAATGGATTTGAACGCACAGTCTTTTGCGGGGGTAACTACTTAATGGAGCTGTGTGTACCAATTGAAGAATTAAACTGGTGACGTCAATGACAAGGGTAATTACACACCGATCTCATTAGCGACTATTATGGCTAAATTATTTGACGGTGTGTTTGAAAGACAACTCAGTAAACATCTTAAAATACACGATGTTCAGTTCGGCTTCAGGCCTTATAGGCACTTATCGACTGATTGTGCTATTTTGTCCCTCAAGCATACGGTCAGGTACTATAAGGAGAGAAGTGCGCCGGTATATGCGGCGTTTCTAGACCTTTCCAAGACTTTTGACCTGGTTGGATATGACATATTGTGGTGTAAGCTCCGCAAAACGAGAGTGCCTGACGCCATCACAAATATGTTTTGGTTATGGTATGGGCACCAAAAAATTATGATAGATGGGCCAACGAGTTTTTCGAGGAGTACAGGTTGGAATGCGGGGTAAGATAGGGTGTACTGATCTCACCAGCGCTTTTCAACCTGTATATAAACCAGCTGATTGTCGAGCTCAGTAGCACACATGTTAGCTGTTCTATTGTCGGTTTGTGTGTTAACAGTATTAGTTATGCGGACGACATGGTCCTGCAAAGTCCATCAATTAGCACACTCAGGAAGTTGTTGGCGGTCTGCGAGACTTATACAGAAGCACATAGATTTGTCTATAACGTACAAAAGAGCAAACTACTTGCTTTTAGGGTAAAGCGTAAAAAACCAGCACATATCCCCCGGTTATGTTAAACGGTGTGGCTCTTGAAGGAGTGCTAGATTTTAAGTACTAAGGCATGTAGTTATTGAGGACTTGAAAGATGATGTTGACATCGAAAGAGAACGGAGGGCGTTGGCTGTCCGATGCAATATGTTGGCCCGCAGGTTTGCACGTTGTACACCAGAAGCACAGATTAATAAAAGTAAATCTTTTTAAAGCTTTTGCCAATCGTTATACACGTGCACTCTGTGAGTTCGATATACGCGAAGGGCATATAACACCCTCAGAGTTCAATATAATAATGTCTTCAGAATGTTGTTGGGGCTTCCACGTTACTGCAGTGCATTAGGAATGTTTTCCGAAGCACATATTGATGGCTTCAATACCATCCTAAGAAAAAGGATTGCGTCCATGATGCGCAGAGTGCGTGGGAGCGTCAACGGCATTCTGAAGGTCGTTAGTGATAAGCACAACAGCGCCATTATGGCGCATTGGTTGCATGTCCATGTGCATGTACCCGGTGCATCAGGTGAGTGCAACAGGTTAATGAATTAAAATTTTGGTTTACATTTGTACTAAAATAGCTTATAAGTAGTGTGTATTACTAACATTATATGGACGGACAAGTCTGAAATAAAGTTTTTTTTTTCTTAGCACCGAGAGTTGAAAATCCTACATCTTTATGAACAACTAATACTATGGGACCAGCGGGGTAATTGCGTAATACATTTAGGGATGTCGTGCACTAGAAGGCCACAACCACGACCAGTGGTCGCAGCGACCAGGTAAACTACAAAAACCGATACGAATCGCTTAAATGTCTCGCTGATGATGGCGTGTGTTGGATCATTCGGCTCCCTACAAAATGGTTGAGCTGGATAGTGCTGATCCATATGCATGTTCGTGAACGGGCGCCGTCAGTTGAGACTGGTCATCTCTTATCTGCCAGGGCTTATTTTTAATCTTATATTTTGAGTTGTTCCTGTTTTTTTTTTACATCCTTCTCACCTAAAGAATCAACAAGAATAATGTACCCAGTATTTTGTAATATCTATATTTAAAAGGGTTTCCTTGGAGTTTGTTTCTTGCAAGTTCTTCTCCATAGAGATCTACGTTCTGGAATAGGCAACTAGCTTCAACTTTCTGACTAACTGACCGACTCCTTGACAGTTCAAAAGTGCCTGTAAATGGTTTAATTGAAATAAATGCTTTGAATTGAGTTGAGTTTGAGTTTGCACTTGGTCGCAACGGCCATCTAGCCGTAAACCATACTATACTTCTAGACGGCCACAATTTGCCGGAGTCGTGGCCGTCTAGTGTGTGAGATCTTACAGTAATAATGGCTTTCATTTTGACAGTTAAACAACATTCATTGCGTTATTTACGATGCGGCCGCGGCGCAGACAAATTTACGTATGAAGTAATGGATAAGCAATATCCTTCAAAATCATTCAGATTATGATTGATCGTGTTTTACGCAGTTAGGCTGCCACATTGAAATCGCGAAAAAAGACAGCTATTCCCTGGACATAAATGTTCGGAACAGCTGAGTAATTACCTGATTATTTTTGGACGATGACCCTAAGGGCACGTTCCCACTATATCATGACGATTAATTTATCATTGGAAAAGTTAAGTTAATCGTGTCCTCCTTTATGTAAACACCTCTATTTTAATACATGAGCCACGACGCTTTAAACGACACGATAGTCTGTCGTCACGACATAGTGGGTACGCGCTTACGACGTTTTCAGTTATTGCATTAAACTGTGTATATTTACAGTTACATTCTGCCCGTGACTTCACCCACTTCAAATTTCTTGGTCCCCCGACGCATCGCGTCGCATCGCATCTCATAGCATTGTCCGCAGAACGCGTGCGGGCAATGTTATATTACTTCGTTTCTTTTTTGGTGTTCTTTTTTTTCATTTTTCTCAGCTTCCAAGGGTAGTAGCGTAATATTAAGAAGCCAAATAACCTTTCTCGAGAATTTGGCTAACAAAAGAAAAAAGATTTTTAAATTGGACCAGGAGTTCCAGAGATTAGCGCGTTCAAACAAACTCTTCAGCTTTACTATTAGTTTATAATTATAGATATAGCTATATATGAGTACTGTAAAATAATTTCGTTGATCAGTTTATTACTAAATACTAAAATTTATAGTGTCTAAATAAAGCAACGGACCTTTTTAACCGGTTCTAAGATTGTTTTTATTATAGATATAACTAGTGCTATTTACTGCAATAAATAAACACTCCTTACGACATGTTATGCTGTTTCCCGCCCACAATCAAATAGCTAATCCTACAAGAAATCTATAAATTGACATTTGACATTTTATACAAATGTCACACTTAGCAATTATTGATTAAAAATGCTAAATTATTATGTGTATTATTGTATAAGATTATTTTGTGTATTATGGGCCTTAGTTGCCTGATAATAAAATGATTATTAATTATTATAGCGATTTGGGTATTTTCACAGTAACTCTTGCATTTACTCTCGGAAAGCACCATTTGGTAAAGTGGAACTGATGATGAAGGACACAGATGACCACTGGAACTACTCAATAATATGTATTTAGAGTTTTTATTATATAAAATCTTTCAAAAGTTGTATTGGAAAGCCTTTTAAGATGTGGAAGCTAATTAATAATATAACTTGCAGTAAAACAAGTAATAACTCAGCCCCTACAAAACTTGAAGGTCCGATTACCGATACACAACTTATACGTGAGAGTTTCAATAATTACTTTTCAACAATCGGTACAGTGCTAGCAAGTGAAATCCCAAAATTTTATCAAAATAATGCAACCGACACGCTTTCGAGATTGAGTACAAGCACGCAGACTGGTATAGAATTTACAGAGTTATCACCAACTACTACAAAAGAGGTTTAACACGCTCACTGCATTATGAGGTCGAACAAGCCACATGCGTGAGTTCTCGCAGGTGCGGCAGTCAAAATCGCTTTGTTTCACTCTGTGCGGGGGGTGCCTATATTAACATTTCTATGAGTGTAACAGAGACAAATATATAAAATTGATTCTCTTACGAAGCTTATGCTAACGGCGCAGTAAATACGATATGAGGTTAAATAGATCTCATACGCACTGAATAGAAATTAATTCCGTCTAGTGCGGGGGGAGGTCTTATCTGCCTCAAGAATTGCAGGCCTCATACCCGCATGGAGTGAGGCGCAGGGGGCGCGGGCGCCACGCATCCTAGCATAGTGTCCTGGCAAGTATCGATACGGAAGGACGTTGTCGGCCGGCGCGCACGTATTTTTACGATTTATAAGTGTACCGAAAAAAGTAATTGGTTTTCGTATTATGGATCGATCAAGCCGTAAACGTTGCAAGAAACGACTTGTATTATTTGATTCAGATTCGTCAAGTGGATCTGATGAAGTGAAACAGTCTAAATGTAGAAAAGTGTTACAGAGTATTACACCAACCAGAAGTTCTCCTGTGAAAAAGGTAAACATTTTGGCAAATGTTCAAATTTGCCCACCGTCTACTGCAAAATCGCAAAATGAGATCGACATTGATTCTGAATCCGATATTTTGAGCTCCAATGAAAAATACCGGAAAATCTGTCACCAGTCTAAACAAGACAACAAATTGTTCGTTAGTCCAAGTACTGGTAAAAAATATGGTGTCCTCAAAAATGCAGAAGTACAAAATCCAGGAGTTTTATATAACCCAAGTTTGCTCACACCAACTCAAAAATCTAAACGAGAGAATAACTGCAACCAAAGCCGGGCATCTTCCCCTGATTCTTTGAATATTTTTGGCGAAACAAGCAGGTGTTCCTCTTTGAGTAATATTTCATATTCTAACTTGTTGCCCGTACATTTAAGTGAAGAAAATATGCAAGAATTAATAAAATCAACTTCGTCAAAATATCCTAAAACGGAAAAACGGGAAGTAATTAATAATAATTATGTCTTTATTCATTCATTTGAAGATGAAAATACCGGAGATGCAAATATACCCGATTCACATACAAAGAATATAACAATTAAAAAACATACTGTAGAAAAGCAAACAAAACAGAAAGAAAGACATCAAAAATGGCACCAAGATGACTATAGACTACAAGAAGAACAGCAAAAAGAGCAACAAGAAAAATATACAGATAATTGAAAAGAATACCGAATAAAACAGCAAAAACCTCGGCAAAAAAGTCACCAAGAAGAACATCAAGAGCAAGCGAAACAGCAACAAGAACAGAAAAATCAAAACAAAAAGCAGGAAGAAGAACGCGAAGAGCAGGGAAAAAACATCAAGAAAAGGAAGAGAAATATATACAGCAGGAAGAGATACATCAAGAGCAGGAAGAGGAACATCTAGAGCAGGAAGAGGTACATCAAGAGCAGGAAGAGGAACATCCAGAGCTGGAAGAGAAACATCTAGATAAACAGCAAGCAGAAAATGATACAGAGAGTGAAAATATAATTCAAGTTACTCGTAGAAGCAATGTTAACGAAGAAGTTGAAGACACAGACATTTCGATTGAGAGTTTAGAATTAACAGACGGAGAAGTAGATGAAAGTGAAGCAAGTGAAAATGGACTGGAAACTGACAACCAAACAACTGAAACAGAAGGTATTGACAACGAGGACAGTTGGATTGACATATCTGATAGTCACGGTATTGAATTCGACGAGAGCACCCTTGATAGTGCCATTATTCCTCGCCTAGGTAATAAAACACCTACAGATATATACAGGCTGTTCCTAAGCGATGAAATTATTAATAAAATAGTACAGGACACTAACAAGTATGCAGAGAAGTATTTCGAAGACAATCAAAATGACATAAAGGCGAAATCTCGTGTTAAAGCATGGGAACCCACTGATGACGAAGAAATGAGAAGATTTTTTGGAATCATGCTTGTAATGGGTCTAAACAAAGTACCTCATCTGAACGACTATTGGTCTAAAAAGTCAATATATAGAAACGAGTACATTTGCTCTATAATATCAAGGGACAAATTTTTGCTTATATTAAAATTTTGGCATTTCTGCGACGAGTCAATTGATAATACTGGGGATAAATTATTTATAAAATTCGCAAAATACACGACATGTTGAATTCTCGATTTCAACAAGTACTTCGTCCTGGAAAAATTATAGTCATTGATGAATCAATGATACCGTGGCGCGGACGACTTAAATTTCGCCAATACATAAAAAATAAATCACATAAATATGGCGTCAAATTATATAAATTGTGTACTCCCGAGGGATACTCGTACAATACACTTATTTATACAGGCAAAGAAGGCAACAATCGAGAGCAAGAGCACGGCAAAAATACAGTTTTGAGACTAATTACAGGGTTAGAAAATGAGGGTCGTATTGTTGTTGCTGACAATTTCTACTCCTCTGTTGGGTTGGCTGAAGACCTTTTAGCAAAAAAAACTTTTTATTGTGGTACTCTCCGATCAAATCGTAGAGGACTACCTAAGAAAGTTATATCCACAAAATTAAAAAAAGGTCAAACTACAGGAAAAATGAATCTAAAGGGTGTAAAAATTATAAAATGGTTTGCTAAGCGCCAAGTTTTAATGATCACCACCTGCAAAGGTCACAATGCTGTTTTAGTAAACACAGGCAAGAAAACAAGAGCAACTAACGAAGACATTAAAAAGCCTACATGTGTTCTTTTGTATAATGAAAACAAAAAAGGTATAGACTACAGTGATAAGATGTCTTCCTATTACTCGACTTTAAAACGAGGACTAAAATGGTATCGAAAGGTTATGGCAGAATTTTTATTTGGTTCTTCTCTTGTGAACGCCTGGATAATTTATAATATGGTTAATTATAATAACAAAATGACAAAGAAAGATTTCACGGAATCAATAATTGAAGCACTCACTGGACGAGATATTTCTGAAAGAGGTATATTACCATACTTTTATATTCATACACATACACATTTAAATACTTTAAAACTAAAAGTGGCGCTTATAGTATAGACACCTAACGTAAGTGTTTATTTCAGGATTTCCTTCGGGCAGATGTGCTGATCATGTGCTTCAAAAAGGGGGTCAACGAAAGCGCTGCGCAGGTTGCTATGACAAATTAAGGCTTACGTTAAATAGCACTCAGGCTGCAAAAAAAACTAAAAAAATTGTTACTTTTTGTGTCCAGTGTGAGAAATCCTTCTGCTTGCCCTGTTTTAATGAAAAACATTTTGATTGACTTCACTGAATAAATATTTTAATATAATATTATCGTAACTACACTATCTTTTATTCCCATCTCTAGTCGTGACACAAATCGAACTTTCTTTCAGTGCGATGTGAGGCAGAACAGATGTCATATATATTTTTCTATTTTATTCAATAATGAAATGTCATAACTATGGGCGAAGCTGGATTTAACTTTAGCAACTATGTAAGTTTATAATGGTAGAGCTTCAAGCAATTATTGTCAAATTTGGGCTATATTTAAGGTGTTTTTTAAAAACAACATTTTGTGAGGCCGAGTAGGTCTCATGCGCACTGCAAAGAAGTTCAACCTTGCCTCGAAAAGACCTCATACGCATTGGCTGAAAGTCAATCAAAATTGGCGTAGCAGCCAGCGTGTTAAAAAATAATTGACGAATTGAAAACTAACACGAACACAGGCATCGACGGCATCAGTACTAAAGTAATTAAATGAATTAAAGATTTACTTTTGGAAGACGACAAAATACACTAACAAAAGCCTTCAGATGTTCAGTATCTTTCCTTATACATTAAAAATCGCAAAAGTCACACCGATACATAAAACCGGAAACAACGCAGGTGTGAGTAATTATCGTCCAATATCGCTCTTACCGATTATTTCTAAAATAAACAAAAAAATCACAAGCTTACTTAAATTCCATAACTTTTATTCCCAAAAACCAGTATGACTTCCGAAAAAAATCAAACACCCTATCCGCGACTATTGACCTTATTATTAACTTAAAAACTAACATTGATAAAAAACAAATAGCTTTTGGGATCTTCATTGATTTAAAAAAAGCATTTGACACTGTAAGTCACAAACTTCTTCTTAAAAAACTGGAAAGTATCGGTATTACTGGCTTTGCATTAAAAATATTAAATTCTTATCTCACTAATAGGTACCAAGTAGTCGGTATTGGTGAACGCCGAATTGAACCCAAACTCATTACCTGTGCCTCTAGCAGCCTCTATTATTCCTTATCTACTTCTCAAAAGGTTTTAAAAGAAACAAAAGTAATGAATATCGATCAAATTTATAAATATAATAATTGAATACTTGTACGTAAAATAATTAATAGGGTATTCTTACACAAATAACATATACAAAATGCATACACATATACATAACATATACATGACCGGTTGTACTTTTTGTAAAAAGATTGCAAATTCAAAAGCATTTGACGAGGCAGGTTAACCATATAATTTTAAGAGCATTGAGGACAAACTACGGTAAAAAGACTGTCGTGTATGAGGGGGCTGAACTCAATAACTCTATACCTAAAGTAATTAAGGAATCGAAACCACTTCCAACTTTTAAAAGGCTAAGCACCACCTGAATAATGTGTGAATTGTTAGTTTTTACCGTTTTTATAACTTAATTTTAATTTATTACCAAGCGAAACCGTCGCTTATCTTAATTATTATGTTTTTCCTCATAGAGTGAATAATTTTATTCTGTTTGAGTGAAATAAATGTTCTTAAACCGTAAACCGTATTTCACGGGTTGCCATTCGGTTACTTTAATATGATTGGTAAGTAATTGATGCTCGTCACAATTCATATGGTGCAGTGGAGTTGATGGTGTACCTGAAGTTCCTGCATCGGGATAAGCAATATTTTGTAAAAGGTGATGAGCAGTTAAAATTAAGCTATTGTAACTTAGATACATAACAAACTAACCCACTAAAAAGTGAAAAAAAAAAAACTTTTTTGCAAAAAATACAACCGACTTCCAAAATAATAAAAGTGCAATATAACTTTAATTTTGGAAGTCGGTAGCAAAAAAGTAAAATACTGATCCAAAGACACCGACTTCCAAAATTAAATTTATTTTTCACTTTGTAGTTTGGAAGTCGGTTGTATTAAAAAAAAAATTGTTTTTTTTTTATATTTTGCCTATTGTGGTATAATAATTTTCTTCTAGGTGCATAGTCTTCACATATTATTATTTAACTAATGTACGTACTTATACAAACTATTCTAAAACATTTTAAAAGAGTGACGGTGGAGTTTCATGCCCATTCTTCTCCATACAAAAACTGCCTTTTGGAAGGGGCGACTAGAATCGATTCTATTATTTTGTAAATTTTGACGTTCAAAAGTGCCATACAAGGGCCTATTTGAAATAAATGATTTGACTTTGACTTTGAAATACATGCAGACGAAGTCGCAGGCAACAGCAGTATAATATAGAAATAGATTTGCCGCCCACATCAAGTTTGTAATAAATTCTACCAGAAGTGTAGAAACTGACATTTGACATTTTATACAAATGTCATAGTAATAAACTCTGATTAAAAAATGTATAATTAAAGCAAGTTCATTTGCAACTAACAAAGTCATTTGCAACAGTGGTTCCTGCAGTCTGTGTAATAAATACCAATCTTTTTTTTATGGGAAATTATCAAATAACTTCTCCCGCTCTGGGCGGAGCGGGCGGGCGTGTCAGACACTTACTGACTAAAACCCACCCGTGTTCCTTCGGTTGCCCTGTTGCCGGGGGCCACGATCTCCCTTTCGGTTTTCTTCGCACCCCCGGCAGGAATAAACTTCATAAATTTAATACCAATCTGGAATTAGGAAACGGTCAACTATTTATGTTTATATTTAGGATGCTTCGTTTGAATGCTTAACTTAAAGCCTTGTTCTCCAAAGGCTTGGGCGAGGTGTACCCACATTTCGCCAGTTATGTTTAGTCCCAGGTAATAGGGCGAGCCAATTGCCATCTACCGGGCACAAATCCAGACTCTGGGCTGCTACTGAGGAATTCCAGATAGAAAAACCCAATAACACTGCCCGACCTGTCGAACCCAGGACCTCATGCTCAACAGTAGCACTTGCGGCCACTAGATCAACGAGGCAGGCACAATAGTAAAAAAAATAAATAAAAAAATATGTATGTGTATTATAACTTATAACCTATTTATGTACTGTTGTTTCTACCTATTTTTTTTTCTAATGATATATTTTTAATAATTTTTTCTTTGTTCCTCTTAAACAGAGCACCTGCCATCCGATCTCTTCACCACCCTTGGTTGACTGGTAGAGAATGCCTTTTTTTTTGGGTGGGAAATTATCAAATAACTTCTCCCGCTCTGGGCGAAGCGGGAGGGCGTGTCAGACTCTTACTGACTAAAACCCACCCGTGTTCCTTCGGTTGCCCTGTTGCCGGGGGCCACGGTCTCGTTTTCGGTTTTCTTCGTACCCCCGGCAGATGTCAGCAGAATTGACGGTGTCCGTTAGGGCCGCACGCGTTCCACCTCCTCCTTCCGGTACGCGGTCACCACTCTAGAACCTTTCGGCCCCATCGGCCATCTGCCCACTGCCACTTAAGTTTGGCGATTTTTTGGGCTACGTCGCGTTGGTTACCTTGGTTCTCCTGCGGATCCCTTAATTTCTGATTCGATCACGTAAGGAAACTCCAAGCCTTTGGGTGACTTTTAGCGTTCTATAAAGGCCCATCGTGAGCGACTACGTTCCAGTATCATCGGTCATCACTGACAACACGCACTGGTCAAAGACTTTCGTCTTGAGACACTGCGGTATGGGGGACGAGAAGATTACTGATGTTACCTACATTATAATTTTTATGTTACACGGTTCAAAACGATACCAATCACAACATTCAATCTCAATTTACTTACAACATCTAGATTAAGTGAAGTAGTCAATTATTAATATAATTTGCATAGTTATTGCAAATATTAATTGTATGCAATGCGGAGTAAACATCCACTAGTTAATAGACCTGGTTTTGGACGCAATTTTATTTTGTTTTCTGACCTTAAGGCGAAATAATCTGGGTAGTCCGCGAAATTAAAATTTTGTTACATTATTTGCAATTTGCAGGTCAGTATCAGGTTGTATGTTGATCTAAATATGATTCGCGGCGGTTCGTTCTGTACTGAGCTCACGCAATGCGTCGTACGTCCAGCCAGTAATAGGACTCGCCTATCAAGGAGCGTTGTCCCAAATTAGACGCATTATTAATTTATTATACACAAAACAAAAGGTATTTTAATAACTGCTAAAAGATAAATAATTAAATTATCTTTAAAATAATGAAGGTTTCAGAAAAATATGCCTGATAGTTTTTGCGTGATTCTCAGTTTTTTATCCGCGTTAGATATAACTTTACAAACTAATTTCACTATGTAATATAAACATAATCTAAAATATTTCTTTATTAAGTAATTAAGAAAATGCTCTAATTTAACATAATATATTTTTTTCCAAATCATTAACACTACTCGTTTAGCCGTGATCTTCAGAATAAAATCATTAAAAGTCGGTTATCGTCGCCTTAAGAGCGATGAGAAAGATTTTTATATACTTACAAGTTAGAGTCTAACTTAAACTCAGTTATTTCATTATAGGTACTGCCTGCGGCTCCGCCCAATTGTTTTTCTTTTTTTAAACTTACTCCTTATAACATCAGCTATCTGCCAGTATATATAGCATTTAGTAAAATGCTGTTATTTTGACATCACAAACAGACACTTCAATTTTAATTATTTGTAATGTAATGTATGTGTGTGTGTGTGTAGCTTACTTAACGACCCGGTTCTCATCAAATACATAGTAGCACAACTTGACCTTTAAGTTACTTGATGTTAACTTAACTTTTAAGGAAAAATTACGATATGCTTTACATTTACATAATATATCGATTAAGTTTTTTGATGAACTAAAGTTCCGACTTGTAACGCAACCAAGACATTACTGATGGTGAACTCATTTGTTTCGAGACACTATTCGAATAGAAGTGGTGTTAAACCTCCACTACGCTACTCGCGAAGTTGCTTCGACGAAGTACTCGTCGAAGTTGACCGAAGTCCGAAGTACGTGACTACACACTCATGTGAAGAACTACAGGACGGTTCGAGTCCTTTGATTCGGGCGTAAAATCCGATAACGATTGGAAGTCGCCCGAGGCGAGCGGAGATTGCACGAAGCGAACCGAAGTGCCCTTCTACACTCTAGTATTTTTATGCCAGTGACCTTGAATGGTTAGCTTGCGTATTCTGTACTGAGCTCACGCAACGCATCGTACTTCCAGCGAGTAATAGGACTCGCCCATCAAAGAGCGCTGTCCCAAATTAGACGCATTATTAATTTATTATACATAAAAAAGGTATTTTAATAAAATACGTATACTAAAAGATTAATAATTAAATTATCTTTAAAATGGTGAAGGTTTCAGAAAAAAACGCTTGATAGATTTTACGTGATTCTCAGTTTTTTATCCACGTTAGACATAACTTTACAAATTAATTTCTCTATGTAATATAAACATAATCTAAAATATTCCTATATTAAATTATTAAGAAAATGCTCTAATTTAACTTTTTTTTTCCAGTCTAATCGGATGCAACTGAAACCAGTATTTTACATGGAGCGACTGCCTATCTGACCTCCACTACCTAGTTACTAGGTAACACGATACCCCTTGGTAAGACTGGTTGTCAGACTTTTGGACTTCTAACTGTAACGACTTTCAAAGATCTACAAATAACAGCCGGGACCAACGGTTCAACGTGCTTTCCGAGGCACGGAGGGGTCTTGGTATGTAAAGATGGTCACCCATCCACGGACCAAACGCGGCAAGCGTAGCTTAAACTGATCGATCAACCCGTGTGGCTGTTATTACTTAGCCACAAGCCCCTCTATACCCAGCACGTGTAGTATGACCACAATGTAGAAACGGGTTTGCCGTCAGAAGAATAGACGAAATGACAGATTGTAATTGTCATTTTGTCTATTATTCCTATGGGGTCATGCTACGCGGGCAAAGTGTTATTGGATTTTCCTGTCAGAAATTTCTCAGTAGCAGCCCGGAGTCTGTAAGTATTTGTGCCCGGTTGATGCCTCGCCCACTATTACATGGGACTTAAAGATAACTGGCGAAATAAGCGTGATGTTATGTTATTTCTACAACCAGCCTGTCAATAATGTAAAATTCTTAACTTGACAACATAGGTGACATGAACTCGAAGTGAGCTATCATTTCTGATGCCCCAGCATCAGGTAAAATGAAAGCTTTTTTTTAATGACTGTTTTTTGAGAGTATGTATGTTTGTATATATCAGTGCTGCCAACTCCAAAAGTTCAAATTATCGAGATCCCACGTCGAAATTATCGTATTTCGGGTAGAATTATTCTACAAAAGAAAAATCCAAATAAAAAAAAAATGTAAGTTCAAATTGCTATCAAAAGACAATAAGTAATTTTATATTAGAGCAGAGTGCTAGCAGCACAAACCGTAAACATGTTTTGACATAATATTTAGTTAATATTTTTGCATTTTCACCATAAAATTTATGTTGACATATTTGACAGTAGACATTGACATTTTTTTTGTCTTTTTTTTCTGCGTTTACTTATGTCTGACAAATACGTTTTGTTAATGGAACTTGATTTATTAGTAAATCGCAAAATTGTCGTACATTAGACATTAATTATCGTACATCGTACCATTGGCCAAATTATCGAACGCCCTCATAATTATCGTACGGGTTGGCAACACTGTTATGTATTATGTATGTAAGTCTATTTCTTTCACACGCTCTGTAGCCTAAACGGCTTGATGAATTTTGAACATGTGAGGTGTCGTTAGATTTGTCTTAACTGTGGGAGTGACATAGGCTTATAATATTTATATATTGCATCTGAAAATACAAAAAAAGAGAGGGGTAGGTTTAAAAAAAAAATTCATTATTGTTAACAAATAAAAGCTAGTAATGAGTCAATTAAATATATATATTAATAAAAATAAAAAGCTTGAAATAAAGTAAATTATTTAAAAAACATAAACTCGACTCCAAAAACAAATAACTGAAAAGAGAATTTAAAGAGAATTTTGGTATTGCAGGCGAAGACAAACCAATAACCTCAAATTATGGTGTAACTTTTGTTTGTCTCGCCTGCAATACCAAAATTCTATAGATTATAATGCTTATTTGTTTCTTTTCAGTTATGTGTTTTTAGGGTTCCGTATCTCAAAAGATAAAAAAGGAACCCTTATAAGTTCACTCTCTTGTCCATCTGTCCGTGTGTTCTATTTTAATTTTCTCATGAACCGGTGGACCTAGCAAGTTGAAATTAATAGTCGCATTAATAGTCGCAAATTAATAGTAATATATAGTCCCTATTAGGTGTATAAAAATCAAAGTCCTGAGTAAACACGTTAAAAAGATTTGTGCAAATTTAGATTTTCGCGAAAACTTGTAAGTACCAAAATTTATCTTAATTTACAACTTTTTTATTTTTCGGAATTTTCCCTTTACTTGTGCTGTAAGACCTTGCTTTGAACCAAAATTTACAATTCTAGGTCAACCGGAAGCACCCCATTGGTTTTGGGTTGAAAACCTATATGGTAGTTCCCGTTGAACTCAAACTCAAACTCAAACTCAAAGCATTTATTTCAATTAAACCATTTACAGGCACTTTTGAATTGTCAAAGAGTCGGTCAGTTAGTCAGAAAGTTGAAGCTAATTGCCCATTCCAAAACGTAGATCTCTATGGAGAAGAACGGGCAAGAAACTCCAAGGACACTCTTTTAAATATTGATATTACAAAATCCTGGGTACATCATTCTTGTTGCTTCTATATGTGAGAACAATGTACAAAAAATAATCAAAAGCAATTGAAAATATAAGATTAAAAATAAGCCCTGGCAGATAAGAGATGACCAGTTTCAACTGACGGCGCCCGTTCACGAACATGACGCGTGGATCAGCACCATCCAGCTCAACCATTTTGTAGGGAACCGAATGATCCAACACACTCGCCACCATCAGCGAGACATTTAAGTGAGCATGACATATTCTCAACTGCCATGCTATTTCAAGTCAACATACATCTCAATAAGTTAATAAACGGCTCCATGGTCTCACATTTACAAAAATAAAAATGCTTCTAGTTGACCTAGAATCACGAAATTTGGCTAAAAGAAAATCAATTTCTGTGACCCAAACACGGACGTGTAACGAACATAAATGAATTTCGAATATAGGTGTCACTTTTCAGGGTCATATTGAGAAATTTAATAAAAAAGTTTTGCTAACTATACCGTGTGACATATCAAATGAAAAGGCTTGTTTAGAAGATCTCAATTTTTTTTCAATAATTTTAAAATAAATACTTTGAAGATATTTAAGAAAATAGACGAAATTTGACCGCCACCCCTTATCTCCGAAATCAGTGATCCTAAAATTTTGAAAAAAATACAGAAAATAGTTCTATACTTATAGATTACAGAAAAACCTATAACAAATCTATGGTCTTAAAATAACATGGTAAATTTCCCAATATTGTGCATACAAAGTTAAATTTGCAGTGGGAATGTATGGAAGAACATGTTTTTCAACTACAATGTTAAGTTTGTCCTTGGGATGAATACATTCCAACTACGGAACTCTTTATTGTGCGTAGCCCGACACGCTTTTAGCCGGATTTATATAATCATCTTCTTGTCCTTATCCCAAGTTACGTGGGGTTGGCGCACCTCGTTTTCTTTTTCCATTGTCAGCCGTCACGCTATCATTCACTCCCTTCTCTTTCATATCATCACACAATCCATCCATCTTTTCTTTGGCCTTCCTCTCCCTCTGCATCCATCAACATTTATATTCATCAATCTTTTAGTCACATGATATTCTTACCTCGTCATCATGAGATGACGAAGGAGGAATATCATATATAATCTTTCACCTTTTTACATAAACCTTTAAAAAGACTCTTGATTAGAAATCGTGGTGTGAGCGTGGTGATCAATGAAAAGTTTTTTGTCCTGCAATGGGGCATTACCGGTAATAATTACCGGAATTAACCGGTAGTATTTTTTTCTCAAGGAGTAAATTAATACTTACTGAAGTCAATTTCAAAAAGAGATAAACCCAAAATCATTTTGCACCAAATGCATTTTTAGTTATTGTTAAAGGTTAAAACTTTAATAATAACATGAACGAAATTAAAGGTATTTTAATGGGCGACCTGACCTTTGTATTTTGATACCATTTCGTAAGTGGGTAATAACATTTTGGAACATATTAGTTTATAACATCGGCATTACTTGAAAGATAGTAATAAAAAAACCATTTTCGGGGTGTATTTAAGCTCGAGGCTAAATAATAATTCAAGGTTAAGCAACGCTTGCCGAGGTTGTTCCCTGGATGGGTGACCATCCATAACACACCGAGACCCCCTCCGTGCCTTGGAAAGCACGTAAAGCCGTTAGTCGGCTGTCATTCGTAGATCTTTTCCACTCATTACGGGTAGTCAGAAGCCCAAAAGTCTGATAACCAGTCTTGCTAAGGGGTATCGTGTTACCCAGTAACTGGGCTGTGCAGGTCAGATAGGCAGTCGCTCCATGTATTCAGCTGCATCCGATGAGACTGGAAGCCGACCGCAACTAAGGAGCTTTGGGCAGATGATACTAATAACTAATTAATATCATCGGCATTGCCTAGCCTTTTCCCAACTATGTTGGGGTCGGCTTCCAGTCTAACCGGATGCAGCTGAATACCAGTATTTTACATGGAGCAACTGCCTGTCTGACCTCCACAACCCAGTTACATTTTTCTTCAAAAATAAATTCCCAGTGTTTAAACCTGCTCGGCAAATCGACTGTCAAATCAGCTGGCGTGATTGATTTGTTGACAGAATTGACAACAACCATTAATATTAACAATTCTTCAAGAATCTTTTGAAGTTTAAAATGACGTTGACAGAGCTAAACATCTGTGCAATGGTTTTGTGAAATGTCACTTGAAATGTATTCACGAAAAACAATGGCGGCGTTACTTCCGATTTTGGCCACGCGTGAAAATGACCTTGTAGCGCTAACCTTTATCCTATCCTATCCTATACTATTAAACGAGCAATATTTTTATATACTTATAGTATTTGTTTCATAGAAAAGTATTGAGCTGATTGTTTTTTTAAATAACTGACGAACAAATTTCAACGCAGGGGGGTTCAGAATCATGTACTGAATCCATGGTAACAGTTTTCGAGTCGCTGTCTCTGCCAGCCTGTATAATATATTCATAATATATTTGTAATCACGTTCTCGAAATCGGCTTAATATAGAAATGTACGGAGGCGAAAAATCGATCTAGTTAGGTCTCATATCTGGGAAAATTCGTTTTCTCCGTATTTTCACCCGAGCAGAACTCGGTCGCTCAAAGTTTAGAACAAGATGGCTACCTTAGAATAATGACATGGCAGCACGGAATTAGTAAGTGCCTACTATCATGGCAGCATGGAATTAGTAACTACCTACTGTCATGGCCGCATGGAATTGGTATGATTTTTCCTATAATATTAAATGAGCATTCTCTATTTTCACCAGAGCAGAGCTCGGTCGCCCAGGTACTTTCAATTAAACATATAAAAGGCACCTTTGAACGTCTATTCTATTTTACGTAAATTCTATTTTCTTGTAAATGTACAAGAAAATAAAATTTATTCTAGATGCCCCTTCCAAATCGTAGTTCGTATGATAACGAGAAGAATGGACAAGATACTCTAAAGTTTCTCTTTTAAAATCTTTTACAATATTTTGCATACATCACTCAGTGACACAGTGTGCGCACAGCCTTAAAGGATGTACCAAAATGACTTTTGTTCTCGACCTTACACACAAAATGGGCCTAAAGCAATGACCTATAGTGAACTGATCTAATCTTAATAAACTATTCCGATGATCTAAGCATGCAAAATAAATTACACACCGGTTTGAGCATGACATTACGTTCCAAGCGTATTTACTAAGGCTTTGTTTAGATGATGCGTTTATACAAATTTAAACACAGTTCCGAAGCATTATATACAAAAATTTGTAAAATCATTTCAGTGTGGAAATTTTATTTTTTAATAAAAAAAGTAGTAAAATTTAGTAAAATTTTGATCCATTATTAGTTTTGAGGACCGTCAAAAATACCAGTTTTAATTTTTTTTCTGTGCTCAATTTCGGGAATATTTTACTGATATATTTAAAACATTTCCCATCCTTGTTGAGAGCTTTTACAAATTGTTTTATCAGACCTAATTTTATATAGAGAGGGGGTAATATAATACGGGCTCTGGCCACTAGAGGTACATTTAGGACATTCATACAACCCGGCACTAAATCCACTCTCAAAGGCCAAACTTTTTTAGTCCAGTGTTCTGTTTTGGCTCGGCTGTCCCACAAGCACATAAAACAGGGGTATTTGATATATTCTTCTTGCTGACCTCAGATCAACGCATATGAGCCAGTTATGTTTCATGTATTTTATTTTCTCCATAACCAAGGCTATTGTGGGATATTCCTCTTTAACTTTTGTTGAATGTGCAATGGGTAAGCAACCCATTTGTATTGCCATTATGTAAGAGCACACATTTAAGACTACGTGTCGATGAATCAATAAATAAACGCCAATCTCTTGGATCATAGGTTGTTAATCCCATTTCAGCCATCAAACCGGGAATATTGCTGCAAAAAACCAAATCATCTTCTTCAGAAAAGAAGGGGATCAAATGTTTTTCTCTTGTACAGTAAACTGATACATTAGTCTCTGGGGTTATCAGATTTCTTTCTTTAAACCGTGAAGCTAGAAGTTCTGATCCTACTTTTGATAGACCAAGATCTCCTATCAACTCATCTAGGTCATTTTGATCTACTGGTTTAGGTTCAGACGTACTCGGGAAAGAAAAGTCACTGTCTTCATCATCACTGGCTTCTGAAAGAACTTGTAGTGTTACATTAGAAGTACTAGGTTGCGTATCAGTCACAGGTTCTTCGCTGGTATTTAGAATCTGTCTAATAGCTGATTTTAAATTCGGGTAAGTCCATTTGGAACGATTTTTGCGGTTTATTCCGGTAATATTCACAATACAAGAATAACAGTCATCGTAATGATTAGTCGGTTCACGCCAAATCATAGGATTTTTGAACTTCAAAGTAGATCTTTTTTTACTAGCCCATAAACGCAATGATGCTACGCAACTACCACATACAAAATTTGGGATCCATGGCGTACTAAACACTTGTAATGGCGTCCCAAAAAAGTCCAAGTAGGCCTTTTGTCAACGTCGAAACTTATATTCACCACAAACAGCCCAAAAACTATTTGAATCATTTAAGCAAGTTCTTCTTAATGTAGACATATCGATTTATTTACAGAATTTTATAATTATTTGCAATAAAAAAAATATTAGTAAGCCGCGTAACGAAATTTTAAGTTTTAAAAGTTTTTAAGTAGCTGTATTACAAAAACTAGAGCATCTAGAAAAAAACTGAGGATAGATATGAAATCAGCGCACTCAAATTACTAAGAAACGGTTTAGAAATTCATAAAACAAAAAAAAAAGTAAAATTTTATTTATCTGTGTAATAGAAGATAATGACGTACATTTAGTCGTACGTTTAGAGATTTATTCACAACGGGGCAATAAAAACAAGCCCTTACACCATCCTTATGACTAACGAATGTCACATCACAAAATTAATAGCCTTTTGGATTATTTGTTCTTTATGTCATGATGAATAGCTGCCCAAAACAGGCTCATTGTAGCCTCCTATGCGAGGCGTCGAATTGTGACTGAGGTCAGGAGTTCGAACCGCACCTGTAGAGTTATTGAAGAGACACTCCTGCTATTTGCATCCGTTTGGATACTTATCACAATACTTACCTACCTTGTTTTTAAAAGATAAAACTCTAGTAGACAAACTGACGAACAGCCGGCGTGGGCTTAGGAAGGGTCCCGCTGGCATCCTTAAAAAAAAACTGTTTCATACAAAATTGCAATACCTCGTCAAAATGTATGAAAGAGCAGATTTGTTTTAAATGACTAACGAAAAATTTCAACTCCGGTGTGTCTAGAAAAATGTGCTGAATTCATGGTAAGAATTTGCGTGTCGATATCCCTACACCTGTACCACAAGATATCGACAGATAATCTAAATCCAGTTTTACGGCTGTATATGAGAATTTTCTCATTGAAAAAGCAAAAAAAAAACTATTTGACTGAATAAGGAATCGGACCCAGGCCCCGCTCAGCATTCGCGCTTGCGAGCACTTGTCCAACAATGCGGATTGTATTTATAATTCTTTTTGTTCTCATATTATTTGAAGCAAAGTTTATGATTAATTGGATGTTGCAAAATGCATTAGCTTTTTCAGTCGGCCAGTTATAATAATGTGTGAAGATCACTAATTTATATTAATTATTGCAACCATTATTATTTCACTAAACTTAGTAGCCGATTATGCCATTATTAATATCCATCCATTGATCAAAAATGATGTCTGGATTAATTAATCAATCAAGCTTAGATAGGATCACTAAATTAAGATTAAATCATTCTTCTAAATATTAATCAAATCGTTGCAAAATGATATCAGTTTGTGAGTATCATTGCAGCACAGTATAAATATGAACAGTATGGAAACTAGGCCTTTTAGTTGAAATAATAGGGATGATGCCTTGGTCAAAAAAAATTAATTCTATTTAGTCCGTCAATCAGTTAATAAAAAAATATTAGACACGTATTTTTTGCTTTATTATAATATTAAAAAATATCATTAGAATGAAACGCATTAAAGTTAGGGAGTGGGGGTCGCTGCGTCACAAGTAAGTGTAAAATCTACATACTCGTGACGTCATAGCACATTTTAACTCAATGTATCGCCGTAATCTTTTGTTACCGTAAAAAAAGAAAAAAATATGTGTTCAATATTTTTTAATAATCTACCTGACGGACAAAAAGATTTTTTTTTTGCCACACACCTCTGCTTATCCCTTCGGAAAATGCTGGCGTGATATTATGTTGGCATAACTTCCCTTGACGAACTGTTTCAAGCCCACGCCGGCTGGGCTTAGTAAGGGTCCCGCTGGCATCCTTAAAAAAAAAACTGTTTCATACAAAATTGCAATACCTCGTCAAAATGTGTGAAAGAGCAGATTTTTATTTATTTTTGTTTGTTAGCCTAGAAAGCTCCTTTTTTATTTTTGTTAATGTTTGTTTTTTTTTTCATTATGTTTTGTATTTCCTGTGCGTGTCCCAAATAAAATATTTTCTCTCTTTTTTCTTTCTTTCTTTATTTGTTTTAAATAACTGACGAAAAATTTCAACGCTGGTGTATCTAGAAAAATTTGCTGAATTCATGGTAAGAATTTGCGTGTCGATATCCCTACACCTGTACCACAAGATATCGACAGTAATCTAAATCCAGTTTTACGGCTGTTTATGAGAATTTTCTCATTGAAAAAGCAAAAAAAAAACTATTTGACTGAATAAGGAATCGGACCCAGGCCCCGCTCAGCATTCGCGCTTGCGAGCACTTTTCCAACAATACAGACTGTATTTACAATTCTTTTCGTTCTCATATTATTTGAAGCAAAGTTCATGATTAATTGGATGTTGCAAAATGCATTAGCTTTTTCAGTCGGCCAGTTATAATAATGTGTGAAGATCACTAATTTATATTAATTATTGCAACCATTATTATTTCACTAAACTTAGTAGCCGATTATGCCATTATTAATATCCATCCATTGATCAAAAATGATGTCTGGATTAATTAATCAATCAAGCTTAGATAGGATCACTAAATTAAGATTAAATCATTCTTCTAAATATTAATCAAATCGTTGCAAAATGATATCAGTTTGTGAGTATCATTGCAGCACAGTATAAATATGAACAGCATGGAAACTAGGCCTTTTAGTTGAGATAATAGGGATGATGCCTTGGTCAAAAAAAAAAAAAATCTATTTAGTCCGTCAATCAGTTAATAAAAAAATATTAGACACGTATTTTTTGCTTTATTATAATATTAAAAAATATCATTAGAATGAAACGCATTAAAGTTAGGGAGTGGGGGTCGCTACGTCACAAGTAAGTGTAAAATCTACATACTCGTGACGTCATAGCACATTTTAACTCAATGTATCGCCGTAATCTTCTGTTCACGTAAAAAAAGAAAAAATATGTGTTCAATATTTTTTAATAATGTACCTGACAGAGAAAAAATGTTTAGTCATCATGCCTTTTACCTACCCTCCATTGTACGCGGTGACCACTTGTCTCGACAAGGCACCCACAACTGACAGCACCGCGACAATCGCTTTGCGGTCTCGTCAATGAGCGCGACTGTGTGAGTGTACCATTTCGAACGTTCACTACGATGTTTCTGTACTGTGTATATTTATACTGTGATGCAGGGCAAATGACTCTTCTGATTCAGAGAAGGAACGAGCATTAATCACCATACTTGTTCCAGAAGAGTTGACGACTTCATACTATTAAGTCCAGATTGCCTCAAGATATTTTGCTTTATCCAGAACTCTTTGTGAATCTTCGGAGAGAGCACAGCAGTGGTGGCCCAGTGGTCACCCGTAAATTACGAGTTTCAGGTCGTGGTTTCGAACCCAAGCAGGCATTTTATATAAATTATTTCATCACCACCACTCTTATAACGGTGAAGGAAAACATTGTGAGGAAACCGGCATATCCTAGAAACGAAAATTGGAATACATGTGACATCAACTAACCCGCACTGGACCCGCGTGATAGATTATAGCCCACTCCCTCTTACAGAGATGAGGCCTGTGTCCCAACAGTGTTCCCACTGCTGGGATACAGGCCTCATCTCTCATTATGGGCTGATTATCTATGAAATGAGCACCTCCAAGAAAGTTGATACAATCATAGATAGCTATTTTTGCACTATATAATGAGCATGAGGTCCTGGTTTCGATTCCCAGGTCTGCCAAAGAGTTACTGGGTTTTCCCATCAGTGATTTCTCAGTAGCAGCCCGGAGTCTGGATTTGTTCCCGGTTGATGGCAATACGCTTGCCCCCTATTACATGGGTCTTAAACATAACTGGCGCAATGTGGGTGTACCTACACCTCTGCTTAACCCTTCGAAAAATGCTGGCTTGATGTTATGTTGGTATAACTTCCATTGACGAACTGTTTTACAACCTCTACTATGTTTTTGTTGATATTTAAAATAGGTACCTACTATTCAGCTATAGAGCAATGATAGCCTAGTGGTGTGACCGTCGGACTACCAAGTCATAGGTCTCGAGTTCGAACCCAGGGCCTCTGACTTTTCGGATTCATGTGCGTATTGTATAATTATCACTTACTTCAAAAACGATGAAGGAAAACGTTGTGTGGAAACCGGAATGTCTTTTTTTTTTTGGGTGGAAAATCATCAAATAACTGAGGGCGTGTCAGACTCTTACTGACTAAAACCCACCCGTGTTCGTTCGGTTGCCCTGTTGCCGGGGGCCACGATCTCCCTTTCGGTTTTCTTCGCAGCCCCGGCCATGCCTGAGAGATATTTCTCGACGGCAGGTGAAGACAAGTCAGAGGCCCATGGGCGGCTTTAAAACTCTAACACCAGGTGAGTCACTAACCACACGAATAGAAAAAAAGAAGATTATTCAGCTGCATCCGGTTAGACTGGAAGCCGACCCCAACATAGTTGGAGAAGACTGATATGACTATTACAGATACATATTTTATCGGCATAGGTTACATCCTCATGATATTTAGATTTAGATCAAACATTATAGAAATATCGAAAGTTTCTGACCTGGCATTTTAAATCGACCGTCCCAAGGTTTTTCTATACATTAATCATTTATTTGGTAGCTACTAGCTAGTAAAACAGACTATATTTTTTAAGTTATGACTGTGCTAACAGATGGTTTATGGTTTTGCATAAATTATTCTTCTTTTAAATAAAGTGAAGTTATAAAATGAATGTGGACATAGCTAGAGAAGTCTCTATGGATAATAATATACATGCATTTAAGAAGAAAAAAAAAATAGAAAAAAATAATTAATGATTGAAATTGTATTGAATTGCTTCTAACTGAACAGACAGCTGTGCTGCTGGGGAGTTTGTTGCGCCACTTCTTCTTCCCAGCTAAAGCACTAGAAAGTGGAGAAGAGTGGGCGTTTTGGGGGACTGTCTTTGTAATTTTGACGTACGAAAAGTGCTGATTCTCAGCCTAGTTTGAATAAATGACTTTTGATTTTGATTTTGAACTATAATTGGTTCGTAATGTTAGAAGATTCCCTTGACTCTGTTCCCGATACCTACTTTTTTTTAAAGGTATGTATTTTCAAATATTTTTAAATCGAATTTGAATTGAATTCTTTTGAAAATAAATATTTTAAATGTAAGTCTAATCATCATCAACTGCCTAGCCTTTTCCGAACTATGTTGGGGTCAGCTTCCAGTCGAACCGGATGTAGCTGAATACCAGTATTTTACATGAAGCGACTGCCCATCTGACATCCACAACCTAGTTACTGGGTAATACGATACCCCTTGGTAAGAATAGTTGTCTGACTTTCGGGCTGCTAACAACCTGTAACTGAAAAAATATATAAATGACAGCCGGGACCAACGGCTTAAAGTGCTTTCCGAGGTACGGAGTGGTCTTGGTATAAGGATGGTCACCCATCCACGGACCAACCGCGACAGGCGTAGCTTAACTTAGATCGACTCATGCAGCTGTTATTAAAAGCTAAAATAAAAAATAAAGGGAAGAGCTCATTGGGCATCAAATAATTCGTCCACATCGCTGTCAGCAGGAAAAGTGGCCAAAAGGGTGGCAGCGTTGCCACGTTTGATCACAATGCTGATTTTTTGACATAAAAATTGGCCAGCCCTCTGGTCACGTGCAAAGTTGACCAACCGTTTAGCGATGCCCCGAAATACTCAATGAGTACTCGGACCCCACGACCCTAGACAAAGCAAGAGAAGAGTCTAAATATAATAACAAGAAACGGCTCGTATACCACTATTTTTTATTCTCTGGAGCGCTGACTGCCGGTAGAATGGACCCTGTTCCCAATACTCAGCGGTGAGTTACTTAGCAATGATAACCTAGTGGTGTGACCGTCGAACTGCCAAGTTCAAACCCAAGGCACGCACCTCTGACTTTTCAGATTCATGTGCGTATTGTATAATTATCACTTGCTTCAAAAACGGTAAAGTGAGGAAACCGGCATGCCTGAGAGATATTTCGCGACGGCATGTGAAGCCAAGTCAGAGGCCCAGGGACGGCTTTAAAACTCTGACACCTAGTTAGCCACACGAAAAGAGACCGGTGGGTTACATTTTTTTATATTTTTAAATGTTTTCATGCTCTTTACAGGTAAGGTACCTCGTCACGTTTCATCAAGTAGGTCGTCGATTTATTAAAACATTCTTTGAAAGAACAAATAAAAAAATGGTGACTATCGTGTCCGATCTCCTACCCGGATCAAACCATACACGTTACATCCTGCGGTTTTCACCTCCAAAGCTAAAAACCCATTTAAAATAATAGGCTTCTCAAACATTTATCTTGAACCAAATAGTTTGGTAATCCCCACAAAGAATGATTCATTGTTATATTATTTTTTTTCCTTATGCGGATATTCGTATGTTGCTGTTAGTGTTTTATTTCAAATATTTTGAATAATGTCTATGTAGATATTGAGTTGGGCTCGTGGCGAGTAATAACAGCTATACGTCTCGATCATCAGGTTAAGCTACGCTTGCCACGGTCGGTCCGGGGATGGGTGACTATTTATCAACCATTCGCAATTATATCACGTTGACAATTCTTTACTATGTGTTACAAGGGGACCTGGAGTTCTAAAATAGAGGCCTAGGCTTAGTTTAGACTTCAGATCTCCCACAAATTATAAAATTTTGTCAAAATATCTGTCAACTTATTATGTATATGAATGTAATTTGTGGAGATAAATAATCTTTTTTTTTTTCTTTACATACCGAAACCCCTCCGTGCCTCGGAAAGCACGGTTGGTTTCCGGTTGGTTCGTGGGTTTTTACCAGTGGTTACGGGAAAGTCTAACAACCAGTCTTATCAAGGGGTATCGTATTACCCAGTAATTTGGTTATGGAGGTCAGATAGGCAGTTGTTCCAAGTAAAATACTGGTATTCAGCTGCGTCCGGTTAGACTGGAAGCCGACCCCAACATAGTTGGAAAAAGGCTAAGCATTATGATGGTGTAGAGTAAATTTGAGTAAATGAGAACATGACCTCTGAATTTGTTTGAGCAGTCCTCAGAGATCGTAAAATATGATATTTTTACGCCGTCTATTTAAAAGTTATAGGTATGAATATTACCTTGACAGTTGAAAGATTATCTTACAGAAATATCAGTTCATGTCATAATAAGTAGCTAGGAACATTTATTTCATGCCTTAGACTAGAACATGTATTTCACAAAAGTTAACCTTCGAAGTAATTGCGTAACACACTCACAACGGCAATTCCTTTAATTTCGACAATTCAACAACATTCATTGCATGATTCAAAAGTATGAAGCAACCAGCAGCTTCCCACGGTTTCACCATTGGGATAAAAAGTATCTTATATCCTAACCCAGGTCATGGTCTACCCATGTGCCAAATTTTACTCAAATCCGTTCAGCCGTTTTAACGTGAAAGCGTAACAAACAAATTCACTTTCGCATTTTAACAATTTTCTTCAAATTCCGTCGACGTCCATCGTCGACGAAATCATCGCTTACCATCAGATGACATAGTGGGTAACTGTGAGCGAATCCAACTATTTTCTATTTTACTAAGTACCTTGTACTAGTTGCCTACCCTGTCCCCCATACCTTTAAACAGAGTAATTTGAAAACATTGAAAAAGCCAATTATTTTTAAAAGAGTAACCGTGGAGTTTCTTGCCGGCTCTTCTCTTTAGGAAGCGACCAATTTGAACCGTGCACCTAGCTTCTGACGTTTCATAAGTGCTTATGAGAAATACAATATTTTGAATTTGATACCGAACAAATATACAGACAACATCTAGACATTTTGCAGAATGTCTGTATTTTCAGTTTACCTGCGACATTCTTTCTAGATATTGTTAGATAACAGAGAAGCGTTTCGATATTATAACATAATATAATTATTTCATAATAGAGTTTAAAAAATGAGCGATTTAACACAATTCTTATGAAGATGTAGAGAGCTGTATACCGAATGTTTCAAATAGAAATTGCAAAAATCATTCGCAAAAACAGTGTTTTTAGGGTTCCGTACGTCCGAATGAAAAAACTGAACTCTTGTAGGATCGCTCGTGTGTCTGTCTTTTCCTGGAACCTGGGAATCCAACTTAAAACTAGACCAACGAGCCAGTACGAAAACCAGTACCGGTATACCGGATGATTTTACAAGAGTGTCCGTGGAGTTTCTTGCCCGTTCTTCTCCATAGGAACCTACTACGCTTTGGAATGGTCAACTAGCTTCATATTTCTGACTGACCGACTCCTTGCCAATTCAAAAGTGCCTGTAAATGGTTTAATTGAAATAAATGCTTTGAGTTTGAGTTTGAGTCTTCACAAAGATTTGATGTTAGTTTACATTGAGTTTTTCATTGAAACCATTATTGTATCGTTTTTAACATAACATCACGCCTTGTGTCCCCGAAAGGTTGGGCAGAGGTGTCCCTGTAGCAGGTTCACCCACATTTCGCCAGTTATGTTTTAAGTCCCATGTAATAGGGGGCGAGCCTATTGCCATTAACCGGGCACAAATCCAGACTCCAGGCTGCTACTCAGAAATTTCAGATCGAAAAACCCAATAACACTTTGCCCGGCCTGGGAATCGAACCCAGGACCTCATGCTCAGCAGTAGCGCGACCACTAGACCAACGAGGCAGTCCGATTTAATTCTAGTAAATTTTAAAGCAATTAGTAAACGATCTATCATTCTGATTCGATAGTTAGGTAGTAAGTATGCCATCGAAGGAATATTAAAATTATACCGTCGAGCTGTGCAACCACGTCCTGTATACACAAGCTATTAGTTTAATGTCGAAAACGTGGTCATCGTACACGTGACTTTGTTTTAAGCCACCGTGTTGATTTTAACACATCTTCACGACTTCATTTCTCGAACACCAAGGGAGAGAGGGAAGTTGTAGTGTACTAAGTAATAAATAACAGCCGCACGGATCGATCCATCAGGTTAAGCCACGCTTGACGGAGTTGATGCGTGGATAGGTGACCATTTCTACATACCGAGACTCCTCCGTGCCTCGGAAAGCACGTTAAGCCGTTGGTCCCGGCTGTCATTCGTGGATCTTTGACAGTTGTTACGGGTTGTCAGAAGCCCGAAAGTCTGACAACTAGCCTTACCAAGAGGTATCGTATTACCAAGTTACTGGGTTGTGGAGGTCAGATAGGCAGTCGCTCCATGTAAAATACTGGTATTCAGCGCCAAAATAGTTGGGAAAAGGCTAGGTAGATTGTTTTTTTTTTTTTGAGATAAGCAGAGCTGGCGAGCTTAAAGTCCCATCATCATTGATTATGGGACTTTATATTGGGGAGAGAGAGAATTACTATTAAACCACAAATCTTAACTCTGGCTTGTTTCATAAAGATAAAATTTGCCCGACTCGGTGATTGAACCCAGGACCTCATTCTTAGCAGTCGCCCTAGCGACCACTAGTCCGTAGCCTGCCCCTGCTTGCGTTTCTTTTCGGGTAGTGCAAACATGGGGTTAAATGATATTTGTTTCTGTAAATTGGTTCAAACAAATTTTTATACGTCTAAAATAAATTATGGTTTATAAAAACTTTTTTACAAAAAAAAAAAAAACACTACAAAGTGAAAAATAACTTTATTTCGGAAATCGGTGGCAATTTAAAATACGAAAATTCAAAACTTCGGAAATAAAGTTATTTTTCACTTTGTAGTGTTTGTTTTTGGAAGTCGGTTGTTTATTTTTGGAAAAAGTTGATATTTTTCACTTTTTAGTTGTGGCACCTACCTCACACAAATTCGAATACCTGCTATGTAAATAACAGTGACAGGAAGTTATCCATTTATGCAAAGTGGGAAAAATAAGTAATATTGAAGCTAACTTAAAAAGTACCGAATCAAAGTTTATAAAATTTATATTTGACCTTGAGAGCATACCCTTTCAAATAAAAAAAAGAATTTTGCAAATCCGTTTATGAATGACGGAGTTATGCCCGAACCTTAGAATGTGTTATTATTCTAAGGCCCGAACATACATGAAAACGAAAAACATAAACATCTAAATTGAAACCTCCTCTTTTTTTTGAAGTCGGTTAAAAATGGAATGAGTTCGGTGTTTCCAATAGTCGCAAAGGGACTCTGAGAACACTGCGAAGAAAAACCGAACGAACTCAGAGATCTTCTTTAAAGTCCAGACATAATCTTGATCAGGCCATATGAGGACCACGTAGATTAGTGTCTGAAATGGTCTTGGAAAGAACCACACAGATAGTTATTGGGTAATCGCAGTAATAATTGTTTTTTAAGCGAAGAGGAGAACGCTACTCAATACTCGTCCATTTTATTTGACTAATCCCTTACCCCGGGGCTCCCCCTTCCCTCCCTTACTCCGTTGGTTCAGGTAATTAAATAATGGTCAACAAATCGTAAAAAGGGTTTTTTATAGATGACACCTTCTTGTTTAAAATACGATATAAGGTTATTTTTATTTTTATTTTTACGATAGTTCCTCTTTTATTAATTAAGTTAAACTTTATCATTTATTCTTAAAATACTCTACAATTTTTTTGTTATTTTTATTAAAAAAATACTAAGTATAATATTTTGTAATATGTCTATTGTAAAGGACCCAACAAGACAGGTTCTCTAAACGTCAACGAATTATAAGGTTGCTAAATTGAAGAGTACAACTGTGACGTAGCATGACAGCTGAAGTGACAGGAATTACGTTTAGTCGGTTACTTGACAGCTGTCTCGTCACGTGTTTATCTTTATTTAACTACCCAAACCAACGGAGTATTGTAACATTATTAACATACAAAAAAAAAAAAAATTTAATGTGTTCTGCGTAGTCCGATTTAAACGATTCTTTTATTATATAAAGTTTTATTGGAGAGGGTATACCTTGAAATTAGTCTCATGTAAAATTGAAAACTTAAATCCATCCCTAAAGATAAAAAAATGGGGTTGATTGATTTTTCACCTACCAAATTTTCAACTGTAAATCGATTCTGTTGTCATTTTGCACACATAATTTGCAGTTCTGATGACACAACCACATAATAAAGACCCGGAGTTGATCTGATGATGGAGACGGAAGACAGTCGCGAGAGCTCCTCAGCAGTTTACATCAGCGTGTTTGGGCTTATTTCATGCACCTTGATGAGAACTTTAGACGACAAAAAAAAGTGAAAACTGAAAAAAAAAAATACCTTTAGTGTAAACTCTTAAACTAATTTAAGTAACAAATTTTGAGGCGGCGCCAAACACACATTCTAGATCCAACTAGCTACCATTTTACGCTTTAAGTAATTAATTTGTTTGTTTGGCACTGACTCAAAATGTGTTACTTAAATTACATAGTTTAGGAGCTTAGTTACACTAAAAGTTATTTAACATTTTTCACTTTTCAAATTTTTTTTCGTTGTTTTAACTTTTTGTAATGTTTGTGAAAATAAGATGGCTGAAGAAATCTAAATTATCACAATGACCCTGAAGCCAGAAAACGGACGCAAAATGTCATCGACACCTCATGTCTTTATTAAAACAATTAACAGTATTAATTGTTTATTACGAAGATTTATAATTGTTTACGAACTAGCAGAGTAGAAAATGAGTCAGTTCTTTGTCATATTAAGTGGGTACCTATCTGTGTGGGAAGGAGGGTATTCGAGGAAAATCCGTTGTTATAGTGCGGTTATAAAAGTTTGGCAAATAAAGTAAACAAAACTAGATGACATGGGTCAGCGTTGGAGCTGTGAGTAAGCGATTGGCTTTGGTGCTACGATCCGAAAGGAGCACAGATACTGCAATAACATGACCAAAAAGTATTAAAAAAATAAAATAATTGAAAAAAAAAAGTTATTGACATTTCAAATTCTCATTTTTTGTATCAAAATTACCCCAAATCCATTAAAAATTAGAAGATTTTCTACTGGGGTCATAAGTTATGATTTGTAGACACCTGCTAAACGAGGGCGGCCCGCACCTCATGTAACAAACTGGTAAAATTACTCATGAAAAAAAATGTTGCGATATTTTTCTGTTCCTGATAATTTCGACATAACTACACCCTCACGGATCGAACAGGGTTTTTTTACATGTTGTATGTTAGATATTCTGCTCGGAATAAATATTTGGACTACAGATAATGATAGTTCATCTTTTTTTTTATTGGTTGGGAAATTATCAAATAACTTCTCCCGCTCTGGGTGGAGCGAGAGGGTGTGTCAGGCTCTTACTGACTAAAACCCACCCGTGTTTCTTCAGTTGCCATGTTGGCGGGGGGCGACGATCTCCCTTTCGGTTTTCTTCGCAACCCCGACAATGACAGTCCATCTCAGTTTGGGTATTAGTATTTTGTGTTGAGTAGGTATGTCATTGATACAATATATAATGTACCCAAGTTTATTTTAAGTTGTTGTGTTGTTGTCACAGTTATGTTTAAGTCCCATGTAGTAGGGAGCGAGCCTATTGCCATCAACCGGGCACAAGTCCAGACTCCGGGTTGCTACTGAGAAATTCCTAATAGAAGAACCCTTAACTCTTTGCCTGAACTTGGAATCGAACCCAAGACCTCATGGTTAGCTGTAGCGCTTGTGACCACTAGAACAACTCGACAACAACAGTTCTACTACTGCCTACTTAACATTTCTATGAAAACCATGACAAGACTTATTCAAAATCGTTATTTACATATTTGGCAACAGCGCAAAAAACGCAGTATAATAGGCGAATTCCAGTATTTAGGAAAACACACTTTGAACACACAATGGGTCATTTTTTTTTTTGAAGTTCTTATTACTTCACACCTAAGTAATTATGGGTATTACAGTAAATATACTCAGGAAACTACAGAATTAATCATGTGGTCATCCTATAGTTAGAAAAACCAACAATCTGACTAGGTAAGTAGGGGACCGTTCAAGTATTACGTAAGCACTATAGGGGGGCGGGGGGGCATATGCTTTGATTATTTTTGATGACATGGGGGTGGGGAGGTCTAGATGGTGATTACGTTAGCAGTAATTATTTACTTTTTAACACATATGGCAACCCACACATTGTCTATGCTTGAAAACGAAACGAATATATTTCTAGAATTATAACTGCTGGCCAAGAATCAATAAAAAAACAAAATACTTATATTAAAAGAAAAATGCATATACCAATGTTTACGTAAGCATGGGAGGGGGGGTAAGAGCTTTGCTTACTTTTGCTGACAAGGGGGAGGGGGGTAAATAATTGTAATAAATCTGCTTACGTAATACTTGAATGGCCCCTAGGTACTGATTTTTCCCAATTTGTGTAGTGGAGGTCAAATAGCAACTTTAATATTACTGACAGCCGCACGGCTCAATTGATCTGGTTAAGCTACCCTTGCGGGAGTCGGACGGTGGATAGGTGACCATCCATTACATATTGAGACCCTCCGTTCCTCGGAAAGCTCGTTTTAAGCCGCGTTGGTTCCGGCTGACATTCGTAATTCTTTGACAGTCGTTACATAGTCAGAAGCCCAAAATTCTGACACCCAGTCTTGCTACGGAGTATCGTGTTAAGGCTCCTACAAACAGGCGCGACACGCGACGCGACACAAAGACACCACACGTCGCGCGACGCGACGTACCTTTGGCAGGCGCCAGGCTTTACAGGCGCGACACGCGACGCGACACAAAGGTACGTCGCGTCGCGCGACGTGTGGTGTCTTTGTGTCGCGTCGCGTGTCGCGCCTGTTTGTAGGAGCCTTTATCCAGCAACTGGGTTGTGGAGGTCAGATCCTGTTACATGGCACAGTTTTTTTTTTAACCAAAATACAACCGACTTCCAAACTACTTAATTTCGGAAGTCGGTGTCTTTGGATCAGTATTTAAGTTTTTTACCACAGACTTCCGAAATTAAAATTATTTTTCAGTTTGTAGTTTGGAAGTTGGTTGCATTTATGGTAAAAAAAAAAAACTTTTTTGTGGGTTGGTTTGTAATTCATCAGTTCCACTTTACCAAATGATGCTTTTCGAAAGCAAATGCATGATTTACTATAAAAAAAATCCCAAATCGCTGTAGGTGCGCCTATAATATTTGAAGAGTTCCATCGATTTCTCCAAGATACCATCATCAGGTCGTGAAAAAAAAAGAAATTTTCAAATCGGTTCAGCCGTCTTCGATAAAAAAAAAAAATCCGACGAACTGAGAACCTCCTCCTTTTTTTTGGAAGTCGGTTAAAAACAACTGGCGAATAATAGTTGGAAAAATACACCTCTGTCTGCCTACCCTTTTGTGAAATGCAGGCTTGATGTTTTGCTATTTGTAGGTATATACTGACTAGGTAAGTATTAAATTATTTTTCAAAAAATGTAATTTTTTTGACATTGAAATATAGATAATTAGATACCTCATATATTTTGCATCGCCTATCACACAATAAGAATAAATCTCTTAACTTTTAGAGATTTCTCATAAAATTATTGATTTATTGATACATAAGCTGATATTTTTAAGTGTTTCATGCCAAAATGGTAACGTAGAGATAACTTTAAAAGTATTTTGTGATATCAAGAACAAACTTAACAATTTAGTTGCAGAAACATGTTCTCCCATACTGGAATGCAAGGGAGAACATGTTTTTGCAACTGCAAATGTAAGTTGGTCGATTATATCGTTCTATATATAATACTGCTGCGATTTTTCTCATATCCAGAACCAACCATTTAGCTGGTAGAGCTTGACTCTAACAAAAATCAGCACTTTAAAACTCAATATTTTTGAACGACCTAGTCAGTTGTGGACCGATTTTCATTTTTTTTTTCGTGGAGGAAGCTCGCGCGTTGGTCCCATATAAATTTTATTGAATTGTCTGGAGTAGTTTTTGAGATAGTTTTGATAATACCCACGTATTTAATCCACTTTGTGTACAATCCTTCTGTCACGTTGTTTACATAGCAAGTAGTGGGATACAAATTGGTACAGTATTAGGAAGCATAACAAATAACATAACGAAATAACTTTCATTTCGGAGATCGGTGGCAAAAACTAAAATACAGATTTTTCACATTGTTTTATTTTTTCTCGAAAGTCGTTTTTCTTTTTTTATAGTTTTCTTTTTTCAAAATCCTTCGAATTGTGAAAAAAAAGGGTGTTACGTAATTGGGGTGCATTTTGAATGCCAGCGCCAAACATACAATTTGAACTCTCCAACGAAATACCTACTTCACAAAAATTCAAAACAATTTAAAAAGTTAAAAATGTCTTCAACAGCTCGTGAGGGACTTGAACCCCCGACCACCACTTTCTTTGCATTAAACGGGCGCTCTAACCACTGAGCTAACGAGCCTGTAACAGAGCTGACGAAATTGGCCACCTGTATCGAATTGGTGACGTCAACTTAGCAGGAAAGTCATACCTTACATTGGAATCGAATTATGTAACAGGGAATATTCTCTATATCATGAGGTCATTGGTCTCTTAGAGTGTAATTTCCTGCACACACTGGCAGATGGTAGGGGAGAGCATCGAGGAGGATTCCTCTACCCGCCAGCGCACACTGACAAGAAAAATCCTCTGCGATACCGCGAGTGTCCGCCTAGTTCAATGGTCAGCAAACTCAACAGAGCCAAAGTTTAATATTAATACTATAACGAATATTAATACTGAAGAATTACAAACCAAAACACTAAAAGGTGAATTTTTTTTTTACCAAAAATACAACCGACTTCCAAACTACAAAATGAAAAATAACTTTAATTTGGGAAGTCGCTGGCAAAAAACTTAAATACTGATTGATCCAAAGACACCGACTTCCGAAATTAAAGTTTTTTTTCACTTTGCAGTTTGGAAGTCGGTTGTCTTTTTGGTACTTTTTTTTTTAATGCGTGTTCTTCTGCTCTTGTCGGTGGAAGATTAGACAACTGGACAGGTTTATGGAGCTTTGTAGATTTAACGTACTGAGTAAGTATATCGAAGATGATCAATATTGTCCTGCTGAGCATGAGATCCAGGGTTCGATTCCCGGGTAGAGAAAAGTGTTATTTGGTTTTTCCATCTAGAATTCCTCAGTGGCAGCCCGGAGTCTGGATTTGGGCCCGGTTGATGGCAATAGGCTCGCCCTCTATTACATGGGACTTAAACATAATTGGCGAAATGTGGGTGTACTATGCACCTCTGCCTAACCCTTGAAGAGTCCAAGCGTGATGATGTTATGTTACTTTCACTCCAAGAGACTATGACTTCACAATATAGTGACTATTCCCTGTTGCGTACCAATGCAAGCTAGGGTTTTCCAGCTAAAGTGACGTCACCAATTCGATACAGGTGGCCAATTTCGTCGTCTTCGTCACAGGCTCGTTAGCTCAGTGGTTAGAGCGCCCGTCTGATGGAATTAAAGAGGTGGTCGAGGGTTCAAATCCCTCACGAGCTGTTTGTTAACTTTTTAAATTGTTTTGTTTTTTTTTTTGTGAAGTATTTCGTTGGAGAAGTCATACATTTTTAGACTGATTGTGGTTCAAATTGTATTTTTCTCAATAGTCCAGTGAAATTGGCGTTTCACCTCCTGGGTTGGATTTCATTCGGTCAGGCAGTGCTATTGGGTTATTCCATCGGCATTTCTCAGTACCAGCCCGGAGTCTGGATTTGTGCCCGGTTGATGGTAATAAGCTTGCCCCCTATTACATGGGACTGAAACATAACTTGAAACGAAATGTGGGTGTACTATAGGGACACCTCTGCTTTACCCCTTCGGGAAAGAACGGCTTGATGATATTATGTAAAAATATAAAATTAGAACTGAACATAGCAAATATTAAATACATTAGACACACAAGAACTTTTTACCCTGACTGTACTTTAACGTGTGCTCAGGTACGTAATATCTACAAACATAACCAATGTATAAGTAGAGTTGCCAGACGGGAGTAACCCTAACGTCCGAACCCAATTACCTATTTTCAGTAAAAGACAGATCGCTTTTGATGATAGACAGTATAATTCTATCTGTCATTGAATGTCATCCCACAATTCCGTAAAGTCCTTAATCTCTGACAGATTATTGGGACGTTAAAACCATAGACGGACAGGTATTTTTTTTGGTTTTAATATTTTGTGCTCAGAAAGACACCTAACTCCGGCCGTAGCCGCCGAGGGAATGCGTTCCTGGCACCTCCCAGTTGGAAACGAGTAGGAAAAAATAAAGCAAAAAATTCGTAAAACACGTATTCTTTTGTACTCAGCTGACAGGTTTCAGGAACGCGTTCTTTCGGCGTGATACTCCCTGGCCGCGCCATCAACACAAGGCTACAATTTCTAAAGTAATGAGATTTTTGAATTTCTACAAAAAACACGAAAGAGAACCATTTTCGTAAATATTTTTTTGGAGTTTCCTCTTTCCGGGTGCACCTTATAGTTTACAAAAAAATCATTAAATTTAATTATATGTTATGGTACAATTTATTTTCATATACATACCGTATATTACCATAGTACAATTTATCTAGACCCCTATTTTTTTTATTTTACACCGTGGTGTGGCTACGGAGTATCACACTAGTTAACCGCAGTGTTAAAATTATCGGTCAAGAAAAAATACCTTGATATACTCTTGTTCCGGAGACTACCTAAATAAAAAACCGGCCAAGTGCGTGACGGACCATGCACAATGAACAGTGCCGTAACTGGGATGAATTTATTCTAAAAACAAACTTAACTTGTAGTTGAAAAACATGTTCTCCCATACATCGATATACGTCTCGGTCAATGTAAGCTTGTAGTCGTATTTTTTTTTATGTGATAAAACTACAAATTATTGACTTCATTCAAATTTTTGACTTTTTCCATTACTTGTGCTGTGAGACCTTGCTTCCTGCCAAATTTCATGATTCTAGGTCAACGGGAAGTACCCTGTAGGTTTTGATTTATTTGCGAGTATCAAAATTTGTCACTTGTATGGGCGTATTTTATTAATGCGTCGACATAGAAGCGGGATTTTTAGAGCTTCAAGGGAACATACAGATCTACGTATTTAATATTAATTTTAACCTGTTAACTCCACGCGTTCCTGAGAAAATGGGTCTTGACAGACTGACGGACGGACAACGAAGTGATCCTGTAAGGTTTCCGAACCCTAAAAACAGCACTTTTCTTGCTGTCTCACAGTCGAATAAAAAGTGTTCTTCAGATCTGAACTTCCATCATTATCATCTGCCGAGCCTTTTCTCAACTATGGGGTCGGCTTCCAGTCTAACCGGATGCAGCTGAATACCAGTATTTTACATGGAGCGACTGCCTATCTGGCCTCCACAGCCCAGATACTGGGGAAATCTGAACCTGGATGATTGTTTAAGAAAAAAACTTTTAAGTTTGAGACACAATCTCGTTTTTTTTCATATATAGATTTTGATCCTTAAAGACATGCTACTAGAATAATTAAATTCATTTCCGTATTAGAAACAGTTATTGTCTCTGTCACATCCACTTTATATCGTCAAACAATTACAAAATCATCTCTTACAGCAATAGGTAAACTGAACACATGATTCTAATTATATTTGTAAAGAAAAAATATAATTAATGACTGTTGTCAATAAAGACAGTTCATTTCGTGGTGGGGGCTTTAAATCAGTGGGTTTATAAGTGGCAGCGATTTCAATGACATATCATCTCAGTTAAAGTTCTGACAACCAGTCTTACTAAATGGTAGACGAGCCCGGAGGGTTTTTCAGCAAGCATATTAGGTACGAAATTGATAGCTGAATAGGTGGGGCGTGATAAGAGAACGACAAAAATACAACATGTAAAAAAACTCTGTCCGATCCGTGAGGGTGTTGTTAGGTATCGTGTTGAGAGTCTATTTATGTGGTAACTCTCAGGAAAACAGAAAAAAAAAATAACATTTAATTTTTTTTCAATGGGGAATTTTACCAGGTCCATAAATCCATAAAAAATTAAAACATTTTCAACAGGGGTCATAAGTTATGACTTGTAAATGACCTGCTAAACGACGCTCGCCCACGTCCCATGTAATACATGGGGTTGTAGGTCCTCGTCGTCCCAGGCAGACAATTTTTGTAATTTATTTTATCTCTACTACTCTCAAAACGGTAAAAGGAAAACATCGTGAGGAAACTGGCATGTCCTTGAAATAAAAATTCAAAGGCAACGATAAAGAGGGGCTACCTCGACGGAAAGGCAACAGAGTGTGGATGTGGCAAACTATGCCGCACCTCCTATCCTGCGCTCTATGTCCCAAAACATGCATTCAAAGTGGCCTCTACCACATAATAGTACAGAAGGCGCACTCCGCATTTTAGGTATGAAGCTACAAGTATCGGCAGGCCCGTCTTGTCGGGCCAATTCAGTGAGCGAACCGTAATCAGAACAAATAAGAGTTACGCGATAGAAAGAGAAGCAACTTCTAGATGAATATAATGTAGGTAATTAGTGCTGTGCGACCTGAATTGCACTTTATTGTGTCGTAACAAGAGTTGTTTTTATTTAAATGATTTTGCGGAGTGAACCATCTGTATTAATCTGTGCCTCTGCGCTACCACCGATAACGCCATAGAAATGGCGAAGTTTTGGACCAAAAAAAGGAGCGAGCCTTGCAATAGTAGCATATGATGTGTATCTGACATCTTGGTTGACGTATATTATGATATAAACAATATTCATCTACATCAATATCACCATCACCATAACCGTCACCGTCACCGTCATCCTCACCGTTACCCTCAACGTCACCGTCATAGTCATCGTTATCGTTATTGTCATCAACATGATCATCATCATCACCCTGTTTACAACCTCTCGGAAAATGGGTTGGTACCAACTGACGGCCTATTCACCGCGCACCCTCATTGGTCAAATCAAATAGCACGCACTTCCTGTTACATACTTCCGTCCCTTTTCAAGAAATCACTCCCACAGATTTGATTATTTAGATTTTAATTGCAGAAAAGCGAGAGAAAAAATGTTCACAAGATTTGAAATACTGTCGCGCCAGCGAAATGAAGGAGAAGATAGTCGTCGGTGACCAGACCATTGAGTGGGCCGTCAGATTGGGACCCGCTAATCTTATGGCCCCACTCAGCTATAAGATAGATTGAACGGATAATAATCATAATTAATGCAATTAAACCAATTAATTATTACAATAATTATTGATTGTTAAGTTACGATACGTCATATGTTTTAACTTTTGCTTGAACTTTTTTATAATGTTTATAATTATATGAATTATATTCTTCCGATTTGCATAATATAATTCGTCTTGTCTTGGTGACAAGGCGACTAACAGAAGTGTTCAAGAAGTAATTAATATGCGCTCTTATTATTTCTAACGTGGCGATTTTATCGTGGACGTCAACGTTCACGGCACGGCAACACAGGGAAGTAAAATGTATGAAAATGTATGAAGATGGTTTTTCCGTCCACTGTAACGTTAAATCGTGTACGTATGTCCATACATTTTATGGACGTAGATTAAAAATAATGCTGCAACAATGCTGCTTTGCAAAGCAAGTTAAGGCATTGGTTCCGGCTGTCATTAGAAGATCTTTGACAGTCGTTACAGGTAGTCACAAGCCTGAAAGTCTGACAACCAGTCTCACCAATGGGTATCCGGTTATCCAGTAACTGGGTTGTGGAGGTCAGATAGGCAGTCGCTCCATGTAAAATACTAGTATTCAGCTGCATCTGATTAGGCTGGAAGTCGACCCAAACATAGTTTGGGAAAAGTCTAGGTTGCTGCTGGCACCTTTCAAATTTTAAGAGGTAATCTCCCGAAATCAATCCGTATGTCAAGCCCAGTTTTTAAAATAATTCTGCTTATCCTCTTGACATCTAAGTTACCTTTCACGACACCCACAGGCAAAGACGATATCATTGCGACCTATTAAACAGGGAACCCATCACAGAGATACATTGTTGATAATTTATCATTGTTGGAGACGACCTTTGCTTAAAAAATGACGCTATTGTTTTTTTTGTCATTGTGGTACAAGAGTAGATAATACAACAGAAGCATTTCCGCGACGTCTACTCTCTCGCTTTGACGATTTGCACTGGCCGGCCAGATCACCCGATTTGACCGCTTCAGACTTTTTTTTGTATGGTTACTTGAAGTCCCGGGCCTATGTAAACAAACCTTAGACTCTTGAAGCCTTTAAAGAGAATATCCACACAGGAAATGACAAGAATGCGAGACCCCATCGCCGGAAGTTTTGACATAATTGATGGAAAATGCCAAAACGAGCCCCTGTGGTTATCAATTCCGACGGTGGTCCTTTCACCGATATCATTTTCTCGGCTTGATGGAAATAAAAATCTAATGCATTAAATATACATAATCCAGAAGTAGGACCAATAGTTTTCATTCCTAAAAAAAATTACAGCAAACCAACATCGGGGTATTACTTTTGCCCCAGCTGTTAGTATTACAGATGTCAAAATAGGCTATGGTGACCCCTTACCGTCAGGTGAGCCGTCTGCTTCTAAGTCACTAAAACAAATAAATGAAGCTTAAGTCTCTGTAGGAATATTTACTCTTGCAGTTTGAGTCAGAGAGTTTATTTATTAATATTGAACGCATATTTTTAAACATGACCTTTGCAAAGGAATGTACTGATGGGTACAGAAGCGTTATGAATTTAAATAATTCTAGAATTGACTGAATAGAATTTGAAAATTCTGACCGCAGCAAGTTGGCGTGGTGTCCTAAATCAACATAATATTTATATTAATTTATTGCGTACCATCTATACTAATAATAATATTATAAAGAGGTAAAATTTGGGAGTTTGTATCTTTGGAACTAGTGATCCGATTTCGAAAACTCTTTCACAAATGAGAAGCTACAGTATTGTCGAGTGTCATTCCATATTTTATGTTAAAATAAGGAATTTCACGCTGACGAAATCGCAGACAGAAGCTATTAATGTATCAAAACTGTTACAATAAGTGTAAATACCTTTAAATTGATTGTCAAAAGAAGGATTTTATCTATTTTATTTTCATTGCTTCGTTATTATATCTAGTTTAAAAATGGGTCATACTTACTATTTACTTTGAAATAATAGTTGGCTTTTTATACTCTTTTTAAATAAAACTTATTTAAAACGGCTTTCGCTCCACCATATTATTTAAAAACTTAACGGGGCGAAAAATCTGAAGACAAAAACGTAAAATAACTATTTATTTATATATAGTTAATTAAAAACGGTACACAATTACATTTAAAAAAATAAAAAGAAACAAAGGAACCCACGTAATGTTGACAATTATTATGTTATGTATCATTTAATTTAAAACTAACGTGGAACAGTGGACACCCTCGCATAATTTTCTATCATAGAACACCAGACACATACTTATAATTTGACTCCCTTTATCCGCAAACATTCAATTATATTATGTAAGCTTTTGCCCACGGCTTCGCCCGCGTGGACGTCAAATATCCCACGGGAACGTACTACCGGGATTACATTCCTAATAGCCGAGGAAATGTCATTGACTAATACCGCTGCGCTCGCGTTGTCGTCAACCATAATAATGTAGTTACGCGTAATTTCGAAACGGTGATATCGTTTAAACTATTTATTTAAATGAAATGATGTCGAGGCATATTTTAATCTAAATTAAATGCCCAATTTAAACATCATATTTTATTGGATAAGGATTAGTATAATACCGGTCAAAAAGCTTCGGAAATAACATTGAAGTTTTCATAAAATTCTGAAAGAAAATAATGGTTACTGAATTTTTCGTTGAACTTTTTAAGATGAACAATACTGTAGAACATAAATTTTATGTAACTTTTACGATTCTCGTGGCGCACGCTAATAAAGCTCCCAGTTGGCATGATTTTTCCGATATCTTTAACAATAATCGTCAAAGGAGACGGAAACGATTACATACACTCTTGAGTCTGAATGTAACAAGACAAAAATGGTATGGATTGATAGATTCAAACATATATTAGTGTATTGCAGTGACTAGTTTCTATCCCACAATTCACACAGCGATCTATAGTATCAACAATACCCAAACCACAAAGCGGCGGTATAGTCCAAGTGAAAAATTGTAATTCCAAGTCAAACGTGAGCGATGTTCGGTTTCCAGTGTGAAACCAAGGGTCGTTCAAGCTAGACAGGGTCAGAATCCATAAAAATCAAAGCAATAGTCGTAGAAAATGAAATATAATCGGGAAAGCACTTAAAACGCAAACAAGAAACATGTGGCAACAGTCTAGTAGGGGTGGGCGTTGCGACTATGAACCGTTTACAAATACCGTTTTCTGTTTAAACAGTCTTCATTGCACAAACTAGTCTTCGAATTACTTGGTGCTATTTTTTATTTTACACCTAAGAAAATACAGTCGAGAACACAATGATTCAACTATCTATCACACTCGTCGCTTCGTAGTCCTTAATGTTCCGAGTTCGTATACAAAACAGTCCTTACAATAAAAAAGTGAACTGTCAATGAAATACAGTCAATACCAGTAGGCAATGCTGTCGTTCGTGATGCGAAAATTTCCATTTCATACATTGCAAATCGTTGTAAGAAACTGCACTCGACGAAAACGCAATTCTATTCCATGTTGGATAAGATTCGCCCTTTAATCGTTTTCTGCAACCGTATTCGTGGTCGGGAAAACGGTTTCGTATGTCAAAAATTCGACAACGGCCTACCACTACTGTCTAGTGTCAATGTCAGTCAGCGCATGCCAGTGCAGAATATACACTGCCAGTGACATAGTCTAAAAATATAAGACTTAAGGTTTTTCAGTAATTAATCGATAATTTATTTATTAATATGACTGTAATTAAATGCACTATATTGTATTTAGGTATATATAGTGCATTTAATTATTTTGAGTTAATTACCTAAAGTGGAGTCATTTTAATAGGTAACATTTGACAATTCATCAAAATTCAAGAACGTAACCTTGTAACGGCGGGCATAAAATAATATATTTTTCGTTTTGTTAGAACTGCACAATTGCTTAAATTTCAATTAAGATTACATATTTATTGTAATAATGACCGATACGAGTAATTTTACGATTTTATTTCACTAATAAACCATTCTAAACATAATAAACAATTTCTGATCTAAAGAACTGAACGTCGTTACAATGTTGCGTCAGTTAACATTTTTTCTTTTTAAACACTAGGGATGTTACTCTAAAAATCGGAAGCTGAGAAGAAATATCACCATAAATTAATAACCACGTTGTGATTATAATAAAACATAATTATATTTATTATTTTTTTAACTAACTATAAAAATACAAAAAAGAAAAATCATTGATGTTAGGTACAATTTAGGTGGCATGTTGCTGGCAACACCAATGCCTGTCGATGACGCCATGTCATGTCGCCATTACATGCCGCAGTCTTTTGTCGTTGTGCGAAGTGACTGTGCGTTTTTGGTGTGCTCTCTGTTATATTCTTCTGACGCGGCTTTTTTATTGGACAGATCTTACTGACTACGTTTACCTGGCTATAAATTGGACTCCGATTGCTTAACGATTAGTAAACAAGAACAACATTACAGTCTTACCATGTCGAAATGGGGGAAACGCTAAACAGTCAATCTCGCGAACTAGTGGTGAAATTGTACAATTATTTTGAACGAGAATCAGTTAACGATAGGCCTGTTTTACCATTGACACAACCGAGAGAACGCGTTGCTGAAGCATTGGAAATAGGGAATAGGACAGTAACTCAAATTCTGAAAGAGAAATACGGACCATCAGGCTCAGAAGATAATACTTTACGTACACCGAAAAAAATAAAGAGGGCAAGAAAATTGTTGGCGTTGATAATTTTGATGCTGCTGCAATTCGCAACCACATTTATGGATATTACTCGAGAAAAGAATATCCTACACGGGAAAAGCTAATGAGTTCGTTAAAAGACGCAGGCTTATTTTTTGGGGGTAAATTGTCTCTATCAAAGGTTTTGAAATCGATTGGCTTTAGATTTAAAAAAATCTGACAAGTGGAAAATCCTGCTAGAACGCTACGATATTATTTTGAAGAGAGTAGATAAAGTTCTTACGTCAAATAAATAAAATTACAGATTGGGAAAATGTCGTGTTTATTGACGAAACATGGTTGAATGCGAACCATACGGTTTCGCGGACATGGACCGATGATACAGCGGCCTCCACCTCAAAAGTTCCATCAGGAAAAGGAGCCCGACTTATTATATGTCACGCGGGATCAGCTTCTCAAGGTTTTATTCCAGACTGCCTCCTCATTCGCCTCTAAAACTACAAGTGATTACCATGAGGAAATGAACTTTGAGGTTGTTAAAGAGTGGTTTGAGAAGCCGCTAGTCAGCTTAGAAAACCCATCGAAAATTATAATGGACAATGCACCGTATCATTCTGTACAAGTTGATAAACCACCAACTCAAGCAAATAAAAAGCAAGAAATTGTCTCGTGGCTGGTAAGAAATCGTGTGGATGCAAGTCCAACTTAATTATAAGTTGAGTTGTTAAATCTGGTAAAAGCAACTAAGCCGTCCAAGCTCCGCTATGTAATCGATGAACTAACCCTAGCAAGAGCATGGACACGAAGTTATTCGATTGCTTCCCTACCATTGCCAGTATAACGCCATCGAGCTTATTTGGGCACAAATAAAGGGTAATGCAACGCGGAACAATACTGAAACACCTTTCAGTACTGCTAAAATGATGACTCTGCTACAAACTACGTGTGCAGAAGTCACTACAAAAGACTGGAGAAAAGCCGTAGAGAAAACAAAGAAAATAATTTTACAAGATTTTGAACGAGATGTGAGAATAGACAATATTATTGAAAATGAATTAATAATATCTCTGAGTGCTGACAGCAGTGGTGAAGATGACAATACTAATAACAGTTGTGATAGTTCAACTGAATAAACGCATTTTTTTTTGTTAAATTATGTACTTATCTTATTTTGCTCCTTAAATTTACGAAAGAAAAAATAATAATGGGACAGGGATTCCTGATGATTTTTAAAATTCACATATGTTTCTAGTCCGTATCGATTCATTCACTTTAATCGATTATTTTAAGCAGGTCACCTCACTATAAAGATAAAACTGACAGACGTCAAATGTTACCTATTAAAATGACTCCACTAGTGCGATGGTTTTGTTCTGTAATTGTGTAATCGAATACTCAATTGATAATCTCCGAAAACCATCTTTATCATATTTCTCCGGTTCCAGATTGAAAATACAGCTGATTTTTGATATTGAAAGATAAAAAACATTGCCAATTTTTTTAGATCATATCTCAACTTATTACATTTAGGCCTACCGTTTCCCACCTCCTTTCAGCCAATTTACACAAAACCTTCCGCATGAATCACTCCGTCCATTGGTGAAAACTATTTGAAAATCCGTTCGGTAGTTCGTGAGCTTATCACGTTCAGACAGACAGACAGAGAGACGCGGCGGGGGACTTTGTTTTATAATATGTAAGGATTTCTCAAATCACTTTTCTACTCAACGATACACAAAAACTCCGTCCATTTTAAAATATTAATGTAGTACTTAATACTACAATGTAAAGGAACGTCTTTATCTTAATGATTTACATAAAACTTTGGTAAAATTGGAGTGTGCTTGCGCAAACACATAGTTTCGCTTCTTGGTGACACAGTCGGGTTTTGTGAAATAGTTATTTATTTATGTTAAACAGATATTAGTTTGATCTTTTATCATCTAATCTTTTTGGTCATCTTCACTACATAATTATAAAACAAGCGCCGCGTCTGTCTGTCTGAACGAGATAAACTCAAAAACTACCAAACGGATTTTCATACGGTTTTCACTAATGGACGGAGTGATTCATGACGAAGGTTTAGGTGCACAATTCATGAAGGTTTTGTGTAAATTGGCTAAAATATGAGTGTTGAAGATGTCGGAAAAAATCAGGCGGCGCACGCCAGTAAAGCTCCCGCTTTACTGGCGTGCGCCGCGTAAACCAATAAAGTTATATGAAAATAATGTAGATATACGGAATTATTCCTCCCATGAGGTCTTTTCCGACATACACACGGGGGGAAGTGAAGAGGCAAAAAAGGATGAACTACCTAAGGAACTTTCATCTCCTATTGAAAACCTTGAGAGGATGAATTTAACAAAAATCCTTTCTCAATGCTCACCTTCGTTATATAAGGAACTCTTGCGCAAAATTTCATGCTTCTAGACCCAGCGGTGTAGGCTGTGCATTGTCTGTCAGCGAATTAATTTGACTGGTAGAAAGTGAGGCAGGAGATTTGTTAGTCATAAGTTTTTCTAAGATAATAACGGTTTTTATGTTAAAAATGTAACCGTTTACCAACTATGTTGGGATCGAGATCGACTTCCAGTCTAACCTGATGCAGCTGAATACCAGTATTTTACATGGAGTGACTGCCTATCTGCCATCCACAACCCAATTAGTGGGTAACACGATAGCCCTTGGTAAGACTGGTTGTCAGTCTTTGGGCTTCTAGTGAGAAGCCGGGAACAGGAAGTCACCCGTAACAAGGCTCGGATACCGGTTAAATATTCAAACTTTTATTATGTAATTGACGCAAAAACAATTAAATTCGGTTTCGCTCGTAGAAACCGGTATTTTTAAACGGTTTTGGAGGAGTCTTTAGATAAAGAGTTTTTCGAATTAAACGGTTAAGAGCAATATTAACCGGTTTTTTTAGCGCGGCATCCTCACAAGTAGTCACAAGTTGCAACGCGTTTACCGACATGCCGCTCGCCATATAAACCGGTTAATTTAGATTAAAATAAAGTTCTTAAAACGTTCACGTTCTTAAGAAAAATTCGGAGTAAAACCTAAATAAACCAGTTTTCACCGATATTTTTTAAACCGGATCCGAGCCTTGCCCGTAACGACTGTCGAAGATCTACGAATGACAGCCAGGACCAACGGCTTAACATGCTTTCCGAGGCAAGGAAGGGTCTTGATATGTAATTAATAGTCACCCATCCACAAACCGACCAACCCATGCGGCTGTTATCATTTAGCTACAGGCCCCAGCCTACCAAGATATCACACAATACCAATTTAACCTTGCTTAACTCAAGAGCAATCGAAATAATATCTTCTCATTGCCAGGATGTTAAGAAACGCAATTGCGTAGGCACGTGCGCATATACACACTTTTGAAGTAGGTTAAAGATTCGTTAAGTGTGAGGTGTTGTATTTGTGAATAGGCAATCATTAATGTTGTGTATGGGTTGTAGGTCGTAGCTTCGAACCCAGACAGGCGCTTTACTTTTTGTAAATTATTTCATCACCACTGCTCTCAAAACGGTGAAGGAAAACATCGTGAGGAAACCGGCATGTCCTAGAACCAAAAATTAGAAGACACGCGACATCTACCAACTCGCATTGTGCCCGCGAGATGGATTACGGCCCACTCCCTCTGATAGAGAGAAGGCCTGTGTCCCAGCAGTGGGAGCATTATAGGCTGATTATGCTTTTCTATTGCACTAATCTGACGAAATAGGAAGATAGGAACGACATTTTCCTCATTTGACGACAAAGCTCGACACTACACAGTGAAAACGAGTCCTAAAATGTGTCAGAAATAGTTTCTAACGTCAGAAAGAGTGGTCAATTACCTACCTTAGCAAAAATAATTAATTGATTAAATCAACATATTTAACAGGAAATTAGGAAATAATTTCTCGAACCAACGGAACAGCGTAACAGAACATGTTAATTAAAATTAATTTAAGTAAAATGTCGTAAAGACGACATTGGGAAAATTACTGTTTCTGACTAATTCATTATAAATTCACGAGAATTGAGTAATTTTTAATAATGTTATTGAAAAACAAACCTTTTATTCTTAAACGATTTGACACATTATAAAAGTTATGAATAAATACATTTATTTTTGTTAAAAAAAATCAATTTTCATAATGAATTTGATTAAAATTTTTGGCTACCTTTTATTTTGTGTTGTCATTTTGTCAAATAAATATTTTTGTCAATAATTAGGTATGCTAATACAGACTAGGAATTGCGAAATTAATTTTATGTTAAAATGATGCGACATATTGCATTTTTGTATGAATGATAACTATTTATCATCTGTGATTGCAGTGTTTTAGCATAAGACTGCATCGAATCGTTTGTCTGGTGGTCGCAAATGCTCATCAACATCAGTCATCTGCCCTTACCCGAATTTATTTGGTGTCGGTATCTTCCATAGGTACCTTTCTATCAGTGGTCATCTCGGTAGTCACTCCCTGTCTAGCTATATCATCTTTCACACAGTCCATCCATCGTTTCTCTGGTCTTCCCCTACTCTTATAGCCATCCACAGTCATACTCTAAACTCTCCTATCGACATTTCCCTTATTCCTCTGCATCACATGCCCATACCACGACAACTGATTTCCGCACAATTGTACAGTCACCGGTGCCACTTCCAGTCTTCCTCTTCTGCACTAATTTCTTATTCTATCCATTCGTGCAACATCACACATCCAATAAATTAATAAGTACAGTACATAATTCAAAATGGGTTGGAATAAAGGGTACATTTATTTCTTTTCAATAATCGTTAAAATAACATTACAGTTTTTGACATAACTAACTACGTATATTTACACTAGGTACTAAATTAAAAGACTAACTATCTCTATAAATAAAAATAAAAACAAAACTTAAGCGTCAAAGTATTTGTCCGCATGTTATTAGAGAAGCTGTGTGTGTCCTTTTTTAGGGTTTTCGAAAGAGAGAGAAGTACTTAATTAGAGAATACCTCTAACTTTACCGACCATACCATGATAACCTATTTGCACACAACTTTTCAGTCACCGGTGTCACTTTTAGACTTCCTCATAAATTTAATTCGAGTAACATAGACTCATATTATAATAGGCTTATACATTTACAAATAAACTTAAAATTTAAATTTAATTTAATGGTGGTCGCTGACGCTACAGCTGTTATTCCATCTTGCTATTTTACAGAGCGGCTGATTCTGGGTTCGATACCCTAGCCGGGCTCAGTGTTGTTGGGTTTTTTCCATTTGACAATAGGCTAATCTCCTATTAATGGTTTTTTTTATTTTATTAAGTCCTACTTCAGCATTACAACTAAAATTAATGTGGGTGTAGGAACTCACCTCTGCCTATCTCTTAGCGTAGAATCCCGTGATGTTATAATATGTAATATATTATAAAAATCTTTCTAATTTAATGTTATAAAGAGAAAAGATTTCATTTTTTGTTGTATGTTTGTTTGTTACGCTGTCACGCTAAAACGGCCGACGGGATTTTAATAAAATTTGGTACATAGGTAGACCATGACCTGGATTAGAATAGTTAAAGGATACTTTTTATCCCGGTATTCCCACGGGATCGAGACTTCTGCGTATAAAACCGCGAGGCGCAGCAAGTAATATTATAAATACACTGGCCTTCAAAACTTAGTACCACGCTTTTAAAATTGCAATTCCTCCTAAACTATAAAAGTCAGAGTTTTGAAATAAAAAACGTTTTATTAAAAAAATCATCAACTTTCCGATCAGCCAATCGATGACTTTATGAAGGCCGCAGGAATCCGTTGGATGCGGGAAGCACAGAATCGGTCGAGATGGCGGTGCTTGGGGGAGGCCTATGTCCAGCAGTGGACGTCTTTCGGCTGAAATAATGAATGATGATACATTAGTAATGTTTTTAACTTAAAAAAAGATAAAAAATAAAAAAGAGCCATTTTTAACTTACTGGCAAAAAATTCAACATTTATAAGTATGTTCTACGCCTTATTTACATTTTTTATAACTGGTATTGCCTCCTCGGGCTCTGATTACAGCTTCGAGCCGGTTTGACATACTGTAGACGAGGTTTCGGAGGCGATGTTTGGGAATTTTCTCTTATTCTTCCATCAGGGCCTGTTTTAGGGCCCTGAGGGTGATAGGAGGTGGTCTGTGGCTTCTGACCAGCATCTCGAGCTCATACCAGGTATGCTCGATCGGGTTGAGTTCTGAACTTCTTGATGGCCAAGCTAGCAAAGGTGCCATTTTCTCTGGCCATTAGCTTTATGCGACCTTCTGAAGAGATGCCAGCCCATACATGTACAGAGCCTCCACCGTATTGGACTCTTTCTGTGAAGCAGGCCCGAATGTATCGCTCACCACGTCGCCTGTATACTCTTCGCCTTTCATCAGAAGTGAATAGTGAGAATCGGGACTCATCAGTGAACTTTAAATAATGTAAGTAAGTTTTGAAGGCCGTAAGTAGGTCAAATTTGCATTATTCCGAAAGATCTTTCATTAATGGGAAGTTTCAGTACTGCCGAGTAACAAAGGATATATATGTGGGTGTACCATAGATAGGTACACCTCTGCTGAACCCTTCGGGGATTATGGGCGTGATGTTATCTAATATTTTATATATTTTTAAACAAGATATTTTTGTAAACTAACATAACAGTCTTAAAATAACGGCTAAGTTCATCAATATATTTTATATTAAAACCTAGGAAAAATAAAAAAATCAAGACAGCGCTGCGAACAATACAGTGAAGCATGCCAAAACTGCACCTCCGCTCTGTACATACACACTCACACGCACACATTTACAATCAAACAGAGAACTTGTTTATTATTCAGAGAGTTGGTACTCTTGTCCAGTAAACAATTTATTTATTCGGTTAAACGTATTGACACTACCCAACACCTTGCACTACTCTACACTTACACAAAATCACGCGCTTATACACACACACTTAAACACACAAACACATTTTGTATTTTTTCAGTTTTCTTGTTTGATTGTTTTCAGATCATTCATTGATGCATCTTGATCTGGTCTTGGCGCGTTGTGTTCCACGCGCGTCTCAAAGAGATGTCAGCAGAATTGACGGGGTCCGCTAGGGCCGATGCCTGCCGAGGTTGCGAAGAAAACCGAAAGGGAGATCATGACCCCCGGCAACAGGGCAACTGAAGGAACACGGGGTTTTAGTCAGATAGAGTCTGACACGCCCTCTCGCTCCGCCCAGAGCGGGAGAAGTTATTTGATAATTTCACACCCAAAAAAAAAAGATGCATGAAAATTTCAAGCGTGCGAAGTCGCGGGAAGAGGCTAGTGTTCAATATTTCTTATAGCTTGCGACTTGGCATAGTGTTGTAAGTTTCATATCTCTAAAATTTCTAAACGCTCATTAAAAGTAAGTAATAGTGTTGTCAGCTCATTAATAAGATACGAAATAATTAGTCAAATTTTAATCAGTACCATGAACTATGTAAATCACTATTGAAATAACAGACTCTCTCTCTCTATCAATATTGAGTGATAGCCTGGTGGTGTGACCGTCGGACTACCAAGTCATAGGTTTCGAGTTCGAACCCAAGGCACGCCTCACAACTCTGACTTTTTGGATTCATGAGCGTATTGTATAATTAGCACTTGCCTCAAAAACGGTGAAGGAAAACATCGTGAAGAAACCGGCATGCTGAGAGATATTTCTCGACGGCATATGAAGCCAAGTTAGAGGCCCATGGGCGGCTTTAAAATTCTGTGACACCAGGTTAGTCACAATCCATACGAAAAGATTATTACAAAATGAACCGCATTGATGAACTTAGCCGTTATTTTAAGACTGTTAGTTTACAAAAATATCTTGTTTGAAAGACTGTGTGAAAGATACCGAGATGACGACTGATAAAAAAGTATGGCAGAAAGAGATATTTTGCATCGACCAGTACTATATTAGGATAAGGGTTTAGAGGTATGTGAAGTTCACTCATCCTCTATAGAACAGGGAGGATCTTCCGACAATACGGGAATCGTGTCTGACGGACAACTGCTCAACGATTGATGTCGGATAGTCATAATATATGTTGTTCGCGCGGTAAACTCTAATTGCGCGATGCAGGATTTGTGTGACGTCAGGTTTTTGATGCGTAGTTCGCATGTGGCGATGTAGATGCCGCCACAGGGGCAGATCGAGAATAATTTTAGATCTTAGCCTTTTCAAAAAGTTGGATGGTCTGAAATCAGACTGATGCAATAGTTCCATAGACCATAGTTCTCGTTTCTTTACTTTCAGATGGCGATGTTCATTTTCCTACTGTAATAAAACGCGAAAGTTTGTGAGGATGGATGGATGGATGTTTGTTACTCTTTCACGTAAAAACTACTGAACGAATTTGCATGAAATTTGGCACACAGATAGTTTCTAACCTAGATTAATACATAAGATACTTTTTTCTTTATCCGGATATTGCCACGGGATCGCGACTTACGGGTGAAACCACGGGGCGCTGCTAATACTGTATAGGTAATTTTTGGATCACTTGAGGGGCCTGTAGTTAATAATAACAGCGGCACGGCACGATCACCAAGGTCAGGCCGTAAATGGGTGGCCTTTGCCCTTGGCTGTCATTCGTAGATCTTTGACAGTCGTTACGGGTCATCAGAAGCCCAAAAGTCTGAAAATCAGTCTTGCCAAGGGATATTTATACCTAGTGCTACCCTTAACTAGGTTGTGGAGGTCAAATAGGCAGTCGCTCTATGTTAAATACTGATAATCAGTTGCATTCGGTTAGACTGGAAGCCGACTTCAACATAGTTGGGAAAAGACCAGTAGAGTCCCACTATTTCCTTGTCGTTAAGTTTTATTAAAAGTTATTAACGATGTTTATAGCGCCATCTGTGAACGCCATCTAGCAACAAAACTCCTTTTAATAGTTTTGCTACTCCCCGTTAGATGGCTCTGTCTGGTTAAAATTCAAATTACCCAGAGCTCGTATATTGTATTTACGCATTATTCTTGCTAATATTTTAATAATTCTTCTTAATTTTACCTACATATAATTACTAAATAATACTTGAAACTAAGAAGGACAGTTTATGTACAAAGGCGAGCTTAACTCAGAATTGAGTTCTCTCTTCAGTGATAATAATTCTTAGGTATTCTCATACTGAACTGTTATTTTAACTTTACTGTCGCCAACGTCCATACTACGTTGAATACACCGGTTCTCGTCCGATCACCGAAGTTAAGCAACATCGGGCGTGGTCAGTACTTGGATGGGTGACCGCCTGGGAACACCACGTGACGTTGGCTTTTTGCATTCTTATAATGTAAAATAAATAAATTAAAGATGAATCGAAAAAAAAAAAAAACATGAAATTTTCTTTAAAATAATTTTGATCAGGTTCTTTAAAATTCAAGAAAAAGGGTATTACAATAGATAAAATTCCTACAGAGGCTTTAAAATAACATCAAGGCACATTTTCAACTTTAAATTAAAACTACACACTATATCCCAGGGTTTACACAAAATTAAATTAAAACTACCATGGTGCACTGGGATTTACTTAGTCATCTAACCTATTCATCATCTAAACTGTTGCTTATAGAAATGAGATTTTTTAAACTGATGATAAAAAGTAGATTTTCAATTCGACGCGTTTATTTTTTTGTATCAATACATTGTTCTAAGAAAATGTCAACACGTCCTGATAATAACAACATTGTATCGTTTTATACTAGGTTTACAAAAGAATGAATTACATTTTTTTTGGTTTGAATATCGTCCTACTGCTTTTAAATAAAACACTATAAATATTAGACTAGTAGACTTCTGCACGTGGCCAAAATCAGAACGAATGCCGCCATCTTGTTTTTTAATGACATTTTCACCCCCTGTCAACGTCATTGGAGCGACAGATGATCCATAAGTTTGAATGTTCGTTTGTTTATTAGAATCTGTAGCTAAATTATTAGTGTTTAATTTTCTGTTAAACGATGGGTATACAACAGTCTTTGTAAACATTTTAATGTGGTTTAAAGTGTAAGGTGTGTTAGTTAGCAATCTATTTAGCCCCCTTTGGGTATTTTCTAAAAATGAGTTCTTTAAACAAGTAATACATCAGTGGATGACTTGGATGTGGATGTTTAAAAAGAAATTTAAAGACAGGGAAAAATACAATTTTCCAATTGTAGTTGTTAAAAAAAAAATGTCTACCAACTTTAATTGTCCGTTTATTCAAATCAGAACTGTCACTTTTTGACAGTTGTAAAAAATAGCTTCATCAAGGCAAATTGACGTAAGCTGCTTAACAATACATTATTTAATTGCCCTGACTCTATTTCCAAATATTATGATCCTTGCAAAAAAAGCACTTGGTTTGAATTGCATGTTTTGTTGTCAAGAAAAACAATTGAAAGACATTTTGAAGTTTAAAAAATGTAATTATAATAAGTTTACATAACATAACATCACGCCAGAATTCCCCGAAGTGATAGGCAGGGTGTAAACACAAACATTTCGCCTCACCACGATTTTTTCGTAAACCACTGGGCCGACTTTTACAAAAATTATTTCTAACAAAAAGTATTTACAAAATATTTATCTAAAAAACCAGTCAAGACATTTAAAATAGTTTTAATTCTATACAAATCAAATATTTAAAGGAATGTTAAAACAAAATACATTTTTAATTTAAATATATACATACAATGCGGCAGTGTACTACAGAGAGGCTTGGTTGTAAATGAAAAATGATTCTTGTATTAAAACAAAAATAATAAATAGATTAATTAATGAAAAATGTTTTTGTATTAGGATTAAAGTAAAATTGATTGTTTTTTCAACCATATTGTAAAACATGATAATAATTATAACACATTACGTTACACAATATTCGTATCTTATTTTGTTTAATTATTTACAACTTAAAACATAACTAAATAAAGTATATTTACGAATATTTTTTTTTAAAGAAAAATATGAAACAATACATTTTCAAGATCTTTACTAGAGATGTTCAATAGATTTTTTTAATACATTTGAAGATGATTGACATTCTTACCTGCCTAATTACTACTATTTGTATGCATAGGTACAGCTTACCAAAGAAAAGTATGCGCTTCGGGAATCATCGTCTATTTTCGGAAATATGAACGTGCTATGCTGAGATCTAATATAGAGTTATTACAACCATGGAGTACTCGCCTATTTTGTATTACCATGTTTACAAAATTATAGATTAACAACTCTATACAATTTCAAAAGAACTGTTTAAAATGTTTGAGTGACAGATGACCAATCTGACACCGTAGTAGGAAACCTGACAGTGAGAAAATGTGATGGAGCGCATACTTTTCTTTAGAAAGCTGTACCTAAAGAGATAAAAATAGGAGTTATTAGGTAGGTAAGAATATTAAACATGTAATAAACTTAGAACCAACTGCAAATACAATTGGTCTTGTTATTTTCAGTTTCCAGTACATTTGTCGAACAATATGGCTAAAACTGGGATTTATATAATTTCCTTCTTCCATCACCTGTCAAACATTTTAATATGGTTTTTTAACCAAATCGCTAGCCCACTTATTAATGAACGCGGAGTTAAACGACAACTAGTAATAAATATCTGATTATTCGAGGTTATAGAAAACTTACAGTCGGGCCGTTGAGAGAATTCGTTCCACCTGTCAATTGGACAATTTCTAGTAATAATGATCAAATTCGCAAATCACATATTCGTTAGTATATAACTGACAGGTGTCAAGAACGCATTCATTCGGTAAGAAATTGACTAAATCCCAGTTTAACCTATACTGACAATACAAAATAGAACTATACATTATTGCATTTATATACATAAGCTAATCTACGTCGTATACAATTAAAAAGATTACCTATATTTACAGCTTTTTTTTTTTCACTAAAATATGAGATTACATAATATTTAAATAGTTTAGGTATACTTAAGTACTAATACAATTTAGGAAAAGGAACAAGCCATAATATGTGTCGCTTACCAAGGGGTATCGTGTTACCCAGTAACTGGATTGTGGAGGTCAGATAGGCAGTCGCTCCATGTAAAATACTGGTATTCAGCTGCATCTTAGCAGACTGAGTGTAAACAGGAGGAGACGCCCAGGGCGTCGGGAATCGCAAGCCAATTTCTGGCCACCGTAGGCGCGGGCTTGCGGACGGTTAGCAATGGGTAGCTCGCCGTCCGATAAGGACCAGGCCCGGGTCGACGGCGCGTTGTGTTCCACGCGCGCCTCAAAGAGATGTCAGCAGAATTGACGGGGTCCGCTAGGGCCGATGCCTGCCGGGGTTGCGAAGAAAACCGAAAGGGAGATCGTGGCCCCCGGCAACAGGGCAACCGAAGGAACACGGGTGGGTTTTAGTCAGTAAGAGTCTGACACGCCCTCCCGCGCCGCCCAGAGCGGGAGAAGTTATTTGATAACTTCCCACCCAAAAAAAAGATAGGAAGTCGCTCCATGTAAAATACTGGTATTCAGCTGCATCCGGTTAGACTGCAAGCCGACTAACATGGCTTGTGAATTTCAAAACTTGTTTTATTTCGTAGCATAGGAAAAGATTTTACCGACCAAGATTTTGTATAAACTTCAAAACATACTGTATGCCGCATGTCAGATGACATGAATCGGCTAAAAGAACCACGGATTGGGATCCACTAAACGCACGACGACATCGTGGCAGGCCGAGACGAAGATGGCGGGACGACTAACTCCCACCGAAAGGACTGGCAGACACTAGCAAAAGACAGAATCGTGTGGAAAAGTTAGCGAGGGCTTTGCCTTGCAGAGATTAGATTAGTGGCCCCCAAGTTTTTTTTTATATCTTTCTTCTCAGAGTAGTCAGATAGAAATTGCTAAACTCAACCAGGTTTTAAAATGTAAGATATTTTTGAGCTGTAAAAGTATTTTTTTTTAACTTATTTACAGAAATATATATCAATTCATCATCATATTTTATGTTATTCCTGAATGGGCCTGCTCTTGACCTCGATCTCATTTGATCGTAAGCGATGGATGAGGTCCATGATGGATCGAGCGTGCCCAGATGCCTGTTCACTCTTGCTTTGAAGGCAGACGGGTTATATGTGGAAGGGAACACAGACGCTGGCAGAGTTCCACACTTTGGCTGCGCGCATAATAAGTATGGAGGAGAAGCGCAGAGTACGACTTAATTTTATTTCATTACTCTGCAGTTTTGGGGCGTACCATATGGCAACGATCTATTTTAAACTGTATGTCAAAAGGGACACGACATAATATGGCTTTTCCTTTTAACAGGGTGGGGAATGAGCTAAAATCTAAACACTGGATTCTTCATTAAATAATTAATATTAAAAAAGTGTTTTAAATATCACTTCAGGCATTTTATCTTAATTTATTAAATCTTTTAAGATAGTTTAATTCCAAGTAATTTGGAAGTTATCGAATTATTACTGGAATTACAAAAGGCACTTATAATTGATGTGGTCTTGTAAAATATTGTCACACGATTACGAGGGTTTCGATACACCTTAGGGGTGTATTATGCTAGGGCACAAAACATCTACAATAGGGTTCAAATACACCCCACATTGGGTTTCAATACACCCCACGACCAAAGATTGAACAAACCCCAATTCTGGGGCTTCTAACACACAAACTCAAATTTACACACAGACATTATTACAGCTGTCTAACTGAACAGACAGCTGTGCTGCTGGGGAGTTTGTTGCGCCACTTCTTCTTCCCAGCTAAAGCACTAGGAAGTGGTGAAGGGTGGGCGTTTTGGGGGACTGTCTTATGTAATTTTGATGTTCGAAAAGTGCTGATTCTCAGCCTAGTTTGAATAAATGACTTTAGATTTTGATTTTACAATTACATCACATTGATTTTACACAAGTTTCATAAAGGCACATTCACATGTTTGCAACTTTGCTGTAAAAGATTATCGTTCGTCAGTTTTTGAACGAATCTGTAATGGTTTTAAACTATTAAGATTTTTCATAAAAATATCTTTACATCAACAATGTTAATTATCTTTTCGACTCACATCAGACTCGAAAGTAGCTTCTCTGGTTTCTCAAAACTATTCAACCGCCATTTTAATTATCCGCACTCTTGACTTGAATACAGATCGTTCACACCACAAAATCATTTAAATAAAAAGCGACTCTTGCTACGACACAATAAAGTGCAATTCAGGTCTCACAGCGCTAATTACCTACAGTTATATTCACCTAGAAGTTGCCTCTCTTTCTATCGCGTAACTCTTATATCTTCTGACTACGTTACACTCACTGATTTGGCCCGACAAGACGGGCCCATCGCGTACTTGTAGCTTCATACCTAAACTGCGGAGTGAACCATGTGCATTCATCTGTGCTTCTACTCGACGTTTTTAATAACGCCAACTTTAGGTAAGTGCACTTGTACGTCATCTTGACGTAACATCCATCAACTCTACGTCATTTCGACGCGTCAACATTACAAATAACATAACATAACACCTTGTTTCCTCGAAGGGATGGGCAGAGATGTACCTATAGTACACCCACATTTCACCAGTTATGTTTAAGTCCCATGTAATAGGGGGCGAGCCTATTGCCATCAACCGTGCACAAATTCCAGTTTCCGGGCTGCTACTGAGAAATTCCAGGTGGAAACCCCCAATAACACTTCGCCCGACCTGGGAATCAAACCAAATCCATCCATTTCAAAACTACGCAACTAATTCTCTTAACTTACTCTTCAGAAACCTTACTTTTTTATTTACAGCATTTTTATAATTACTCTTACTGCTACTGTCCACGTTCTTGTTCCCTGTCTTCGTTCTGCTCCGAACTCTCTCGTCGAAGAGTTCATAGAAATTTGGAAGTGGTGTGTCGACTAAATCTGGTGGTGGGAGTGATGTTTCTGGCGATAGATGGTGGTGATAGCTAGCTGCCATGTTCTGTATGAAATGGGTAAACATTGCTGTCTCGGTGAACCATTCTAGGAAGTACTGGTTCTGTTTTGAAGTAGCGGCTTTTTTGAAGGATTCTTTCTGTAAAGAGAAATTTGAATATCAGTAAGATGAAATACTGTACTATTTTTATTTTCTCAATATCCGTCGGGTATCATCGGATTTCCGAATATAAACGAATGCTTATTTCCATGTCCATCAATTATTAGATTTATCGTGTATAATAATTTGAATTCAGAACTAAGTAATTTATTGTTGTTTTGTTTTGATTTCCGTGTGAACTATATAGAGCTGTAAAACTATTTTCCTATCTGTGGTACCTGCGACTTTAGCGGCTTTCCCCCACTTTTTAAATAAATTACATTAAGTTAAAAGAGTATTAACAACTCTATATACTTCCAAGTCGATTGAGAGCGTCCGATCTGCACCAAGTACAAAGTACAAGAAACATGAGGTATGCCGAGGGACATTAACAAAATAGTTTGTCTGTAATACAACAGATGTTATAACGAATTAATAAGTAGAAGCATCATGCTGAGATAGGAGCCTTTTGGCCTAGTACAGGACTTTCTGCTTTTATTTCAATTTTATTTTGTATATTTTTTTTTTATTAATGTTTTAATGAGTGCTTTAGTTTAATTTGTGATTTTTTGTGCGAGTCTCAATAAATACTTCTTCTTTCTTTATAAGTTAATTTCTATAGAAATACGGAATACAGGTTTTTTTTTTAAACGCTGTAGATAACCATAACTTCTTGCGTAGTTTTGCTAGCTAATTTAAATTAACCCTGTATTGTATCACAAAAAATGCCATACTCACATCAAAAACAACGCCGTCCCTCCCCAAACAGCCATCCTTAACTTCTCCCACGGAGAAGAATCTCCAGAAGTCACCCATAATATCCACAAAAAACCTGAGGAAAGCTTCTGAAATCATGACATTCCTTGTCTTTGTATCTTCTGAACGATCTTTGTTCTTGCTGGTCTCCATTTGGAGAGCAGTCTTCAAGGTTTTGTAGCAGGGTGTAGGCAGGATTGTCGATTCGTCTCCTTGGTAGAAGAGGACTTTAGATGGGTGGGTTAAGTCTATTAGCATGCCCTGTGGAAGAGAGAAATAATTTATTAATAAAACCGTAAAATATTTAGAAAATCCAAAAGTGCACGCCTCATATCGCTAATTGGTATATTTTTTTATGTGACATAAATTTATTTTATATGAGTATACATACACACGTTACATCATAAAACTGATTTACATCCGTCACATTACACTCTCAGGTCCAGTTGAAAACCAGCATTGGGCATTTAGTTGTCTGGCAATTTTGCTGAACTGGGCCTTTTTGGCGGAGCCGTGAGGCACACTCCCATGCTAATGTCTTATATCGCCCTTTACTCTTTTTATTTGTTTTTATCTGCTGTTTAATTATATTGTGTGCTTTATGGTCTGTTCTAAATAAATGTATTTTCTTTGTAATTCAAAAACAGAAAAATATTTAAACGATTTTTCATGAAGTATGTTTCGACTGTTTTTTTTACCCATCAATATGTTATAACATTTCTCTCCTCGCAATCTTTACGTACTGTCAAAGACTATTTAGGTTTGCTTTGGTGGTTGCTAGGCAACAGAAGAGGGTCGAAGTTGGAAATATGTAGATATTACATTAGTTAGTTTTTTATTAATTATAATTAATTAAACTACTTTGGAATAAAAGAGCCATTTTCAATAGGGTTGAAAAGTTGACTCAATTAATTGATTTTTTGCAAGCTACAATGTTTTCAAATTTCACACTTGATTCATGGGATTTTTTTTTAAACTATTTTGTTTTTTTTTTTTCATTTCTACTGCGTTTAATAAATTTTTCAAAAGTACAGAATTAATCTCTATGAAATTATCTATATAACTAAACTGAAGTAAATGTCGTAAGTCTCAATTTTTATTTCATTCATAACTACAGTAATAAATGATCTAGAGAAAAAAAATCTCATATCTGGATAACAACCTAATTTTCTGTCAATAATTATTTTATACATAAACGCAGAGTAATCTTGTTTTTGTTTCAAATAATCTTAAAAAAAAAAAAAAAAAAAAAAAACAATTTTCGAATAAAAATTAATCGAGCGAAAATGTTCCAATTACATAACTGTCTTATAAATGGAAAGAAAAAGATCCAATATATCATATACTAAAGTTCCATTTTGATTGTTTGCGTGACTTTTTTAGAATATTAATGCAAATTAACATACAATTTAGGGAGTCTCCTCTTAACCTTTGATCGGCTTGTGCTCACATACAAAAATGTATGTGTGGACGTACGCCTCTGTCGCCCCCTTTTGGGGTGTTCAAGCGTAATTTCCTCACCTCTTCAAAAACAACGCCCGACATATCCCCGTCGTGCGGTGTATGCAGCATGCCCGCTAGTATCGGCAGGGGAGCCTCCAACACCTCGCGTTGTATCTCCGACGGTATGGACGATATTAGGGGCTGCTGCCACACGAATGGATATAAGGAACTTTGGAGAGCTTCTACGCAGGAGGAGACGGATCTGTAAATAATTGAAATATGGTTATTTTTAGTTGTGGACACGTGGTTATTAATTTTGATAGTGGGCTGTTTTGAGTTAGACTTTCGATTCAATTAATATCATTCTCTTGATCATTATTCAGCCGAAAGACGTCCACTGCTGGACAAAGGCCTCTCCCAATCACCGCCACTTCGACCGGTTCTGTGCTTCCCACATCGAGCGGATTCCTGCGGTCTTCACAAGGTCAGCGGCTTTTTTACGCTACGTCTTCCGGTACGCGGTGGTCACTCCAGAACCTTTCAGCCCCATCGGTCATCTGTTCTGCGAGCAATGTACCCTGCCCACTGACACTAGTTCGGAAATTCTTCGGGCTATGTCGATTACCTTAGTTCTCCTGCGGATCTCTTCATTTCTGATTCGATCACGTAGGGAAACTCCAAGCAAAGCCCTCACTAATTAAAATAATATGCTCAGTATAATAAAATTACTTGATTTATTGATAAGAAATGGGTACTCGATTTTAATACAATATAATATCTTCACCAGGCCAAGTAAGGGATCTCGCACACTAGACGGCCACGACCAGGTAAACTATACAACATGTAAAAAAGACCGTGCCCGGTCCGTGAGGGGGTTGTTACGTAACGTACTGAGAGTCGTATTTATCTGGTAATTTTTAAGAAAAAAAGTCCCCTATTTTTTTACATGGGGCGCGGGCGGCCGTCGTTTAGCGGCTGTCTACAAGTAGTCTATAAGACTACTTGTAGACAGCCGCTAAACGACGTACTACAAGTAGTCTTATAACCCTTGCTGAAAATTTGCTAATTTTTAATGGATTTACGGGTTTAAAAATGAGATTTTTAAACAGCAAAAACTTATTTGACAGGGTTTTTTTTTCATATTGTAGAAGCCGATACGATCGCGCACTTGGTCGCAACGGTCAACTAGCTGCACACCATACAATACCACTAGACGTGGCCGTCTAGTACGCGAGATCCGTAGTACACTTACTTCAGCTGATCACCGATGATGATAACTTTTCTCTCCAGTAACAGCGAACCGAACACTTTGATCACCAGTCCGGCACCAAGTAAGTCTAGTAACACTGATAGGTTGTCTTCGTCGACTCGAGGTTCGATGGGACGTTTTATTATTTTTAGCCTGGAATAATGTAAAAAGGTTTTTATTACTTTAATAATAAAGTTCATATTTGTATGTCCTCATATGTTTTATAGGTTGTGGGTTGCAAAGTTTAAAAACGATGACTTTTTTAATTCCTATAGTTTGTGCCCGTGATTTCGTCTGCATGAAATTTCGGCTCCGGACCAACTTAGTTTTCGCTTGGCGTTTTTTCTGACTTTTAAATTTGATGCTGCACTAAAAAAGCATTAAGATTTGTTCAAAAAGTCAGGGTCTGTTTAATAATAAATTGGCATTATTTAACAATAAAGTAAAAACAAGAACACACTTTGAACAAAGTTCTGCACAATAAGTGTAAGACCTGTTTCGTCTCTTGTTCCAGCTGAACAAGAGACGAAACAGGTCTAGAGCTTAAAAATAGAGTAATGCTACTAAGAGTAAAGTAAAAAAAAAAAACGAGCGACCCTACAGCAGTCGCATATGATGTGTAACATCTGACATCTCACCTTGGTGATAGCAACATTAAACCCGTGGGGGGTTTACCCGTGGGGCCTTTAAGAAAGATCGTTTCTGACGGCCAACTCTAGCACCACGCACGCTCATTGGTCAAATTATATACCGCGAGCTTGGCAGCTTCCTGTAATATAATTTCGTCCCTTTTCACGAAATCACCCCCGCAGAATTCCCACTCCACAGATTGCAGGAAAACAAAAAGAAAGGTTTGCAGGAAAAGCGAGAGAAAAGGTGTTACACATCAAAAACTTTCAAAACAACTCACCTAGGCATATCAAAATTAACAGTAACATTCTTGAGTCCATTATTATTATTTTCCAAATCATAATAATCAGGTATCCCACTGTCATTGACAGACACATCCCTCCTCGAAACAGGCAATGTTTTGCTCTTCGGCGAAATCTCGTAATCACTGCTAGGTACACAGTAATCATTCGGTTTCTCGTAATCATTACTGGGTATATCGTAATGATTACTGGGTATATCGTAGTCGTGATGTTGGTTTTTCGAGTAATGTATGGTGATTTCTTCGCCTGGGTTCGGGAAGTCGGTTTCGAAGAGTTGTTGCAGAAGGGAGTGTATTTCCACGTCGGAGCTTCCGTGGTGAGATTCGATTTCTTCTAAAACCTGTAAATATAAGTGATAAAGAGTTAAAAAAACCCTTAAATTAATTCACTGACACAATTCACCGCATAATGGCATACGCAGACTAGCGGACGGGACGGCAGAGGATTTTAAATTTATCAATTGAATTTAATACTTATCCAATCAAAATAAGGTATATATTTCAATGCTCGGTGATCGATGGGAAACTGCGCTGCGATGCTTCCAAGCTCAATCACCGAGCATTGAAATATATGCCTTATTTCAATTATTGAAGTATTAAATTTGATTGATAAATTTAAAATGCACTGCCGTCCCGTCCGTCATTCTTTTGGAGGACAGATAGGCAGTCGCTCCATGTAAAATACGGGTATCCAGCTACATCCGGTTAGACTGGATGCCGACCCCATCATATGTAACAATATTATGATTTAAAAGAGTGTCCCGTGGAGTTTCTTGCCCGTTCTTCTGCATAGGAACCTACTACGCTTTGGAATGGGCAACTAGCTTCATCTTTCTGACTGACCGACTCCTTGAAAATTCAAAACTGCCTGTAAATGGTTTAATTGAAATAAATGCTTTGAGTTTGAGTTTTTTGTGGTTGGGAAAAGGCTAGGCTAGGATTTTTATTAGATACTAGCTTCTGCCAGCGAATTCGTTTGCGTGGAAGTCGATAAAATATAACCCATGTTACTCGCTGATAATGTACCTTTCTATAGGTGAACTAATTATTTAAATCGGTTAAGTATTTTTTGAATGTATCCATTACAAACAAACATACAATAATATAATAACTTTTCTTTATTATAATATTAGTTTAGAAATTGCCATCGTAATATTCAAATGATATAAAGCGGCAAAATAGACTAAATTATAGTTGATAAGGCCAACTATTGTTCCAGTAATGACAATTAGTGAATGAATGATCGACAATTAAATTATTGATCGACTTTTGCTATCGAAAGGTGGGTTCTAAATGTCAATAGCCAGATATTCATTGGGAATCCCGTAAAAAATTATAGATTTTCTAATTTTCCTATGTTATTAAAATTCATATATTTATCAATTAAAGCAATTACAGGCACTTTTGAATTGTCAAGGAGTCAGTCAGTCACAGATGAAGTTAGTTGATCATTTCAAAGCGTAGTAAGTGCCTATGGAGAAGAGCGGACAAAAAACTCCATGGACACTTTTAAAAATCAAAATATTATTGCATATATGATTGGCAAACAGGCCTTTTTATATATTATTAAAAAATGGCATCTTGCAGGTCAACCTGGGAGGTTGTCGGCTGCTTAACCAGACTTTCCTGGGGCTGCCTCAATAAATTAAGGCCTGCAGCCAGGCCATAAAACTTAGAAACTAAGCGACTACACGCTAAGGGCACCCCCTGTGGGGTACGGACCTCGGCTTAGGGCGTCGCTGGGGGAGGACAGCAAGGGACGGGCTGGATCGGATTAAAAGGCAAACAGGCAGACGATTGTCCATCTTTTATACGAACTCTTTTGAAGCTATAGGTACTACGCTTACATTATGATCAGTTTTGTTTTTTTTTTTATCTGGCCTCCAGTTTCTAGAAGCCTATTCAATTTAATCTGTTGTTTTCTTAAATCATTGGTGGTAGTTATATCAGTCACAACAATCCAACAATCTGTCAATCACAACAGCTAACATTTTTGACAGCAATATATACCTTTAGAGATATGAGGAACAGGGTGTAAAGTTCACTCATCCTCTATTGAAAAGGGAGGATCATCCGACCAGACGGGTGTCTAGCGGGCAACTGCTCAAGGATTGATGTCGGGGAAGTTACATATATATGATGTTTGCGCGGTAAACTTTAATTGCGCGATGCAGGATTTGTGTGACGTCAGGTCTTTAATGCGTAGTTCGCATGTAGCGATGTAGATGCCGCCACAAACCTTTCAGAACCCAATCAAGCTAACATGCGCAAGATTAAAAATTCTGCTGTCGCATTGTCGCATGCCGAATGAAAATAAGTCATTATCGTATCTTGTTTTGGCGTGACAAAGCGACGAAAACAATATAAATAGAAATAAAACTTATTTATTCGGCACATAAAAAAACAGAAATAAAATACACATACAAAGGAAGCCAAAAGCCTCGTATTCAATCAATAAAAGTTTGACAATGTTGTTCATTGCATAGATAAAACACAATTGAATATGAGATGTGTATTTGTATTGTATGTTGTTTCTATGGTCTGTTGATTGATATTGATGGTAGTATGTCTTACATACCTTATAATAAAATCCGGGAGCTCTGTACCTCCCTATTAAACAGTAGCAGAGTGGGAGACATGTGGTCGCGCCCTCTGGAAGCACTCGCCGGCAATAACTGTGAAGGAAGAAATATTGTATGTTAAAAAGAGTGAAGGAAAAGAAAGATAGGTTGTTTATTTCGTGCACACAAAAGACATAGCACAAGATACGAAAACATGATTAAATGATAACTAAATACACGAATATAGCTACAAGGTGCCAATATACAAAAATTGTGATGACACTATTGGCTATGACACAATTTTATTCTGATGGATCCCTGCAGTGACATACGGACGTCGAGCAGATAATAAATATGCGAATTACTGGTGTTGTGAAAAGTGAAATGTGCGGAGTGAATTACGTGACCTACCCGCAATTTAAATAATAACAGAAAACATCATGAGGATGCCTGAAGGCCAATTCTCGTATTTAAAACGTTCATTTAGGTGCAATCCCAGCTGAGGGCAGCGACAATCAATATAAAAAAAATGTTAAAATGTGTTATAGGATTTTTGACAGGTGGAGACTGAGATTAGAATGCGTCCGTTATTAAAAATACGGGAATTGGTCTTAATGGTTTGAATTCTTTAACACACACTGTGTGAGCAAAATATGGACGGCTTTGCCTTGAAGTAGATTAAAATATAGAATTTAGACTTATATTATAGTTAAGCATACTTTACGACTTGCCAAAGGCGTTCGACTAAGTTCAACATGACAATTTTAACATTAATTGGCATGACAGTAAAAGTGGGGAGAATGGATTCCACCGTTTAACTTTTTCGTCTTTCCACTTTGTAATGTAGACGATTCAATTCTTTAAAGTAAAACATTCGACTAAAAAACGTAGGCGTTTCGCAGGGCTCTATTCTAGGTGTAAATTCTACACGAAATCAGTTCAAGCTAAAAACAGAAAAAATCTTTTACGAATAAAACAGCGGTATGGTCGTTTAACTTGTATTTTCATTAATTTAAGTACTGTCAGCGCCATCCATACTAATATTATAAATGCGGAAGTAGCTCTGTCTGTTACCGTATCACTCCTTAAAGGCACAACGGATTTCCATGAAATTTGGCACACAGGTTGACCATGACCTGGGCAAGGACATAGGATACTTTCAATCCCGGTAGTCACAGAGTCGAGGAAGCCTAGTGGCCTTTGGTCACAGCAATATTCCTCAGTTACTCACCCATAAGCTCTCTCTCCTCGTTCATCAGTAAGTACTAGTGAGTAACACTGTAGACTGCGCGCGTCCACTGACCACTCACTGCGCGGGGAAGAACTCATTGTCTCTGGGAAGACTAGATTCTCTATGTGGGGTGGGACTGTCACCTGGAATGATTAAAGGGAATGGTAAATACATATTGTGGACAATATGGTCGTTGTGAAGTGGTTAAGAGTAACTTTGATTGGAAAAGTATAGTACGACCCACATGCATGGGTTTATGAATAAGTATCAAATCTGATAAATCTACGCAATGACAAATCATTACTGTTTCTTTGGAAAAAAATACACTCACAGCTTATAGTTATCATTTAAATTTTATTTATCCAATTTTATGCCGTGAAAATTCCTTACACGGCCTTTTATTGATGGCATTTTTCAAGAAATAAGGTGATTTTGAGAGTTAAATGTGGAATGTGCCGTATGCTGATAAGATTTATTAAACGAAATCAAGCTAAAATGAGATAAGAGTTCCAAAAAAAACTAAACATGTTTTAAAAACTAATTCGTTTTACAGAAACCAAATCTTTATTTTAAAGAGTTAATTTTTTTTGTTTGTTTGTAAGGTAATCTCTAGAAGTACTGATCAGATTGGAAAAATCTTTCACTTATTGAAAGCTACTCTATTGCTCAGAGCCACATACACCGTGACATTTTAGTCGTCTTCAAAGGGCCACTGAATGTACCCGATATAAAATACCTCTAGGAACAATTACAAAATAAAAAAAAATAAAAAAAATATTAATATTTAGCAGTCATTGGATACATGAAGTGGGCTGCTTTTGTAAGACAACTAAAACGTCACGGTGTATGGAAATTTCAAAGGATACGTTTTAGGATATAGTGGACTTCCACGTTGATGAAGTCCGAGCAATAGCTCAATAAGAATTTAAGCTAAAATAACTTCATAAAACTCACCTGACTAGGAAACACACTCTTCACATACGCCTGCCCAGTCATATGATTCAAGCCAACCAGCAGACATAAATTAAACAGCCCCCGTTCCCTTGGCTCAAAGGGCAAGTCAATGCACCCAGCCTTCTCATCAATACTCATATTATCGAAGCTATCGGAACTGGCGTCGAGGACGTCTTTCATTGAAAGAACGTTGCCGTGAGAATCGGTGAGATTAAACTTGGAATCGGTGTCCATCTTTGCTATGTTGCCTTGTGAAGTTCTGAAACTTTTCCAGGACCTAGAATTAAAGGAAAATCTATTTGAATAATTTATAGGTAGGTATTGTATTAAATGGCAACGGATGTGAGTGGAAACGCAATTACTACGCCCTAGGACATACAATATGTAAAAAAAAAACCCTGTCTCGATCCGAAAAGGGCACATAGATCTTATTATTATAGAAAATAAAAAAAGTTATTGCTATTTAAAATTCACATTTTTACTACCAAATCCATTAAAAATTAGCGAATTTTCAACAGGGGTCATAAGTTATTACTACACTCGCTAAACGACGGCCGCCCGCGCCCCATGTAACAAACCAGCAAAATACGCCATTGAAAAAAAAAATACCACATTTTTTTTCAAAGGCGTATTTTTCGGAAGAAGGCGTGAGTTTATGCATATCTATTATCGACTGCTGAACATGGCCTACGATTCCCAACTCGGGTATTGATTTTTTCCGTATCAGAAATTGTGATGTTCATTTGTGCCCGGTTCTTGGCAATAGGCTCGCCTCATATTATTACCTACATGGGACATTAACATGACTGAGGAAATGTGCGTGTATAGCACATACACGCACCACTGATAACAGGTACATACAAAGTTATAAGAGGAGAGAAGGACCAATGAAACGATGAAGATTTTGTGAATGATGTTAAGGGTACAATGGGGATGAGTACTGAGAAGACTACTGATAGAGATGAAGGAGAAGACAGGATACGCTGACCACTAATAAATTGTAATTAATTAGTCAATTATATGTGTTCTGTCCTTGCAGGAGAAAATTTCAAGAAATGACGTGACATCCACCGACCTGCACTGGACCCGCATGGTGGAGTACAGCCCACTCCCTCTCTCAGAGAGAAGCCCTGTGTCCCAGCACTGGCAACATTATAGGATGGTTATGCTAATGCTAAGGATAGTGATAATGTCTTACCTAAAGGTAGAATAAGGGTTATCGATGACTTCAGACTTGAAGGAACAGACGGAGGTCTGATGTCTGAACCGTTTGATGTTCTTCGGGTCTAAGTACGCGACTCTTGTTGAAACTCTTCTCACGTAGTTTTTGCGTTTCTCTGTTAGACTTCTTGTTAGCTTTACTGATTCTGTGGAAAGGAAAAGAATTTTGGTATTAGTATTAATTGGTTGCACTGTTTTGTCACAGAATAGTACAGAAGACGCTCTCCGCATATTAAGTATGAAGCTACAAGTACGCGGCGGGGTCGTCTTGTCGGGCCAGTTCAGTGAGCGTATCGTAGGCTGATGGGACGACGATCTGACACGACTGAAGAGAGATCAGGCGTAAACCAACGGACAGAACTACCTCAACGTCTGTTACTTAGCCACGAGCCACCACTTTCTATAACCGAGGGCACAGATGAATACAGATGGTTTACTCCACAAACACATTTAAATGAAAAGCGACTCTTGTTACGACACAATAAAGTGCAATTCAGGTCGCACAGCGCTAATTACCTAGTTATATTCATCTAGAAGTGGCTTCTCTTTCTATCCCGTAATCTTCTGACTACGTTACACTCACTAAATTAGCCCAACAAGTCGAGCCCGCCGCGTACTTGTAGCTTCATACTTAAAATGCGGACTGAACCATCTGTGTTCATCTGTGTCGAGGTTAGAACAACAAAACTCTTACCTTCACTAGTACTGCCGTCCGAGTGTTCTGTAGGAAAACTGCTTGGCTTATTGTTCTCGTCCATATTGCACACAGCTGTGACCGTCTCGAAGAGTTCGTTCATCAGATCGTTTAGCTGTGAACAAGCAAAGGAATAAAATTAGAGAGCAAAAACTAAAAATTTACTTTTGTTTTTCATTATTTCGAGTATCGCAAATCTCCTTGCACAGTCACTTTCAGCTAGCAGGAAGTACCTTTTTGTTAACATTTTCTAGACAAACGCGGGAGGAAAAAAACGTGGGATTGAATTTTGCGTTTTCATTCGTTCATAGATATTATTTTCTTGACACTAAAAGTAACTTTTACCAGAACTACTGACTTAGCAAACTCATTTCGACATTACTTTCCCTTTTCAGCACATGACCTTTAAAACTGGTAAAAACAAAATATTCCTCGTGATTGTCCAAACAAAAACTTCCATACTATCTCAACGTCCAACTATGACTAAACCCAATTTCCCTACAACTGAGTCCATAAACTGATTGTTGGAAAACATTTCGGCAGTCAGTGCAAGATTTACGGTTATACGGTGACCTTGTTGTACCGTTGTAGTACAGAATTGAGTTCTGGCTGACTAAGCATTTTAGCGACTAAAGTTGGTATAGAATTTATAGTTTAAGAGGACATGACACCATAGTTACTGCAACATGAGACTGTGACCTGTGACGCAACTTAACTTTCAATGAGACTCTTGCAAAAAAGTCCCCAAAAGCGTAGAAACGGTGGAGAGGCTTATAGGCATCCATGGGTACTCACAAATCGGAACAAACATAGTAATAATGTAAGGGGCTTGTGGCTAAGTAATAACAGCTGCATGGGGCGATCGATCAAGTTGGTTCATGTAATGGTGACCATCTTTACATACCAAGACCCCTCCTTGCCTCGAAAAGCACGTAAAGCCGTTGGTCCCGGCTGTCATTTGTAGCTCGTTGACAGTCGTTACGGGTCGTCAGAAGCCCGAAAGTCTGACAACCAGTCTTACCAAAGGGTATCATGTTACCCAGTTACTGGGTTGTGGAGGTCAAATAGACAGTCGCTCCATGTAAAATACTGGTATTCAGCTGCATCCGGTTATACTGGAAGCCGACTCTAACATAGTTGGGAAAAGGCTAGGCAGATGATGACATTAGTAATCATGTGTGGCGTGTATGGAGAACTGCAAATTGGATAAAAACCTCGAGTTTCATGTAAATTGGATGGTGAACGTGATCATGTATGGCCGCCATAACACTGGTAGGCGGCTATGGATCTACTTCCTATTTACTTATTTCTAAGGAAGTAACAATACCGATACCGATTATTGTAGTACCTTAATCGACGACGTCGTTTCCCGAGCTTTCGAATCGTATTATATGGGTTGTATACAATGTCACCCATCGGCATGTGCCCGCCCGTATTTTTCATGACTATTCATGAAAAATTATCGAAAAATAACTTAAAAAGGGGTCTATCTTTAATATTGTTCATGTTATTCAATTTTTTATGTTTTCAGTAGCGTTTGCCATATCTCCGATGTTATTCGTTCGATTTGGATTGTTATTTATTTCTAAAAGCTTATGAGTTATTTTATTGGATTAACTAACATTTTTATTAAAACATGTCGACTATGCAAAAAGAAACGGAGGTGAAAACGTTTCTTTTCTAAAACAAAAAACACAAGTGCAACTTCATAAACTCATGGATTTTGAAAAAAAAATAGTAAAAAAAAAGTCAAGATACCCCTCCCCCTTTTAAAGTTATTTTTCGATAATTTTTCATGAATATTCAGAAAAATGCAGGCGGGAACATGCCCGTGGGCGACATTGCATAATCATCGGCATCGCAATCGTTACATCCCTACTTATTTCCTCGGACGAACCTATTCAGAAAGAGCTACACCACTACTATTTTTACGATCTGGATTTCTGTGACCAATACCAGAAACACAAATATGATTTAATTATTATCTTTGACAGATGCCCTGAGTAAATAAAATAAGGGAAGTGTCTCGCTGTCAACGTGTGGCGTCCATCCGTCTCGTAAACAACTCTAGATACAATAATGTCAACATTATTAGCGAGGCCATGTGATTTCTCATAAAGATTGCTATTTGTATCACAGAATAGTACATAAGGCGCACTCCGCATTTTAGGTATGAAGCTACAACTACGCGGCGGCCCGTCTTGTCGGCAGTGGCGTGCCTAGGGGTCAAAATTAGGGCAAGCCGCCAGACTTTTTACGATAAAAAAAACAGCCAAGTGAGGGATTGACTGATTTTCATATGTTGCTCATGGTACAACATTATTATAATTTTGGTTAGAAAACCTTTAAAATTCGAAGAGGTCTGGCATTAGTATGTAATTGTCATAAGCGCCATCTACATTAATGAATGCGCGTAATCACACCGCTTAGCCGAACCTTTTTACCATAATTCATATTCGCTTGTCACATGCAAAATTTTTCAATCAGAAGCCACTAGATGGCTCCCACATTATCGATTTGTTGTTCTATTGCCGTACGCATAATTTTACGAGTTTAAAATTTAATGTCGATTGAAAACGTTAACATGAGATATTATCTACTTAAATATTTTTTTATAATTTATTTTAATGACAACAGCCAACTCTAATATTTATTTCAAAACACCTATGAAGAATCTCTTCGATGCTAACATTATTGTGTTTTATGATCTCAAGATGTAGTACATAAGATGGTTTATTTTTCAGTGGTTTACTAAAACTACGAATTCCATAAAAAACAACCCTAGTCATGTGCTTTCATGGCACCAGCTATTCACCTACATAAATTTGTATAATAGACAATCGAATGCCTACGAGTATTTCAATATATTCTTCGACTAACAAAGATGCTGTTTTTTTTTATTTCCGAGAAATAGTTACAGTAATTTGAGGTTGGTTACGGTGAAGTAAAGAGTTACTTATTGTCGGAAAACTCAATATGCCCAAACTCAAAATACTTTTACGAACACAGTCTCCGAATTTGATGATAAAAATAACCTATAATCACTTACAAAAGCGCGGAATGACATCGCCGCAATAACTATCACATCATTTTAAACAATAAAACTAATTCATTACTTCAGCACGTGGAAAATAAAATTCTAGTCTCAAAATATTAATTTCAAAACATATACAATAACAAATTCGTCGTCGCGTTTCAAAATAAAAAGTACTCTGTGCACTCAAAAGCCGGGCTTTTCATTTCATACAAATCTGCGTATATGTACTTACCAATATATCAACTAATGTAAATGTTTCTATAGCAATTTGTAGGCGAAAACTGCGAGACAAAGAAAGGTAAGGCAAGCCAGATAAGAAGCCCACGAGTGTGAGCGAGAAGGCGCAATTGAATGCATTGTATTGGCGCGCAACAAAGCGCGCGAAATTTAAATTTTATTCATATGATTACTAAATGAATGATTCGAGTTCAATGAGTGCGTAGATCTGGCAACCTAGCCCAGTGCGCGCGGCAGAAAAAACGGGGATTTCGAAATTTGGTTATTCCTATGACATGCATGATTGAGTTCGAGTTCATTGACTGTTTCTTTTTTTATTTCTTTTTATTGGTAGGCCTAGGTTTGTTCTTGAGAATTATGATTTTATTAGGGCAAGCCGGGCTTTTTGGCTTCTATGAAGGTACCGCCACTGCTTGTCGGGCCAATTCAATGAGCGTAACTTAGAATATACAAGAATTACGCGATAGAGAGGCAACTGTTAGGTGAATATAACTGTAGGTAAATAGCGCTGTGCAACCTGAATTGCACTTTATTGTGTCGTAACAAGAATCGTTTTTTTTATTTAAATGATTTTGTGGATTGAACCATCTGTATTAATCTGTGTCAGTGTAGAAATTAATAACGGTACCGTAGCGATGGCCTGAAACTCAGACAAGCAGTCATACCAAGGGGTATCGTATTACCCAGTAACTGAGTTATTGAGGTCAAGGTGACAAGGTATATTCTTCAGAAAGGTCAGGTGCGTAGTACTCGCAACCGGTGGGCGTGTATGACCAGATGTATGAACGTAAACGAAGCAAAAGGAGTATGTAAGGATCGTAGCAGGTGGCGTTCTGTAGTGTCTGCCACCCCCTTGGGCAGAAGGCGTGAGATTATGTATGTATGTTTATTGTTTACAATTAAAATTGACTTTGTTCTTGTTTATCAAACAGTTGAAAGTTAATAATAGAATTTATTTATAGGTATTGAAAACGATAAGTTCATAGCTTAAGTACAGGGCGTAAATTCGTGATGGATTAATTAGCAGTCGCATTCATTGTTAGCATGCGAATGCTCATTTAGCATTTAGAAAATTAAATGTAATTGCGAAATTCTGTGGAGTGCGAAGTGAATTTATCGCTTCGTACTTTATATACTTTACTTTAATATATTTAATTATGTGATCAAATTTAATCAAATTAAATATGCAAGTACTAGCACAAATAAAACGTTATCAGCGAGTAAATTAAACGCACGCTAGGAGACGTCCTAAGGCGAAAGCGCTTTTTAATTCGCTTATTAACAAAATTCACATACTTCATTATTATCAATTATCGTCATATTAGCAAATAGAATAGCAATAGCAATTAGCATGCTAACGAAATTAAATAATGCGAAATCGCATTATTTGACATTACAAGCGTAAATAATTACGCATGCATTCATGACAATGGTCACATAGTCTGGCCACGCTAAGTCTGCAATGGAATAAATGGGCAACCCCAAAAAGTTTTATATATTATGGTAAACTTCAGTAGTTAGCTATGTCAGTTTCGGGGTACTTGAAATGTCAGAAGGCTTACGCTGTAAGATGTTTTTTGTATTAAAAGTAGAGGGCAGGAGTTATTATATAATTTATGATATGTACATTCCAAGATGTGAAGAAACAGCGTGATGTCGTCCTTAACCAAAAACGACAATGTTTACAAGATATCGAAAAGTTGACGTGTAAGTAGAATAGTAGATCTAATGATTTTGATATTTTACCGTTTGATTTTTGCTTAATAGATTATGTGTAATTGACTATGTCGTACCTATGCTCTACCTCTATACGATGACCATACTGTATCAAATCCACACTGCATCGTGCTAAAGTGACTATTCCTTACCAGGAATCAGAATATAAACAAAATAACCTATCAAAAACACAAAGACAAAAAGTATCAAATTCTTTTTTCGTAGGACAAGATGGTGTTGCCGTCTACAGATTTTCAAATACCACCTTTTTTCAATTTTGCAGACTTAGCGTGGCCAGACTCTTTGTTTCAGGTCACCCAAGCAAAATTTGATTATTTAATGATATGATTGTTTCTTTTTCGCTCACTAATGTAACCAATGTACTTGTACAAAATATTGTAAAACATTTTAAAAGAGTAACGGTGGAGTTTCTTGCCCATTCTTCTCCATACGAAAACTACCTTTTGGAAGGGACGACTAGAATCAATTCAAATTTTTTGTAAATTTTGACGTTCAAATGTGCCTTATATTCAAAGTCAAATCATTTATTTCAAATAGGCCCTCTATTTGAAATAAAAACTTTTACTTTGACTCGCAATTTTGCTATGAACCCCGTGTAATATAAAACTGATAATTCTACTTCGTAATATGTATAATATTTATTATTGGTTAGACTTTCGTTTACAATAAAACAAGCACGTTTACACAAAAAACTAGTATTTTTATTTTCACCCATTTTTTCAACGGTTTCTAAATACTTTGAAATCACAAGTATAATGTCTCATAAGTCTATTGTCTCCGCTGTCCCCCAAATTGGACAAAAATAACTGTCTTCAATAAAAAATAGCATTACTCCTAGTGTTCATTGAATAAAATACATTTTTCCATTAAAAATAATATTATTTATACGAAAAATCATTTAAAATAATAGGTACATGAACATTATTTTTTTCAGGATTGTTCGTATGTATATTAATTAATGTTGCTTATTACCAAGGTGAGATGTCAGATGTTACCCATCATATGTGACTACTGTAGGCGCGCTCGTTTTTTTTTTATGTCAAATAAATATATTTCACTATATTACTGTAACCATTAACTCGACATTACGTGCATTAAGAGAAAGTTTGTACACACACATCACTAGAAATAATGCATTCATGCAAATAAAATTACCTTCTTCCGCCATTTTGAATAGGTTAATGTAACACTGTCACACACAGAATTAATTCTTAGTTATTTTAACAAAAAGTTTTTTTTCTCTCCACTTCACTTGATCACCACTATATATAAAGACACAAAAAATACTAAAACTTTTATTAATTACAGTTTTAGTTCTTAGATATATTAACTTTTTTTTTTAATTTTCCCACTACACTAACACTGGCGCCACAATTTTTTGACACAAAAATCAACAAAAACTTTTTTATTTTTTTGGAAAATTAATTATGTGAAGGTTTATTTCTCTTTCTCCGTAATGTAAGCGTTCGGAGCACTAACTATGCAGAATGATCTAATTTGTAATAATCACGAAAACATTATGTTTCTCGTACAGATAACTTCTTGTATGTGAGGCCGCGCATGGGTTTATGTAGAATGGCACAATTTTTGTGTAATTTTTCCTTGTTCATTGATTAGGGACGAGGAAAATATTGTTCAATACGAAAATATAAATAGGACTGGCATTAACGAATGAATCATCTCATTCTGTAGGTAAATAAAATACAGACAAAACGCAGACAGACAAAACACCATAAATTTTAGAAAGATGAATCATTTGCTGATTTTGATAGCGTAATAAAGCTCGTTTTTTAATACCAGAGACTAATTTGACATTTCAAATGATTGTTCTATCCTATTCTATTTTGAATAAATGACAAGCAAAACCTATGTCGACTCTGCCAATGTCTAAAGTGAGCTGGAAAAACAGGTGTGCATGATAAGAAAAAAAAAAACATTTATAACAATTAATAGATAATAACAAATAAAATTCACAAGTTGAACACAATGTAGATCTTGTTGGTTTAGTACGGGACAAAGTGATTGTTGTTTGTTTTTCAATTTGGAGTTTGACATGTGCATCTGTCAAATTAGTCTCTGGGATTAAAAAACGAACTGTAATCATTTTCACATAGCGTCGATCCGGTGACGTTTGAGATTTGACGTTTCGTGGTGTAGTGATGTGACAATCGAATAAAAAAAAAACGGTCAAATTACTAATCGAGATAGTTTAGTAGATAAAGCCTATAAAATTGCCTAAATATCTTAGTATAATGCTTTAAATCTTGATCCTCTTTTGAATTAGGCAACTATACAAATAAACTAAAACTGGAGGTATTTGTACGGTTAAAAGCAAAATTGTGTCATTTCAAGGTAAATTATTAGTTCCATACAAAACTAACAGTAATAACAAAATAGATTGAGAGTCAACAGAAAAATCTTGCGGTAATTATTCGCATTAAGAAGCCAATGCTATTTGAAAGCGTATCAAAATGTGTGAGGAAGCATTTATTTTTATTTGTGTTGTTGAGAATTCACATGAAATGAAACTGCGCAGAATGGCCACAGTATAATAAGGTAAAAGTATTACGTCTCGGCAGTGACCTTGAAATAATTACCTACGGCCGCTCGGTTGATAACCTTCCGCATCCGTGCATAACAGCGCACTCGAGACTATTGCGTACTGGAGCCGTACTGTGACGTTTTAAAACCATTAGTGTTCCCCTATGAAAATGGGATGGTGCTATTTATGCTGTATAGCTCCATTTCTCTCTCACACTGGAACAATGATGGCTGAATGATGTCGCCCCTGGTATATACAGATTTCGAAGCACGTCGTTTCGGCCGTTTTCTATGAAGACGTAATACTGTTACTTATATATACTGTGACTCTGGTCAATTTCTGGGAAAACCCTATTGTAAGTATTGTTGAGATAATTAGATCATTGTTGTACAAATGGAGTGATGAACTAAATACTTTTTATTTTCAGAGGAAATTAACTTTAGTCGACAATGACGAATTAAAGGCGATTGTGGAAGCTAATGATTTTCAATCTACAGCTGAATTAGCAGCAGCTTTCGATGTTAGCATCAAAACAATATTGGTCCATTTGCATCGAATTGGCACGGTAAAAAAGCTTGACAAATGGGTGCCCCACGAATTGAATGATAGCCAGCGCGAAGCACGCGTCGAGTTGAGCCTTGCACTGCTCAACAGGCACACAAACAAAGGCATATTGAATCGCATTGTTACTTGCGACGAAAAATGGATTCTGTTCGACAATCGTAAGCGCTCAACAACTTGTTTAGATGATGATTTAATTCTCTGAGGAACAAAAAACGGTAAGAAAATTGAATTTCGCGGGCTACCTTAGTGCATCCCCTTTAAGAGAGAAGAAATGTGGCTCTTATAGTAATTATGAAGGAAAATGTTTCAGACTTCGTTTGTTTGAAAAAAGGTATGAATGCCGTGATTTTATATGTGAATAGTCAGGCGGAACAGCTTACTAAATATATCAACGTCTATTGTATTTTACAGATGGTTCAATTTGCATTTTAGGTATGAAGCTACAAGTACGCGGCGCACAATGATCAATTTCTAAAAGTTAGGGGAACGAAATGATTAAATACTGAAATTGTGAATTAACATTAAATAGTATCTAAAAAACGATTTCATATAATTTAACTTGGTAATTCATATTTTATGTAAGTACTTTGCCTCATCACTCCTCATCTAACACAACTTCAGGCTGTTCTAATGTCTCCAAAATATAACTAAGTGGTTTATTTTTATTGTCCTTTGATAGCGGCTGGACTGGTCGTTGTAATGACAAAACATTGAATAAATAAATATTTTTTTATTGAGGCACCGTTACCTAAAGTAAGACTTTTACTATAGAAACCGGCAATCACCGATAAACAAATGCATGTTTTTATATAGCTAATAGTCCCTGCTATATAATGGAATCGAAATGATAGCGTACTAATTTTTACTTTTAAACATAACACAGTTCAAACTTAGAAAAGTTAGTAAATATCTGTACGTTAATATAAATATTTTTTAATAATATAAATGGATCTATTTTATTTTTTGTTTATATACGAATAAAAACTACAGACCTTCTTTAATGTGCACCATTTTTTTCAATTCATAGTTTACACTGATAACATAACCAACTTAATTTGAATAGGAGCGTAAAACAACGATAAATCAGTCTTGTTAAAATTGTTTTGCTTTCGAGATAACTTTGAAATGGCATATCCATTAAACTGCTGACTGCATAATATTGATGTTTTATTATCATATAAATAACTTACCTTCAAGTCTTAATAAAATGATTTTTCGAACTATCGACATATTGACCAAAAATAATTATGAGACGCTAACTTTTAATAATTGAATTGATCACTGTGCAGCGGGCTCGTCTTGTCGGGCCAATTCGGTGAGTGTAACGTAGTCAGAAGATATAAGAGTTACGCGATAGAAAGAGAGGCAACTTCTAGGTGAATATAACTGTAGGTAATTAGCGCTGTGCGACCTGAAGTGCACTTTGTTGTGTCGTAACAAGTCGCTTTTTATTTAAATGATTTTGCGGAGTGAACCATCTGTCTTCATCTGTGATAATACTATGTTTCATTTTTGAATTATTCAAGAACTGTATAAAACTTGCCAGTAATCAAATCAACATTTTTTCTGAAGTTCACTTCCCAGAACTAAAACCGAGAGTTGAACTTTGCCGCAGCCAATTAATTCCTTTGTTACGCATTCGTATACAGACGATGAGTAACACTTAAATAATCAACAGAACATATAGGGTACTTTATATCTCCTCTCTCGAATGGTATATTCCCTAATGATATGAAATTAAATATTTGTGTTATATGATAAAAATAAATGAGTTATTGATGGGACGGTACATTGACATTATAATCATCTTCCTGCCCTCGTCCCAAGTTACGTGGGGTCGGCGCATACCTTTTCTTCTTTCATTCTCCCCTGTCAACCGTCTCGCTATCATTCACTCCCTTCTCTTTCATATAATTCCTCACAGAATCCATCCACCTTTTCTTTGGCCTCCTCCCTCTCCATCCACCAACATTTATTTTCATCACTCTTTTAGTCACATGGGCTTGTTGAGGGGCTTTTGGCTAAGTAATAACAGCCGCACAGATCGATCGATCAGGTATAGCTTGCCGCGGTTGGTCAGTGGATGGGTGTACCTACCAAGACCCCTCCGTGTCTCGGAAAGCACGTTAAGATCGTTATAGATCTTTGACAGTCCTTACGAGTAGTTAGAAGCCCAAAAGTCTGACAACCAGTCTTACCAAGGGGTATCGTGTAGGTTGTGGAGGTCAGATAGGCAGTCGCTCCATGTAAAATACCGGTATTCAGCTGCATCCGGTTAGACTCGAAGCCGACCCCAACATAGTTGGGAGAAGGCTAGGTAGACTCTTTTAGTCACATGTGTTTCTTCGGACGGTACATTGACATAAAATTTCACTACATTGCATGCTAATAAGGCTATACGATCAGTTAAAATTAAGATTTGTCGTTAAAAATTGAGGAGCGTTGTCAACGTCAGTGATTGAATAATGTTATTTGTTGGTAGATAAGAAACAGTGAGCAAGCGTAATGATCAATGCATGGTGAATTCATTCTCTGTATGTATGGCATCATCAACTGGTTAGCCTTTTACCAACTATGTTGGAGTCGGCTACCAGTCTAACCAGATGCAGCTGAATACCAGTATTTTACATGGAGCGACTATTTGACATCCACAACCCAGTTTCTGGGTAATACGGTGCCCCTTGGTAAGAATGGTTTTCTGACTGCCCGTAACGACAGTCAAAAAAAAATAATGTATTACTGAAATTAATAATTTCTTGGTTCTATCTTTCATAGTGGATGTGATTACAAATGAGGCTAGGTCATTACTAGTATTATTATGAAGTTAACGATAGTGATTTATTGCGCTAGTGATGTGCTGTTATGTTTATCGATATCGACATATTTAAGGCCGAAGTTCTCTCGTTGCGGAATTTTTGCCAGGGTCAGGATTTTTTCCGGAAGCAGATGGATATTTTGACAAAAAAAATAGATAGTGTCAATCCATGACATAGTTTTAATTGACCTGGGGTCAGGATATCCGCCTTTTTGTTTACAAATCTTATAACCGCCGTTATAGGTGAGGGTCTTTTCGAATGTCCAAAGATAACTCTGTAACGGTTGTTTAGACGTTGCTTTTTTCGGATGAGAATAATTAAAAAAAAAAAACATTATTCACACGTCATCTCTCAACTAGTATTTAAAATCCTTTAAATACTAGTTGAGAGATGACGTGGCTTGCATCACGGTTTTGGCAAATAACAAGATATGCACCAACGTAATAGAAGCGACAATAACCAAGTGTGTTCCCATCCTCCCGCCAAAACTGCACTAATCTTATAAGTGACAGTGATAGCTGGGGAGTTTGGTGCGCCACTTCTTCTTCCCAGCTTGAAGCACTAGGAAGTGAAAGAAAGGATAAAAATAAAGTGAGTGAAGTGGTGAAGGCCGCGTTTTGGGGGATTGTCTTATGTAATTTTGACGTTCGAAAAGTGCTGATTATCAACTTAGTTTGAATAAATGACTTTTTATTTCAGTTTTTGAGACTAAACGGCGATTTTGAATGCAGTTGCCTTTGAGAATTCCAATTCATAAGACTCAGTTTTAAACGTATTTAACTAAAATATCGATTCATAAAACTATCGATACTACCACAGCCCCTCTCTAAAAACCCACTAATTAGTTTAGAACAATTTCGCGCTAACATCAGACGGCCCGACGCCTCTCACATGTAACATTTTAACACATTTTTTTTATAATTACTTTGAGCCCATTTCACTGCGACGTAAAAGTTACTATCAGTTGACCAAAATATTTACAAATTGCTCTGTTATCTTGGGTCTTTGGGATATTTATATTTTTTTGCAATATTTTAAATGTGTATGTAATACAAGTCGTGACCGATGGAATTTCCCATCGGCAAAGATAACGAACTTCCATACAGACTCTCGAAAAGTGATATGAAAAAATCAAAATTTTGTTAAGTGCGGTTCGGTGGAACAGTTTATCAACATTATTTTCAGTCTCTGAACGGCACCTGCATACAGTTTGTAGTTGTGGGACGGGGATGGGGGTCTTCAAATAGAAACTCTTAATTAATCGATACCCGGGCCTCGGCGCACAGAACAGAAACTATGTAGTACCTTCCTAGTACTTGTAGCTTTTTTTTTTTTTTTTATTTGTGTTCTTTACTTAACCTGGGTCAAATAAATTTATTTTCTTTCTTTCTTTTCTTTACCTAAGCAGGGCGTAAATATGATACATGGGTAGTTAGAAGCCCAAAAGTCTGACAACAAGTCTTACCAAGGGGTATCGTGTTACCCAGTAACTGGGTTGTGGAGGTCTGATAGGCAGTCGCTCCATGTAAAATACCGGTATTCAACTGTATCTGGTTAGACTCGAAGCCGACCCCAACAGAGTTGGGAAAAGGCTAGGCAGATTGATTTGGCAGTAACAAAGTAAAACATCGTGAGGACAGGATGTACTAGAAACAAAAATTCGAAGACAAGTAACATCCACCAGCCCGCACTGGGCCCGCGTGTTGGATTCCGGCCCATTACCTCTCACAGAAAGGAGGTCTGTGCCCCAGCAGTGGGAACATTATAGACTGATTATGTAGTTACAAAGTGCATTCGTACTGACAATTAACAATTTCTATGAGCAATTAACCCACATCCGAGTTGACTCATAATTTGCCCGTTTGATAACGACTTGATTGAATGTATTTATTTTGTCAGTTGAAATGTGGAAAAAAACTAAAGTTTATGTAAGTTTTGTGTCAATGTTATAAAATGTGTTATTGTTTTTAATAACGTTGCAACATGGATGATGATGATGCTATGTTTCTCAATTGAAAGCTCCTTTTTATGGCCTGTAGTGATAAAGAAGGCTGTAATGATTTTTAAAAGTTCTGTGCATTAGACATTTATCTATACCTAGTCCTATATACAGATCTCGTGATCTCACGAGCTCGTGGCTAAATAATAACAGCCGCACGGGTCGATTCATCAGGTTAAGCTACGCTTGCCGGGGTCGGTCCATGCATGGGTGGTCACCCACCATATCTTTGCATACCGACTCTTCCGTGCCTCAGAAATCACGTTAAGCTGTTGGTCCCGGCTGTCATTCGTGGATCTTTGACAGTCGTTACGGGTCGTCAGAAGCCCGAAAGTCTGACAACCAGTCTTACCAGTATTACCCAGTTACTGCTTCAACTAGAAAAATATGTACTTATAACTATCTACAAGACAATGGGTTTTACTATAAAAACTAAGACACTTGTTCAACGTGTGTCTTATGTCAGTCTTACTTCGACTCTTACTCAGACACATTAGATGTTTAGCATAAACAACTGATAAACACTGTTTTGTGGTAGTAAGGTATTTTTTTAACGCTTATAATATACTTATAGCTTGCTACAACCCTGGATTTGGGCACATTATAGAAGTATTTTGTTTTTATAACAATCGTATAATCAACTTATAGAAAGTTTTTAACTCCTATGATGTACTTGTAATAGAGAAGAAAAATAGAGAAGTATAATGAGTCCTACAATTATAGACACACAACCTTTATAAGTATGATAAATTTTATAAGCTTCTGATACAAGCTCCTTACCAAACAAATCTTGTTTATAATGTGCTAGTAATGTACTTCGTTGTTGGTTATCAGTATATTTTCCTAAACTTGAATTATGTGTTTTTTATTGTTTGCTTCGTGAGTGATCGTTAAAATTAAATTTATTTCTTATCACAAGTGTTACTTATTACTATTTTTGGTAGCATAGTATATGAGAATGTGAATATAGGGTGTGAAATCATTGGGAAATAATATTCAATGTTAAAATATGCTATATTTATATATTTTTTTAAAGCGCCTCTAAAAATTTAACATTACACAATTGTTTTAATAAATTTACAACAATCTTATTTATCTTATATTCGCCATATTTGAAAATGTCTTTGACTGAGAGCGTGTTAAGATTATTATAAGCATAATAGCGCTTATTTAAATTTTAATAAGAACTTTTCGGCCTCCATGTTAATATAAAGTTATATTGATCTCATAGAGCTCTAATTTATTGTTTCTACTCTTATAATAATTCTGATCAAGACTATATTCTTATGATCTTATTAAAGTTTCCCCTAAGTATGTTATTAAATCTTATACTCTCACTAAATGCTACTACAGGAGCAGAAATTTTACAAAGACTATCAGTCTTGTTACATGCATGTATGTCCTACAACTGTCTTATAACCTAATCTTGTAGTGAACTATAAACCTTCGTCATAAGATCAAGTGATCTTCAGTATTACAAGCTACAAGACTTAACTTAATCCTGTATTGTACTATAAGCCTAAGTTATAAGAACAAGTGATCTTGAGTGTATCAAAGCTTGTGGAATGTTATTAAAAGAATGGAAGTCTTTACCAGTGCTAATATAAGAGTTTTATTAGCCTTAGCTGTCTTATAATTTTCATTATAGGACTTTATTGCTATTTGGGTGGGTTGTGGAGGTAAGATAGGCAGTCACTCCATGTAAAATACTGGTATACGGCTGCATCCTGTGAGATTGGAAGGCGACCTCAACATAGTTGGGAAAAGGCTAGGCAGCTTGATTAGTCCTACATTCTTATAACATTTCCAAAGCCAAATAGGTATCAAGGACCTTTTCAGAATTTGTTATTTATCTGAAGTTGGCAAATTCAACCCTTCCTCTATATTTTTCGTGTGGTTATAGCGATTAACCTGGTGTCAGTTTTTATGCCGCCCGTGGGCCTCTGACATGGCTTCACATGCCTTCGAGAAATATCTCTCAGGTTCCTCATGAATGTTTTCCTTCACCGTTTTTTAAGCAAGTTATAATTATACAATACGCACATGAATCCGAAAAGTCAGAGGTGCGTGCCTTGTGTTCGGACTCGAGATCTATGACTTGGTAGTCTGACGGTCACACCGCTAGGCTATCACTGCTCAAACCCAAAACTAAGATCTTTTAGTAATTTCAATGTGTACATTTTGACAACTCTTTTCGAAGGATTCTTAAATCGTTCTCAACTAGTGATTGTATTATGAAATTTTCGTGTATTGTTGTACAAGAATCTGTTAGCGCGTGGCCAAAATCGTTACTAAAGCCGCCATCTTGTTTTTTCAATACGTTACACAACTCAATTTCATAAATGTTATCCAATAAAGCTTCCCCCTGTCAACGTCATTCGACCTTGAAAAGATCCTTGTAGTTTTTTATTCGGGGTGCACGTGTCACCAAAGATTGATCTATTGGTATAATTTCCGTTGGCTTATTAACTGTAGAAAAATTGTGATCTTGGTGAAATGGATTAGGTTAGAAGCGCTACTTCCAAGTTGCTCGCAGCTTGGGAGGTTATTTAATATTAGTGCAAGGTGCGTTACGTAACAGGCGAGTTTGATACCAATTTATCGGTTCCCCATGAAAAGATTAAAAACTATCGAAAAATAATGCTTTGAATTGTAAATGGTTTATTGCAATATCAATTTTTCGACAGTTTATAATTTAACGAAAGTAATACCGATAGATTACAAACTAACGATTTCATAATTATACGGTGACACACGCACTGACAAATCTTACATGCACAAACAGCTACCTATAGGTCATACAAATAATCGGTCCGTGCGAAAATCGTAGCGTAATTAGGTAGAGTAATCCGTACCGCAGACAGAAACCAATCAGTCACTGCTCCAATTCACCCAAAAATGACTAATGACTGAATCGATTACGTCAAAATCTCATCCTACATTCTTGGATGACAAGTTTCGAGACTACATTCACACAACTCACGCCAGTATTCCCCAAAGGGTAAAGCAGAGGTGTCCCTATAGTACACCCACATTTCCCCAGTTATGTTTAAGTCCCATGTATAAGGCGGAATGGTTATGAAAGAGAATGGACGAAGACAACATGGTGCGCCAACCCCACGTAACATGGGACAAGGGCAGGAAGATGAGGAGGATAATATTAGGGGGCAAGCCTTGACATAAACTGGGCATCAGCGAGACTCTAGACTACTCTAGAGAGTATAAAGTGTCGGTCAAGGTTGAAATACGAGTACAAAGTATCGTAAGAAAGGCGAGTATGTGTAATTAGGTAGAGTAATCGGTACCGCAGACAGAAACCAATCAGTCACTGCTCCAATTCACCCAAAAATGACTAATGACTGAATCGATTACGTCAAAATCTCATCCTACATTCTTGGATGACAAGTTTCGAGACTACATTCACACAACTCACGCCAGTATTCCCCAAAGGGTAAAGCAAAGGTGTCCTTATAGTACACCCACATTTCCCCAGTTATGTTTAAGTCCCATGTATAAGGCGGAATGGTTATGAAAGAGAATGGACGAAGACAACATGGTGCGCCAACCCCACGTAACATGGGACAAGGGCAAGAAGATGAGGAGGATAATATTAGGGGGCAAGCCTTGACATAAACTGGGCATCAGCGAGACTCTAGACTACTCTAGAGAGTATAAAGTGTCGGTCAAGGTTGAAATACGAGTACAAAGTATCGTAAGAAAGGTTCCGGAAAAAACTTCACAACAAAGAATACAAACAACATGTAAAAAAACGATGTTCGATCCGTGAGATTGTTGTTAAGTATCGTACTGAGTGTATTTAAGCGGTAATTTTCAGGAAAAAAGAAAAACATAGCCACATTTTTTTTTCAATGGGGAATTTTACCCGTTTATTATATGGGGACCGTCGTTTAGCGGATGTCTACAAACAGCAGAAGCTCAAGCGATAAAGGCTGTGCGTGTCTATCAGTGAATAAATGAAATATTTAATAAAGATTTTTAAGTAGATATGGATGACCTCACTACCAACCGACACTGACTGGATAATCTGCTTACCACCACAAAAGCTATTCAAGAATAGCTTATGCTAACACAAGTGAAGAAAAAGAATTGCTAACCACTTTCTGTAGTTACACATGGAGATTCCGATGACGCAACCAGATTTCCACAGGAAAAAGGTGTATAAATACTTCAAAATTCACGTATCCTCCTTCATGAATGACACATCTCTGACCACATAACTGCTCTAAACGCAATGAATGCACATCTGAGATTTGGTTTTGAGATTCATGGAAGGGGTTTATCTAAAACAGGAATGCTTTATTGCATCTGTGGATTACGATCTATGCACCAGCCTGTCCCATCCTTGATGTCCTCCTCCGGTGACGCCCTAATCCGAGGCTCGTACCCCACAGGGGGTGCCCTTAGCGAGCGTTCACCTAGCTTGTGCCCCTGGCTGGAGGCTTTGAGTTTGGCAGCTTAAGACAACCACAAGATTGACCGGTTAAATAGTCATGACCTCAGAGGTTAGCTATGAGATGCCTTAAGAAAAAAAAAGAAAAAAAAAGGATCTATGCATCACCTGTAGTTTCCACGGAGGAGTGGGCAGGTATACCCAAAAAAATAGGTAATTGCAATAAGCCTTACCTATTTAATTTATTCATTTGTAGTTTTTTTTTTCCTTTTTGCATTTACATTACATTTTTGCAGTTGAAGAATTGACCGTGATGTATATCGATATATGGGAGAAGATGTTTCTCAACTAGTAAGTTAAGTTTGTTCTTGGGATAAATTCATCCCAACTATGGAACCCTTCTTTGTGCGTGGTCCGACATGCACTTGGCCAGTTTTCTTTTTCTTTTGTATACCAGTGTGTCAGGCTTTCAGGGCAAAATGTCCGGATAATTATGAATCTGTGTCCGGCTTTTCTATTTTTAGCCCTGGCAACCCTAAACACGTCACATATTTTCCATAATGAGTGACGCGCCTCTGACCTCACAATTGATCTACTTTACACAATCAACACACATCTTTTCCTTGATTCCGTGATTCCTGAATTATTGCTTACGGGATGGGTATTTCTAAAACAGGATTTTTTCATAGTATCTAGAAATGAATATCATCATTATTCTCCTGCCCTCATACCAATTTATTTGGGGTCTCTATCTGTCGTCATCTCGGTAGCCCACCACTTTCCATCCATATCATCTTTCACATAGTCCATCCATCGTTTCTTTGGTCTTCCCCTATTCTTATAGACATCGAAATTCATACTCAAAACATTCTTCATGACATTTTCCTCATTCCTCCCCATCACATAACCATACCAACGCCCACAAAGCAAAGTTTGATTAAGGGAGTTACCAGATTCCTCTGGAATCCCCTGTACAATCAACCAATCAATGTCAATTTTTTTCACCATGTTGGGGTCTTCTTCCAGTTTAACCGGATGCAGCTGAATACCAATATTTTACATGGAGTAACTGCCTATCTGATCTCCACAATCCAGTTACTAAGTAAGTACCTCAATATTCCTTGGCAAGAATGGAGACTACGCGTAACGAATGTCAAAGATCTACAAATAATAGCCGGGACCAACGGTTTAAAACAGCACCGGACCTAGAATTTTTGAGGCGGGGCAAAGACTGCCGTCTACCGCCCCGCGCTAATCTTTTATGGGGATATGCGAAGTTAGTCCGCGAATTTCAAATTTTCTCAAAATGAAAACTTTGCCATCAACATATTTATCAAATTTTATCGATTCTGTAGTAAAAATAAAAAAAGAGATAGATTATATGTGCTACGCGTCTTATTTATTGCAAAGTTGCGGTGTGCTGGGTGGTGCACTTGTCTGCCACGCTTGAATTTGTCGCCCCCTGAAGTTGGCGCCCGGGGCACGGGCCCGGTTTGCCCCATAGATCCGAGGCTGGTTTAAAGTGCTTTCCACTGCTGTAATGGATCATCATCCATGCACGGACCGACCTCGGCAAGCGTTGCTTAATTCTGAAGATCAACCAGTGCCTAATCAACCAATTGATGAATATAGGCATGGAATAGCCTCCACGAATGGCGATACTTCAATATGTGTGGCGCATCCTGGACAGTCAGCCTCGCTACCTTGGCATAATCAGCCTATAATGTCCCCACTGCTGGGATACAGGCCTCCTCTCTTCGAGAGGGAGTGGGCTATAATCTACCACGCGGGCCAAGTGCGGGACGGACGTTGTCACATGTCTTTGAATTTTTGGTTCTAGGACACGCCGGTTTCCTTTTGAGAGCTGTGGTGATGAAATTATTTACACAAAGTAAAGCGCCTTCCTGGGTTCGAAACTTCGAACCCACAGCCTACAACTCGTAAATCGAGGCCGTTACCACTGGGCCACACCACTGCTCAACCTTTCCGACTGGATAATATTTTTACAACAACCTGAGCTATTCATAAACGGCTTGCATACACTTTATCAATCATCAGCGTCAAAATGGATGATACACCTAGTTATCGGACGTTGTCTGTGCTGTAGTACTATTTTCGCTTTTACACTGAAAATCAACCAAATAATTTGATGAAGTTGTGCAATTTCCAACAAAAACTTATGTTTCTGTAATTTTATAAAAAGGCAAGCGTTCAGAATGCCCTCGTTCCATTTTCATTAAGCATTCATTAAAACTTGCACGCTCTTCACATTAAAATCAGTATTAAATGATCAGTTCATTTATAGCTAAAGTCTATTCAAATCCTTGTTTCCAATTGAACTTGAAGTTATTTTCATTTGATTTCAGAATGACTACACTATTAAAAAAGTCTTAAAAGTGTTTGAAGTTGTAGCGCAAACCGCAAACACACACAGTTTATGTGTGGTTATTACAGTTGTTGTACATTTGTATTGGAGCACTTTACAGTATTCATTTAATTTTTATATGCCGTTTAGTCTGTGCAAAATAAATGTATTTTCTTTCTTTGTTTTATCCAAAAACACATATTTGTTTACACGTTTGGAAACTAATTCGCGAACAAAGTACAGTTTTAAATCTACATATACATTTTTTCAAGTCGGCCGGCAGTGGCTGAAACTGAAGGAACGAGCATTGATCACTAACGGTTGCTCGCTGCGTGTTTGCGATTTCCGACTAATAAGTTCAGGTTTCTTAACGATGTTTTCCTATACTGTAAATGCCTTTAAACACGCTTCGGCTACCGGTTACTTAGGGAGCGTTCAAGTATTACGTAACGAATTTGGGGGGGTCGTCTGAAACGTTACGATGCGTTATGGGGGTTTGAACTACGTGTAACGTAAAATTGTTTTAACCCTTCAGAACGGTCGCGTAGAGATTTTTACTCACGCATAAACGTGAACCCGAACACGGTGTTGCGTCCAGCGCTCAGTGTGGCAACACACTGTGACAAGTCAATCGTAATCCTGAGGATGCCTCGTTTAGAGGTGAAATACGTGTCGATTTCTTTCAGGGATTTTGTGGCTCTTTAGGAATAGCTAAGCGGAACAGGTTACTAAATATATATCCACGTCTATTGTATTTTCTAGTGGTGGAAGTATTCAAATCTTTCACATGTATGGCTGACTTATACATTTACTACCGGGTACTCGACGACTATATTGCCAAGGGGTATCGTGTCACCAAGTAATTGGGTATTGTGGAGGTTAGATAGGTAGTCGATCCTTGTAATACCGGTATTCAGCGGTAACTGGATAGACTGGACCCCAACTTAGTTGGCAAAAAGCAACGCAGATGGTGATGACTCTACGTCAATTATACGGCAAATCGACGTGTGAAAAGGGGCTGAGTCAATGCAGTCTTAGACAAAGTATAACATAATATTGTACTGTATTTCCCTGAATAGATAGGCTGTGTGTTTGGTACCACTTTTCGCCAGTTATGTTTAAGTCCCATGTAATAGGGCCGAGCCTCTTGTCATCAACTGGCCACAATCCAAGACTCCGGACTGCTATTGAGAAAATCATCGAGGAAAAATTCAGTTACACTTTGCTCACACTGTGGAAGTGTGGAACTGTGGATCTAACCCAAGACCATCCATGCTCACAATGTTGCGCTTGCGACCACTTGACGAAATAGGCAGTTTTGAAAACATCTGTAGCGACGCTAGGAGGTCATTGTCCAGCATGAGATGTAAACCATTATTTTTGTAAGAATATATTCGTTACATCATAATAATCATTCTTATATTTCACGTCCTGTCGCCTTTGTACCAAAATCCGCCGAAGAAGAAAAAATAAGGAAATATTCAATTTCTTGCGAAATGCAACATTCAACTCCTCTTGTTCCATCTGTGGACGGAATCTTCGTCCCACAAATGTCTACTTTCGTAAAACATCTTGGAGCTGCAATCGCTGACCACTGGAACAGGCCCATGAACGTAGTGATGGGTTGGCTAAGATCAAGAATTATCATCGCTATAATCCGCGCCACTAGTTTTAAAATTTATGCTTTGTGCCGCGAATGCACAATTGCACATGATTCGCGGCACAAACATTAAATTTTAAAACAATAACAATGTTATTTGGCTTTGACGATGGAACAGCCCTACCTATACACAACTGATGTACCTACCTGTGGTCGATGAACTGAGAAGACGTCGATTGCAATAAATTGCGATAAATAAATGAGCTTGTGTTATGTTATGTAATGTTATTTTCCGATGATGTAAATTTTTCCCATCCATTTTGTAAAAACATTTTGATTTAAAGAAAGTTTCCGTGGAGTTTCTTGCCCATTCTTCTGCATAGGAACCTACTATTCTTTGGAATGAGCAACTAGCTTCATCTTTCTGACTGACCGACCCCTTGACAGTTCAAAAGTGCCTGTAATTAGTTTAATTGAAATAAATGCTTTAAGTTTCAGCAGTGGACGCATTTCCCGCAGCAGTGGCCCTTAGAAGGCCATAACAATTAAAAATTCTATTGTGTTTCGTTAATGACAGTTGAAGGTTTATAATGATTTTGTTTTTCAGTCAGGGTCCTTAAACCTTCGGGCAACGACATTTCAGAAACTTAAGTCACTTACTAGATAAATCTCATCTCCCAGTTGTTTAGTAATTACAATTATCTACAATTCGGTATGATAAGATGTTAGGTACCTACCAACTTCCTTATCATAACGTACACCAAACAAAGAATCATTATGATGTCATTGTTTTAGACTAATTATAATTAGCGTGTGCTTCTCACATGTGCGTCTGTAATTGGGTGTGCTTGTCTTTGTATTACATAATCTTTTCTCAAATCTAATCATTTATTTGCATACGACAGGTTCAGAGGATGTTACAAAAGGGTCTTAAGGTACACTGTATTATAGCCATGTGAGATGTGCATATATATTAGGACCATTATGACACAATTATTCTTAATCAGTTTTCTTATTAAATTACATTTTCATTGAAAATATACATACATAGTCAATTTCATTACACAAGATTAAATCTGAACTAATAAATTATAACAGTAACGTCGAGCAAATTAAGAATGTCATAGTAATTGTAAATATTATCTTATTAAATTAATGAACAAATATTTGCTATAATCAAAAAACAATATCTTTATCTTCTCCGATCAGCATGAGTTTTACGCTTTATTCGTTAAAATTTTTGCTTGTTGCATAATTTTGTTAGTATTATATACACCAATAGATATAGATATGAATAAAGTTTTATGTGCGATAAGAGCAATTTCATTTGCAAGTCGCTCGAATTTACGATACGTTTACTCCGCGCTTTCGTGCTACGCCCACAGATGTCAAACGTGTATTTTACTTTTAGTCCATTAAATTGTCAATGGTTTGTCAATGGTCTATCAAGGAACTATTCTCAAACTCAAACTCAAAGCATATATTTCAATTAAACGAAATAGAGGCAGTTTTAAGTCGGTCAGAAAGATGAAGCTAATTGCCCATTGCAAAGCGTAGTACATACCTATGGAGAAGAACGAGCAAGAAACTCCATAGACACTCTTTTAAGTTATATTGTTACATCATTATTTTATTTGAATAAATGAATGCTCAGTACTTAGCAAAGTTAAGCTGTAAGGACGAACATTAACAGTCGCTTAGCACTGATTAGACTTGAAATTGACGGCATGAATCAAAATAAAACTGTGTAGGCGAAAAATAATCTGTCTGCGGCGGATGCAGCTTTGTAAATAAAAATGTTACCAAGTACAAACCGTACCTAACTTCACTTCGACTAGGGGATCAATACAATGTTTCTGCTTGGAATGTATGTAGGTATGTGTGTAGGTAGCTTCGAATGTGAGTCAATCATTTTGGTGGAGTCTAACGGACAAATTGATTGACTGCCAAAAAGTTAGTTATGAGATCGTTCTGGTTCTTGAAAAAATTATCTGCAATCGGAATTTAGCTAAGTATGCAGGGGTTTCGGGGGCGATAAATCGATCTAGCTAGGTTTCATTTTTAGAAAACGTCGTTAAAAAAAAAACCGAGCAAAGCTTGGTCATCCAGATATTTTTGGTTATAAGCATAATGTAAAGGAAAAACCATATTTAGGGTTATTCTATCTTTTTCGTGTGGTTAGCGACTTACCTGGTGTCGATCGGCATGTGAAGCCAAGTCTGAGGGCACATGTCGTCGAGAAATATCTCTCAGGCATGCCGGTTTCCTCGCGATGTTTCCCTTCACCGTTTTTGAAGCAAGTGATAATAAATAATAATATATTGTTCATTAATAAAGAGACTGATAGAGATGTAAGGAAAAGACATGCTGAGCCGATAGCAAATAATTGAGTGTTATTTCAGGTTAGTAAAAAGGCACTAACTACATACACATCAGCGTATCTTCACACTGCTGGGCTTCCTCTTTGTGAGAGAGAGCAAGCGGGCCGTAAATCAACATACGCGGGTTATAGGTTGGTGAACGTCACATAAATGTTTACTCGAGAGTACTAAATTTTAATTCTCTGGAACTAAGGCGTAAATGCTAGATGTCAGCAGAATTAACGGGGTCCGCTAGGGCCGATGCCTGCCGGGGTTGCGAAGAAAACCGAAAGGGAGATCGTGGCCCCCGGCAACAGGGCAACCGAAGGAACACAGGTGGGTTTTAGTCAGTAAGAGTCTGATACGCCCTCCCGCTCCGCCCAGAGCGGGAGAAGTTATTTGATGATTTCCCACCCAAAAAAAAAAAGGCGTAAGTACTACCTGCTCGTCACTGCCTGCCGTTTTATGCGGGGTGAGTCCGATTGTCAGGAACTAGTATTATGCGGTCCCTGTTGTGCCCAAACAACAATTCAGGCCGCGATGTCACCGGCTACTAGCCGTGCCGTCACCACGCACAGTGTCGCGAGCTAACTCGCCCTTCGTTCGGATCCTTACTATCTATGCTTAACGTGACTTTATTTTTTCACTCATTACGGGACTTCGGTTTATTTATCTTCATTAGTAGGGCCGATTCATGAAAGAAACTCAATTTTGTGAATACCATCAAAATATATAGTACAAAAAGTTTAGCAAAATAAATAATCAGTCATTATATTTGTCAGCAGAACAAAGTACTAATAAAGCTGGTGATGATTTTAAGTAAGAATCAAATTCTTGGCACGTCTTTTTTTAAATATTCTCCTTAGTTATCAGCATCGCCATTAGTACCGGAACCTGTAACTGGGTTTTTTCAGACGTCCACAAGTTATTTATTAAAGAAAGACTTTTGGTGCATTTGTGCTGACATAAAATATATTCAATTAAAATTCAAAAGTTTTCATGCTGTGAAAATGTTTGAACACCCAACGACAGTTCCTGAAAACGGGACAATTTTGAGTCCCCAGGTTTTTCTCGGCGACAACGGGACGAAGAACCGAAAAGGGACGGTCCCGTTCAAAACAGGACGAATGGTCACGTTATCTATGCTCATTGCTCTTCTAACATCGACACCGGAATGTGACTTGTTTGCGGGGAGATCGTGTCGTGAATGTTTAAGTTTTAGTGAGATGATGGAAGATAAAAAAACATCTTTATTGCAGTTTATTATACGAGTGTTATTTTGTTTGTTAATTTTGTTATTTCTCTTGTAATATTTAATGATAGATCGCCCGAAGACTTGTCCTATTGGAAGTTCTGCCGGAAGACTTCCGTGAGTCCTGCTAGCAGTACGCAGTTTTGTATGAAAATGTTGTCTGGTTCTTCCAGCAGTACGGTGACCTTTCTGTCACTGGTTTTATTAAGCACTTACAAATTGTGCTTGTACAGTTAACAATTAATATAAAAGGAACGAGTGACGATGTAGACACAAAAAAATTAAAATCAAGAAAGTAAAAAAAAACTTGTTTAGGCAGGAATACCGAAATGTCGACGACTCCATGAGTTTTCGGTACCGCGCCGTTGAAAGAAGTCGCGCGAGCGCGCTACCCCCATGCGCCATCGCGTGCTGATGAAAGGTCAGGGGGCCTACCACCAGCTCATAAACAAGTATAATTTTAATAATACTTCAGTGGGAGAAAGAGATGGAGCTATACGTCCTGTAGAGCTTCATCTCTTTCACACACTGAATTGATATTAAAATAACACTGCTTTATTGAGCTTGTGATAGGCCCATAGTTGTGTTTAGAAACCGTTTCTTGTACAATGTGAAAGAGACAAAAGTGGTCTATATTTTCGTGCTAATTTGAAATTTGTGCTCTATACCATTACGGTACTGTGACCGAAAAAAGTTGCGTCCTTCTGGAAGTACAAGTCCTGCTAGCAGGACTCCGGGCAATCTATCATTAACATAGGCTACTTACGTAGGTATGTGTGTCACTTTTTAGTTTGTATATTATTCTGTACAACACTTTGGGAGTATATTCTGTAATGTTGACATGACAACTTAAATAAATGAAAGAAATGATTTTATTTTTTGGTTCTAGGACACACCGTTTTCATCATTCTATTTTCCTACACGCACTAGACACATTACCCACTAATCTACATATATGTAAAAATGAATCCCTATTTCCCTTAGTCACGGCATCACGCGTGAACGGCTGAACCGATATCGCTAATTCTTTTTTTTTGTGTTTGTTATTGTCAGGAGAAGGTTCTTCTGCAAGAAAAAAATAAGAAAGCTGCGCGGAAAATTTGAAAATTTTAGAAAACTTTACGACCATATTAACTTTTCTAATGTAACCTTAGCGCTTTTGACATAACTGTCAGTCGTTTGACAGTTGGCGCGATTGACAGAATGCGCGCTGCAGACATAGTTATGGCGCCGATAACCGACTTTTAATGATTTTATACTGAAGATGACGTCTAAACGAGTAGTGTTAATGATTTGGAAAAAAAAATGTTAAATTAGAGCATTGTTTTTATATTTTAATATAGGCATCTTTTGGATTATGTTTTTATTACACAGTGAAATTAATTTGTAAAGTTATGTCTAAAGGCTCTTTCAAACAGGCGCGACACGCGACGCGACACAAAGACACCGCTCGTCGCACGACGAGCGGTGTCTCTGTGTCGCATCGCGTGTCGCCCCTGTTTGTAGGAGCCTTAACGCGGATTAAAAACTGAGAATCACGCAAAATCTATCAAACGTATTTTTGTGAAACCTTCACCATTTTAAATATAATTTAATTATTGATATTTTAGTACACGCATTTTATTAGAATACCTTTTATTTTATGTATAATAAATTAATAATACGTCTAATTTGGGACAGCGCTCCTTGATGGGCGATTCCTATTACTGACATGTGACAGTCTGTCACATGTCTGCGTCTTAAGACAGGACAACGTCTGTCGGGTCAGCTAGTCAAACATAAAACTAACCTGACACGGCATAGGACATAGCTCTTAAAACAAGCGTCATCCTAAACCCATCGCTAAAAATAGGCCATATAGACATAACATTCCATGAGTCACAGCCCATGGCGCCCATGGGGAATGGCGATCAATCACGATAATAGTCCACTCCTACCGGGCTTGGCTATGGGGCCCATAAAGGTCATACCACGCCTTTTAAAAGTGGTGGCTATTTTTATACAAGTTATGTGATCGGGTGGATAATGGTCTGGGTTTTTGTAACAACACTCTGATTTAAAAGAGTGTCCGTGGAGTTTCTTGCCCGTTCTTCTCCATAGGAACCTACTACGCTTTGGAATGGGCAACTAGCTTCATCTTTCTGACTGACCGACTCCTTGACAATTCAAAAGTGCCTGTAATTTGTTTATTTGAAATAAATGCTTTGAGTTTGAATTTGGACACATCTAGTACAGCTATTTATTTATTTAATACGCACCGACCCAGAATTTCACCCGAAAGTCTCGAACCCGTGGGAATATCGGGAAAAAAAGTACCAGGCTGTAAACTATGTGCCAAATTTCATCTAAATCCGTTCAGTAGTTTTTGCGTGAAAAAATAACAAACATCCATCCATACATCCTCACCAACTTTTGCGTTTATAATATTAGTAAGACGTTAAGCACAAATTTTGGCATTTTTCTACCAGCCAACCTTTTAGATGAGATATATTTTTCTTTCAGTTACAACAGAAAATAAGTATCGTGTTACCCAGTAACTGGGTTGTGGACAGCGACTGCCTATCTGGGAAGTCGCTATGTAAAATACTGGTATTCAGTTGCATCCAGTTAGACTGGAAGCCAACCCCAACATGGTTGGGAAAAGGCAAGGCTATGATGATGATTGCTGGAAGCACACCCAATTTAACACATCTAATAATTTATAACAATATTGAATTGCTACTTAGCCCTCTTCCTCTATCGTAATTTTGCTGTGCTCGACAGGGTCCATATTGATCTTTTACTTTGATAAACCATCTATGTAATACACATGGAATGCAATAAAGAATCGAGTATTAAGTATACGATGACTGCACTTCACAGGTCGAACTTTATTAGAAATGGTGGAAATCTCGCTGATAGATTTTTGAAAGTGTCTATTGTAATATTTTACGTTGGAAATGAGAAGGGCCATGCATTTTTTTATTTTGGTGAATAGTTTATCTATCTATCAAATTCAACCTTGAACATACACTAATCACAATACACATTTTTCTTCGAAGACATCTACGCAGTCGTTCCGGTTCGCTGCTAAAGCACATTTTATGTAACAATATACAAAGAGATACAGTACTACACAAACAGATAACAGAGGTAAATATAGGTACGTCATTATGTGACGTCAGAATGTACTATCACGTCTTTTAACTTGAAAGGCAAACAGAGGTTTATGGTTCAGGCACGTTTCGCATTTAATTAGTTATGTCCCATGTCATAGGGTTTGACCTAATATCCATTAACTGAGCACAAATTTACGACTCCTAGATCCTACAGAGAATTTCCTAAGTGCTCATGTACACCAGCAGCACGCTGCCAACTGCAGCCGTCGACACTGGTTAGCGGCAGTCGAAGACGCGTCGACGATAGCCGCCGACGCGTCCAACTCCAGCCATTGACGCGTCGGCGGCTGGAGTTGGACGTTATTGTTGTTGTGCTTTACGTTTTGTAAATAATTTCACCATCACTGCTCTCAAAACGGTGAAGGAAAATATCGTGAGAAAACAGGCATGTCCTAGAACCAAAAATTCGAAGATATGTGACATCTACCAACCCGCACTGGGCCCGCGTGGTGGACTATAGCCTACTCCCTCTCACAGAGAGGAGGCCTGTGTCCCAGTAGTGGGAACATTATACAGGCTGATTATGTATATGTTGTTATTAGCAGACACACATGAAAAAACTGCTACCTTTTCATCATCATCTTCCTATCTGTCAGTTTCCAGTCTAACCGGATGCAGCTGTATACCAGTATGTTACAAGGAGCGACTACGTATTCTCTTCGACAAAATTCCTTAGTTGCCCTTTAGGAAAATTACAAAAGGTGACGCAGTATCATCCGTACTAGAAATCTAAGTAATATGAATCACCTCTGATTTCTGAAAGCCTAGTACAATTTGTTGTCAAATCACGTCAACTATGACTGCATAACATAACGTCACGCGTTCCCCGAAGGGTTAGGCAGAGGTGCACCCACATTTCGCCAGTTATGTTTAAGTCCCATCAAACTTAAACATAACTGACTTGTCAAGACAAAGCCAACGAGTCCAAACACGATGGTGCTATCTTGTTTGATTGAGGAGTTCCCATCGACAACTTCCAGTTCCACCATCAGGTCCCGGACACTGGTCCTAGTTACTTATTTACCAGAATGATAATGTTATGAGTCAATAACTAATATTATCAAGAACTGCAGTGAACATTAGCGTCATAAACTAATAAGTGGTACTTGCAGGTCTGATAACTCTTTACCCCGGTATTTCACAGCCTTGTGCCCCGTATGAAAATTGATGCTTATGATAACTTTCATTTGATGTATAAGTGGGTTTTATTGGATAGCCAACCAAAATTACTCGTCATTCTTTGATAGAAAATTCTGGTACTGCACCCCAATTGCGTAACACGTGATCAAACATATTCTGAGTCATTTTGAAGGCTATTGCTAATTCATTGCTTCATTTGTTCGAATGAATATACTGAAGAGATCCGCAGGAGGACCAGGGTAATGGGCACATTGCTCGCAGAAGAGATGGGGCCAAAAGGTTCTGGAGTGGCGATCCCGTACCGGAAGACATAGCGTTGGAAGGCTTCACAAGGTCATCGGTCCACCTTGTGAAGGCCGCAGGAATCCACTTGATGCGAGAAACACAGAAGCAGTCGAAGTGGCGGTGCTTGGGGAGGCCTATGTCCAGCAGTGGACATCTTTCGGCTGAAATGATGATGATATGTTCGAAAAATTTGTCTGCTCAGCAACGTAAATAACGCAATGAATGTTGTTGGACTGTCAAAATGAAACAGTTTGTGACTGATTATGTGTTACGTAATTAGAGTGGTGGTCAGAGGCTTGACAAGGTTTTTAGAATAATTGAGGAGTTTGTTATGGAACTTTTTTATCAATGTTAAGCTCGCGTTTGACCACTATCTCAGAAGATGGTAAGCGAAGATGCGATTGGCGATGGTGCACGCTTGTCTAGAAGCAATCTATTCACTCGAAAATTGAAAATCCTAAGCTTTCGGAAAACTACTAAAGTGGTAGTTTTTGTTTTGATCTAAGATTTGAGACCTACGTTTTGGAATGGGTAACTGGCTTCACCTTCAACTTTCTCACTAACTGACCGACTCCTACCGAACGACCGAGAGCAGTGGTGGCAGCGCTTTACTTTATATAAATAATTTCATCACTACTGCTCTCAAAACGGTGAAGGAAAACATCATGTGGAAACCGGCATGTCCTAGAAACAAAACTTCGAAGACATGTGACATCTACCAAACCGCACAGGGCCCGCGTGGTAGATTACAGCCTACTCCCTCTCACAGAGGGGAGGCCTGTGTCCCAGCAGTGGGGACATTATAAGCTGATTATGATGACCGACTCCTTGACAATTCAAAAGTGCCTGTAAATGGTTTATTTGAGTTTTGAAAGAATCATGATTTAACAATGTAAATACCTTTAGTTGAATCCATTCATCACGGGAGATAGCGCTCATTAAAACGCTATTTGTAACAAAACTGATTGTATGAAAATAATCAGCTAATTAGTAGAAATATCCAACTTTTGAAGCACTTTTTGTCGAACACTGAAATATTTTAAATCACTTTTTTAGTTCCAAAAGTGTTTAAAACATTATTCTCTTGTTCGTTTTTATTACACTTATCACTTTAAACATGCTCCCCTTTGTTTATAAACTCACATTTTGTCTTTTTGTGTATTTCCTCGCTTTTTAGTTATCACTCTTGTGCCAAATTCGACATTTGTAATCACCTTTTTAACACTTTTAAAATTGACCCAAAAGTTTAAAATGCACATTAAAATAACACCTATTTTTGACGTCTTTAGATAGCAATTTAAAAACAAACGAAACACGTATTCTACTCACACACTAAATACACTCACTCCTGAACGCCACCTGCTACAATCCATACACACAAATTTTCTTCATTAAAAAAAAATTATACTCTGTGCAAAAAAAAAAACAATTTTCAAACTCCACATTTTTCATCTACCGTCTTTTAACCAAAAAAATATCAATTTAACATTTTTTTTTAACGGTAAGTGTTTGTGTATTTTTAACCGATCAAACATAAAAGGGTAGTGAGTTTACGTAGTTCAGACGCGCACTGGTAGCGGACTAGCGAAATGAAACGTGGTGAAGCATGCGGCAATGTAAAGTCGGTTTACATGGCGCTGTGTTGTAAGAGTGAGGAAATAATGGAAAAGGTATTCAAGGTTTTTTTTTGTACTGTCGTAATCTAAACAGTTAATTTTTGTTTGAGAATCATTCATTAACCACAATCATAAATAAAGCACTTTAAAATTATTTTACAGCTATTTACAAAAGTTGTGAAGAAAAGTTTTGTTCCGGTAAAAAAATTACAAGTTCAGTAAAGTAGAGGTATTCTGTAATTAGGTTCTCTCTTTTTCGAAAACCCACAATAAGGACACACACAGCTTCTGTATAACTAATAACCCTATATTTGAACCCATTTTGAATTATATACTTTAAACATTAAATTAATGGATGTGTGGTGTTACACGAATGGATAGAATAAGAAATGAGTACTGAAGAAATATGAAAGTGACACCGGTGACTGAACAATTGTGCGGCAATCGGTTGTCATGGTATGGGCATGTTAACCGCTGTAGGAGACGCCCTGGGCGTCGGGAATCCTAGGCAGATTCCCGGTCACCGTAGGCGCGGGCTTACGGACGGTAAGCAATGGGTAGCTTGCCGTCCGATAAGGACCAAGCCCGGGTCGACGGCGCGTTGTGTTCGACGCGCCGTCGAGCCGTCGCCTCAAAGAAATGTCAGCACAACTGTCGGCCCAAGTTGGGCCGATGCCTGCCGGGGTCACTTTCCGCATGGATAACGGACCAACGGGTCCTGGCTGTCATTCGTGGATCTTTGACAGTCGTTACGGATTGTCAGAAGTCCGAAAGTCTGACAACCAGTCTTACCAAGAGGTATCGTATTACCTAGTTACTGGGTTGTGGAGGTCAGATAGGCAGTCGCTCCATATAAAAAACTGGTATACAGCTGAATCTGGTTAGACTGGAAGCCGACCATAACATAGTTGGGAAAAGGCTAGGCAGATTGATTACCACCCCGCGCACAGCAGCTTGACTGCGGGCGTCTTCCGCGACACGCGTCCGATAGCGCGCCGAAAGTATGCTGCGAAACGTGATCGGCTCCGTTCGCCTATCGTCGTATTCGATCGGATCTTTTCGGCTGTTTTATGATTATTTTCTTCTTCATCCCATGTAATAGGGAGCGAGCCTATTGTCATAACATGAATGAATGAAATATTAATTTGATGAAAGTCAAAACATTCCCCACGTCTGCTTACTGTTCAATGTTCATGATTACATCTTTGTTACCAACCTCTTTTCTCAGAATGACCTCACGAATCACAACGCCATGGTCCTCAGTATTATCTAGTGACTCTGGTGATTTCTAATAAACGTTTTACCTAAATAAGACGCCAATTCCTTCAAAGCTGTACTACAAGCTGATTCCGGTTAGACTGGTAGCCGACCACAAAAGAGTTGGAAAAGGCTAGGTAGATGTGACTATGTTGTGATGAAGAGATAATAAAACTACTTCCTCTTCCTAGCGCGTCGATAGCAAAAATAACATGAAAAAATATATCAGTTGAACCTGGATAAGCCACAGTTCAAAAGACCGCGATGTTCTTTTTAGCTTATGGAGGTTTCCCACTAACTCGTGTTTCTAGTTTGTAGAGGTATACGAGTGGCCTTTCTCACTTATAGAGGTTGACACTGGTTAGGAAAGGTCGATAGGAATAAAAACAATATTGGTTCCACGTTTAAGAATGAGTCATAAATAGCAAATGTTATGTTACGGTCGACTATCGTTTATTGTACAGGCAAGTAAGTAGCAGTCTCAGTTATAGAGGTCCACGAGTGAAAAGCTACTTTCTCTTATAGAGGTTTTTGTTTCTCACTTATAGTGGTTTTCGAAGGTTAAAATGACGGGACCTGGCAATTACTCTCATTTATAGAGTTTTCACGCTTAACCAGTTCTCACTTACACAGGTTTGACTTTAGCTTTTTATTTTTTTTTTGACCCAAAACTCAGCAACTTCAATACCACTCGCGGACGCACAGGTGCAAGATGGGAGGTGAGCCATTGTCTGTGGAGAGAGGCCGCATAAACTACAATAATAGTATTATACTCCTTGTAATAAAACTCGCCTCCATGTAAACTGATCTTAACATACCGCGATTCGTTAACACGTGAGTCAGTCCAGATAATTATTGTTATATATTATACAACAGATAAGTATGTGTATAGGAGTAAAGAAGATAGTCACTTTGCTAAGTTAACGACTGAATTTTTTAATGCTATTTATGTTAAAGCGAACCATGTGCGGTAAAACTATTAAGTATACCTCAAATTGCTTAATTATGATCCTCCGTTATATCGAAAATACCGCAGCATTAATTTTGACATAAATATATGTTAAAGTTGAATATTAATGATTGACGAAAACACGATTCAAAAAACTTCAAATTAGATCATGAAACTTTTCATAATAACGTAAACTAAATATAAAGCAGACGCTTTGTTCTTTTTTATTACCATTATTTTCACCGTAAAAAGCAATTATCTAAATACCGGCGCCTTGGAACCGCCAGCACCCCACTTTGTCTCGCTCTAACTCAGTCCGCGAGCAGTATGGTGCGAGCGAGATAAAAAAATGAATTTGAGCTGTGATACTATGGGGTCTTAATTGTCACTTTTGCCCTAATTGCCCTATTTACAAGTCAGTTGTAAGTGACTGGGCGATAGGGCTCACTCTGCGTTCAGCGCTTGCTGTGTCAACACGCCGTGGTCGGGTTCGTGACAAGTCAATCGTCATCCTGAGGATGCCTCGTTGAGAGGTGAAACAAGTGTCGATTTCTTTCAGGGTTTTCTATGGCTCTTTAGAAATAGCTAAGCGGAACAGGTTACTCAATATATCCACGTTTATTGTATTTTTTGACAACTGCCTTGTAAATCATTATGGTACGAGCCCATGGAGCTCAGAACCGCCATGTAAACGAAGACTACGTCATGCCGTGCTTCTCATACACGTGAGTCAGAGATAATAACTATTACACAACAGATACGGCTGCCTATGCGTATGTGGGGGCAAAAGTGTTAATAATAATGAGATAAACTAATTAAAGATTATTGCAAAGCTTGTTATTGTGATAGTCATAATTGATTTATATATGTATATATTTATACACAAATATTGATTGTTTAATAGTATAGGATAAAATTTATTCAGAGCATTATAAATGACGTTAGTTGTTGGAATTAGAACATCGACTTTGTCGGAATAAAGTTCAAAATTGAAAAATGCTCGATTAATTAACCAAAAATACAATGTTTAGTAATAAGGCCGTAAGGGTTAATAAAATGGGTGCGAAGAAAACCGAAAGGGAGATCGTGGCCCCCGGCAACAGTGCAACCGAAGGAACACGGGTGGGTTTAAGTCAGTAAGAGTCTCACACGAAGAGCCGGAGAAGTTATTTGATAATTTCCCACCCAAAAAAAAAGGGTTAGTAAATAAAATCAGACTGTTTTCAGGTGATAACTGAAAGTCTGAAAGCAGAAAACGTGATAACTGAAAGTCTGAAAGCTGAAAATACTGTGGGACAACCCACAGTATTTTCAGATCGGTTTTGATCAGCTTCATAATTGCGTAATAGACGATCAATCACAATTTGACCCGTTTTGAAACAGTTCGAAAAAAAATATCTGCTCAGTAATGTAAATAACGCAAGTAATGTTGTTGAACCGTCAACAAACAGATCAGTCGTAATCGTTTACGAAAATATTTTACGTAATTAAATTAGACAGCTGCAATTTAAGGCTAGACCTGACCTGTAAACCCCATTGATCTAAGGATTGATTTTAGGTAAGATTTTTTTATGAAAGTTCTAAAACTCTCAAGACCAAAGACAATTTCCACGCAAACTCCTCCCCCATACACCCCACCACTCTACTATGTGTTAAACGCTAACACATCAGTAATAAAGTTGAATATCGCGTGCGCTCTTTGGTCGTGTTCGAGCACGGAAGTAAATTAAAAGTAATAACTGATCTAGAGAAAAAATATCTTATATCGGGATAATAAACTATATTTTCTTACCGTCAATAATTATTTTAGACATAAAAGCCGAGTAATCTTGTTTTCGTTTCAAATAATCTTTAAAACAATATATGATTTTCGAGGAAAAAATTAATCGAGCGTAAATGTTCCAATTACGTAACTGTCTCATATATGGAAAGAAAAAAATCCAATAAATCATATACTAAAGTTCCATTTTGATTGAATGCTTAAATTTTTCAAAATATTAATGCAAATTAACATACAATTTAGGGAGTCTCCTCTTAAAATGAATTATTTACTCTTAATTCTGTTCTGAGCTAAAAGGGTTCCTGACGAAATCGACTAAACGTTTGCATTTCGTTTACACACGATAGGTATAATGACGTAGATAGAAACCTACGTACAAATTCAGCAAAGTAAACTATGGTTTATTTTGAAGCGCTTGCGCATTGATGTCTTCCGCTTTGGCAATATTGTTGTTTGACGTAAACTAGTTCATTAGTAATGTTTAACTGAAGTAGGTTGATTTAAATAAGAAATAAAGAGAATAAAACTAGCCAGCCGGCTAGGCTAGGCAGAGTTGGCTTTGCCTGGATCATTTTTTTTACAAAAATCATGTTTGAAGTAGTCAAGCGTATTGTAGTGGACTTTTTGTTTGTGCTAGGCGCGTCGCTCACTGGTAAGTCGAGGCGACGTCGCGCCAGCGGCGGTGCGGCGTCGCAGCACGGTCGAGGATAGGTCTCTGCGTAGAGTCGAGGCGCAGGCGGCTATGCTTCCTTCACATTTTACGTACGAAATTTTACAAAATGGCGGTGGAATCGTGGCTTGGGCACACTTGAGCGCCCCTCTTGCGCCTGCACCTCGCCTCTGCCCCGCCTGCACCTCGCCTCCGCCCCGTCTTCACCTCGCCCTCGCCGCAACTCTTGTATGTGAGCGCACTACCATTCATTTGTAAAGAAAACCTTGTTGCGGCGTGCCTCTTATGCGCCCGCGCCTCAACTGCACCTCGACTGTTAGGCTTCTGCCTCAAATCTTGCGGGCAGCGGGGCAGCGGCGCGTTCAAATGCATAGATTTATATGTAACTGGCCTCGAAAGCAGCCGCGCGGGGAGCGAGCGGTTCCATATAAAACTATGCGTTACCGCGCCCCCGCCGCCGCCACCCCGCTGCCCGCTGAGTTCGAGTCCACGGCCTTAATCGTGTGAGCGACGCGCCTTATGATCCCATATATCATTTCTTAAGCGTTTCTTAAAACGCTAAAAAGGTATATCCAATGAATACCGTCAAAAAACAGTTTTCATCTAAGCACCTCATTTGAGTCTGAGGAAAATAAGATTTCCATGTTCTAGAACAACTCAAAGAAAATATCAGTTTCTTAGGATCATTGTTTCATAATGGCCACTCAATAATAATTACTGTCATAACTATAATAATTGAAATCAATCTCAATTTACTTCAACATAAAAAAAAATCAAACTGTAAATCAATGCCAACACTTTTATCTACGACTGTTCATACAACCTTCCATCTCTTTCTACCACAAACAGAAATGCGCCTATCACGCTCACACCGTGAATTATGAACTATATTTCAACTTCATCAAACAATTTTGCACTTAATTTCATTGCAATTAGAGTTTATTTTGCAATAACAATAATTGAACTACATTGTTAGGCTTCATCAAAGTAACTTGCACTTTAACATGAAGTTTTTAAAGTTTGTTTTTGATTAATAATAAATCTTTTTGATGAGTAATTGTTTAAGAACAGTATGATAATGAATAGATAATTGAATCGTGTTTATATTGAACAGAGCATAAGCAGAGTACGATGGATAAGTACTGGGATAGTATTGTTCTCAGTAAGGTCATAAGGATTTGTTTTCTTTCTCTAATACCTAGTACAATACGGCCGATAAATTATCGATACTTATAATCGATTTATTGATATTTTTAGGCGATAATTATTCAATATCAAATATCGAAAATGTATCATTTTCGAATTATTTCCAATAGCAACATCGTTGTCGCCACTGACTAAAAACCGCTGGGAGTAAAAAAAAGTAGATTTAAAAAAAATTGTGGCGTGATTTTGCTTCCTTTGCTCGGAAAAAAAAATCTACAAGTGAGTGGCTTACATCAATAAAAAAGAAGCAATAGAAGTTCATAAAGAAAGAAAAGATTTTTTTATTTATTTTTCCATGTGATTTTAAGGTAGGGATCTGAGAAGTGCCAAAAATATCGATATATCGAAATCGATTTTTTTTTTAAATATCGATACGATATATATCGATATTTCTTGCATCTCTAGTCTGAACATAGGGTCTGCGAACTTTAGCGCATGTTCTCTCACTCACACTCGCCTCATGTCACCATTTGGTTCCTAAAAAATATTATTGCGCAGCCTTCTGCGCGAAGTTCGGAACTGTCAAGTTATATCGGCCGTATTGTACCCACTACCCACGTTCGTATGTCTGAGATTAAAGCCCTAATAGATCAGATGCAACCTCTGAATAAAATAAGATTTATTTGAATAGAGTACCACAATGATTTTCTTAAAACTATAGTTTGACCGAAACCGCTATACCGCGCCTAAGGCTCGTGCTCATTCGTCAACGCTGCCCCCCACCCCGCTGCGCATTCGGTACAGCGGTCTAGGTCAAACTATAGCGGAACATCCTGCCAGGTAATTGCGTAACACAGTAACAGTAGCAATAGCATTCATTTTGACAGACAACATCATTCATTGCGTTATTTACATTGCTGACCAGACAATTTTTCGAACATAAGAAGCAATGGATTAGTAATATCCTTCAGAATCATTCAGGTTGTGATATACGTAATCAGGTTGCTGATTGCTGATGGGCTTCGCAAGTGACTGTGAGACGTAATACTAAGAAAAATGAAAAAAATCTATAAATCTAAAACCATTCGTTATTTATTTTGGTCAAGCAAACCTAGATTTAACAGCAGATTTACTAATCAAAGAATCACGCTTTAATAATCACGGGAATCAACAATGTTCATGATGGTCAAAAAGTTTCAGTGCACATCATACAGCCAACGCCATCTCTGATTTTATCCTTGAACTACTGACTGTGAAAGCTTGTGTAAAGCTTCCGATATTCGCCGCCAGGTGCCACTAGCAGTACGTTCCACACACTAAAACAATTATATTCCTTGTTGGTTGGGTATCTATTACTAAGCAACATGGTAATTTTCCTGAATATGTAGATAAAGTTATTACCTTTTTAAATCAGTATAGCACAACTTGTGAATACGACTTGTTACCCGACTACGGCAAAGTCAGAAGGAAGGCTTATGATTTTAGCAGTCTATTTTGAAATAACAAGGTAACTAGTGTGTTTAAAACTTAACATATTCATTTGCTTAGGTACTCATCATTATCTAGCTCCAATTTATTTGGAACATGTATTTTCTTCCATACATTTCCATAAGTCGTTATCTCAGTAGTCACCCCGTTTCTAGGAAGTAGTGCATCTCGTAGTTGACCTCTGAGATCATGACTACTTAACCGGGCTTTCCTGTGGGTGCCTTAAGCTACTACACTTAAAACCTCCAGCCAGGGGGTTATTCAACTATGCTAATTAAAACTAGGTGAACGCTCGCTAAGGGCACCCCCTGTGGGGTACGAACCTTGGCTTAGGGCGTCAACCGAAGGGAGGACATCGAGGATGGGACGGGCTGGCCCCTTTCTAGCCATATCATCTTTCACACAGTCCGTTCATTAAGTTATGCCCAACGTAATCCTCGAATCTGAAGGTTTTACTAGTTTTAGAGTGCAAGACACAAATGATGATAGTATAACGTTTTGTTTAATTCTTTCTTCACTCGCGTCTGTTATGACAATCCTTGAACCATTATCAGGATAGCTCATGCTGTACTAGAAATATTAGCCAGGCAGCTATGTCGTAGCGATGCTGACTGTCCTGGGGCAGTATTATGAAGTATAAATTTAATGTCATTATGATTCCAGACCGAAAAAGGGATAGTGCTAGCGGTCATGTATTACTCCATCTCTCTCTCTTGATCTGGTGATCGATGGCATTAAAACGTCATAATACGGCAACTGAGAACACCGGACGTAGGTGCCTAAATACTAATCAAGTGGTGCAATACATTTTTGATTATTATCCGTTGGTAAACAGGCTGACGAAATCACTGATGGAAAGTTATCCGCCTACTACAGTTTATAGACCTTTGCAACATCATGGTCATGGCTTTAGAATTAAGTACCGATTCGTAGCTGACTATAGAGATTTTTTAAATTTAGATGTGCCTTTAATGTCACCGGCACCGGGTTACTATCCGCCCAGGTTTGTCCGGACATGTCCGGCATTTTGGCCCTCTGTCCGGTTTTTGTCTGGCCTTTTCGATTTAAGGGAATTATTTTTAGAAAATAACAAAGTTTAATCCTAAACTATTAAATAAGTAATTATAAATATATGGGACTAAATGCGTCAACCGGGCCATCTAAATCACCAAAATTTGACGCAAAGTAGAAAATTTATTTTGGGCTCAAATTTTTTGTTGAAGCATAAGCTTTTTAAATCCAAGTGGCAAAAAGTGAAATTCAAAATGACGGATATAAGATGGCGGCCAAAGATTAAAAATAAACGATTATTTTTTTTAATACTACCGTATTCTACTCAAAATTCTAAGACAGAAATGTCCCTTGATTTCTTTTTTTGAGTAAATTTGCAGTTCACGAGAATTTTTTTAATGATTTTTTAAAGGTTTTATATCTTCATTAAATCGCATATCATAGTTTTATATAGAAAGGAGTCACCAAAACAAAGTTTTAGCCAAGATCTATGTTGAATATATAATATATATGAGGAATCTCCGTTCCGTAACCGACCCACATATCCTCAGTCCAATATGGACTCGGTTTTAGCCGGTAACCGGAAACAAATTCCCAGCTGTTGGTAAGAATTTAATGGCAAACAACAACATTACAACATACAACATTTGATAACAACTTAATGATCTCCTTACAGTACCCTAATTGCGTAACTTATTTTCGTAAACGATTATGACTAATTGGTTTCATTTTGACAGTTCAACAACATTGATTGCGTTATTTACGTTGTTGAGCAGATTTTTTTTCCATCTTATGAAGCAATGGATTAGCAACCTGTTTCAAATCAAAACAAATTGTGATTGATAGTGTATTACGCAATTAGGGTACGGGGCGTTCTCTCTCTTACCCTTTTTGCTGTGCCCTACAAGGTTAATTATGATCTAAATTATATAGTTACCACCTAAGTACACATTATAGTAAAACAATGAAGATATAGAGTATTTTCTTGTACAATTAGAGAGTTCCCCTTGCAGAAATGTAGCTCCCAACCGCTAGATAAACAAGGCAGTTTACGACACACACGTCATCTCGCCGGTGTTTGTCAAAGCGGTAAACAGAGGTGTACCTATGCGAGATGTAATTGAAGTAAATGAAAACGTCGTAGCACAGTGGAACGAATGTATGGGAGCGGTTGGACGTAGACATGTCCGAAAAAAAAGAGTAAAATTATGCCAAACTAATGATGCCATCTTATTCGATTACTTAATGCCTTCATAACTTGTGGTGATGAATTTCTTCATAACTCCCATATTTCGGGAGTAATTTGAGAAAATGTGAAATTTTACTATGAAAATGAGTGTATCGAGCTCTCTCCCTCCTGATTCCGGGCTTGTTTCAAGTAGCGGTCTCTAATATCATAATGCTAATACTAAGAGCTATATTTAATACTAAGACACATAGTGCGCCAAATGTGCACTTTCTGGGATAAAGAGTGATGTTTATTTTATAACACAATTTTTTAATTTTTTGTTTATTTTGTTGATTAAAACCGTTTTTCTAAAGGTTTACCTTATTACAATAACATTTCTGATCAGCCAATTAGAGAAGATATAAGCTAATTAGGATATATAATTAGGGACTTAAGGTTTACATATAAAACTGATGCACTAATGATTACTGATACGAACATTGCTATTATTTAATTACTAAATGGCTCTTAATACACTAATTTAGCATGCATCATTTACTAATTATCACAATAACTAATTACCTTGCAATATTTAACAAAGGATACCTGGGATACCTGGATTTTATATAAATAGGTCACTATTAGTAACTTTAAAATCAGTGTTGATTTACACCTCGTTGTATCCAAGCTAATCTCGCAATGTATTTTCCAAATTTTAATACAAATCTTGATATTCACGTTGCTTTATGCGCACGCGCACATAAAGATTTACGCGACTTTAACTATTTGTTCAGTGTTTTAAAAGATAACAGTTGTGTTCAGTTATGTGAAAGTGCTGAAACAAGTTTAAAAGACTGGTGTCGTCGATTTTGCTACCGCATTTATGCAAAATGGACACAGTCTGGAAGAAGCACAGATAAGTTTCGGAAGAAACATGAGATTTGGCTACAGGCTGCAATTCAATGGCCGGAATTACAGAATGAAAATATGGAACCTTCTACAGAAAATATAAGTGACGTCATCGAGCCCATAATTTCTCCTGCTAAATCTGATGCTTCAACTTGTACACATCCTAGTCCTCGTAAATCTTTTGAGGACCTTAGTAACCGGCAAAAAAGAAGACGCACCACTGAAGATAGTCTTTCATGCAGCAGTAGCAGCGCTGAAATTATGTTTTCGGCCGAAAGGGCGCTTCAAAAGGCAGGACAAAGCGATACAGCTTATGTTATGAAATACTTGACGGAGAATCCAGAAGAGGCCTCAAAAATCAAAGCCTTCATTGAAGGTAAATCAATTCAGGTACGGGAAATATCCCCTTTGAAGGCATTGGCTCTTTATGTATCGATGAACTTATCGAAATGGCGCTATAACACTCTTCGGGATTTCAACACTCAAGAAGGAGCTCTTCAATACCCGAGTTACTACATGTTGGTTAAAGAAAAAATTAAGTGCTATCCGGCCAAAGAAGATCTCACAGTTACAGAGAGCTCTGCAAAAATCAAATTACAAGCCTTGATGGATTTAACCTCAAGAAGACTTATTAGGTCGTTAGAAACCCCTGTTGATCCCAATCAACAGCTCGTATTGACCAGCAAATGGGGTTTTGACGGATCATCTAGCCAAAGCATTTATCATCAAAGGACGAGTGAAGATGAGCAAATCGATCTTGCTAGTAATTTTATGATTAGTCTTGTACCACTGCGGCTCGTCTCAAAAGGTGTAACAATTTGGGAAAACGAGCGACCATCTTCCACTTCATTTTGCCGGCCAATATTGTTTAAGTTTATAAAGGAAACCAAAGAAAATGTGCAGAGAGAGATGGCTGAAATCGAAGCAGAGATTGAAGCCTTAACTCCATCCACCATCACTGATGGAATTAGTGTCAAACACCAACTGCTGTTGACAATGATTGATGGTAAAATTCATTCCATTATATCCAATACAGCAGCTTCAGTGTGTGACATATGCAAGGCTTGTCCTAAAGAAATGAATAATTTAGAGTTAATCAAAGATAAACACGCAAACGAGGACATGTATAAATATAGCTTAAGCACCCTTCACGCTTGGATTCGCTCAATGGAATGCTTATTACACATTTCCTACAAATTAGACATAAAATCATGGCAAGTAAGGGGTGATATAGCAAAAAGGCAAGTTGATGACAGGAAGAAAAGAGTTCAAGAGGCTGTAAGAAGAGAAACGGGCTTACTTCTCGATGTTGTGAAACAAGGCAGTGGATCCACCAACAATGGCAACTCGGCAAGGAGATTTTTTGAAAACTACACTAAATCTGCTGAACTGACCGGAATAGATGCTATGCTTTTAAGAAAAATCTGTGTGATCTTGCAGTGTATTTCATCAGGAGAGAAGATCAACGTAACTAAATTCCGAGAGTTCTGCTTTGATACTGCTAAGCTTTACGTGGAGTTATACCCATGGTATTATATGCCTTCTTCACTTCATAAAATTTTAATGCATGGGCCAGACATAGTTCAGAACATGTCAATTGTGCCCATTGGTTTTCTATCCGAAGAGGCATCTGAGGCTAGAAATAAAGATTTTAGAAAATATAGAGAGGGGCATTCTCGAAAGCATAGCAGTATCTCATGCAATGAAGATATTATGCACAATCTTTTACTGTCTTCTGATCCACTTGTTACAAGTATCCGTCCAAAAGGAAATAAGTTTGTAAAAAAATCTTCTTTTAAGGAATTTTATGAGCTTACGGATTCTGAGAAAAGTGATATCGAATTTGTTAACATAAATGATTTAGCGGACATCGATTCTGAATTTGAATTAATTGATGATGATGATGATGACGAAGATAATTAAATGATGTTATTGTTTTAAAATGTGTAACTTAGTAAATTAGAGCTTACGTCTTAATTATTTATTGTACTTTTAATGAAACTAGGTAATTTATTATCAACTTACTTAAAAGTCATACTCTCATCAGTTCTTGTGAATATTTTTGTTAATATATATTTCTGTATATATATAATATATTTATAGACCTCTTAATAAGTCTGTCTGCGGTTTAAAGTAAATACAAATGGGGAAAAAACGTTTTTTTTTTTAAATTTTCATTTCCTTTTATCCCAGAAAGTGCACATTTGGCGCACTATGTGTCTTAGTATTAAATATAGCTCTTAGTAATAGCATTACGATATTAGAGACCGCTACTTGAAACAAGGCCGGAATCAGGAGGGAGAGAGCTCAATACACTCATTTTCATAGTAAAATTTCACATTTTCTCAAATTACTCCCGAAATATGGGAGTTATGAAGAAATTCATCACCACAATTTATGAAGGCATTAAGTAATCGAATAAGATGGCATCATTAGTTTGTCATAATTTTACTCTTATTTTTCGGACATGTCTACGTCCAACCGCTTCCATACATTCGTTCCACTGTGCGTAGGAGGAAATGCGGGTGGTCTTTTCTTCATAGAAACGCTCTCGTCTGTTTCCTTTCTGTTTTATGACCTTAAAGCTATTTTGCCTATTTAGATCGCTGTCTACAGGTTTTTTTTTGGGGTGGTAAATTATCAAATAACTTCCCCGCTCTGGGCAGAGCGCGAGGGCGTGTCAGTCTTACTGACTAAAACCCACCCATGTTCCTTCAGTTGCCCTGTTGCCGGGGGCCACGATCTCCCTTTCGGTTTTCTTTGCAACCCCGGCAGACAGAGGTCTAGTCTCAGAACAAATTTTAAAAAAATAACAGTGTAACCAACAGTGACGTGAAGCTGGTTTCGTAAAAATGTGCACTTAGTGAAGTGTAGTTTGATTGTAAATGTGTGCGTGTATGCACAGAGCGGAGGTGTAGTTTTGGCATGCTTCACCGTATTGTTCACAGCGCTATGTCTTGCTTTTTTATTTGGTCTGAGGGTCTAGTGTACAAATTTGACAACAATAAATAAAAACATAGGGACACAGAATATATCTTTCTAATTCAGTCTATGAAATATCTTTTAAATCGGTCCAATATTGGATGAAGAAATAGACGAGAGCAAAACCTCGAATTATGACTTTTTACTTAGGCTATCCAGTCGGAGCTGTCCTTATCCCACGAATAGCGGCCGAACGCGGAACACTCGCGACGGCGATAGTTTCTTCAAATACCTAATTTTCAAAATCCCACATTTCTTCTTAAAGGATCATAGTACTCATTATTACAGAAGCACCCCAGAAATCGCGAAAATAGAAACCGCTGCTCCATACATTTATGTTCGCACAACTCGACGAAATATAGGGAACAGCAGATTTTTTTGCATCTTGTATACATAATGCCTTCCACGAAAACAAGCCCCACTCCGCTCCGTAATACTTAAAGTACAGTACGCGGAGTGGATCGCGTCGTCGTGGATAGCACTATCTGTACCAGCACGGTTTTTGTCGACGGAAGAATAGACAAAATGACAGATAAACAATCACAATCTGTCATTTTGTCTATTCTTCCGTCGACAAAACCCGTTTCTACGGTGGTCATGCTACGCGTGTAGGCACATTACCCCAATTGAATAGAAAAATAAAGTTTAATACTCACATTTTCTCTATCCAAATCTAACTGAGTATCCCTCTTAGGCAGTGTAAAGCTGATCCCACTTTCGCACTTATTTCTATGTTTTCTATGCTCAGTAGTGTTGAACTTGCCGTGCAACTTAACATGCTCCCCGTTCAAAATCTCTATAGACTTTGCGTGTTTCTTTGATATCAAAATCGGCTTCCGTTTCAACAGTGTTGGCTTTTTGGCATCAGCATTCGGGAAGCCATTCTCGAAATTCTGCCTCAGTTTTGCAAAATCGCTTTTTGGGAGCATATCGGCTTCTGGACTTGAGTTGGGAATTTCTGGGGCTGAAAGTGGGATTTCTGGAGTTGGTGGTCTGGGTTCGTATGGTATGTCGTAGATTTTTGAATCCTGTAACAAGAGAAAAGTTTGTCAAAGTCAAAGTCAAATCATTTATTTCAAATAGGCCCATGTATGGCACTTTTGAACGTCAAAATTTACAAAACAATATAATTGATTCTAGTCGCCCCTTCCAAAAGGTAGTTTTCGTATGGAGAAGAATGGGCAAGAAACTCCACCGTTACTCTTTTAAAATGTTTTACAATAGTTTGTATAAGTACATACATTAGTTAAATAATTATATGTGAAGACGATGCACCTAGAATAAAATTACTATACCACAATAGGTAAAAAGAATTAAGGCTCTTTCAAACAGATGCGACACGCGACGCGACACAAAGACACCGCTCGTCGCGCGACGAGCGGCGTCTTTGTGTCGCGTCGCGTGTCGCGCGTGTTTGAAAGAGCCTTTATGTGATAAATACATGGTGCTCACATATTTACAAACATTGTAAACGTAGATTTTCTTAATTTTTTTAAATTTATACGTCAGTGTGTTAATAAAATATACAGTTGGACATGGATTGCTGGGGCTCCGGTTTGGGAAGACACACAAGGTTTTAGTCACCCGTAGATCGAATGCAGATTGCATACTGCAGCCTCATTATCGTTAATGGAACATGTTCAAATTAATCAAGAGTCGTAATTAAGGTCCTCAAAGAATCATATCCGTAGTATCGTAGAGAATGTGTTGGATTAAATCGCCTGCTTTTATCTACTCAAATAAAATCCCCCATAGCAAATAGCGTGATAGTTTATACGCTACAGTTTGACCAGACTTATAGGGAATATCTATGCAAAATTTTAACAGAATCTGTCCAGTAGAATTTGCGTGATAGCTGGAACATACATACAGACAATTCTAAAAACTATATTTTATGCATTAGAATTGATCCCAGATCTCGTAGTAATTACTTTTTTCAAAAATATTCAATGTACAGACTTGACTTTTGACTTCGCTATCGAATGATTTTGATCATTTTTATTCTTTAGTTGTGAGAAAGGGAAACAGAATTTGAACAAAATTATTTGTGATTTAAAAAGTCGAATTATTTTTCTTGTACATAGCGGAAAGGGATTTTTTAAATAAAATAAGGATTCGTGGAAAATCACTAAAATAAGGAACAAGTTTTCCAAAAATAGACGCCACACTGACGTTCGATCGCTTCGTTAGAAGAAATTACTTTGGATTTTGAGAATTAAAAAATATAATCAACATCATTATATGGTCTACTTGCACATAGGGAACCACTTTTTTCAACTTCTATACAAAATATGGCAGATAAAAATGTTGAAATAACCAGTAATGTATTTTTTCCTATTATTTAGCAAACCATATCAAGAAATTTAAATATCACACATTGTCTCACAGCTATCCTTGAAATAAAATAAAAAAAATATATTTTATGATTATACTATATCTTCATTAAGTAAATCAAATGCGAAATAAACCATATTTCCGAGAGCGCAAAAGTGATGCAACTATTAACAGGTGCTGTGACTGACACGATTGGTTTAGTACCACGAAAACTGTACTTTTATACTTACACAGACTTAATGTTTCAATTATTTCAAGCTTTCTAACAATTAGATAAGTTATTGTCGAAAAAGGGTTTTTTCGTGCACGGAGCCTTAACTATTTTCCATATTTGAATTGCTAGATTACCAGCATCATGCACTCAAAGGCACCAATCCCACCGCCGACTAGGAAGCGACTATCTATCAACGATTTCTTAGCACAAGGAACGTACAAAAGATGGTAGGTCTCGTGCGGGTAAAAGAGATCCATTTATTGCTACTTGTTCACTTCGCCGGCGACTACTCATTTGTCGCAGCGACAAGAGCTATCAAAGAGAGTACTCGCTAAGAGACGCTCGTTTGGCAGGCAGAACACTCGTTCGATGAGTGTTCGATTGAGTAATCGTTCGTCGCCGCCGCGTCGTCGCGCACTTGCTGCCCATTCCTAGCTCTACTCGTTTCTCATTCATCGCCAGCGGTAACAGGTGTAGGGTTGCCAGCACCACTATACATATAATATAGTATCCTGCCTGCTATATTTACAAAGTTTTTTTTTTTTTTTAACAAACTTGCATATTTTTCGCTTTTTCTTTTTTTTCAGGCAATGGCTCCGAAAATAGTATATTTGATATAAAAAAGTTGGCAACCCTAGCCAGGTGCCAAATCCAGTCACTTTCGCAGTAACACAGACAATCAGGCACACAAGACAATTCAGAAAGTCATCAAAACTAATTGGTGATATTAGTTTATACTGGTCGCTCTCTCGGGTCAGTTAATGTCATTTTGACGGTAGTTAGAAAGTTAAAAGAAGTGTTTTTTTTTGTGCTAAGGTAATTATTGGAAATCTGTACACTGGTAGAAATTTCCTTTTTTTACCCGACTACGGCAAAGCCAAAACGAAGGGTTATGATTTTAGCAGTCTATGTATGTATGTTTTTATGTATGTATGTATGTTTGCTTTTACGTGTGTTCCACCGTAGCGCCTAAACTACTGAACCGATTTTGATGAATGAGGTATCAATAGATTCGCAATAATGGTCCGGGTGACATAGGCTATATCAATTTTTCTTAAATTTAATGTGGTGGACTTTACACGTAAATTTGTAACCTCGAAAAAAATTAAAATGAGATGATCATGACATGTTTGGTATCAAAAGAAAGGTCTTGACGAGCACATTACAAATATGTATATAATATCATATTTTCAAAGTAAATAAATATGTTTAAATTGTTAAAAACAAGTAAAAGGGAGACTGCGCTACGTAGTAGTGCAAGATGATACCAACTCGCAGTTAATCAAATCTTAATAATAAATAGTAACGATTTATAATTCCACTCTTATGAAGAAAAACAAGTACAAAGAAAATATTTATATTTTGGATTTCTTCGAAGCCCGATAAATGGTTTTGGCGTCGAAATGAAATCGCGCTATGGTTTCGTTCAACGCACTATACACTGCCATTGGAATTTAAATAAAATAGGTTAGTTACTGACCTATTGCATTACTCTTGTTTACGTTGTTGTAACGTTTATCAAGTGTAAAAACGGAAAAGTTTAAAATAAAAAATTAAGTCTAATAAAAACTGTAACCCGACTACGGGAAAATAAAAATGATCTAAAAAGTACGAAACAAGCAAATATTTCAGATAGAAATCAAGACATAGGTACAAAAATGGCCAAGGTAAAGCCGTGGTCACGGTAATATTATAATAATATTACCGTGCCGTGGTCGTATGCCTGTATACAATGTGGGTGCAAGAACACCTATAAAATTATAACGGCATGCGACGACGGCTTTACCTTTACCATTTTTATACCCATGTCTTGATTTCTGTCTGAAATATTTTCTTTTTTCGTACTTTTTAGATCATTTTAATTTTCCCGTAGTCAGGTTACAGTTCTTATTAGACTTGATTTTTTTATCGTTGTTGAATTCTTGTTATAACATTCGGGGACTGATAAAAATAAAGGCTCTTACAAACAGGCGCGACACGCGACGCGACACAAAGACATGCGACGCGACACAAAGACACCGCTCGTCGCGCCACGAGCGGTGTCTTTGTGTCGCGTCGCATGTCGCGCCTGTTTGAAAGTGCCTTAAAGATCATTTATTTGTCCAAAAGAAAGAAAGACATACTTAATAAATATAAAGATTCTATTCAGAAAATGGCATAATGATTTAGGAGATTTAGGCGTAACAACTACTATATTCTTTTTGAAGTCTACTCTTTGTCTGTTACTCGTGGTCTGTTATTTTTCATTTCTGAAATTCAAATACAATAGACGTATTCTATTCGACAGAGACCGCGTCCGCGTCTCTGCGTCCGGCGCTCGGCGTGGCGGGTTCGCGACAAGAGTCAATCGTCATCCTGAGGATGCCTCGTTGAGAGGTGAAACACGTGTCGATTTCTTACAGGGTTTTTATGACTCTTTAGGAATAGTTAAGCGAAATATGTTACTAAATATATCTACGTCTATTGTATTTGATAATAGATTTACGCAAGGTCACGCCTGATTCAATTAACTATCTTTTCAAAATTTCTTCATCAGGCTTCCAGTCTGACCAGATGCAGCTAAATACCAGTATTTTACATGGATCGAATAACTACATGCTATACCTACTTTTCTTAAGGTACCATTCCGTAGCTGACCGCAGGCGGCAACTGCAGGCGACGTGTCGCCGCGACACGACCAGTTTCTATAAATTTCTATGAAATACATTCCGAAGGTAGCAACTCTTCGCCTTCATAGAAATACATACAAACCAGTCGTCTCCTCATGACTGGCAGCACTTTTTAACTATCTCTAATATAAGAGGAAAATGAAAATGAGTATATACTCATTTTACAGCATAGTGGAAGGTAAGCGATAGAATAACGAAGGGCCCCGCTGAATGGAAACGACATTAAATGCCATTTCTGCCTTTATGGCGGTGTACATAGAATATTTTCATTCGATTAGACTAGTACATTCAACAAGCTTAAGCCACACCGGTTTCGTTGCTGCGGCTCAGGAGAGCCAGCTACGTAGAAACAACCAATTAGATCTAAATGGGATGATATACGCTAAATCGTCCATTAGCGATATGGGGAACATGAATGAGTAACCTAAAGAGCTAGTAGTTAAATTTAATCAGTACATGATGGCTTAATAAGTATACAAAGCATGCATACATGCACCGTTGACACGTATTCTAGCTCACACTGTCATAGGCATGTGGGTTTAGGAGTTAGGACCGACATTGTTGATTGGCTGTGTCAGAGAACATAAAATTGGCTTGTGATGGTCAGTAATATAAATGAAGTAGGTATGTGCTAAGAAGATATTAATTATTTGCCGTAATGCTATAAAGAGTGACAAATAGGGTGAATTGAAAAATATGAATGACAAATAGAACAGTATCCAATGTATGGAAGATATCACCAACCCAGTAACCAGGCAATTTAAACGTTCTGTGAACAGTCAACATGTTGCAAATCTTACAAAAAAAATGCTTTACTTTCTTCCCTTCTAAGGTCTAACATTCAGAGATACAAAACAAACGAAATAGTCATAAAACATGTATATATTTAAATGCAGCACCGCATGCGAAAGTTTAACTTTACCGTTATTACAAGGACTTGTTAGGCAATGATGGTTTACTTAGTTTTATTTATGTTTCCTTTTAAAATAAATACTTGGGTTTTACGTTTTTGGTAAGACACTATATGTATAGGTAGTACTTTCTAATTCCATGGGTAAGACCCAAATTTAAAACTTACAGTGCGTTCATTACAACTTGACACGTGACGCGATTGGTAGCACTGAATTTTGCCGTCTTAGTTTCAATACTAATTGAGTACAAGATGGCGACTGACAGAACAATAAGACCAATCACATGACTGCAAAATTCAATGCTACCAATCGCGTCAAGTTAATGAACGCACTACAGACACTTGTGCAACGCGTTTCTATTGTGAGTCTTACGTCAAATTCCATACAAAAATGTCGTTTCTAAAGTTGAACCGTGATAAACACGGTTTAGTGCGAGTAAGATTTAGGTTTTAATCATTTTGAGCTGTAGTGATTTCCTCCCGAGAGCTTGGTACTTACTCAACTTTACCACAGAACTTTGTTAAAAAGGAAGTATCGGTGACATCACAAGGTTATGACATGGTATATTTCAAGGATTTTTGTAGAAGAACGGCGTGTATGGGCCGTTTTGTAAGATCAATCGTTTGAACGTAAATCAATGCGGTGATTGAATGACAATTGACAGATAACACCCAGAGTTACACAGAAGGTAGGTATGAACATGAAAATTAGAAAATAATAGATGTTCCATAAAGAGATACACAAAGGAAGAAATTTACGAAACTCAAAAACGAAAGCCTAAACTTTGAATGCTAATGAAATCGCGGGCAAATCCGAACTGTAAAACAGCAAGCAGGAAAAAACGCCAGAAAATGTCAGACGATAGAAACAACAATAAAATATCTAAAATTCCAACAATGAAGTGTGAAAGTGTTGCAATCGTCTAGTATTTATCAATAACGAAATCGAAAAGACAGACATTATTGCTTGGTGATTATTCAATAAATAATTCTTGTATTCCTTGAATTCCTCGAAAGGTTAGGCAGAGGTGTACCGACTTTAGGTGTACTTTTTTTGTTTAAAACCCATGTAATGGGGGCGAGCCTGTTGCCATCAACCGGGCACGAACAAAGACTCCGGACTGCGACCGAGAAATTCCAGATGGAAAAACCCATTAACACCTTGCCCGACCCGGGAATCCAGGACCAGGCTCAGCAGTAGCGCACTCGTCTTGTTGTTGTCTTCAATCTTCAAATGAAAATCAAATATTTAAGATTCTACCAATGAAGTTTGAAAGTGTTGCAATCTGCAATCTCTCTGTTTGTCAATAACGAGATCTAAAAGACTCGTCATTGCAAGACGACAATTAAATGGATTCTTATCATATGTTTTAGTTGGTCTATTAATATATGAATTTTGTAAGTAATTTCACTTTCAGCTTCTATGAACAGCTTACCTTCCCTAACAGCGAACATCATGTGTTTATTACTTGCCGTATTAAGATAAAATTAAAACCAAAGTCATTTATTCTAATTAAGCTGAGAATCAGCACTTTGTAAACGACAAAATTACATAAGAGAGTCCCCCAAAACGCCCGCCTTTCACCACTTTCTGGTGGTTTAGCTGGGAAGAAATGGCGCAAGAGACTCCCTTGCTGCACAGCTCTCTGTTCAGTAAGAAGAACTTGATTCTATACAAAAGTATGCAAAGTTATTAATATTCATCATGATTTTCCTACCCTTGTCCCATGTTTCTTGGGGTCGGCACAACAAGTTTTCTCCTTCCATTCACCCCTGTCAACCGTCACGCTATCATTCACTCCCTTTTCCTTCACATCATTCCTCACACAATCCATCCATCTTTTCTTTGGCCTTCCTTTCCGTCTCCATCCATCAAAACTTATATTCATCACTCTTTTAGTCATATACGTTTCCTCCCTCCTCAGCACATGCCCATACCAAGACAAACGAATTTTTTACTATTAAGTTATCAACGAAACACAAAACATGAAATTATTTGCCATAATATGTCAGCTAGCGCACGCCAATATACCAACAAAAATATTGAAAACTATACTCAAGGAATCATAACTATCAAATTCCAAATATGCTCATCAAGCTACTTCTTGAGAGCAGTGATAGCCTAGTGGTGTGACCACAGATATAGATAGACCCAGATAACGCAAGTATCACGATCAGTATTAAAACCAAGCGTGCCATTTTTTGACTGCCTACAAGCACTAGGAAACGTTTCCTTAATTTTCTTTTTCTCCTCGCATTTGCACAATTTTTATAATTTATAACCGCGCAATTTTCAATTTTTTTACTGACGTCCGACAAGCGTGGCACCGATGCAGACTGAGCGCGAAAGCGGCAGTTTACGATTATTAAACGTAAGCTGGGCATGCGAATGGCACGCGATGTAGTTGCTCTTGCGTTATCTAGGTCTATCTATATCTGTGGGTGTGACCGTCAAACTGCCAAGTCATAGGTCTCGAGTTCGAACCCAAAACAAGCACCTCTGACTTTTCGGATTCATGTGCATATTGTATAATAATATCAATTGCTTCAAAAACGGTAAAGGAAAACATCGTGAGGAAACCGGCATGCCTGAGAGATATTTCTCGACGGCATGTGAAGCCAACTCAGAGGCCCATGGCCGGCTTTAAAACTCTGTCACCAGGTTAATCACTAACACTTACCACACAAGAAGAAGCTACGTCATTACAAAATCTTCGGCAAAAAACGAAAATTTGAAACCAAAGACACCGACTTCCTAAATTAAAGTTATTTTTCACTTTGTAGTGTTTTTTTGGAAGTCAATTGCATTATTTTTTTTGTGAAAAATATTTTACGGCATTATAGTCGATGTAGAGTTTATGGTGGCTCATTGGCAGACTTAAGAGTTGTAGGACGTGACTTTGAAACCAGGCAGGTACAGTACGACACAACTAAGAAGTAGCACCGACAAAATCTACGCATCAATTTTACGACTGTATTTGTTTATATGACTTTAAAAGTTATTTCGTTCAGGTAAAGATCATTTTCGCCTAAAGCAGTAATATAGATTGGTGATTTTGAAGGCGGACTCAGTTCGGATGTGATCGGCTTTACGATTATTTCCGATGCTACATCTAAGTTATGTCGTACTGTACTTTGTGCAATTTATTTCATTACCACTCAAAAACGATGAAGGAAAATATAGGGAGCGGCATGTCCTAGTCCTCAAATGAACATTTCAGACACTAATCTACTTGGTCTTCACATGAACTGACCAAGACTTATGTCTGGACTTTATAAGACACTGTGGCCTCTGAGTTTGTTTCGGCCTTTCTTTTCAGAGTAGTCAGATAGGAAACGCCGACCTCACCTAGCTTATAGCACACACACACGTATATGATTGTAAAAGTGATTCCGATATCCTATGCACAGAATAAAAAAAATAATTTCAGTAGAATATAACAAAAAATTCGGAGATATGAGACATCTTCCAACATTGTGCCCGCGTTGTAGATACCGGTCCACTCTCTTAGAGAGGAGCAGTAGGGGCGTTATAAGCTAACTGATATGGCGTTCAAACAGAGGTATTATAAATAAATTGTTCTCTCAGACTAATTACATCTACAGAGTTAGTATATACATCCTGCGGTCACTGCGGTTAGCGTAACCCGCATAAACCTGTGAGAATGAAAGTCTAACGTATCAGGTGATACAAGCTTATTGAATATTGTCATATATACACCATTTATTTGCACATTTTATCTAGGAGCTCGTGGCTAATTACAGCCGCACAGTTCAATCCATCAGGTTAAATTTCGCTTGCCACGGTTAGTCCGTAGATTCGTGACCATCTTTACATACCAAGACTCCTCCGTGCCTCGGAAAGCACGTTAAGTCGTTGGTCCCAGCTGTCATTCGTGCATCTTTGACAGTCAAGACTGATCAAGAAACCAATATGTATTATGTAACATTGTTTACCTACCAGCGGACCGAGCGTGCCGCCCTCACCCGGTCGCAGTAGATATTTATCTACTCGGCGAAAAGTTACGCAAATTACCCACAGTTTAGAATCTTTTCTTTGTTTTAACTCATCGATTATATTAATATTATACTATTGTAATGTTTTATATTGCGCTTCAATTAGTTTTTGTATTAGTTGAGTGCATTACCTTTAGTAGCTAAACAGTAGTGGTATGCGTTTAGTCGGTGCTACTAAGACTTGTGGCTTTCGAATATTACTGTGTTCATATAAACTTATTATAAAATGTTTAAAGAATATGAACAGTAAACTCAGTGTAAAATGTTTATAAAGGTAAGTTAGCCTAGGAACTCGTTATTTTTGAGATTGTACACAATTAGAATAGGATCTTGTTGAGACTTTTATAATATTACGTTAATAATAAAGACTTGCTCGCCCCCTATTACATGGGACTTAAACATAACTGGCGAAATGTGGGTGTGCCTGCTACAGGGACACCTCTGCCCAACCCTTCGGGGAAACAAGGCGTGATGTTATGTTATGTTATGTAATAAAGACTTTTAAAATCAAAATCAATTACTATATTGTAACAATATTTTGATTTAAAAGAGTGTCCGTGAAGTTTCTAGCCCATTCTTCTCTATAGGAACCTATTACGCTTTGGAATGAGCAACTAGCTTCATCTTTCTGACTGACCGACCCCTTGACAATTCAAAAGTGAAACTGGTTTATTGTTTTGTTTAAAGATTGTCATGCTAATTACTCAGTGCTCCATCTAATGTTTTCCTCTATTGCTCATAATTATTTACTGTACTATCGAGCAATGAGGTGTTTACAAACAGCTTCCATGAATAACGCTGTTGATTATCGAGAACTTGTCTCATGAGAAAGTTATGTGGTTATTTGCTTGTAGTTACCGGTTCTTTGAAATATGGCGTCTATTTCTACAGCTGGACTGACTGGGAGAAAATGAAATGGAGGAAACAAGAAGGAAAGGATATATCTTGTGGATATATCCAACTCTGTTGTGGATGACGTTCGTGAACGGGCGCTGTCAGTAGGGACTGGTCATCTTCTAGCTACCATGACTTATTTGAATTTGATTTTTCAATTGTTTTATTTTTTATTACGGACGCTTTTATCGTTCTGCATCGTTCTCACATTTATAACTTTACACATGAATAATGTAACCAATATTTTGTAACCATATTGTGATTTAAAAGAGTGTCCGTGGGGTTTCTTGCCCGTTCTTCGTAGGTACCTACTACGCTTTGGAATGGGCGCTTGACAATTCAAAAGTGTCTATAATTGGTTTATTTGAAATAAATGCTTTGAGTTTGAGTTTGATGACTTCCATTCCAGTCTAACCAACATAGCTATGCTGGTAGTCATAGTCACAATTACTCGATACGCTTCCGTGCCGAATCCAACATCGAGCAATGGTATCGAAAAAGTCCTCTAAACGCTGTTCAGGAATTCGAAACCTGTAAATTTTGTCAGTTACAATCAAATAAACGACTGCTATTTGCTGTCGGAGGTAAGACACATTTGCACTCCAATTGCATAACACACAATCAATCATGTTTCATTCTGACAGTTCAACAACATTTATTGCGTTATTTACGTTGTTGAGCAGACAAATTTTTCGAACATATGAAGCCAATGGATTAGCAATATCTCTCAAAAAAAAAATCAGATTATGATTGATCGTTTGCTACGCAATTAGGAAGCAGGTGATCGAACATAGTCATTTTCGATACGACAGCCTGTCGAATGGTTATGAATAGCTATGCAAATGCGATGTGGTCGGGTTTTCATTTACCCAGATTCAGCTGGTTTCTGAATTTATGAATGTAAATGTGGATGGATAGAGGGGGAGAGACAGAAAAGAAAACCTGGTTGAATTGTGTGAGGAATGCTATGAAAGAAAAGGCAGAGAATAACATCGTGACGATTGACGGGAGAATGGAAGAAGAAAACGTACGAATACGGCTGAATGTTAATATTTTACATCACTGTCATCAGGCCTCCGGCTAGGTGGAAAGACGATCTTCGCAGGGTCACTGGCTAGCTGTATAAGATTAGCCCGAGGATCGAGTCAAATAGCGTACAATTAGAAATGCCTATATCTTGCAGCAGTAAGAAGAAGAAGAACCTACTGTCGTTGGGAGGATAAAATTAAGAGGACTGTGAGTATCGAATGGAGAAGAGTCATAGAGGCCTTTGCCAAATGGCACACTGAGGAATTGAGGATATTTTTTATAAGTGCGGTTAGTGGAAGAGCTCAGGTGCTGTTCGGTCAAGTGCTGTTGAAATTAGCGCTCTGAGTGGAATACTTAATTTTTTTTTTTGTTTATTTTGTACTAGCAGCGGCCCTCGGTTTCCCCCGAATTTGTCTCGATCTTGTGAGAATATCGGAATAAGTATCTTATGTGTTAATGCAGGTTATAAACTATTTGTGTGCCATTTTCATCCAATCCCGTTCAGTAGTTTTTGCGTGAAAGAGTAACGAACACCCACCCATCCTCACAAACTTTCGCATTTATAATTTTATAGTAAGCATGTGAGGAAGGGAGGATATTTTTTGTAAGTGCAGGTAGCGCGAGGAGGCGAGGCGCCGGGGCTTAGCTCCGCTGCCGCGAGAAATCGCGGCTCAGCGGACAGAGCTCCGGCGGGATCTCATGGCGTCATGGAGAGTGCGATTGTCGCAACCCAGCGCTGGGCACGCCACAATTGCGGCGATAAGACCCCTCTTTGAGGAGTGGCTTGAGAGGCGCCACGGCGTCCTCACCTTCCGCCTGACGCAGGTCCTCACCGGACACGGCAGTTTCGGGAGGTTCCTGCACAGGATAAGGCGGGAGGAAACGCCCGGGTGTCACCATTGTGTGGATCGCCCGGAGGACACGGTGGAGCATACGGTGGAGGTCTGCCCAGCTTGGGCGGAGCATCGCCGTGTCCTCGTGGAGGCGATCGGCGGCGGTGATCTCTCGCGTCCGGCCCTGGTTCAGGCTATGGTACGGAGCGAGAGGAAATGGGAGGCCGTCACCTCCTTCTGCGAAGCGGTAATGCTCGCGAAGGAGGAGGCGGAACGCGTGAGGGAGAGGCAAATTTCGCGCCCTCACGCCCCTAACCGCCGCAGGAGGAGACGCCCAGGGCGTCGGGAATCGCGGGGCGATTTCCGGCCACCGTAGGCGCGGGCTTGCGGGCGGTGAGCAATGGGTGGCTCACCGTCCGATAAGGACCAGGCCCGGGTCGACGGCGCGTTGTGTTCCACGCGCGCCTCAAAGAGATGTCAGCATAATTGAAGGGGTCCACTAGGACCGATGCCTGCCGGGGTTGCGAAGAAAACCGAAAGGGAGATCGTGGCCCCCGGCGACAGGGCAACCGAAGGAACACGGGTGGGTTTTAGTCAGTAAGAGTCTGACACGCCCTCCCGCTCCGCCCAGAGCGGGAGAAGTTATTTGATGATTTCCCACCCTCAAAAAAAAAAAAAAGGTAGTGAAAGTGCTCAGGTGCGGTTCGGTCAAGTGTTGTTGAAATCAGTGCTCTGAGTGGAATACTTCCAAATTTTTGTTCATTTTGTATGTAATTTTTCTTAGTTAATAAATGTTATTTTTATTTAATTTTTATGTCCAGCAATATAATTTTATGAGCTGCTGCTGATGGTGACGCTATAGTGACCTCCACAAAAGGAATTACTGGGTAATAAATTCCATAGAAAATGAATAATATATATTGCTTGTTACACATGCGGGCTTCCGACTACGCATTTCTATCACTTGTGACTAAAGGCTCTTTCAAACAGGCGCGACACAAAGACTCCGCTCGTCGCGCGACGAGCGGTGTCTTTGTGTCGCGTCGCGTGTCGCGCCTGTTTGAAAGAGCCTTTAAGCCCGTCTTCGCCGATAGCAGGCGGCAACTGCAGGCGACGTGTCGCCGCGACACGACTGGTTTCTCTGTATTTCTATAACGACAGGTCGCTAGCTACGGAAGGTATTTCAACAGTGCAATAATATTTAGACGGGCATTGGATGCAAATGCCAACTAGGACCAACGCTTCAATGTGTAATTTGACGCTTACTGCAGACTTAGGCTGCCTGTCCACTGGAGCGGAGCGAGGCAGCGGAGCGGAGAAATGTGCCAATATTAACCAATAGGAGCGGAGCTCTGAAGCGGAGTTTAGGTCAATATTGGCACATTTTTCCGCTCCGCTACCTCGCTCCGCTGCAGTTGACAGGCAGTTTTTTGCCCGTTTTCACCTTTACCAAGTGAGACTAAAATGAATCCGTAAATAAAAGTGCACTGTTGGATTTTCAACGCTAGGCTCAGCGCTGAGAGTTGAAAATCCAAAAATGCACTTTTATTTAGGGATTAATTCAAGTGTCACTTAGCTGTCAGTGAAAAAGGGCATTAATCTGTAAAGAATCCTTCCAAATCTCAACCAGGGGCTGAACGTATAAAACAGACACTTTTTAATAACCCAAGAATGGCCTATTGCATAGCAAACGCTTAACCATTCTACCACTGTCCTCCTTAGTTAGGTAATCTTTTACATAACTTTGCATAACTAAAAGTTATTTATTACAAAACAAAAAAAAAAATGTAGCTCTACCTAGTAGTCTCAATATGAACGACCTTCAACCAAAACCTGCTGTGAAATCTGAGAATAATATAGTTTTTAACACCCGTATGGCTAGAACGAATCGGTGGACACGTCGCTTTGTGGAATTGGGTAGTTGCTAGGTAAAAAAAATGAAATTCTATTTAGTCCGTCTTTATAAAAAAAATAGACACTTATTTTTTGCTTTATCATATTAATCAAAAATAACTTAGAAAACACGCATTAAAGTTGGAGAGTGGGGGACTCGCTACGTCACAACTCAGTATAAAACCTAGCGCGGCGTGACGTCATGCCTTCTTTCCGACCCTGATGACCCAATTACACTCCTCCAGGAGAAGAATAGGGCCACCAGCACAATACACAAATACAGGCGCCTCCCGTCATTCCGACCTCGCCGCCGAGGTCCTTTGCGATCGCGACCGTGTCCCCGAGTAAATGATACTCCTCCCCGACCCTTGCTCGAAAACGAGGTGCCAGCAAGTTGTTGCAGCTGAGCACGTATCTTTAAATACCCCGCCTAATAATCATGATATTAACCAAATTTTGATCCAGCCTGTCCCTTCTTGCTGTCCTCCCCTCAGCGACGCCCTAAGCCGACGTTCGTACCCCACAGGGGGTGCCCTTAGCGAGCGTTCGCCTAGCTTTAATTTAGTATAGTTTATTTGCTCCTGGCGGGAGGCTCTAAGTGTAGCAGCTTAAGGCAACCACAGGAAAGTCCGGTTAAGCAGTCAAGACCTTAGTGGTCAAAACTGCGAGTTGCAATGTTAAAAAAAAAAAACGTCATGCCACATTTTAACTCAATGTATCGCCGTAATCTTATGATTACGTCAAAAAAGAAAAAATACGTTTTCAATATTTTTTAATAATCTACAAGACGGTATTTTTTTTTTGACACTGGCCTATTGGAGATAAATGTTCATAGATCATTGTTTTTGTATAGAGCTTGCAAATTTGAAGAATATTGTCGATTGAAGAACAAAAGATGCATGTATTGTTTGAAAGAGGACATGGCTGGAAAGGGAATGAGAGACACAAGGAGGATGAAGACAGGCTGCGCACGCGCCGCCCACTAATTAATTGGTATAAAGGCAGAAGGATAATGATAACAGTCAAACATAATGTGGGATTTAGATAAATACATTATCATAATCAAACATTTTTCGTAAGTATTAGATAACTGTTAGATAGGTATTCCTATACTATTAAATGAGCAATATTTGTATATAGATATATAAACATGTATTTGTAATCACGTTCTCAAAAACGGCTCTAACGATTTCGATTGAAAGTTGCATTAAAGGGGTTCACAGGGGCGAAAAATCGAACTAGCTAGGTCTCATATCTGGGAAAATTGCCTCGGGAATGTGATACAATGTTGGTATACCTAGACGATATGTTTATCTATTTTCACTGAGCAGAGCTCAGTCGACCAGGTATCTACTACTTTTATTAAATATGCGACGCAATTAACCAATATCTCAACAGGTGATAGTGGTCAACCAATTAAATGTATAAAAATGGAACAAATAAAATATCCTACTACACTTCTAAGTTTTGGTGCCTCGAAAAACGCGTTAAACCGTTAGTCCCGGCTGTCATTCTTGGATCTTTGACAGTCGTTACAGGTCGTCAGAAGTCCGAAAGTCTAACAAACAGTCTTACCAAAGGGTTTCGTGTTACCCAGTTACCATTGTGTCAGAAAGGCAGTCGCTCCATATAAAATGCTGTTATTCAGCTGCATACGGTTAGACTGGAAGCCGACCCCAACATAGTTGGAAAAAGACTAGGCAGATTTTTTGCATGTTGAAAGATCTTACAATGGCTACGGATCCCGTTGGGCACAGCACAAGTAAGAATTTGAGTCGAAATAGGTCTTTTACAAAAACGTTATTTCCAGAAACCTCCCATACATCATTCCATACATCAAAACCTAATTAACAGTTAATCAGACCCTATTCAAACCATTTCTGCTCACCCACTTATTACGTACCATCATTACTCTGATGCAATCTCCGCCAAGCGAATCGGGGCTACAGCTTCCGGTGCTTTGTTTTTTTTTAAGATACTTTACTACTAGTTACTGTTCAACTTGTGTGTTATAACAGGTTTTATTGATCACTTGGTTTTGGGACTTGCCAAATGTAGGAACACTAACTACTGTTCGATGCACTAACTACTAAAGACATACAGTTATTTTTGGTGCCAGATAAGAAGTTAACTATGCTACCACCAGCATAATAATCAGCCTATAATATTCCCGCTGCTGGTACACAGCCACATGTACACACACACAGCTACAGACAGTATCGACCAAAAGTCCATAGGCAAACTCACAAACCAATAGACTGACGCTGCGGTTTGACTTACGACCTTCTTCTATAAGTTGTTACACACACACATACTTACTTTGTCTGCAACTCATACTAGTTCATAATTTCGAGCAATACTGTATATAGCATGCTAGCTCAGTGGATAACCTGCTTTGGTATGTGCGATTATGGCGAGCCGAGAGGGTTCGAATCTCACGAGCGGTTAGCTCGTCATTTTTTAATAATTACTATTCGTAGTTTTTGTTATTTTTTAAATAAAGACTAGTTCAATAATCATTTCTTTTTTGGTTCATTCGTCTTGTTCACATAAATATTAAAGTTTAGCAGGTAGACCTCAGAAAACTAAGTAAATTATTTCGATTTCTGTAGGGTAGACAGATGCAGTTCGTTACGAGTATTCATTTAATAGAACTTTGTTGGTTCGTGATTATTGTTGGTGACAAGTAAAAGCGGTGTTGTGGTTATTATTTTCAAAATGCAGTCAAATATAAATATTGAACGGAGATCAAATATTATTGCGCTGCGTAAAAGTGAATGTAATTTACACAAATATCATATGAAACCAGACTAAGTGTGAGTGTTATCATTTATATATTTCATATTTGACTAAACATAAATCTTAATCAAAGGTATTGTTGATCGAACAGAGGTATTGTTGAGACAGAAGATGCCTTTAAAGTTTTTAAATTTATTATGAGGTTTAATTCGATTAGTGAATGATAAATAATTAGTATGTGTAATAAATACGATGTTATTCTTTGTTCTAGAGAAATACTGTGAAGGTTAAGAGATATTTGGAAGAGGCTTGTTATCGAGAAGCAGCGACGTCAAATGGTGAATAAATATGAAATAAATGGTTGCATATCAACGAGATATTTTGCTGAATTATTAAACACGGTATTATGAACCGTTCTCCGTGCACTCTGAAGGCTTGCATCACTGAAGACCAGCTAGGAAACCATTTTTGACAGAAAGGCATAAACAAGAACGTTTAAGTTTCGCACGATAATATTAAGACTTCAAGAGGGACACTGCTATATTTTAATCTTAAAATATTTACCGTTCTAACTCAATAAACAACACATTCGTTATTGCATGAATTTGTGGTAACGATTTTTTTAAGTATGTAAGAAATACGACAAAAACCATATTGAAATATGGACCGAAAATGTTTAAGATTATTTTAGTAATATTATTATTTTAGAATTAAAATCTGTGGTTTAGTTTCAATCTTCTTTTCGTAAAGAAAATGAATACTTAAGCTATAACCTCAATACCAACCAATATTTATTAAAGCCAAATAAAATGTAAAATAATTAATGTAAACAAACTGCCCATATTTAACCTTAAAATCACCTATTTTGTAAGTAGTTTTTTTTTTTTACATTTTGGGTAGTCTAATATTCTTATTTATTGCTTAATTACTTCGACCATGATCAAAGCTTAATATTTATGGAGAAAAAATCCATTTAAAATTTAAAACATTTCATAATTTAAATATGTCAAAATAATACAAATTGCTTCTAAGTTTCTTGAGATCTATATCTAATAAATATTGTTTAATTTTGTTATCACATATCTTTTATTCTAAACCCTTTATTGCAATACCAAAATTAATAAAAAAGGCAGTAATATTAAAAAAATATTATTTTTGAAAACAAAAATAATAAATTTCGAAAAGAAAAAAACCGCGCAGTTCTTTACGAGATCAGAACCTAAGCCAGCTCGAATCTCAGACCAACTCTCTAAAGCCTTCTGCTATCTGCACACATAAGATTTATTTGAATTTTAGCAATGACATAAACTGGCCAATGTCACGCGCATGATGCGTGTGTGTTATCGTGTCTAACAAAAGCGACGGAGATATATTTTTGTTTCGCGAGTACGTGACGACAGTGTGTAAAGCGTTCTCTGTGGTGTTTGTGCCGTTTTATTTACACATACAGATATACGGACTATACCGTGTGTTCACAGCAAAACGACTCTTAACGTGCCTATCCACTTTTGAACGCTTACTGTACACACACACACACACATACACACACACACACACACACACACACACACACACACACACACACAAACACACACACTCTCACACACACACACACACTCTCACACACACACACACAAATAAATACATACACACACACACAGACATACGCACACCCACACAAACATACACACACACCCTCACAAACACACACACACACAGGGTCTCCTTTCTGTAGGAGGGAGTGGGCAGTTATCCCACGCAGGCCCAGTATGAGTTTGTGGATGTGTCTTCGAATTTTGGTTCAAAGTCTCGAAAGTCAAATCATTTCAAGCAGGCCAATAAAAGGCATTTTTGAACTTATACAAGAAAATATATTTGATTCTAAATGCCTTCCAAAAGGTAGTTACTGGTTTCGTATGGACAAGAATGGGCAAGAAACTCCTTTATAGTTTCTGTTTAAAAATGTTTTACAATATTTAAATACAATATTTAAGAGCAAAAGTGACTCAATAAATTACACTAAGTGCATACCCGCTAGGTTTGAACTCGGGTTTGATGTAATTACTCTATTTAATAGGTAGAGATCTCTAGGACAATATGCTGATTACAACATCAAAATCCAAGTCTGTCATTTGCAACAATGCTTGACCTTGTGGATCAATCAATTTACACGGTGGTTTTATAATCCGTAGACGCTAAAATGCGAGGTGAAAATTAACGGAATGATGCAATCCGTATGACAAGAAAATCTTTTGAAAATTTCCATTTGAATAAATCAGTGCAGATTGTTATTATTGATGATGGACGTAAGCCGTGTGGTTAGTTTATGCACAGCATAAATAAGTAACAGTATTATGTCTTCATAGAAAGCGGCCGAAACGACGCGCTTCGCAATCTCTGTTTATCAATCAATACGCAACAGTCTCGAGTGCGCTGTAGTTAGCCCACGTCCGCAAGGACGTAAAAATATCGCGGCGGGATTTTTTCGTGCACTGGATTTTCAAATCTCGGCGTTAAGCCGAGCTTTGAGAATTTAACAGAGAGTATTCCAGCGCATCGAAAAAAAACTGTTGGATTTTCAACTCTCGGTGCTAACCAGAGCGTTGAAAATCTAGTGTGCGAAAAAATCCCGCCGACATAATTTTACGTCTGTGCGAAAGTGGGCACGGATGCGGATGGTTTATCATCAACCGAGCGGCCGTAGGTAATTATTTCAAGGTCACTGCCGAGACTTAATACTGTTACTTTATTATACTGTAGTTTATGTATCTGATAAGACAAAAAATCGTGACTTAGCTAGTATGACTTAATATTCGAAATAAAATCAGGTTTACTAAAACCTGTCTACATAGAACTTGTTCGGTTTTAATGTTGTTATTCTTATTTAGGAATAAGCGAAAACTGATAGAGCGTACTGATGAGTATGAGGTCCTGGGTTAGATTCCCGGGTCGGGCAAGGTGTTATTGGTTTTTTCCATCTGGAATTTCTCAGTAGCAGCCCGAAGTCAGGATTTGTGCCCGGTTGATGGCAATAGGCTCGCCCCCTATTACATGGGACTTAAACATAACTGGCGAAATGTGGGTGTACTATAGGTACACCTCTGCCTAACCCTTCGGGGAATACAGGCGTGATGTTATGTTTATGTTATGATAGAGCGTATGCTTGCTTAGTTTCAATATTTGTTGCAAAACAAAGCTTTTCATGCTTGGCGAAATGTGGGTACACCTCTGCCTAACCCTTCAGGGAAATGCAGGCGTTATGGTATTTTACGACACCCACATTAATGGAACAGCTGACCTTATCTATTGACCGGAACAACACGATAACCGTAATGATAACGAATGATATAAAATTATTCATAACACGTATTATCAAGCCGCGTATTGAGAACACCCATATATGGCCCATCATGGTTTTAGTCTCATTTAAGGACATGTCTATTGCAGTAGACAGACAGCTGTGCTGCTGGGGAGTTTGTTGCGCCACTTCTTCTTCCCAGCTAAAGCACTAGGAAGTGGTGGAAGGCGGGCGTTTTAGGGCAGTCTTATGTAATTTTGACGTTCAAAACAAGCTGATTCTCAGCCTAGTTTGAATAAATGACTGTCGATTTTGATTTGAACACCAAAGGCGTCGCAAATGCGTGGACATCTAAGACAAAGCTGAAATGTTTCATGTTTCTTCTTCCTGTAAATAATCCGAAAAACCAAAATAGTCGGGGATCGGATCCTACCAATTATGGCAGGGAAAAGAATACCGGTTTTAGTTCTGGAGTCCGACATATTGAAGTCCCCATAAGTACCATTGGTCTGCTGAGCAAGGGCGCTCCTTTCTTCACAGGCGAATGGTACTCCTGGGGATTTACCACGAGAAAAAGCCGTCGAAGCAGCCAACAAAATTAATTTATTCATAATGAATATTCTAGGCTATATCATATTATATTATACAAGACAGGTTCTTCCTTAAACTAGTTTATGTCTTGAACAAGATACATAAAATTAATTAAAAGTGTTAAACTTGATTTTCGAAAGATCATCCATCACTCTTTAAATGTAGACGAGAACGTGTTATGATTTTATCAAGCACAGCAATGGAAGCTGACAAGCCATGTAAAAAATGACGTACCTATAATAGAGGAGCTTTAAAAGTGGCGCCAGAGACATAAAAAATTAAAGGGATATCGTACATTATAGGTACATGATGACGTGATAGGTAGGGAGACTAAAAAAGATGGATTTATTTTTTGAGGGATAATATGAATGAAAATGGAGTAAACAGAAAGAAGAGAAAGAAAGAAAAATTGATAATTCTGCACAAATTGAACGGACATCACAAAAAAACAAAAACAAACAAAATACACATTTACAAATAAGCCAAAAGCCTCGTATTCATTATTCTGAACTAATAAAAGTTTGGCAATGATAAAACAAATGATAGATAACACAACGAATCGATGACTGACAGGGGAGAATGAAAGAGAAAACCATTTTACGCCAAATTCCAGTAATATAAGATATGGGCACGCTGAAGACAGTTAAGAACAACGGTTTTAGAAAAGATCTGAAGATTCTTTTAGCTCTAGAGACCGCGCCACGGAAGAAGCCCAGCGGAATAGAAGGAAAGATTATGATAGCCCTCTTAAGGAACTTTTTTTTTTAATGCAATTACATATACACTAGCATCAAATGGACTTCAGTGGTAGCGCTGATTTTAGTGAGCCTATGCTAAACTCCACCACTACAGAATCTCAGGCAAAGGAGTAAATATATCTTTAGAAATCCTGAATTCACCATTTTTCACGCAGTGAGCAAACGTGGTGATTAATGTCCTTTACTTTTCTGTATGAGAAGAGGACTTCCCATGTAAAAAAAAGAAAAAAACAAACATATTTTTCTTTTTTTTTATGAAGTTGGAACAACTTACAACAGTTATAGATAACTCGCGAAATGATAATGTACCATATACCTCTGTCCTTCCTTTAGAAGACAGATGTGACGTGTTATGAAGATTTACAACTTCTAGTGCCCCAAATTTTTACTTGTTCTAAGAACAAATTGTTACAGCTCAAACATTCTTTCGGACACGTCATCTGACACCAGAGGAAGACAAAGACAGTGTGAACTAGGTTTAATTTTAATACAATAGTAAAATATTGCGGTTAACTGCGTGGATAGGGCTGGTTCTAAGATGTTTTAATTTGCTTTTACAGTAGATAGTTTGGTCATGTTGAGCGAATTAATGAAAGGCGATTACCGAAAGGAGTCGGATGTCAGTGGACACCGGGAGGGTCCTAAAAGAAATAAATCGGTTCTCCAAAAAGGTCAACTGAGAGAAAGAAAATCATCATCATCATCTGCCTAGCCTTTTTCCAACCATGTTAGGGTGGGCTTCCAGCTGCTGAATACCAGAATTTTACATGGATAGAATTATGTATACCTATGCTCTACCTCCACACGATGACAAAACTGTATCAAATCCAAACTGCATCGTGCTGAAATGACTATTCTTTACCAGGAATAAATCAGAATATCAACAAAATAACCTATCAAAAACAAAAGGACAAAAAAAGTATCAAATTCTTTTTTCGTAGGACAGAATGGTGTTGCCGTCTATTGATTTTCAAATTCTACCATTTTTTTTTACTTATTCAGACATAGCGTGGCCAGACTATGCTCGCTCAGCCTAGTCCTATGTTATGTCAGTTCTTCTATTATATAAAATGCTCTTTCTAGTATGCTATAGTTATACCAAAACATCTGATTAAACAAACTCCTGAAAAAAATACACACCGTCATATCTCACACTTGTTTCACCATACGTTAATTTGAGTCACATTATGACAACAACTGAGTCAGCCCTGGGTTCTCGCTATTGTGATATTATCTCAGTAGGTTAACTGTTAAGAGAGGTAAGTCGGAAGGTTTTGAAAAGGTATTCTACAAGTTTTAAGTGCAAAAACTTTTTAAAAAAGTTCGGAAGTGAGGAATACAAAGTTGAAACTTGACAATAAGAATAATTTCAAGATGTAATCCTAACTATAATATTATAAATGCGAAAGAAGGGTTTGTTTGTTTGTTTGTTACGCTTTCACGCTAAAACGGCTGAACGGATTTGGATGAAATTTGGCACATGAGTAAACCATGACCTGGTAAAGGACATAGCATAGGCTACCTGGATTGCAGACGGAGTCGCGGGCATTAGCTAGTTTTATTATAGTTTGACCGAGACCGCTCTACCGCGCCTCAGGTATGGCGCGGCGAAACGGGAGACAGTGCATTGCCCCCGGCCTGCAGGCCGCTCATTCGTCAACGCTCACGGCGTCCTGCCACTCATTCGTCAAAGCTGCCCCTCCCCTCGCCGCACATTCCTTAGGCGCGGTACAGTGGTTTCGGTCAAAATATAGGTAAGAAAGAATTTTCATAAAGTTCAAAAGGGGATGACGATGAAAGCCCGTTGCTGTCTATTTTCGTTCCGACTTAAAAAAATCATGAAAAATATCATGAAATTCCGGAAAAAATCATGCCGACTGGGAAGCTTTACTGGCGTGCGCGGCGCACGCCGGGCGGCGTAAGCCGTCAGAGATACACCAAATTTATGTTCTACATGATTGAAGATCTTAAAAAGTTCAACAAGAAAGTAAGCTATAGCACATGTCTATCTTTTAAGGATGACCCACAGTAACCGTTTTTAACTTTGAAAATTTCATAAATATTTAATTGTTATTTTCATAGCTATTTTGACCGGTAATATATCAATCCTTATCCAATAAAATAAGTTATTTAAATTGGACATTTAATTTAGATTAAGATAAGATATCTTATCATTTAAATGAATAATTTAAAAGATAATACAGATTCAAAATTACGCGTAACTAATAAACTAAGTGATATTGGTTGACGGCAACGCGGGCGCAGTGGTAGGAGTCAATGACCTTTTCCTCGGCTATTAGGTATGAAATCCCGGTAGTACGTTCCCGTGGGATATTTTCCGACATCCACGCGGGTGAAGCCGCGGGCAAAAGATAGTTGTATAATAAATGAATAAGTAAATAATAGAAAAACCTGAACGCGTATCATGACGACCATCGAAACGAGTTTTCTACGGTCTTTGTCGACAGAAAAAGACAAAATGACAGATTGTGATTGTTTATCTGTCATTTGTCTATTCTTCCGTCGACACAACCTGTTTCTATTTTGGTAATGCTAAGCGTGCTGATAGAAGTGTCTAACTCAAAATGAAGACCAGTAAAATAAAAGGCAGGTCATCTTCTCTGAAATACGGAGGTCTCAATATGCCAAGTAAGGTAACCCATCTAGAGATTTACCTCCAAATCGTTAGTTAATAGTCTTATTAAAACTAAATTTATCGACATATCAGTGGACCAACACTAGTGCCACGTTGGTACGGAGACAGATTGGCACCAGGAACCGCTGCCCCAAGATAACCGAACTTAAGATATCAGTGCAAAAAAACCGGTCAAGGGCAGCCAGTTCGCTGATAAGTTCTATATCGTAAATTATTTTATTTTAAAGTTTCTGGAAGTGCGTTTCTGGGTTAACTTCTTTACTCCATTTATTCTGAAAATGGGCAACGTCGCAGATAGATGTCAAATATTTTGCTGTTGTGATTAATTTGGCAATATTACTGTATGGAAATAAGAAATGTGGCTAACTAGTTCCCTACTTTTAGAATAAACCCTCTTTAGCAAGCCTGCTTGCCTCCATGGATGGACTGCAATACCCGCCGTATCGCAGATGTGTTGACAAACAAGAAACAAGGCTGAAATGTTTTGTAATTACGCCGGCAGCCAAGCCCTTCTGACTGGAACAGATTAATGTTTGGCGGCAGATATTCCATATCCATTTCTGCCACTAAACATTGCGCTGTTTCTGTCATTGGTAGAAGTTCCTAGCATGGGAAGTGGTCGTTCACAAACAGATCTACTATTAACAGTAATAATAGCGCATTGGGAAATCTCTTAGTGTTGCAGGTATCTTAAGTGGTGGTAATCACATTTCAGGTGGACCCTCGGCCATTAAAAAGCTTCTTTCTTTTCCTCACCTACCAACACGATGTTCTTAAGAACAGCTCAAACCGTGGTAAAATAATTAGTCAGGTCAGCAAGGTCTGACCAAAATGCGTTGGTATGGTGGTTGGTACCTTTCGTATCACCACCACTCGTGCAGACTATTAGCCAATCCATAATATTTACTATCGACCCTTTTTCGAATTAAAATAAATAAACCAATTGTTACAAGATAAAGCAGCAGTCATAGCCTAATGGTGTGAACGTCGGATTGCCAAGTCATAGGTCTGGACTTGAAACCCAAGGCACGCACCTCTGACTTTTCGGATTCATATGCGTATTGTATAATTATCACTTGCTTCAAAAACGGTGAAGGAAAACATCGTGAGGAAACTGGCATGCCTGAGAGATATTTCTCGACGGCATGTGAAGCCAAGTTACAGGCCCATGGGCGGCTTTAAAACTCTGACACCAGGTTAGTCACTAACCACATGAGAAGAGTACAAGATACAATGTCAAAGATAATGGAGTTCTAGGGCTAAATTGATCTTGGATAGAACCTAGACCTCTTTGACAAATCGAGATTTTATGACCGATCATCCAATAGATGGATTTTCGATCTGATTAGAGAAGATAAGACTATCTGTTTATGGAAAAATCTGGGCAAATCTGCTTGAGTATATAGTTTTCGATGTTCTTTGTTGGTATACTGGCGTGCGCTAGTCAGCTAGCGCACGCCAGTATACCAACAACCACAATGGCAAATAATTTAATGTTTTGTGTGGCGTTATGTAAATTATTTTGCATACTATTGCAAAGAATCAAGTTTGTTCTAACTTGAACAGACAGTGTGCTGCTGGGGAGTTTGTTGCGCCACTTCTTCTTCCCAGCTAAAGCACTAGGAAGTTGTGAAGGGTGGGCGTTTATGGGGACTGTCTTATGTAATTTTGACGTTCGAAAAGTGCTGATTCTCAGCCTAGTTTGAATAGGTAAATTATTTTGGATTTTGATTTGGTTTTGCCCGTTTGTGGAATTTACTCTTTCTTTTATTCGTATTTTATTTCGGGTGTACTATATATAGGTACACCTCTGCCAAACCCTTCTAGGATTACAGGCGTAATGTTATGTTATGTTAATTCATATTTTCATTTAATTTTCTTAACTGTAATTCCGCAGGTGTCTCAGTGCGCTTAGAATCTATTTCTAAATTTGGTGTGCCGGGATGGGGATGTGTGTGTATGCGGGGGGTGGGGTGTTTGTACTGCAATGGACTGAGTTGATAGTTCTACCTTTGAAGCAAGCATCGTGGGATTGATATCTGACAAGTAGGTACTTATGTATGTGACTTTATCATTTTCATAATGTGTCGCTAAGTATTCTTTTCTGATGATTTTATCTTGGATATGTCATTTATAAGAAACGGTGGATGACGAAGAACTTTGTTACAAAACCTGGATTTCGTTCAGTTAGACATCAAACGAGAGCAAGCGTGGTCATCAATGCTCGTTCCATCTCTGTATGAGATAAACCATGCAATGGTATAGTTTCGGGCAAATATTATCTACACCAAATTCCAAATTACATTTGAGGTCAAATTCCAATCTGAACAGATGCATTTGTCCAACCAAAACAAACTGCGTACGCGTAGTTTGTGCGTATCCCAAAACACGTGTATTATTGATCTCCTCAGTTCAGAGATCATCTTATATTACGATAATTAATAAGACTATCTCCTTGTACTTATAATAAGTTAGTATTGACAACAAGAAATTATGAAGATAACTTTTTGCTAATGAAATAAGAAACAATCTTACTATTTTATAGAACCACGTTCTTCTAACTGAACAGACAGCTGTGCTGCTGGGGAGTTTGTTGCGCCACTTCTTCTTCCCAGCTAAAGCACTAGGAAATGGTGAAGGGAGCCGTTTTGGGGGACTGTCTTATGTAATTTTGACATTGGAAGAGTGCTGATTCTCAGCCGATTGAATAAATGACATTTCAAAAGACTGAGTAGACTAAATTAATTATTAATATTATAAGCATAATCATAATCAGCTTATAATGTTCCCACTGCTGGGACATAGGCCTCCTCTCTTCGTAGGGAATGAGCTATAATCTAACCACGCCGGCCCAGTGCGGGTTGGTAGATGTCACATGCGTTCGGATTTATTCGATGTTATAAAGAGGTAAAATTCTTGTTTATTTGTAAGAGCAGAGCAGTACAAAATACAAAAGCAAAAACAAAATTAAATAAAAACAAAAATACACAAAATAAAATTAGATTTCACTATGTATAGTGAAATCTAATTTTATTTTGTGTATTTTTTATTTTGACATTTTATTCTGATATATTATGTATAATATATCAGAATAAAATGTCAATGCAATTCAAATAAATGAATGAGAAGGTACAAATTGAAAAGGTCACTGAATAAAATAAAACCCTGAACAAATGGAATCTCCGGGTAGTTACTGCGATTGTCCTGGGAAAACCAATGTTCGGCCACATTATCGCTTGCCATCCGGTGATGACACTATACATATACTTCTACTTTTTTTTTTGGAACGTGTAGGAAATCTTCATGGATGTGCTCCACCCTGAGGCCGACGGAGGGATCTGTCAGACATCTACTAAGTAAAACCACCACGTGTTCCCTCGCACACTTGCACCGGGGGCTAAGCACTCTTCAACGCAGTCTCCGACTGGTGCCAGGGGGGCCAGTCCGTCGAGTCAAGCGGAGGGAGTGAGGAATTTTATTAATTTATTATGTTTTAGTTGAAGGATCGCTTCACGAAGTTGTGAAGGAGTATGTCTAAATAGGGCAAGTCATCCAGCTCGGTAGGCACAGCTTTGAAGAAGCCGACGGAAGGATCCATTTGGGTTGCACAGCGTTTGGAAAACTTCGTTAAATTTTCTCGTCACCAATCCCGCAATGTTTGAAGGTCGCTTAGCGCGCTATGAAGCGGGCTATGCTCGGAGTTTCTTTCAAGAATAAGATCAGGAATGAAGTTATTCGGAAAAGTTATCGACATAGCAGAGTAAGCAAGCTGAAGTGGCAGTGAGCTGGCCATGTTTGTCGAAGGACCGATGGCCGGTGGAGCAGACTAGTCCTGGAGTGGAGATCGCGTTTCGGCAAGCGTAGTGTGGGATGCCCCGCAGCTAGATGGACCAACGACCTTAAAAAGGTGGCTGGGACACACTAGATGCGGAAGGCGGAGGACAGGGTGTTGTGGCGCAGTCTGGGAGAGGCCTGTGGCCAGTAAAGGACTGCGAGAGGCTGAATTGATTGATTGATCTGCTGATGAGATAGTGGGCAAACAAATCAAAGGTTTTAGGTTATTTGTGAACTGCGCAACACGTTTTCTTTTTCCATTCTCCACGTCAACCGTCAAACAAACCCAATGAAAAAAACAAGCGAGCCTTACAATAGTCGCATATGATGTGTAACATCTAAAATCTTGGCTGACAGTATCAACCTCTCAGAAAATGGATTGTTACCATCTGAGTGCCAACTCTAGCTCCGCGCACGCTCATTGATCAAATCAAATAGCGCGCGCTTCACCGGCTTCCTGTTACACTCCTCCGTCCCTTTTCACGATATCACTCTCACAGATTGCAGGAAAGCGAGAGGAAAGATTTTACACATTTTAAAAAAACTTCTTACGTTTTGTCTATGGTTATAATTGTGGATGATAACGCATGGGATATAAAATATGTAAGTAGGTTCCTGAAAGTAAATAAATGGAAAGTTCTCAAAGCAAAGCAGACAATGAGAGTATTAGAGCACTGGGTTTGATTACTAATCAATGTTATGATAATATTATTACTAATTAGATCATCAATATTATTACTAATGACCGAGTGAGACCTCTCCGTGCCTCGGAAAGCACGTTAAGAGCGTTTATAAAGAAAGTGGGCAACGCACAGTGGAACGAATGTATGGAAGCGGTTGGACGTAGACATGTCCGAAAAATAAGAGTAAAATTATGACAAACTAATGATGCCATCTTATTCGATTACTTAATGCCTTCATAAATTGTGGTGATGAATTTCTTCATAACTCCCATATTTCGGGAGTAATTTGAGAAAATGTGAAATTTTACTATGAAAATGAGTGTATTGAGCTCTCTCCCTCCTGATTCCGGGCTTGTTTCAAGTAGCGGTCTCTAATATCGTAATGCTATTACTAAGAGCTATATTTAATACTAAGACACATAGTGCGCCAAATGTGCACTTTCTGGGATAAAAGGAAATGAAAATTTAAAAAAAAAAACGTTTTTTCCCCATTTGTATTTACTTTAAACCGCAGACAGACTTATTAAGAGGTCTATAAATATATTATATATATACAGAAATATATATTAACAAAAATATTCACAAGAACTGATGAGAGTATGACTTTTAAGTAAGTTGATAATAAATTACCTAGTTTCATTAAAAGTACAATAAATAATTAAGACGTAAGCTCTAATTTACTAAGTTACACATTTTAAAACAATAACATCATTTAATTATCTTCGTCATCATCATCATCATCAATTAATTCAAATTCAGAATCGATGTCCGCTAAATCATTTATGTTAACAAATTCGATAT